>OX333080.1:18520806-19178758 GCA_946863875.1 Alloplasta piceator | reverse complement strand
TACCTCTTCGATGAATTTGAAATTTGGGGACATTATATGGAATAGTAATCTACAGAAAAAAAATTATTTTCATAATTGTGTCAGAACGTTATCATGGAGAAAAAAAATAATTACTGAAAAAATAAACAGTTTTTATTAGTTATTATGAGGATTATGAGCTGTTATTTCTTCTGTAAATAGCCTTTCTATACCTTTGTAATGTGTCCGAATTTCATTTAAATCAGTCTGGTAATAAAAATTGTTCTTCGATGAAAAACAACTCAGATTGTCTTGCGGCACGTGTTACTTTGAATTTAACAAAAAAGTACTTCGCGTTTTTTCATTAAGCGGAAGCTTTTTAGGGGGCATCGCAAAACTTTTAATTTTCAACGACTAGTCTCATACTTATCTATGAATATAAAGCATAAAATTTCAGTTAGATTTAGGTTTGGCCTAAAATTGAAGTCAGATTTCGATTTAGCGTCAGATTGAAGGTGGATTTCGGTTTAACCTAAAATTAAAGTTAGATTTTGGTTTAGCTTTAAATTTGAGTTCGATTTCGATTTAGCCTAAAGGTTAAGTTAGATTTTGGTTTAGCTGAAAATTTAAGTTAGATTTCGGTTTAGCCTAAAATAAGTTAGATTTTGGTTTAGCGTCAAATTAAAGTTGGATTTTGGTTTAACCTAAAATTGAAGTTAGATTTTGGTTCAGCCTAAAATTTAATTTAGATTTTGATTGAGCTTTAAATTTTAGTTAGGTTTTGGGTTAGCCTGAAATTTAAGTTCCATTTTGACTTATTCGCTATGTATAATGCTATATATTACCATATATGTTTTACATATAGATAAGGATATATATATATATGTACATAGCTGATCTATATATAGAGGAAATCCTATATAATGCTATACATACATAGATATGCTGCATCTATATATAGATCTATATATAGAGGAAATCCTATATAATGCTATACATACATAGATATGCTGCATATATGTAGGTGATGCTATATTTGCAGAAATTTAATCTCAAAGGACCACCCTGATATTAATTGAGACTTGAAATAATGACAACCCTTATATATATCTTAATAGATATATGCATATAAATTTTCAAAGCATTGCATCTCGGAGAACCACCCTATTATTAATGGAGACCCGAAATAACAACCACCCTAATATACAGAGTATATATAAAAAAAATACTCGACCCACTGGCACATACACACATATACTCTTTTTTATATAGAGAGATAGAAAATACATGCAAACCTATGGATAAGCCCGGGACTACGGTTGGCGGGGTGGGGGAACGCCGTGTTCTCGCACACACTCATATTTTCCCATACTAATGCAAGGCCTCTCTGTAAAAGTCGTACTACACCGCTTATACACGGGCTCTATATCTATAAAGACGTGACTAGAACATTTTCGCGATGATAAATATTCAGAATAATTCGCCCAATATTATGATATCTCAGTATCAGGTGGACGGAAAAAAATAAAAATAGTATCAATGGTAAGCTAATTTATTTTAAGATGACCATAGTTCGTAAATGTTACAAAAGCTGTCGTGTTATTTAGTAATATCGAATTGAAATGTAAAAAGGGCATGGGCCGAGGCATATTCGCGTATATAAGAATGCGCGGCAATCTCGACTGGAACTCTCAGTTTTTTTAATCCTTGGCGTCGAGTCGCTGCCGCAACTCTTGATCGAACAATTTATTTACAATTCAACAATTACAACAAAGATGGATCTCGAAGGATTGTAAATAAATTGTTTTATAACTTTTTACAATTTAAACAATCGCAACTTAAATCCTAAAATTGCAGGAAAAGCAATTTTTCGTAAATATTATCATCATTTGATGGAGATGGATCTTGAAGAATTATAAATAAATTGTTAAATAATTTTTTGAAATAATGACTATCGATTTTATTGACGAAATTCTCAGAAATCCTCAAGGCAAAACCTGCAAATCCCAAAATATCTGAAACTGATTTCTGAAAGATGAAAATGATGACTAATTCAAAATCTATTGGTCAGAACTAAATGAAACTCCACAGAAATTTAGATTTTTTGTTGTAAAAATTTAATTTCAGATTTTTTAAAAATAAGGTTTTTCAGCCATTCTTGATTTAGAAAAAACGTTGTTTTGCGATTGTGGTGTCATAAATGCGACGAATGAGGTTAATTTTCGGTAATTCTTAAGGAATTTGAATACAGTTTCGATTGCTCGAAGTGGAATTCTCGATTTCCGAAATCCGGTGGAGTTATACACAAAAGCAAAAAAGTTGTTTTTCGAGTCGTTAAAGTACACAGTTTTCAAAAAATCATAACTCGTACAAATAATGTTATTTTGGGCTAGCGATTTAACAACAATGTTTTTTCATGGTAGAGCAAACAGGAAAATATCGAGAGTATGATCAGAGGCGGATTTACCTTCTTTGCCGCCCTAGGCCTCAAAAAGTTTGCCGCCTCTTTTCAATAAGAAATCAAAGGAGATGAGGAATTTCTTGTCAAATAAAAATACTGAAATTTTTTTTGCGGCTAGTATACATACACAGACAAAAGTTGTGATATTCAAAAAAAAAATGCTGTAAATTTTGAGACATTTAAAAACCTTCTGTTCAAACTTCTTAGTGAACAATATTTCATTACTAGTGATCAGGCGCTTCGCGCCCGATTGCTAGGTTAATATATTTTATTTTATTTACATGATATATAAATTTTTCAATACCTATATATTCGGCTCGGGCGGTACGCTTCCTCGTATGCCAAATGTATTGTATTGTAAACCCATAAATATTATATTTTGCAACAGTTCACGTTTATTACTGTATCACATTTGTTTAATCCTTTACACATAAACGACCAACAATTTGATTATAAAAAGCTCATTTGAATAAATAAATGTACACAATAAACGCTTATATACATAGCCATCAGTATGCTATTCTCGTCAATTTATACGTATAAAGGATTAATGGCACAGGGAAACGGTGGAAAACCTGCACCAATACAGACATAACAATTACATAAATACACATCTAAGAATCGCCGATAAAATTACATCAATATACATCTAACGATCGTTGATAAAATTACATTAAATTACGATCTTCAGTTATTAAAAGTATATTCAATGGATTTCTAATAGTTTTTTCTTGCATCTTCGTTTCAACACTTCATTATTCACCAATCCAGAGTAAGTATTGAATCACGGACTTTCTGCAAAAAATTAAACAAATGGGCAAGTATCTGGGGCCAAAAATTTTTTTTAGCTCTCAATTATTCATTAAGTCTACCTAAGGTTATTTTATATTTACATATCCGTAAATGGGTTTGTATTCATAAAACTCGTTATTTTTAAACAAATATCATGATAATCTGTATAAATTTGACCTACTCAATTACTTTTTTTTTATGTACTTGAAGTTCCAAACGTTTAATTGAATGAAAAATCGATGAAAACTGTATGTTAACGTAAAATTGATAAACACCTGACTACTTGGTAAATAGCTATTTCCAATAATGATGGAATAGTTAAAAATTTAATATTCTATTTTATAACTGTTTTTCAATTGTTTGGTATTGAATATATTTGTCAATTTTTCATTCCGCTGAATGTTTGGTATTTCAAATCTATTTTTTTTCACTCGAATATTTGTTTAAATACGATATTTTTTGTGTAAGTGTTATTATTTTTTTTATTGTCCAACTTCCCCTTTTTCAGCAATATCTATTTTTAGGTTTTCTTTTTTTCGTACTCTAGATAAAGCAACATACAATTGTCCATGGCTAAACACCCTATTCCTAAGATATATACCAACTTTTTCAAATGTTTGACTTTGAGCTTTATTAATGGTCATTGCATATGCCACTCTAATGGGAAATTGTTTTCTAAGCATCTTAAAAGGAAGTTCATCGTCAGAGCTTATCATTTTAATTCGGGGTAATAATACATTTTGTCTACTAAATCTTCCTGTGATTACTTGAGCCACTAATGAATTATTCATCATGTGGGTTATTACTAACCTAGTTCCATTGCAAAGGCCGTTCTTTATATTTAAATTTCGTAATAACATTATTATCGCGCCAACTTTCAATATTAATTTGTGTGGTGGGAATCCAAATTGAATTATACTATTCATATATTCGACGGGATTACATTTTGTAATTCTTTCGTGTCACTTTCATTTGTGTCTATGCTATAATAGTGCTGCTCATTACCTGCTAATTTTCTTACTATGTCATCGTTAATGTCAAATACATCTGAATTAATAGGTGCTAAAATGGCATAATTAAACACATTCTTATCTTCTTTTTGGATAATTTCACTATAAATTTTACTCGTAAGGTCGATTTGTGCTTTTAATTCATGTGGAATTTGAATTATATCATTTTCTTGTTCCAAATTGGCATTTCCATCTCCTACGCTCAATAACCAACTCATGAATTCGTTTTGGGATTGATCAGCTCTCAGATTCATTTGTAGAGTGAGATGTGTAAAATATTTCCATAAATGACTGTTTTTAATGCACTCCTCAAGTATTTCAGTTCGATTTCCACGTCGGTGCCAATCTCCTGATAACAATATTACTTTACCATCGAATGGGATGTTATTTTTCGTTAAACCACGTAATAATAAATCAACTGTTTGTAGAGCATACTTAGGAGACATAGTTACTTCATCCCATATTATAAGTTCCGAATTTCTGATAACATTAGCATATTGTGATGTCCCCGTTATATTACATGTTGTAGTTTCGTTTAATAGGAACGGTAATTTGAACGTGAAGTGAACTGTTCTTCCTCGTTTTAACAAATTTGCCGCTATTCCCGTCCATGCTACAGATAAAATGCATCGATTCTCACATTCCATTGATTTAATAATAATATTTAATAAATAACTTTTCCCGCTTCCACCTGGTCCATCGAGATAAAAATATCTATCTTGAATAGACTTATTTTCTACTGCATTCATAATAACATGCAAAGTAGTGATACTATGCCAGTCCTGTCCAAAGATCCCTACCCCGACATTTACCGACCTTTTTCAAGCGAGACTCGAGCCACTTAGTCGAGACTCGAACCACTTAGCCGAGACACAAACCGCGTTGTGAGTCATGCGCGGCTTGCGGATGGTGGGCGGCGGACGGTGGGTGGTGGGCGGTGGGTGGTGGGTGGCAGGTGGGTGGTGGGCGGTGGGGGGGGGGGATTTGGGATTTCTTTCGTTAGCATGTGTTGCGTGTATGTGCGTGCACGACTTGCGGACGGTGGGCCGCGGGCGGAGGGAGGGGTGGGGTTGGTTGTGGGTGGCAGGGAGGCAGGTGAGTGGTGAAAGCATTAGATGACGGCGTCGTCGATAGCGTTGACCCGCACGCGCTCTCTCTCTCTCTCTCTCGCACGCGCTCTCTCTCTCTCTCTCTCTTTCTCGCACTCTCTCTCTCTCTCTCTCTCTCTCTCTCTCTGTCGCTCGCTCGCGCTCTCACGCGCAGATTGTCGAGTGTCAAATTTATGATGTATACAACTGTACCCCAACATGATCCGCCTTTTTTCGTCGCAACGCATATTATCGACACAAAGCTACATAGACGATTATTCGTTCACAATTTTCGAGTTTTTTCAAGCAATTCTCCGGCAACGTTATTTCTCTCTCTCTTTCTCTTCATCTCTCTGTCCTCTCTTTCACTTGTTCTCCGTATCTCGTACGTCAGTATATTCTAAGCTATGAGATTGCTAATGATTTAGACTTTTTGTAGTTCAAGCATGATTTTTGGGGAAAATGTGAAATCAAATATTTTTGGTGAAAGGCCCATTGATATTCACTATTTTATTTGTTATCAATATCCCTAGATGGCATTCAAATGGAAAAAAGTTTTATCATGATAGATTGACATCTACATATTTCAAAGCTATGATGATTTAATTATTTCAGCAAAAATTTCTATCGTGTTCTGCCCGCGGGTCCACTAATATTAGTGGTATATATAAATTCTATGGTTGATATAAAAATTAGGAAAACTTTTTTTCATGAAGCAATTGGATTGTCAGAAAATGCATTATTTTTTTCCACCAAAGGTCTAAGCATATTAATGTAATTTTTTTCTTATGTTCTGCGAATAATATAAAAGTTTACTTTGAAATTTAAATCATGAACAATACAATTTTTTTTATACTGTCTTTCCAAGTTTTTTAAAATTATTTTTATAACTTCACGTTAGACTCCTATGCGAGCCGCAGAGGATGGAAAAGCATAACCAATCATCACTTCCAAGGGCCCTCGTTCAGAAAAAAAAATGTATATATATATATATTGTATTATTCAGAGGAATCTTGGATGTCTTAGCTTATTTTCACGAAATTTTACTGTCGTCGGCACATTACGAGAAAAATCAATTATATTTATATCTTTAGGTCTATGGTCAGAAACAAATATTAAAATTTCTCGAAAATGCGAATTGTCATAATTTTGAGGAGGGTTACTCTTCTCAAATATGAATACATTTTTATGTAATTATAATAACAATAACAATTTCCAAGAACCATGGGCTTACAGATAGGAAAATCGAAATTCTCGTAACGTTGAAACATCCGAATGAATAACAACATTTTAACTAACAATTTTTGTTCCGCACAACCCGTAGATTACATGGAAATCCGTGAAAAATATATATCATGAAGGAGCCAGCCCACTTATTCGATTTCTTTTTCAAGTTTTTTAAATAACTGCTTATAGCTTTGCATAAAATTTATGTTACACTCACAAAATATGAGCAAAGTAAGTAATTCTCATATCGACAACTCCAGATAAATATAAAATTTAAACAAAAATCAAGGTTATTGTGACTATGAAAGATATGAATTTTTCATTATGTTGGAAACCTAAGAAGAGGGATGACTTAATTCTGACATCAGTAATCTGGCGATGTAAGTAAATACCTCGCTCGCGACTCGCATGTGACAGCGTGGTATAGAGAGAGATTTGTTGTCGATTATTCTCAGCTCATTACAGATTATGCTACTCACTCCCGGACACAAATGCGGTAAACGTGTAAAAGCAACTTCCGACTCTAACCTAAAAAATAACCACGTTCTGCATCTAAACTCCGGACTCCATATCTATATTATTGTTACGTGGAAAATCTCAACAATTTTCAGAATAATCTCGAATTTATCCTAACGAACTTCGACGTTTGGAATGATCTACAGGACTTTGCACTTCCTACTGAGTCAGTTCTTAGATTTCGCTACCAGATGAATCCCACTTTGGATCTCGATACTTTATCCAGCATCTCCGTGTCAATCCTTCTCGCAGCATTTGCATATCATCTACAGATTAACAGAATCATCAATATTCATAAAGGGCTCTCGATCGAAAAATATTTGCTTCCTACTTTTCTTTGAAAACGGAATGAAAACACCCAAAATAATTTCAAGTTTTATTGTACTTCATGGTAACTCTATTTTATATCATAATAAAACTTTTTATGAATTCTCGAATATAATCGGCAGATGATAAAAAATAAGACATCAGTATCAGGGGGGTTCTCGATCGGGAAAATATTTTTATTACCCCCGGAAAATATAGTCTTGAGTCTCATCATCGTCAGTATTATAAAACTAAACTATTATTCAGGTATGGGTTTTTCCGATGATATAACATCGAGAGGGGGTATTCTACTGCTCTACCGCTTGGTGTACAAATAATTTCAGAGAGGGTCTGACTTCACATGATACCGTGTATAAAATTCAGACAAAAAGCATAGCTGGAAAAGTATATAGATATTGACACTAATCCGCGTAAAAAGTGAAACAATGAATTCGAGGAAAACTTTTTTGAACTCATAAATAATGCAGTTTTCGGAAAGATAATGAAAAACCCTAGGCAACATCGAGATGTTAAGCTTGCGAGGAAATGGGGTGGAGTTTTTTGGTACAAGGGCTTTGATCGCAAAGGTGACATTTCACAGCTACACGAGCTGAAGTGAAATTTATGAAACCGACATATGCAAAGTTTGCATCTCTCGACATATCAAAAATCACCCCTTTTTACGACTTTCGTTACAATTACCCTGAAAAGAAAAAATTTTGATATAGTGAAATAACTTTACACCGATACGGGAGTCTGAGTATCACATTAGCAGCCCCCCCTCCCCCCGACCCCCCCGATATATAAAGCTGCGTTGAGGACGATTTGCCTCGATTTGATACGTCTGATTATGCACCTAACATTCGCTATGATATACAATAAGCTAATAAAAAAAATATGTTGGGGCTCATGAAGGATAAGAATAACGGAAAGATACCGGCGGAATATGTGGGTTGAGAGCCAAACTATAGACTTGAAGAGTCCAAGGTGACGAAATCGAAAAGAAAAAAGCCAAAAACGTTCGAGCATCAACTTTAAGATCGATAACATTTAACGATTAGAGAGAGTATCTGTCCCACCACGAAAATGTAATTGAAAACGCAGCAGTTCATCGTCAATTGAAGACATAGTGTCCAGACCAAGTTAGCTCTAAGCTGGAATGATAATAAAAGAATTTTGCTCTAGAGTTCTACTGATCTACTAACATGGGGTTATGCTATTAATAACGATGTGAATGAATGACTGAATAATGTGAACAAAAAAAATTGAAACATCGTAAAAATGGATGCGCATAGTGATGATAGTGATTATTATGATGATAGTGATTATTATGATGATGATGATGATGATTATGATGATGGTCGAAAGATTAAGAGAGAGAAAGAGATCAAAAATATATATCATAATTTTTTTATGATATTTATATGTATTTGTGCTGAATGTGAAACAGGGAAAAAAACAATAATGTAAACAGTACAAAAAGAAAATATGTTCCGATAATTATTTTTATACATTGGAGTTAAAAAAAACAAAAAAAACATAAATATATATATGGCAACCGACAACTTTTGAAAAAATAGAAACAATGTGTGTGGGTGTGTGTGTTCGTGTGTGTGCGTGTATATGTGTATACTTCTTATTTATTTCTCTCGCTATACCATAAAGCGGGAGGGATACGCTTTGTAGAGAGTGCACCCTAGCTGTACTGCAAACCTCAATGCACCATGGTGTGTGTGTGTGTGTGAGAGAGAGGGAGAAAAAGTCATGATGTTAAATTTTCAGCGTGCTCGCAACTGTCAAGTGGTTCGAGTGGACATCAATGGTGGCCTAACCTTACAATGATGGCCCATCCTTATAATCCACATTTTCTCTCTCACTTTTTTAACACTATGATTATGATAGATTTCGATAGAATAAAGTTCCAACGTATTGCTGGAAATTTAAGATTACAGTGACAGTACTTTTTCTGTATTTCATGAGTCGGACACCGACGCATTTTGTCGAAAAATTTTATTTCATGGTCAAAACGAAATTGGTTTATCTATTTTGTGACCTAATTTTTTCAATACACAACACTCTCTCATGAATAAAGCTGAAGCTGATGGACGTGATAATTAGTAAAACTTCCGACAAGGGCTTGTTTTTTTTTGAGTTGCTCCCAAAAGGATAAAAGAAAACGTGAGGTAGGTCTTATATTCAAATTTGGGCTCTTAGCGTAATAATACATGGATGATTTTGATATATCTGAAAAACTTACAATACTCGTTTATTCGACTTTCAAAATCTTCGAACAATTTTTGATCCTGCACTTGGCCCAATCCATGCCCTTGGGTTAAGAAAACATCAAACCAACGCCAGCGAGTTTTTGGTACTCAGAATTCTTATTCTTATTCGGCAATATCGTATGCAATATTTCAATGAGCATAGAAGTGACTATGCCAGACCAGTGAATTTTCTCACCGAAAATTTGTCCGGTGACAACATTTCGCGGCAGCTTGTCGAGTCAAATTTGAATCCAGCTTGACGTATTGTTGCTCAATGAATCACCGATTTTCGAAGCAAATATTTGGTATTTCTTGAACTCCGGTACGTTGCTCATATAGTCTTTAATCATAAGTTTCAACGATTGTGCTTGCAAATTTATGCACGTAAGAGAGGAAATTTTTTCATAATCAATTGAACACTGCATTAGAGTGAAAGAAAGAGAGAGAAGGCGAAAGAGTGAGAGAGAGAGAGAGAGAGACGGTGTTGGCCTGCTCGGCTTGAGCATCGAACGTTCGTTGAGAGCATGGAGGTCAGAAAAAAGAATCAGCGAGCCCTCTTCACATTTTATTTCATCAATAGTTACAAATTATTTTTGCTTATCTAACTATTGTGTGCATTATCCAAGCTCAACCATGTCACATTTAGCTGACTGCCACGATTCTTTGATACATATTTTTAATGAGATGTATATCAGGGTATTGAACACTATGCAGCTCTTGTTCATAGAAACCACCCGCAATGGGCTCATTTTCATGATATTTTATATTATATGTTATGGAGTTAATTTTTCTCACTCGACTTATTGTAAATATCTCCGTTGTCCAGTTTGGTGTGTAACTTTTTTCAAATATATATTTAAATTTACAAATGCGCACTTTATCGCCAATTTTGAATTTCGCTGGTTTTCCCACCTCAGTTCTATTATAAATATTAATCAGTATTTATACATCATTCACAGCATCAACATTTTTCGGCTTAATTTTAATAGTATGATAGACAGTGTCATTATACTTGATAATTGAGATATCAAGAACATCAAACCATTTCCAATTTTGGCGAAGACTGAATTGAATCTAAATTTTATTCTCAAGCGTAGGGTTAAATCGTTCACAAATTGTTGCTTTCAAATTGCTATGCGTAGAATACATATGAATATTGAAATTTTTCATGAGCATCTTGAATTTGGAATCATAAAATTCTTTTCCACGATTGAGGTGTAGATTTTTTAGTCTACGTCCTTTGGCAAGTGTTGATTCCATTGCAGCGGTGACATCTTCTCTACTCTTGCTCTTCAATGGTCTGACCCATGCCAATTTGGAGAATATATCGATGATGGTGAGGAGAGATTTATTATTGGAGCCTTCCCATGTAGCATGTCAAAATAACCCGAAGAAAATAACATAGGACAAAAAAACACATGACGAAATATCCCCAATGACAAATTACCATGATTACGAAATAACACAACGATAAATAACCCAATACGAAATTAACACAACAAGCAAATAACACGCGGTCAAATGACACGAAATATTTTCGACAACTGTGACGTTCGAAAGTTATAATCAGTTATATGATGGACATTATTCCCCACGGATTGCGGAATAATTTTTAAAAATAATACACTGTATCGAAACTCTGCATGTGAGGTGTCAAACAGCACCAAAACTAAAGTAACTCTGCAGCAGGGATATCCATTCTGGTAGCAAATTTCAACTTCGCCCATCTGAACGCAAATGTCGTCATTTACCAGTATCATTGTGTATACAAATACATATGACAAATCAAATTATGCTTACATTTTTTATCAACCCTAAAAAAAAACCAACAGAAACTCTGCAGCGGGGATATCCATTCTAGTAGTAAATTTCGGCTGCCCCCCCTCCCCATCTGAACGCAAATGTCGTCATGCACCATCATTATTGTGTATACAAATACATATGAGGAATAAAATGACGTTTACGTTTTTTATCAAACCCACAAAAAAAGAAACAACAAGAACTCTACAACGAGTACAATTGGAACATGTAGAACCATGCCAACACTCGTTTTCTAAGACGATACACCGTGTAGAGAGTCGCGTGTGTAGAGTTGGGTATGTGTTCAATGAGGATCTGTCGAAACGAGCCACTGCCGTTTCAGTTCCCATACGTATTTGTATACACAATAATACTGGTGAATGACGACATGGGCGTTGAAATGGGGGGACGTCGAAATTTGCTACTAGAATAAATATCCCCGTTGTAGAGTTCCTGTTGTTTCTTTTTTTGTGGGTTTGATAAAAAACGTAAACATAATTTTATTCCTCATATGTATTTGTATACACAATAATGATGGTGCATGACGACATTTGCGTTCAGATGGGGGGGGGGGGGGGGGCAGCCAAAATTTACTACTAGAATGGATATCCCCGCTGCAGAGTTTCTGTTGGTTTTTTTAGGGTTGATAAAAAACGTAAGCTTAATTTGATTTGTCATATGTATTTCTATACACAATGATACTGGTAAATGACGACATTTGCGTTCAGATGGGCGAAGTTGAAATTTGCTACCAGAATGGATATCCCCGCTGCAGAGTTACTTTAGTTTTGGTGCTGTTTGAAACCTCACATGCAGAGTTTCGATACAGATATGGAAAATTTCACCGAAATCGTACGCGATAAATGTATTATTTATGAAAATTATTCCGCAATCCGTGGGGAATAATGTCCATCATATAACTGATTATAACTTTCAAACGTCACAGTTGTCGAAAATATTTCGTGTCATTTGACCGCGTGTTGTTTGCTTGTTGTGTTAATTTCGTATTGGGTTATTTATCGTTGTGTTATTTCGTAATCATGGTAATTTGTCATTGGGGATATTTCGTCATGTGTTTTTTTGTCCTATGTTATTTTCTTCGGGTTATTTTGACATGCTACATGGGAAGGCTCCAATAATAAATCTCTCCTCACCATCATCGATATATTCTCCAAATTGGCATGGGTCAAACCATTGAAGAGCAAGAGTAGAGAAGATGTCACCGCTGCAATGGAATCAACACTTGCCAAAGGACGTAGACCAAAAAATCTACACCTCAATCGTGGAAAAGAATTTTATGATTCCAAATTCAAGATGCTTATGAAAAAGTTCAATATTCATATGTATTCTACGCATAGCAATTTGAAAGCAACAATTTGTGAACGATTTAACCCTACGCTTGAGAATAAAATTTAGATTCAATTCAGTCTTCGCCAAAATTGGAAATGGTTTGATGTTCTTGATATCTTAATTATCAAGTATAATGACACTGTCTATCACACTATTAAAATCAAGCCGAAAAATGTTGATTCTGTGAATGATGTATAAATACTGATTAATATTTATAATAGAACTGAGGTGGGAAAACCAGCGAAATTCAAAATTGGCGATAAAGTGCGCATTTGTAAATTTAAATATATATTTGAAAAAAGTTACACACCAAACTGGACAACGGAGATATTTACAATAAGTCGAGTGAGAAAAATTAACTCCATAACATATAATATAAAATATCATGAAAATGAGCCCATTGCGGGTGGTTTCTATGAACAAGAGCTGCATAGTGTTCAATACCCTGATATACATCTCATTAAAAATATGTATCAAAGAATCGTGGCAGTCAGCTAAATGTGACATGGTTGAGCTTGGATAATGCACACAATAGTTAGATAAGCAAAAATAATTTGTAACTATTGATGAAATAAAATGTGAAGAGGGCTCGCTGATTCTTTTTTCTGACCTCCATGCTCTCAACGAACGTTCGATGCTCAAGCCAAGCAGGCCAACACCGTCTCTCTCTCTCTCTCTCTCACTCTTTCGCCTTCTCTCTCTTTCTTTCACTCTAATGCAGTGTTCAATTGATTATGAAAAAATTTCCTCTCTTACGTGCATAAATTTGCAAGCACAATCGTTGAAACTTATGATTAAAGACTATATGAGCAACGTACCGGAGTTCAAGAAATACCAAATATTTGCTTCGAAAATCGGTGATTCATTGAGCAACAATACGTCAAGCTGGATTCAAATTTGACTCGACAAGCTGCCGCGAAATGTTGTCACCGGACAAATTTTCGGTGAGAAAATTCACTGGTCTGGCATAGTCACTTCTATGCTCATTGAAATATTGCATACGATATTGCCGAATAAGAATGAGAATTCTGAGTACCAAAAACTCGCTGGCGTTGGTTTGATGTTTTCTTAACCCAAGGGCATGGATTGGGCCAAGTGCAGGATTAAAAATGGTTCGAAGATTTTGAAAGTCGAATAAACGAGTATTGTAAGTTTTTCAGATATATCAAAATCATCCATGTATTATTACGCTAAGAGCCCAAATTTGAATATAAGACCTACCTCACGTTTTCTTTTATCCTTTTGGGAGCAACTCAAAAAAAAACAAGCCCTTGTCGGAAGTTTTACTAATTATCACGTCCATCAGCTTCAGCTTTATTCATGAGAGAGTGTTGTGTATTGAAAAAATTAGGTCACAAAATAGATAAACCAATTTCGTTTTGACCATGAAATAAAATTTTTCGACAAAATGCGTCGGTGTCCGACTCATGAAATACAGAAAAAGTACTGTCACTGTAATCTTAAATTTCCAGCAATACGTTGGAACTTTATTCTATCGAAATCTATCATAATCATAGTGTTAAAAAAGTGAGAGAGAAAATGTGGATTATAAGGATGGGCCATCATTGTAAGGTTAGGCCACCATTGATGTCCACTCGAACCACTTGACAGTTGCGAGCACGCTGAAAATTTAACATCATGACTTTTTCTCCCTCTCTCTCTCACACACACACACACCATGGTGCATTGAGGTTTGCAGTACAGCTAGGGTGCACTCTCTACAAAGCGTATCCCTCCCGCTTTATGGTATAGCGAGAGAAATAAATAAGAAGTATACACATATACACGCACACACACGAACACACACACCCACACACATTGTTTCTATTTTTTCAAAAGTTGTCGGTTGCCATATATATATTTATGTTTTTTTTGTTTTTTTTAACTCCAATGTATAAAAATAATTATCGGAACATATTTTCTTTTTGTACTGTTTACATTATTGTTTTTTTCCCTGTTTTACATTCAGCACAAATACATATAAATATTATAAAAAAATTATGATATATATTTTTGATCTCTTTCTCTCTCTTAATCTTTCGACCATCATCATAATCATCATCATCATCATCATAATAATCACTATCATCACTATGCGCATCCATTTTTACGATGTTTCAATTTTTTTTGTTCACATTATTCAGTCATTCATTCACATCGTTATTAATAGCATAACCTCATGTTAGAGGATCAGTAGAACTCTAGAGCAAAATTCTTTTATTATCATTCCAGCTTAGAGCTAACTTGGTCTGGACACTATGTTTTCGATTGACGATGAACTGCTGCGTTTTCAATTACATTTTCGTGGTGGGACAGATACTCTCTATAATCGTTAAATGTTATCGATCTTAAAGTTGATGCTCGAACGTTTTTGGCTTTTTTCTTTTCGATTTCGTCACCTTGGACTCTTAAAGTGTATAGTTTGGCTCTCAAACCCACATATTCCGCCAGTATCTTTCCGTTATTCTTATCCTTCATGAGCCCCAACATATTTTTTTTTATTAGCTTATTGTATGTCATAGCGAATGTTAGGTGCATAATCAGGCGTATCAAATCGAGGCAAATCGTCCTCAACGCAGCTTTATATATCGGGGGGGTTCTAATGTGATACTCAGACTCCCGTATCGGTGTAAAGTTATTTTACTATATCAAAATGTTAGAGTAAGAATATTTAAAGAGAGATGGCGCCACGACCGCGAAAATGGGCCTCGCGGAAGTTGGAAGAAAGAGATTCGAGAAGCTTCGAGAGATTGGGGAGAACGAGAGAGAGGGGGGAAGAGGTCGGACTGCGGAGAGCGGGTGTGGATTTTTGTTGCTCTGACGAAACGATTGTCTTTGATTTATTTTCACATTAAAGATTAATATATTTGATTACCCTGTGTGTTGATCATTATTCCGAACGTACTAGTACGATAAGCGTGTGTCGCGAGTCGTAATTATCGAGAATCGGCGTGTGTCGCTAACAATTCAGAAGAGGGATAATAACATAACCTGCGAAAAAGAAAGAGAATACGTGTAACGTGAGAAACAACGGATGGACGAATTCGAGGAATTCCAAGCAAATCTACAAGATAACGAAGAAACAGATACGAAAACAATGTCGCAACCAACGAAAATAACTAACGAGGATTTATTGCGCACATTGATTGAGGAAAATCGACATCGCGATGCCCAAGCACAAAGAAGGGACGAAATATTGGCAAAAATGTTGCAATCGTTGTCAACGCGAGATACGGAAATGCAAGCGACGCAAGTGCAAACTGCGAATCCGTCAAACGCTTATCAAATAATGCCCGATTTAAATCGTAGTATTCGTGATTTTTATGGCGACCAAAGTGCTACGGAAGCTAAGGAGTGGATAACGAATCTCGACAGTATGCAGCAGTTGCATCGGTGGCCCGAGGGGTTTGTTCTCGAAGCAGCGAGGACTCACCTGAAGAAAGGTGCGTACCACTGGCTACAACCAAGGATCCAAGAATTGAACTCGTGGGCTTCGTTCAAAGCGGCGTTCAAGAAAACATTTGTTGGAAAAGAGGACAAAACGACGAAGTGGCAAAGGATGGTTAAACGCATGCAACAAAAGGGCGAACCAACAGGTACATATTATCATGAAAAAGTAAAGCTTTGTAAAGATCTCGATTTGACAGATGAAGAGACGAAGGAACAGGTGCTTGTCGGACTCTGGGCAAGAGAACCGTGTAACTCATTGGCGACGGTGCACCACGAGGATCTCGACGGCCTATTTCACGACATTCAGAAAATCGAAAAACTGAACAACTGTCGAGGGGAGATGATAAAAACAAATAAAAATCCTGAATCGACGAAGCCAAGACAAGTCACAGGTAAGTTGACCGAGACTCAATCGACAGATGTCGATAAAGAAGGGAAACACCAAAACAGCGAGCGTAAGTCAACCCCGAGAACTGAAAACGATCCAAAATGTTATAATTGTCGAGAAATTGGACATTTAGCGAGAAATTGTCCGCACGAACGAAAAGAGCCAATATGCTCAAAGTGTAAGGGAATTGGCCATACACAAAAACACTGTTCAGTCAAGAGCGAAGAGATTAATTATATCGGTGAACAAAAAAATAACAGCGTGACCAAGTACATGAAAAAAACGAATGTTGGTGGCTACGATATCACTACGTTTATCGATGCGGGAAGCTCTCAATGCACGATCAAGAGTTCAGTCGCACTGAAAAATCGATAACCAATCGAATATGGAACGATGGAGTTGAAAGGTTGGGGTGAGACCACGAAAATTACGACTTCGCCAGGATGGGTATGCGTTACTATTCAACTCGATGACGTTGAGGTGAAGGACGTGAAAATCCATTTGGTTCCCGACGATGCGCAGCCAATGGATGTAATTATCGGCAGAACGTTTACTGAATTATCTCACGTCGGTTATTACAAATGCGGAGAAGAGTTACGATTCTTTGATCTCACGAAAGAAAATCCCTTGTCGAAAATCGAAATAGAAACTACAAACAGGGATACGATACGCGTACGAGAAGACGTGGAATTACCAGCAGGTACGGTAAATTGGATCTCGACGTGGCAAGACGGCGATGAATACGTCATACCAGTCGCTAACAGAGGAGATACGGACGGTAAGCTTCGTAAAGGCGACACGATTGAACGAGGTACTGTGTGTACAATCTTGGATAACGATCTCGAGAAAAAAGCGCGAGAGCGAGAAGATAAGACGCGAACTACGATTGAAAAATCTGATCTCAACGTGGGAAGTCAGCCGGAGGAAGTCGTTACCGAGTTGGTAACATTGTTGAATCGATATCGTGATTGTATCGCGATGAATATATTCGAGTTGGGCTGCACGACGAAGATTGCCATGGACATCATTGAAGAACCTGGAAGCAGACCATTCCAAAGCAAGCCATACCGAGCTAGTGAATCCGAGAGAAAGAAAATCCGCGACATAGTACAAGAATGGAAGGAGGCCGGTATCGTGACCGAAACGAGTTCACCCTATGCGAGTCCGGTGCTCTTGGTTCAAAAAAAAACCGGAGAATCACGCTTAGTTGTGGATTATCGTCGATTGAACAGCCAGACCGTCAAGATGAGTTTTCCACTACCAAATCTCGACGATCACCTTGGGATGTTGGCTGGGAGTAAGATGTTTACGGTGATAGACTTAGCGCACGGATATCTCCAAGTTCCTTTGACGAAAGATGCGAGGGCGAAGACAGCATTTATCACTCCTGAGGAAACCGGTGAGTTTACGAGAATGATTTTTGGATTGGCTAACGCGCCGTTTTATTTTTCACGCCTGATGCAACGAGTACTGGGACCACTGAGGGACAAGGTGGCGATGTTTTACCTCGACGATGTTCTCGTACCGGGAGTCGACTGGGACGATCATAAAGAACGACTTGAACGGGTATTCGAAGCTCTGAGGGAATATTCACTCACGATAAAGCTGAGCAAATGCGAATTCGCCAAAGAAGCCGTGATGTATTTGGGATTCGAGATCACGTCGGAAGGCATAAAACCTGGGGAGAGCAAAATTCGAGCGATAGTAGACTTTGCTCGTCCTAAAAATGAACACGAGGTACGCAGATTTCAAGGATTAACGAGTTTCTTTCGTAGATTTGTTCCACGCTTCGCCGAACGAGCTGCGCCAATGAACAAACTATTGAAAAAGGATCAACGATTCAAATGGACAGAGACGCAAGAGAAGAGCTTTCAAGATCTCAAAAGAGCGCTATCCGAGAGACCGATATTGCAGATCTTTGATGCGAAACGAGATACCGAGCTTCATACGGATGCAAGCGCGCAAGGACTTGCGGCTATGCTTCTCCAAAAAGGTGACGATGCGGAATGGCATTTGGTTTACGCCATTAGTCGTCGAACGAGTGAGCCCGAAAGATCTTATCACTCGAGTAAATTGGAATTATTAGCCATTATTTGGGCTATCGGGAGACTGCGAATGTATTTGATCAATATCTCGTTCACCATAATTACGGATTGCCAGGCTTTAGTTTATCTCAACGCACATCGTACGAGAAACCCGCAAGTGACGAGATGGTACAATCTTCTCAGCGAATATGAAGTCAAGGTCGTACATCGACCGGGCGAGAAAATGCGACATGTCGATGCCATGAGCAGGGCACCTACCGAAGAACCGGACGAAGAAGAATGCGATTATCACGAAAGAGTATTTGCGATCACGACGAGAGAAGAGGAAGTGTTAATGTACCAAAGTCAAGACACGGAATTACGACGAAAAATAGAAATCTTGCGCCGAGCGATTAAGGACCGATCGAAACACGAGTCAAGCGAGATCGAAGGTTACGAATTGACGGATGGGATTTTATTCAAAAATATGAACGGTGACAGAAAGTACGTTATCCCGAAAGCGATGCGGAAAAGTATGGTGGTGCGCTACCATGATTCGATGGGTCACATGGGTATCGACCGAACTTACGAGAGGCTCGCCGAATATTACTATTTTCCGCGCATGAAAGATTATGTCCGTCAACACATTAGAGCGTGTATTACGTGTTTGCTCAACAAGATGCCTACAGGAAAAGCCGCGGGAGGGCTACACCCAATTCCGCCGGGGAAAAAGCCATTCGGAGTTCTACATATGGATCACATTGGGCCATTTATAACGAGCAAACGAGGCAATAAGCATGTATTAGTAATGGTGGACAACCTTACAAAATTTGTGCGACTCGAGGCAGTGCGAAGCACGAAAACGGAGTTAACCATCAAGCGTCTAGAGAGTTTCATCCTGGACTTCGGTGCACCCGAACGATTAATAACGGATCGAGGAACGAGCTTTACCTCCGATAAATTTGCAAAATTCTGTATGAGTCAAGGAATTCAACACTCACTCAATTCGCCGAGACACGCCCAAGCGAACGGACAAGTGGAGCGTGTCAATCGCACTCTATTACCGGTGATTCAAGCAAGTTTGGACAATAAAGAAACGGAGCAAGACTGGGATCGAGATATGAAAAAGATTGCATGGTGTCAACAAAACCACCGGAAAAACAGCGTTCGAGTTATTATACGGATATAATCCACGTATGAACGAAGGACCAATGCGACGATTTACAGTCAACGAGGAACACGAGCGGTATGGAAATCCGGAGGAACAACGAGAAACCGCACGAAATCGAATTAAGGAAGAACAACAACGTTACAAAAATCGTTACGATCGTACGCATCGAACGAATGTGACATACGATGTAGGGGATATCGTGTATATTAAAACGGCCCCACGAGCGACAGGAGAATCGACGAAATTGCAAGAAAAATTTCGAGGACCTCTAGTCGTTCACAAAAAACTACCGAACGATACGTATGGAGTTTCTGACCTACGACAAGGAGATCGAGGCAGAAAATATTCATCGACTGCACACGTAAGCCAAATGAAGCTATGGAGACCGAGTGACCCTGAACTCGATGAGGTTGAGGGAACAGCGACAATAATCGAAGAGCAGGAAGACGAGACAGTTCCGAGGAATACGAAAGAGAGTATTACCAATTACGAGGACGAAGAGACAACGCGAGGATATTGCGACGATGGTCGGTCTATAAACGTCAAGGAAAAACGAAAGGAAGCTGAGTTAGAGTCAGTCACGAGACCCAGACGTCAAGTACAAAAGCCAAAGAAATACGAAGATTACGTGGAATATTAAATAAAAAGAAGAAAAGAAATATAAACTCGAGGGCGAGTAATAGATGAAGGAATGGCCGAATGTTAGAGTAAGAATATTTAAAGAGAGATGGCGCCACGACCGCGAAAATGGGCCTCGCGGAAGTTGGAAGAAAGAGATTCGAGAAGCTTCGAGAGATTGGGGAGAACGAGAGAGAGGGGGGAAGAGGTCGGACTGCGGAGAGCGGGTGTGGATTTTTGTTGCTCTGACGAAACGATTGTCTTTGATTTATTTTCACATTAAAGATTAATATATTTGATTACCCTGTGTGTTGATCATTATTCCGAACGTACTAGTACGATAAGCGTGTGTCGCGAGTCGTAATTATCGAGAATCGGCGTGTGTCGCTAACAAAAATTTTTTCTTTTCAGAGTAATTATAACGAAAGTCGTAAAAAGGGGTGATTTTTGATATGTCGAGAGATGCAAACTTTACATATGTCGGTTTCATAAATTTCACTTCAGCTCGTGTAGCTGTGAAATGTCACCTTTGCGATTAAAGCCCTTGTACCAAAAAGCTCCACCCCATTTCCTCACAAGCTCAACATCTCGATGTTGCCTAACGTTTTTCATTATCTTTCCGAAAACTGCATTATTTATGAGTTTAAAAAAGTTTTCCTCAAATTCATTGTTTCATTTTTTACGCGAATTAGTGTCAATATCTATATACTTTTCCAGCTATGCTTTTTGTCTGAATTTTATACACGGTATCATGTGAAGTCAGACCTTCTCTGAAATTATTTGTACACCAAGCGGTAGAGCAGTAGAATACCCCCTCTCGATGTTATATCATCGGAAAAACCCATATCTGAATAATAGTTTAGTTTTATAATACTGACGATGATGAGACTCAAGACTATATTTTCCGGGAGTAATAAAAATATTTTCCCGATCAAGAACCCCCCTGATACTGATGTCTTATTTTTTATAATCTGCCGATTATATTCGAGAATTCATAAAAAGTTTTAGGTTAGGGTCGGAAGTTGCTTTTACACGTTTACCGCATTTGTGTCCGGGAGTAAGTAGCATAATCTGTAATGAGCTGAGAATAAACGACAACAAATATCTCTCTATACCACGCTGTCACATGCGAGTCGCGAGCGAGGTATTTACTTACGTCGCCGTATTACTGACGTCAGAATTAAGTCATACCTCTTCTTAGGTTTCCAACATCATGAAAAATTCAGATCTTTCATAGTCACAATAACTTTGATTTTTGTTTAAATTTTATATTTATCTGGAGTTGTCGATATGAGAATTACTTACTTTGCTCATATTCTGTGGATGAAACATAAATTTTATGCAAAGCTATAAGCAGTTATTTAAAAAACTTGAAAAAGAAATCGAATGAGTGGGCTGGCTCTTTCATGATATATATTTTTCACGGATTTCCATGCAATCTACGGATTGTGCGGAACAAAAATTGTTAGTTAAAATGTTGTTATTCATTCGGATGTTTCAACGTTACGAGAATTTTGATTTTCCTATCTGTAAGCCCATGGTTCTTGGAAATTGTTATTGATATTATAATTACATAAAAATGTATTCATATTGGAGCAAAGTAACCCTTCTCAAAATTATGACAATTCACATTTTCGAGAAACTTTAATATTTTTTTCTGACCATAGACCTAAAGATATAAATATAATTGATTTTTCTCGTAATGTGCCGACGACATTAACATTTCGTGAAAATAAGCTAAGACATCCAAGATTTCTCTGAATAATACAATATAAATATATATTTTTTTTTTTCTGAACAAGGGCCCTTGGAAGTGATGATTGGTGATGCTTTCTCATCCTCTGCGACTCGCATAGGAGTCTAACGTGAAGTTATAAAAATCATTTTAAAAAACTTGGAAAGACAGTATAAAAAAAAATTGTATTGTTCATGATTTAAATTTCAAAGTAAACTTTTATATCATTCGCAGAAGATAAGAAAAAAATTACATTAATTTGCTTAGACCTTTGGTGAAAAAAAATAATGCATTTTCTGACAATCCAATTGCTTCATAAAAAAAAGTTTTCCTAATTTTTATATCAACCATAGAATTTATATATACCACTAATATAAGTGGACCCGCTGGCAGAACACGATAGAAATTTTTGCTGAAATAATTAGCAATCTCATAGCTTAGAATATACTGACGCACGAGATGCGGAGAACAAGTGAAAGAGAGGACAGAGAGATGAAGAGAAAGAGAGAGAGAAATAACGTTGCCGGAGAATTGCTTGAAAAAACTCGAAAATTGTGAACGAATAATCGTCTATGTAGCTTTGTGTCGATAATATGCGTTGCGACGAAAAAAGGCGGATCATGTTGGGGTACAGTTGTATACATCATAAATTTGACACTCGACACTCTGCGCGTGAGAGCGCGAGGGAGCGAGAGAGAGAGAGAGAGAGAGAGAGAGAGAGAGTGCGAGAGAGAGAGAGAGAGAGAGAGATAGATAGATAAGGTTTATTTAATGCCCTAGCGAACTTTTGGGCAAAAGGTTACAAAAATTAATGATATCAGCATAACAAAAAAACAAAAAAATAGTAATAATAATACAAAATAATAATAATAATAATACAAAAATTAATGATATCAGCATAACAAAAAAAACAAAAAAATAATAATAATAGTGCATAAGATAAAATCAGATACAATAATAGATAGCGATAATAGAACAAAAGATACAACAAGATACAATAATAGATAGCAATAATGGAATTAAATATAGCAGCATTGCAAAAATAAAAATAATTGGATGCAATACGATACCATGATAGATACGATACAAATATAGATGTACTCATTGCGCATGTGACATAGTGCATATAGTTCATAAGAGCGCGTAAGACTACGTTGATTGAGTCTCGCTAATTAAGAGATAGGTGAATAGGCGAGATTTAAAAATAGATATAGAGCTAGCGTTACGAATGTCGTGGGGAAGGGAGTGCCAATAATAGGCTCCTGACAGTTGGAAAGAGTTCCGAAAAGCGGCGGTGCGATGGAGAGGGATATGAAAGTAATCGGGGGAGAGGTTTCGAGGAGTACGACGGAGAGCAGGATTTTCGATGGTGAGGAGATCAATGAGATAGGTGGCGGAGTGAAGAAAGCGAATGTTGTACATGGTTATTCCAAGAAAATAACGCCTGCGATTTTGAACCGAAAGCCAGCCCAGGCGGTGCCGATAAGGCGTGATGTGCTCATCTCTCTGAATTTTAAAGATGAATCTGATAGCGCTATTTATTAATCTCTGGAGCTTGGTATTCAGCTCATCGGTCAAGTCCAAATAAACTAGACAACAATAATCGATGTGAGGAAATATGAGGGTCGTGACGAGCTTGCACTTGAGCTGGTGGGATAGGGAATTTCCATGATATTTAAGTTTGTGGAGCGTGTGGTGGACCTTGCTAGAAATTGACGCCACATGACTCTTCCAAGATAGACAGAAACTCATCACAACTCCGAGGTTTCTGGCTTCAGACACATACGGTATAGGCGTCCCATTGATTAATATTGGGCCCAGATTATGTAAGTCGATGGAATTGACATAGCTCTCACTACCAAGAATCATCCCGTTCGACTTCGCAAGGTTTAGTTGGAGACTGTTACGATTTGCATAGTCAAAAATGGCCGTTGCATCATGGGCAATTAGTTCAAGCCCCCGATTTATCTCGGACCGGGGAATAGTAAGGTAAATTTGTGTATCATCGGCGAAAATCATGTGATTGCAATAAGATAAAGAGGAGCCAATATCGTTGATAAATAATGAGAATAATAATGGACCAAGAACGGAGCCTTGAGGAACACCGGTTGTGGTAGCTTTCCATTGAGACAACATATTTTTCTCGTCGATGACAGCCTGGGAACGATTCGTTAAATAATGGAAAAACCACGTCAATGTGGAGGGAGAAAAACCGAGGGCTTGTAACTTGGTGAGGAGTAGACCATGCGAAACCGAGTCAAACGCCTTACTAAAGTCGAATAGGATAAGAATGGTAACCTCGCGATTATCGATACCTCTCCGAATGTCGTCGCCGATTTTAAGCAGCGCGGTTTGTGTGCTGTAATAAGGTCGATAGCCAGATTGTCTCGGGTCAAGTAGGTCATTAGTGTCGATAAAAGACCTCAGTTGTTGATAAACGATCCTTTCAAAAACTTTAGACAGCTCACAGAGATTAGCAATGGGTCTCGTATCAGAGGGGGATAAAGGCGTCCGAATTTTGGATAGAGGCTTGATGAAAGCACGACGCCATTTGAGCGGAAAGTATCCTGCTTGGATTGAGCCATTGAAAATCTCAGTGAGCGCCGAAATGATAATTGGAAGAGCCGAGGCGATGGAGAAAAGTCAAAGCCCATCAGGACCAGCCGTGCGAGAATAAGGTGATAGGTTTTGAATTGTTTTGCGAACAGTGTCAGCGGTGGTTGGTACGAGTGTAAAATTATGAGCATTGATAGACGGAAGGGAGATGATAGAGAGGAGATCATGATGTGAGCAGGATGGTAAGGAATTGGAAATGGAAGCGAAGTGGTCGTTTAAAACATCGGGAGAAAAGAAATGGAGAGGAGAAGATAGAGAGGATTTAACCAGCCCGAGACGGTTTAACTCTTTCCACATTTTGTTAGGCTCAGTGATCTTGGAGAGAAGATCATATTCGTACGAACTTTTAGCTAATTTAATATCCGCAGTTAGAATGTTTCGTGAGTGTCTGTAGATTTCAAACCCGAGTAAACTATTGGAACGCTTAGCTTGCTTGTAGAGTGTATTGCGATCACGAATACGCGATTTAAGCTCCTCCGTTAGCCAAGGCGCGGGTGGCCTCTTTGCGATAAAAGAGGTTATGGGAGCGTGGGTATCCAAAGCCCGTAAGACAATAGATGATAAATTATCAACTGAGCTGTCAATGTCATCAGATGATGAGCAAGAGTAATGTGATGCAATATTGTGCTCGACAAATAAGCTATGCAGGGATGCACAAAAACCTGCAACGTCGAAGCTTTTGAAATTCCTGCGAGTCAGGACACACGGACTGATGGTAGGAACGTCAAGTTTGTACGTTAGTTTTAAAAGATCATGACAGGCGACAAATGGTCCGTCTGATTTTGAATACGCGATGATCTTGTCCTGGTCATCGATAAGAAAAACGTCAAGCCAGGAATCGCAATAGGACGTGTGATAAGTTGGTTCAGACTCTACAATATGGAGCGCATGAGAGGTTGCCATTTCTCGTAGATAAGATGATTCCAAAGTATCACGCATAAGATTACAGTTAAGGTCTCCACTGATTATGATGTTGTTGTATGAATGAGAAAAACGGATAAATGTGGCCATGAAATCCTGGAAGAGGAGATTTTTAGGTCTACGATAAACTGAAGAGAACAGCAAGGACTGTGATGGAGAGAGCTTTATATCAATAATCAAAAATTCGGGTGTATTTTGAAAGTAACCCGGCGATGCCGCGAGAACATTAGCTTGAAGAGACTTATGAATATAGCAGGCAACACCTCCACTTTGTTTGTCTTCGCAGTCATTGCGTATGAGAAAATAGTTATTAATGTTCAGGAGATCATCAGAAATATGCGAACGAAGCCATGTTTCTGAAATTGAGATGATGTGGAACGATTCGGATTCGAAATATAGTCTGATGAAATCTATGTGGCCGAGAAGGGAGTTTGCGTTGAACTGCGCAACCTTTAGCTGATTTAGCTGAATAGGCCGAGAACATTGGCGAAGAGATCCGGTGACAAAAGTGCTAGAGATGGTGTGACTCGGATGACGTCAATCAAGTTTGAGGAGGTCGGCTTCGGTGGAGATGATGATGATCGGATGTCCGTCATCTTTTCTGACGTGGATAGATCCTGACTTCGTCCAAACAAACTTGAAGGACTTGTTTTTAGCGAGCGATTTAGTGCGGAGAAGCAATATGTACGTGTCGACGGGAAGAAGTTCGTTGATAAAGATTTTTCCGTTTCCATTGCTCTCAGGGACAGTGGGGAAGACTTCCTTAGCCGTAAGAATCTTCTTCATCCTTCTCTTCTCGATAACGTAATCACGAACGCGTTCAGACTTAAAAGAGACGACGAAGGACTGAGCTCCCGCGGGAACTTGATCAGAGCGACTGCTGTTATTTGATACGGGGTGCTTCCTCACCATCT
Organism: Alloplasta piceator; assembly: GCA_946863875.1. NCBI lineage: Eukaryota > Metazoa > Arthropoda > Insecta > Hymenoptera > Ichneumonidae > Alloplasta > Alloplasta piceator. Next base: position 19,152,149 of record OX333080.1, on the reverse strand, counting down.
TGCGCGCACTTAGCACATCTGACGAGAGCTCCCTCAAATTTAAGGCCGATAACACTTTGGTGGCGATGACGAGCGGTGCATCATCAATAATAGAGGGGATACCCGCAACGATTAGGTCAGTTGAGGAGAGCGGTGTAGAGGCTGTCGCGAGAGGACGATGTGATGTCTCAACTAGCGTTATTCGATCTGACATAGCAGCGAGATGTTCCTTCAAGACAGCACACTCGTTTTGGATGTCCGTGACGATGGTGGAGCATGAATTAAATTTGTCGAATTTGTTTTCAATAGTTGTTAATCGCTGATCCATAGAACTATGAGAGGTAGCGAGACACGACACATCATCTCGTAGATTCGTAAAGCTATGGACAACAGTAGTAAGCGTGTCCTGTATAGACTGTAGCTGGTTGTCAGTGCTTCGTTTAGTATCACCCAATTGCCGCAAAACGCCGTCTTGTATAGACTTTAGCTGGTTGTCGGTGCTTCGTTTGATTTCATTTAATTCCCGCAAAACGTCATCTAGAGTCGAGCCACGCGGAGTTGATGACGCATTGTCAAGATCTGAGAAAGAGACTTGACTTTTTAGAGGCGGCGTATGCGGTGTCATGTTGGAGCGTTGCATCATGCAGGTCTCGCACCGGAAGTGGTCTTTACTATTTTGACATTCTGAGTCGAGACCAAATTTGTCCACTGCACATTCTACATGGAAAAATCTGCCACATTCACCTGTACATTTGATAGAAACGTCTCCCTTAGAGGTGAGGCGACTGCAGATAGGACAGCGTGCCATCGTTTTGTCTCAGATTATAATCGAATTGAAAGAGAGAGAGAGAGAGAGAGAGAGAGAGAGAGAGAGAGAGAGAGCGCGTACGGGTCAACGCCTTCGACGACGCCGTCATCTAATGCTTTCTTCAAAAAATCATGGGCATCTATTCGAAAATCTTAAGACCTTCTCCCCCCCCCCTCGCCCCCCGGCCCAACACATACGCACATGCACGCACATGCACACACATGCACATACATACACGCAACACATGCTAATCCCAATTCCGCCCTTCTCCCTCCCCACCTGCCACCCACTGCTCACCCCCTTCCTCGCCACCTGCCACCCACCGCTCACCTGCTTCCTCGCCACCCACAACCCCCCCCCCCCCTCCCCTCCCTCCGCCCGCCGCCCACGGTCCGCAAGTCGTGCACGCACGTACACGCAACACATGCTAACGAAAAAAATTCCAAATCCCCCTCCCACCGCCCACCTGCCACCCACCGCCCACCTGCCACCCACCACCCACCGCCCACCACCCACCGTCCACCGCCCACCATCCGCAAGCCGCCCATGACTCACAACGCGGTTTGTGTCTCGGCTAAGTGGTTCGAGTCTCGGCTAAGTGGCTCGAGTCTCGCTTGAAAAAGGTCGGTAAATGTCGGGGTAGGGATCTTGGGACAGGACCGGCATAGTATCACTACTATGCAAAACTGTAAACTGTTCATGATTTAAACTTTTCTTTAATTTTACAAGTTCTTTTTCCAATTCTTCTCAAGAATTGATTTCATTACTATCATTATCATAATTTTCTATCATTTTTTCATTGACACTCGGTGAACCAAAATCGCCTAAATTATAACCATGGTTAATAAGGACGCCTTCTATTTGTTTCAATGCGATTTGCTCGCCTACGATGAATTGTTTTTTTTGGATCCAATAAAAATTGTTTATATTTATTCCAAATTATATTGCCGTTTTGGAGGAAACAAAAAACAAAAATATGTGCCAACAATCTTCATAATTCTTGTGGAAACTGGAAATTCATTGCTTCATCGAGACACTTTTCTATTTCATCATCGTTTTCGATTCAATTTCGTTTACTCGCTGCTTCTGTGAAGGTTTTATAAATTACACCTTCAAACATTCTCAATTGCTCAAAGCTTTGTGCTCCACGTACATGAAGCAGCAACATCCTTAAATGATATCTTTCAATTTCGTTTGGACTCACAAAAAACATTCTACTTATTATCGGTTTATTCTTTTTTTTATCTTTGTTTCCAATTTTTATTTATTTTATCGAATACATAATGATGTGGTATTTCAATGTACAAGAATTTTCAGGCAGTTTTATCCTGTCGGTTTAAATCAAACCAAGCAGTCAAAGTTGTATTTTTGTGTTCTTCAATTGCTTTTTCTTCTGGGCCTACATGGAAATAAACCGTTTCTTGTCTCTCTAAGTGTACTGCTAAACGTACAACGGCATGTGATTGCTCGTGCATTTTAAATTCAAATATTCCATGCATAGCCTCAGGGGGACACATATCTTGTAGACAAGTAATGCTTAATTTCATCATATATTTCAACGGAAGCACAATCATGACCTTTATAGCAATATTTAAACAAATACTTTATCCACTCTACTGTTGAACATACTTCAACATTGCAATGACAATTTAATTGCAATAAAAGAAATGGATTAAATGGCACAATAAATCTGTTGTCTGCAAGTTCAATTCTATTGCTGCTTTTATAACAAATTCCTCTTCCATTGTTTCGTCTCCTATACATCGGATGTGGGTCATGGCTGAACGTTGTGTTTTCTAAAAATGGCTTTGGGAAATACTTTGTAGATATTTTTGTATCATGATCCATGCATGGCGAATCGAAATTTCCCTTTCTACATGGTCCGTGTACTATGAATTGTTTCACTGCTTCATACAAACGCGGATTTTTTTCTTTATCAGGTATTTCGGCAGAGATAATTTTGTCTACTGTTTCAGCATCACGAATAATATATTCTTTTTCAAGAAAAATCAATAAATGCACATGAGGTAGACTCCTTTTTTGAAATTCAATAACGTATATATATGTCGTATGTTTTCCAAAGATTTGAGAATCTAATAACAACATTTTTAATTGATTAACTTTCATTTGAAACACTCTAGCAACTAAATCGGGACGATCGGAAGTTAATTCACCATCATTTAAATTTTCAATGATTTCAGGCCATTTAGGATTACAAGTCATAGTTATACATAATTGAGGTTTGCCATGTTTTTGAACTGAACACATTGCATCCATGTATAATTGTTAATATGCTCGCGGACTGGTTTGAAAAGAAGATGGTAAAATAACAATTTTTCCTAGCGTAATAATTTCATTATCAGCGCGTCGGCGCTGTAAAAACTCCATTAATCCGCTTTATAAATCGGCTCTTAATTGTTTCTGCTCTTTTTTTTATATATTTCAATCTTTCCCCTTCAATTTTACTCCAAACATCAACTATATATTGTTGTGCTGATTTTCCAGCAGATAAACAAGGATTGAAGCAATCTCTACACGCTAAGCGATAACTATGATATTGCAGCGGTGTTATGTGTCGATTTCCAAAACAATGTTCGAGTCCTACTGTCCAGCCACTTTTACCTCTTGGGAATAATAAGGGATCTGTCATAGGGTCATAGGGTCGAGATTTGAACTTAAACTTGAAATAGGGATTGAATCTTTTTCTTTTGGATGTATGCATATATCTCTATCAATAGGTAGTTTTCCATCTTCGGATGTAAAGACAATTGCTACCTCATTGCACGTAGGTACATTAAAACGATTCTTATCGACGTTAGAATTTCTCTTAATCCACATACAAATTGGTTTTACTGTCCTGTTTTCTGATTCGGCTTTTTTTTTGTTCCATTTTTTCCAAATTGGACATCACATTGTTACGTCCCGTGACTTTTGGGATTTCTCTTCGTTCTTGAGTTTTTCAATATCGGGTAATTCTCGAGAAAAATATGTGAGGAAAAGGAACACGATTGAGACAAGGGTCTATTCTTACGGTGTGGCCATATTTTCACCAATTTTCTGCCTCTCAAATTACGGGCCACGAGGACATCGTCGACGCCTGGTTAGTCACGCATCGACTCGGACCATTCGAGAAGAATTTCAAGCGTTATCGTTATGAAGGCTAAATAAAACAATCTCCATCATCGGTGCGACAAAACATCTGTCGGAGATATGGGACTGCGCGAAAAATTTTGATAGGGCCTTTGTGGGGCCGAGCGACACTCGAACGTTGAAATCTTGGGGAGCGCGTGGCACTCACTCCAGCCTAGCGCAATGCTGAGATCCTCACGCACGATAGAGTGCAGCCACACCGTCGCCATCATATGCGAGACGGCGAGGAACCATATTAGTACGTACGACCAGTGGTTCTTCTTTTCCATTTTCATTGGCTTAATAATTACGAGATCCCGAAAGTTCGCAAAATAGGACGATAACATAAATGCAATATTAGAATCGAGCATGGAAAATATCAGCTGGGTCAGGTCATGCGAAATATAAAGTAAAATTATTTTAACACGTAATAACGTAAGGGAAAAGTTTTTCTTGAGAAAATAGAATTTCGACGACTAAGGATTTCAACGAAAGACAGACGTTGCACTAGTTTATTAGGGTAGGAAAAAGAGAAAATACAAAAAATAACATATAGAAAAAAGACGAAAAAAAAGAACACCACTGTCTCTTGAAAAGGTCACACACGTGGCCCATAGCAAAATTAGTCATTCTGCGTACAGAGAGAAAAATTATTAAACATTGCAGTGCAACCCGATATGTCATGTATAAAAAAACCTTTTCATCGCTCTGTCAGGAGATTTTTAGTCGAAGAAACGCTATCGGCATATTGCAAACATCCGGAGGTAATAAATTTGTCAAGTCAGAAAGAAAATAAAATCATGCGAGAGAAAATTAAGATGACGCTGGAAAAGAGAGTCTTTGTCCAAGGGTCCAAGGAAATTTCCTCGCGTCCCGCGGACAGCACGAGGCCCGCTACCCCCTTGAGTCGATTCGTGCTCTCTCGTACAATGAGCCGTTGCAGGGGCGCACGCGATGTATGGGCACAAAAAAAAAGATATTCACCAAGCCTTGCTCAAGATTCAAAGTTATTAAGCTCAAGAGAAATTTTAACTTAAAGCAGGCGTACGAATTATGCTAATTATAAGTAGCCTGTGTATGAAATGAATGATTTATTTTAGGGTAAGCAATAGGAAAATCACTGAGGAAGAAAATTTGAATTAGCAAAAATAATATTCAAGAATAAAAACAAAAATAGAATTATTCCATTTGTTATGAAACCAAAACAGTTTCTAATACTTCAAATCAAGATACACTTCTTTCAAAAACTCGAAACTTCGAATTCAAAATTCAAATTTCAAAATCCGAATTTTCTTTCAAATAACAAACAAATTCATCCTCAGGGAAACCATTTTGAAAACCGAAATAAATAAATTATCAAGTACATTCCGAAATGAATGTTAAGATTAAAAAGCTTGGTAATTGAATTATTCTCAAGTGAACAATCATACAATATTGAAGTAATTAATTTACCAAATAATCTCAGAGATTTTCATTCATATTGTTTAAACAAATTAACATCGCAAATTATAAGTTGTTAAAATATTTACAAGATCAATTTTATTAAAATATTTTAATCAATAGAAATTATTTAAAATGAATTTAACCAATGCGCAAATTACGATTATGAAATTATGAAAGCTGTAAAATTCTTCCGAATTGATCAGAATAAATTATTTAAGGGGTCTACCCTAATTGCAATTTTCAAAAAATCGTTTTTTTTCATTTTTCGAAAGTATTGTCACGGTACCATACACGGAATCACCCATATCCCTGCATTCCACTCGCACGCCATCCATCCACACATCATCTTCCTTATCACTTCACTCTCACGCTCAGTCCTTACGCCTCAGCATTTCCTAATCTCCTTTCTTTGAAATCTCTCTAACTGTCCTTGGTCCCACGGGCACTATTTCTCCGGCTCGTGGCCTCTTTCCACTCGCCTGGACCCCTACTTCACCCCACTTCCAACTTCACATCTTCACTCTCTCCTAATCCCAAATCAGTTCATCTCTTACATCTCAACGAGCAAGATCAGCTCCAACATCCAATTATTCTAACGTGCACTCTCTTCTCTATTGAATTCAAACATATATAATAAACTTTCACTCTACTCTATTCAACCATTCAAAATCTGATCATTTATTTAAACCCGCTCGTCCGTCACAAATTGGCGTCAGAAGCGCGATCCTGAAGAGCCCGCAAAAGCAATAAAACGCGCGAAAAATAAAGTGACGAAATAAAAAGAAAACAAAAACGAGAAAAGCAGTGCAAGAAATTTAAAAGTGAAAGTGACAAGAAAATCAAGAGAGTGAAACAAAAATCAATTAACAACAACAGAACAACATTTTAAGACACTGATGAACCAAAATTTTTTTTTCTCTCTCTTCTCCTTAAATACAACAACAATTAAAGAGTGAAAAAAATCGAATCGATATTTCAAAAAAAAAAAGAACATCGAAAAACGACACAAATTTTTTTTATTATCACAACGAAAAACAGAAAATTCGATAAACAAAATAACATAAAGTGACAATGGAAAACTAAGAAAAAGTGACGAACAGCGACTAAAGAAAAGTGCACACAGAACACCCCAGATACCAGCATCGCATGCTAAAGCTACATACATAGGACGCATGCATATATATACACTGAATAAAAGAAGGAAGGAAGGAAGAAAAACCGGAAAATCTACAAAATAAACCAACCATTAAATAACAGAAATACAAAAATCCCGCAACAACAGCGTATAGTAAGTACATTTCTAGTATCGAATTTAATATTTTATTACATACAAATTTTGAAATGTTTGTTCTTGTTTCCTTTTATCCCTCCATACAAGTAAACTAAAACACGTATAGTTTAATATAAGAAATCCTTTACTTAAATATTATTTTTGGTTTTCTCTTATACGAATATTCGAAAGAAATTAATTTTAAATTTAAAGATAAATAAACCAGTCAGTATATAGTTAGCGGTACGTCCTTTTGTTCTCTCTCAGTGCTATTGCATTATCCAAAAAAAAAAAACAACAGACCAAATCTAAATTATTAAATTTATTTTTCTCTTTCCATTCGTACTTTTATCTTAACAATATCAAAATTGAATTATATTATTCCCTCAATAATAAATGTGATTTTATCTAGGATAAATTGTTTTTTTTTAAATCTTCCAAATACAAATAATTGTTTTTTTATGAGAATCAATTCAAGATATTTATTTATTTAAGAGAACAAAAAAATCATTTCAGGAATACTCCTATTGTACTCTAACATATACACACGTTATGCACACAAATTTTTTTTAATTGAACATCGTAGAACTATCATATTACAAATCAATTAAAAAAAAAAAAATTTTTTACACCGCTTATTAATTTTATTTGCATCGAAATTTTACCTTCATCATACCGATAATTATTTAGGAAGAAAATGATTACAATTGTTAACATAACAAATAACAAAGCACACAAAATTTAAAGTTACATAAGACTGCAGAGAAATACCAAAAATAACAGAAACTAATTAAAAAAAAGAAATATATATATATATGTATAATTAACCAACTCATAAAAAGCGAATAATAACTGAAACTTTATCGAAATGGCACAATTTGAATCAACCGAAATCACCCGTGATCTTACACAAACAGGAGATCACGCCACAATTGAAGAACGTTCCGAAAAAGTAAGACTGGGAATGGAATTACTAGAACTAACCAAACATTTCTACAATTCAACTAACGAATTTGCAAACAAAACGCAACTGACCATTGAAGACTTAAAAGAAAAATGCAGGCAATTTGCAGGCGATGACCCATTCGATCAAAAAGTGTGGATTAAAAGTTCTATGGAAAAAGTAAAACACGTCATGGAAAAAGCTTTCGACGACATTTTTTTAAATATAGAAGAAACGCTAGAACTCCCAACATCCCAAATAATGAATCAAAAATTGAACAAAAAAAACACAGTGAAAGTTCATTTTTCGGAAACATACGACAAGCCAAGCCCAAAGTATTGCTATTTTCACAAGTCAAATACACACAACTCCTCAGAGTGTTTCTCATTAAAAAATAGGGACCGAAGATCTCAACAGATTAGCGAAAACAAACGAAATAACTCGCGAGACTGGCATCGCAGCGAACCGCGCGACCAGCAACGTAATCACACGTCATACCATCATAAGTATTACAAACAGTATTTACAAGAAGAACTCCAAAATAACTCACAGAATGATCAAAACAGTAACTCAGACGACGAATCAAAAAACAGTTCAAGTAGCAATTCGAACCAGCAACGCGAAAGATCACGTGCCCGAAAATATGATAACACACCAGAACAAAACAACAGTCAAATTACAAAAAAGAATTTCGAAAAACGCATTTATAAAAAATTATCCCTACATGGAAGCCCCACGGGAAGCCGATCAGAAGAGCGCGAAATTAAATTGTAATCGACACAATGGTAACCATATAAAATCAAATAATAAAAACTCATATCAAACGCAACAAACCATGGGAAGTGCACGCTCAAAAGGAAGGATAACTCTATAAACGACCAAAACCATCAAGCGTCGATACCTAAAGAGAGATTGAACTCACGGCAACAACCAAGGAAAGCATATGGACAACTCTACACGGAAATATACAATTGACGGATCAACCCAAAACGTGCCTGATCAACACGTCTCGGGAGCAAAAGGCAAACGAACTAAACAAAACACACGGAAAATGAAATGGAAACAAGATTACAAAGAGGGTGCCTGCCCACCCCTAATCGAGAAAAGGTGCCTGCCCACCACTAAGCGCAACTCCGGAAAACGTCAACACAACCAATTCGAATATTACAAAGAGGGTGCCTGCCCACCCCTAAACGAAAAGGTGCCAGCTCACCGCAACCCGTCACCCGCCACCGGGGACGAACAAAAAACACAAGCAAACCACCGCATTGGTAAAGGGAGACGCTCCTAACCTCCCTGACCAAGAGCAACAAAATACACAAACACAAAATCCGTTACCCGCCACCGGGGATGAACAAACTGCATACACGCAACTACAAATAAATAAGCCGTCACTCGCAAGCCGAGACGAAAACAAAAAGGCTTATCACAGACAAATAATGGTTCATCACAACCAAGAGCAAAAAGCTGTATAAATAAAAAGGCTTAACGCAGCCAAATACAGGTCTATCGCAACCAAGAGCAAAAAGCTCAATAAATTCAAAAAAGGTGGCTAATGAAGCTCCCTGCTCAAGACTGTATTGATAATTAATATGATCTCTTGAGTAAAATGGACCCCCTCATCAAAGCTCGTGTTTGCATTGGGCAACCCCTTTGCCACTTGCAATGATAATATTGGCGACCACAATTTTTATCCAAAGTTGTGGACAACAATAAACATATGACGAACAGGCAACCGAAGAAGGAAACACGAATTGTCAAATAAAAGTGAAACAGAAGAAGCTATCAACAAGCGGCAAACCCCGATTTCAGGTTACCACCACCTGATAAACAAAACAAACAACGCGGGAGGTAAGCGCAAAACTTTGCATGCGCAAAACAAATTTTTTCAAATTTATTATCACCATCATCGAGTGACCTTCGAAATATCGAAGAAGGTTTCGCTGCAAAGAAGAACATCATCGAATACAACACGTTCATCTTCATCGAACACTGAAAAACCTTGTCATTCTCATCAGAAGTCAAACGTGGATCTGGCATACCACGGTAAAAATCCAGCCAACCAATCCTCAATAACACCATGCAAACGAGCGATCGCACAATCATCGAAATTTACAATTACGCTCAGAACATTCAAAACTCATATATACATAACACCAAAAACACAGCAACGAAAACTGTCAATATAAATTTGAACGTAGTACATCGAAAATTTTGACGACAAAATTGTTAACGGCAAAATTATTGACGGCAAAATTGTTAATTTTTTTTATAAACACTTATTCTTGACAGAGCACTGCAAGATTCCTACACCCAATAAAATTTAATACTTTCTGAATGAATCAAACCCTTAGCATAAAGAATATACATAATACTTGCAAATCACACCTTATTGAGCTAACAAACGACATTGAGATCAACGAAACCACAAACTAACAAATTTTTTTTATTATATACGCTCAGAATATAACTAATTTATTTTTTTTCTTTCTTTTTCGACACATAACCCTTTTTCCTTCTCATTTCCGACATTACTCAATCGATAGCCAAAATTAGTTATTATGAAGAAAACACATACACAAACCTTCACGGTTTACCAAACACATTCTTACACACATACCCACAAAACAATTAAAGATATTAAGATAAAGGAATAACTGACATAAAGGAAGCATAGCCAACTAGTTAAGTTAATTGAGGCAATTGGTTTTAAGGACCTTACATAGATTATACAAACAATATCTAAAAAGCAATCACCAACGATTTGAAAAATATGACCATCAAATATACAACTACCAGAAGAAATAACAATGTTACAGGAATTCATTCAAAAACAAAAAGAATCATAAGACTAAAATAAGAAAATACCCATGTTATAGCTCAAATTCGAGCATATGAATTTGATTATCAGTACAGATTTCATCTAGAATAAATAGAACATGAACACTTACTTCAACAAGATATGAAACCATAACAATACAAAATCATAAACTAACCCTATTATTATACTATTACTTTTAAGCTATTTGCATGTAACATTGCCTATTGTATTACACTATCCATAACACAACAAAATTACTTTATTTTAAGCCATACTTTTAATACATCTGAAGCAATCACTAAATCCATAAGAATAATAAAATTTAAAACATCACAAAGCTACAAGTGGAAATAGAAAATCGACCGAATCACAAGACTTGAATAGTATTGACGGCACTATTGAGCAAACTGGATGAAATTCAGAACTATTATTACTATAATAATAATAATAGTAATAATAGAATTGAAAAAATATAACTCTAAAAGATCATTTAATCGTACTGGAGAAAACATTTTGATAACGCGAAATTATTTATATAGCTACATTTCAAGAAATATGTTTTACATCCATTCTAGCTTACACTACACTCCTATACTTTACTGCATCTATAACCATCTCAACACTTATCCTCTACGATATATAATTTACTTATTCATTTATATTCATGTTTTTACATACATATTTTTAATCATCGATTTACTTTTAATATTACTCTTTCTCATTTTTTTGGAATCATTTATCAAAACAAATATTTTTCTGACTAACTCAAAACAAAAAAAAACGCACTCAATCGTCAACCGAAGACCAATCCCACCAGATGCAAGTTAACACACCTATTCTCACTAACAAAACGCTAACCAGAATTTAGACTGTTTCAGGAAAACTACAAATTAAGTGACGGAATAAAACGAAACTTGCGAAGTATGGAATAAACAATTTAACAATTATAAACGATCCGCTAAAACAATAATCGACCAGACTGGAACAACAATTAATGAAAAAAACCAGCAACAGGAATAAAATTACACAGGAAAACCACCGACAACCGAAAGTTAACAGGGAAAATACCAACCATATTACTGTATATGAGGCTGTCCACGTCAATCCAGCTACCCTCCAGACCACAACATTATTGATTTGCTTCGTAATTTTTTATGTTGTTGTCCTTGCTCTCAAACATTTTTATGAATTTTTTCAGATTTTTCAGAACAACCCTTTCTGAGTTACAATTTTTTTTTACCAAAAAAAATGGACCATTCTTAAAAATCTGAAAAAATTCACAAAATTAGTATTAATAATGTAGAACAGTCTCCCGCTCGCGAGAATGTGGTGCAATTTTTTTAAATATTTTTTTCACCTAATCTAAATTTTGTTGTGCATAAAAATTCATTTTTAAAAACCCGCTGCGGATGGAAACGTCGTTTGGGAGACAGAAAATGATGTGTAACATAATCTTCAGATAAATCGTCATAATTTTATTTTGTTCATGGCTTACGCACATTTCTTTTCTTAAAAAAGATGTGTGTTTTGTACTCTATTGCACTCGAGTATTCTTTGGTGAAAATGACTCCATCGCGTTGAGGTATAAAACAATGTAGTTGTTGGGTTTGCGGAATCCTTTTGACGGATTCAAATCGTTCACGCAGCTTATCCACGGTAGGGGCATATTCTCTGGCACTTACGAATTCAACTTCAATCGCTGGAAATATGGTTGGCTGTAATGCCCAACGATACAACGCTTCAATTGATGTAATTTGTTGTTCTGCTGGAAGCTGTAAACTTGATTTCGCAGCTTTACGTTTCAGTGTACCCCCCGTTCCGTCGCAAGGTCCTTTTCCGTGCGCAGTCGCGAAGAAATTCCATTCTGCTGAAACCCCAAAATCTTCGAAATGGTGATAGACGTTTGCAAAATTCTTGAAATTTTTGTATTGTTGAGGTGCACCGTCGGAAAAATAATGTATCTTCCGTAAATTCGGAATATGGCGCTGCAGAAACTCATTCAAAACCTGCGAGAACATGTACACTGTAATTGCATCGTGATTATCTGAGATTATCACCAAACTCTAGTGGTTAATTTCATTATTTTTTTTGTAATATGTCACCACAGGGTAAATGGTTGCCTGAGCATCGTTATTCCAGTGATAGCCCGGGGCAGCATCCCGGATCACAAACGCGTAATTTTCAGCGAAATCCGTGAGAACGATACATTCATCTTCGGACAACGTGCTTTTTAAATGATTCAAATAACCCGCTTGTTGTTTCGCAATAAAATCATGCTTGCACAGTACTTTTGCTTTTTCACACAAAAGCTTTGCAAAGTCTTCAACTCGCTGTTCCTTAACATCGCTTAACACAGTGTACAGATTGGATATCCATTGTCTATACGTGACTGTTCGGATGTCATTATTGGCGAATCTTTCCAGCAGCATGTCATACAACAATTGTGTTTGCGGACAATCTTCGCAATCTCCAGAATAACATTGCAGCCGAGCATTGTCACACACAATATATGTTATAATGTCTCCACAAGTGTTTATGGGGGCATCCATGTCCTCTGTAATTCGGTGTAGTTTTGCACCTGCAAAGTGATATTTATATTTAAAATATCTGGTAGTGCGAGTTCAAGGATATGGAAAATAACACATTGTACGCCCATCTTTAAATCATATTAAAAAAATGAATTTGCCGACGGTGTTTTATATAATTATTGCTTCGTACGCACCTAGAATCATGATCTTCATATTTTGGTGAATGGGACACACACAGACCGTATGATTTCCATTTCTTCTTGCAAAAACGCATTGCTTCGGTCGGAGCATAGCAAACTTGGAGAGTCCAATGCTGCAGTTGGGATGTGTTTCTTTGAACAACTGATGTAATTGGCCTAAATTTGCAAGTAAAAGACGTTTTTGGACATGTTCGACCTGTCCTTGATCAGTCTTTATCACGACACATTCCTTTTTCCCGGGTCTCGTAGAACTCACTTCATCATTCAAGTAAAATTTGATGACCCTTTGAACGTCTTCTGGTTTCATCAATTTTCCTATGATTACACGTTTAAAAATCATCATAAATGAAAGTCTGACATAACTTACATTATTATCATCATCATCAGTGCAAATTTCTTACCAATATATCGTTCAGGTTTGGACATAAATCCCTTGGTCATGATCAATTTTTTCGAAATTTTCGCCATCTGTTTTGTTACACCCATTTCTAGGCAAATTTGATTTATCGTCCAACTATTCGGCAATAAGGTTAGAATCTGTATTTTCTCTTGATAACGTACTTCAGAATTAAGTTTTTCTTTCAGATTTCCCATCATTTCAAGAAAATAACTCGCAGCACGCTCTTGGTTATTCATTTCCAACAAAGATGCATTTTGAACACCTAAGCTTTGCTGTAATGCATTGCACACTTTCTTAGTTTTATTCACAATCCACTTTTGATCTGCTAGCCTTTTTGATGGAATGGGAGAGCAGTTCATATACTGCAGCGCTTTGTTTACGATTGGCAGGGTTATACTCGGGCTAGTCTGGGAACCCGAACTGCCTGGGTTAAGTGTACTTTGCGTAGGTGTACATTCAAAGCTATCATCGGAATCAATTTCGTCATCAACGTCGTGTTGGTTTTCTGCTTCACCATGTTCATCATCATGAGATTTAATTATCTCTTCTAGAAAAAAAATATTTCTCCATTCAGGTACAAACTGTGAGTTGCTGGAATAATTTATTCCCCAGTTTAAAAATCAGAATTTTAATTTCAAATAATTATACGGATACGTCTTTCTTGATTTGAACTATGCGTTTGCAGTACTCATTGTCAATATACACAACGTGTGGCACTTCCGCTTCAATTATGATAAGACAAGCAGAATCTTGAGCTAAATAAAAAACATCAGTAAACAGAAACGTCGGAATAAAAATCAACTAACCTGTAACTGCATTGGCGTTTTCCTTATAGAACTTTATTCCACAATCATAACATATGCGGGATCGTACGCAATCTATTCCATCCAAGTTCGAGAATGATATTCTCATAGTATCGGAGAGTAGTCAGAGTGTTTTTGATTTCCGGTGATTATACAACCCGTAAGGGTTACAACAGCGATCCTTAAAACCCGATTCCGCCATACTCAAATGCAGCAATCGAATAATCTTACTTATGTATTCACCAAATCAGCAGACAATTTTGCAAACAAAAAAACACTGTCTAAGCTCCATACGTCCTCGTAGCTGACGATGAGATGTGCGAATCGATAATACACATCGACCTTCTGAAGATCTGCGGTCGAAGCGCTGTTAAGCCCGAGACACAATGACGAGAATAAGAATCAGCCAATCAACGCGCACTTTAGAGAAGCTACGCCAACCGGATGGCTTATTCCTTATTTCTGATTTTTGTCAATGTGTCTCTGGCTTTACTCGTGCGTATGCAACGCCATCTCTATGCTACTTGCCGAATGAATTTGGTCACAACTATGGACATAAACACGCGCCAAGATTTAAAAAGGCTGCGCTCAACTCTCTGCGTTTCGATGTACGGATATATGCAAGCGTATTGAAACAAATAATTTTTTGCACATCTCATTCTTGGCACGCAGTGAATTAAATGAATATCCAAAAAAAAATTAATATTCAAAAATGGTGAAAAAAATATTTAAAAAAATTGCACCACATTCTCGCGAGCGAGAGACTGTTTTACGTTATTAATACTAATTTTGTGAATTTTTTCAGATTGTTAAAAATGGTCCATTTTTTTTTGTAAAAAAAAATTCTAACTCAGAAATGGTTGTTCTGAAAAATCTGAAAAAATTCAGAAAAATGTTTGAGAGCAAGAACAACAACATAAAAAATTACGAAGCAAATCAAAAATATTGTAGTCTGGAGGGTAGCTGGATTGACGTGGACAGACTCATAGGTATTATATATATACAATTGATTATTCATTCACATTCCTGTAGAGTAGGTAACAAAATAATTATTCTACTGTTGAATCGAAATCGCGCGCGATTGCGCGCTTACAACTCTGCGGACCGATCAAAACGCTTGAAAGGAGTGACTACGGGCCAATCAAAAAAATTGTCGCAAGTGATCAGAAAGTGTAACAGAAATGAACAGAAAACAAACGTTCGCGCGTGGTTTATCATTTGTTTATTGTATTCACTTATTTTTATCGAGTGTTTATTTATTTGTTCAAAAGCAACATAGAAATATCTAAACCGATCGAGAAATGACAAACGACACGAGCAGTTTCACAGTGGTTAGTGATACGTCAGTTCATATATATGTTTATTATATTCAATTATTTGTAAGAAGAATGGTATTCGTCGTCTTTACTAAATAATCGAATTGATTTTCATATTTATTTACACTTTTTCCAGTAAGTGAATTCAATTCCGTGCCTTATATGTACAATATAACCTCCAAACTGTCAACGGATTGGAGGTTATATTATAATAAGTTTATAGCATTTTTGGTGTAAAAATATTTGCAAATATTAAAAATAATTACAACAATAAATATTAACAAACCATGAAAAGCGTGTTAAAAAAAAATTTCCTGCATGCAATAACCATGGAAAATATTGTTTGTTATGCAGATGCAGTAATCGGTGGAGCGAAGGACTGAGGAAACGTTTTTCCACACCTTCGACTTTGGAGGATGTTTCCCGAAACCTGGATCTTCAAAAACTCTGCGCGCGATCCTGACCAAACCGCTTCATGGATTTTATCCTACGACGTCTCATTTTCTTTGTAACACTTTTACGGACCGCTTCAACGCGGCACATTTTTATTATAATAAATATTGTTTTGTGTGCAGTGCTCTAAAAACCAAAAATGGGTCAACGATTCAAAAAGTGGCCTGTAACTCCAAAATAAGGATCTAAAAAAATGTGCCGCGCTCAAGCGGTCCCCAAAAGTTTTACAAAGAAAATGAGACGTCGTAGGATAAAATCCGTCAAGCGGTTTGGTCAGAACTGCGCGCAGCGTGTGAAAATCAAAAATTGATTTGTGAGAGAACCGCTGCACCTTAAGGGCTCTAACTAGCATCAAAGTTGCTACATTCAATTCATCAAATTGGAGACTATCTGTGAAATTTCCACAAATGCCATGAACATTTATATTGATGTTCAAAAATCGGCATTTTGACGCTGTCAGTCTCCCCTTAATGCAAAGGCTCTGGAATGGAGTGAACCCTGACCGGATTCCCGGGGTGGACGCGTGTTGGACATGGCGTCCAGACTTGGGTTAGCTGTATTGAACACTGGCTCAACGTCCACCTTTCGGAGGCCAGGGTACATAGAAACTATCATAGATGTTTCCATGGCAACGGAAAACCTGGTATCGCGAGTCCAGGACTGGAGGGTGATCGAGGACTTCACAGCCAGCGATCACCAATACATCACGTTCTGCGTACGTGATGTAGCTCTGGTTCAGACAAGAACACCACGAGGACCTACCAGGTGGAACGTCGATAAGATGGACCCCCAGAAGCTGTCTCCGGCGCTGTTACGTGGCCAGCGAACCCTTGAGGAGCTCCCTTACCCTGCGGGCGCTGAACAGACGGTGGATATAGTAATGACCCACCTTCAGCAGGCCTGCAGCGATGCCGTGCCGAAAAGAATTGCACGGGATAACAGAAGCCCCGTGTACTGGTGGACGAATGAGATCGCGGAGCTGAGGCGGGAGTGTCTTCACTTGAGAAGACTATCCCTCAGAGCCCGGCGCCGCGACACCGACGCAGCCCATAGCACTACCGCCTATAAGGCGGCAAGGAAAGTGCTCAGACGGACCATCAATAGGAGTAAGCACCGATGCTGGAAGAAGCTTGGGGAGGATCTAAACGAGGATCCTTGGGGATTAGGGTACAAACTGGTCCTCCGCAAATTGGGGGCGTTCTCTGAAAGCGCTCCCACAGATGCAGGGATCATCGGCGGGATCGTCGATGCCCTTTTTCCCAATCAACCCAGGCTACCGCGCCGACCTCGAATACCCGGGGATGCACCACCGGCCCCCTTTATGGAGGAGGAACTGAGGTGCGCGGCGCGGTCCTTCAAAAACAAGAAGGCACCAGGCCCTGATAGCATACCAGCAGAGGTGCTGAAAGCCGCAGTTGAAAGGCATTCAACGCTCTTCCTGACTATGTATAACGCCGGCCTACAGGCAGGGGTTTTTCCACATCGCTGGAAACGCGCAAGGCTCGCGTTGATTGGGAAGAGCAAAAGGGGTTCAGTGGACAATCCATCGTCGTACAGACCCCTGTGCATGCTAGACACGGCTGGTAAGCTCCTGGAGAAGCTTCTTTGACCTCGCCTTCATGCGGCAATCCAAGCCTCAGGAGACCTTTCCGAAAGACACTATGGCTTTTGGAAAGAGAGGTCGACGATACACGCTATCCAGGAGGTCATCAGTGAAGCCAGAAACACGTAGCGAGGGAACCATTTTCCCCGCCCCATTTGTCTACTGGTCACTCTGGATGTGAAGAACGCTTTCAACTCGGTGCGGTGGTGTAACGCGCTACGTGCGCTGGAGCAGAATTTTAGGGTCCCCGGATATCTCTACCGGATGTTCGAGGATTACCTGAATGATCGCTCTCTCGTTTATACCACCGCAGATTGTCCGATCAGCCGTGAGTTAACGGCAGGGGCAGCCCAAGGGTCCATATTAGGTCCCAACATTTGGAATTCCACTTATGACGGCATTCTCCGAATGGAGATGCCCGAGGGTTCTTTTCTAGTTGGGTATGTGGATGACGTAGTCGCTATTATCATTGCGCGCACCGTAGAGGCAGCGCAGATGAGACTCAACCAGGTAATGCGTCGGGTCCACTCCTGGATGGAAGACCACGGCTTGGACCTTCCCGATGAGGAAGAGAGGGAGAGACGAAAAGCGCTTGCCAGGTCCCGCAGCATGCAGGCCTGGCAAGAGAGATGGGACGAAGATCCGCGGGCCAGGTGGACAGCAAGACTCATTCCTCGCTTGGACACCTGGATAAACCGTCAGCATGGTGAGATGAATTATTACCTCACACAATTGCTGACGGGGCACGGGTATTTCCGGTCTTATCTGTGCAGAATGGGTAAAGTGCCGGACCCGCGCTGCATATCCTGCGGATCCCCCAGAGACGATGCCTCCCACACATTCTTCGAATGCGAAGAATACAACGTGTGGAGGGCACCATTGGAGGAAAAGTTCGGGAGCATAACTCCGGAGCCAAACCATCGCTCCCGACAGTGTGTTACTCTAATTTTCGCGAATTTCAAGATTCACGGAGAAATTTTTCATATAAATAAAGTATCACGAAAATGCACTGCCACTCAAAAGTATTTGCCCACCCGTAAAAATTTGTTGCCGCACTAAAAGTTCGTTAGCGGACTCGAAAAAATAAAGATATAAGCAAATCCCTTGAACGGCGTTTCGAAGAGGACAAATTTAACTCAATTTTGCCTTTTTCTACCCCATAAAGGAAGCTTTGTTTCCGCGAAAAATTTTTTTTTCGCAATTTTCATGTCAGTATGTTAAAAATGTCCCAAAACGTCGAGAAATCATATTTAGACAAAATGTCCAGACGTGTGTGTGGGTGTGGGTGTGTGTGCGTATGTGTGTGTGTGTGTGTGTGTGTGTTCGTGTTCTTTAAGAGGGGGGAAAAATGCGTTTATGCATGGTGTGTCGGACTCGGTCAGGTCGCCAGATATTATTGCAACCACGAGCTGCCACGAAGTATGGCGTGATTTGCTCGGCTAAAGAATAGCAACCCCTACCGACTAAAAAACCTAATCCTCTTCACCTAGCCTCTTTTATTCCCCCACGGGACCGCCGTTAGGCATTGCTTCACGGGGGGAGGCTTTAGCTGTTCTTCAGCTTTTCCTTTGATGCTTTCGCCTCTTGTTCTTTCCCGTCCTCACCTAGGTGTTATGGGTGATATCAGGGGTACCTTGGGCTCTTTTTCCTGTTCTCTTTACTCTTTTCTGCTCTTCATAGCGTAGGTCTTTGAGGACGTCTGTCGCGAATGTACTCGTCGCTTCCCACGCTGCGTCTGATGACAGCATGATATCCAGCAGGGTTTCTGGCGTTATTCTCCGTTCCACTGTAGCCTCTAGTATTTCGCGCTGAGTTTCGTACCGGGGACACGAGAAGAACACATGCTCGGCATTTTCCTCTACTTCTTGACAGGCAGGGCACTCCGGGGAATCCTCATACTTCAACTTGTCTAAGTATGCCCGAAAACACCCATGTCCTGAGATCATCTGTGTCAGGTAGTAGTTGACGGTTCTATGGCTGCGGTTTAACCACCTATCTACTTCCGGGATCAGGCGGTATGTCCATCTCCCCTTCGCGGAGGCGTCCCACAGTTGCTGCCAGCGATGGAGGCTACTCCGTCTCTCCTCTGTCTTCAACCGATCTGCGCTCAGGGGTGTTGATTTTCTACGATGGTATAAGATCTTCCGCTCTTCCGCCAGAATTCCAATCGGCAGCATTCCGCCGATAACGCACATGGCATCTTCTGACACCGTTTGGAAGGCACTAGCTACTCGTAGGGCGCACAATCGGTAGACTGGTGCCACCTTTCGACGGGTCTCCTGGAGCGTTAGTGCATCAGCCCAGATGGAAATACCATACGTAAGGACCGACATGACGACAGATGCCAGGAGTGCTCTCCTCTTCTGTTTGGGGCCCCCCACATTCGGCATAAGCCGTGATAGGACAGCTCCGACTACAGACGCCTTGGTGCTGGCATGCTCCACCCGTTGCTTGAAGCTCGAGTCGAGCATCACTCCCAGATACCGGATGGAGGGCTGGGACATAATTACATGGTTACCCACTCGCAGCGAGATGGTCTCGAGCTTCTTCCTGCTGGTGATCAGCAGTGCTTCGGTTTTGTGCTCTGCCAACTTTAGGCCAGCCGAATCCATCCACCGGCGAATCCTTGCAAAAGTGGCTTCGAAAACATTGTTGAAGTCCTCCAGGTGCCTTCCCACGATGACTAGTGCGACATCGTCAGCGAAGGCCACTGGCGTCACTGCTCTTGGTAGTACAAGCTTCAGGAGTCCATCATACATGATGTTCCACAGGAGGGGCCCAAGAACCGAGCCCTGAGGTACTCCTCCAGTTACACGGTACTCTTTTGGACCGTTCTCCGTGTCGTACTTAAGGACCCTGCCAGTAAAGTAGCTTGCCACCATCTTCCGCAAGTATCCTGGAACATGCATTGCTGCTAGCGCCCGCATGATGCAATCCCATTTGGCTGAGTTGAAGGCGTTCTTAATATCCAGCGTTGCTATTACACAGTACTGCTTTTCTCCATACTTCCACCTTTCGCCGGCGATTGCATTCTTCGCCAGTTTTACCACCAGATCGATGGCATCGATGGTAAAGCGACCTTTACGGAAACCATACTGCTTATCTGAGAGATGCTTCTCAGCTATTTTTTCGATTCTCGCGTGGATAATTCGTTCCAGGACTTTGCCGGCTGTGTCGAGCATGCAGAGTGGACGGTTTATTGCAGTGATGGCTGCCTTGAGTGCGACGTTGGGGATCCCATCCAGCCCGGGGGCCTTCGTGTTTCCCACTTTCACGCACGCTTTTCTCAGCTCCTCAACTGTCACCCGTGGGGGCGTATCCTCGTTGTCCCGTTCGATGTAGAGGTTGCATTCAGGCTGCTGTGATAAGAGTGCTGAGACAATCTTCCCCAGCAGGTCCGGGCACGTCGGCGGGGGCATCGGCTGACTCCTGAGTCGGCTCATGACTACCTTGTAAGGCCTCCCCCATGGATCACCTTCCACTTCCGCCAGGAGATCATCCCAGCACTGCCTCTTGCTACGCTTGATGGCTATGACAAGCCACTGCCGTCACGCCTTGTGCTCTGCTTCCCGCTGATCGAAGGTTTGTTTCCCTCGGCTACGCTGGGACAGTCTCCTCGCTCTGATGCACTCCTGACGGAGCGAAGCAACAGCGTCGTTCCACCAATACATCGGAGGATGCTTATTGTTGGAACGCTTTCAGGGCATCGTGGCATCGCAGCCTACGATGACCCGCCTCATAACCTCTTCCGCTTTTTGCGTGGCGCTGCCTTCTTCGATCGGTCCATCGTCGAGTGCTGCGCAGAACAGGCCCAGGTCAAACATTGTGGTCTTCCAGCCGGGCGGGTTTTTCGTCTTTGACGCCGGTCCACTGTTCATCCGGCCTGTTGATACCTTCCAGGAGATCAACCGATGATCACTATAGTTGTAGATATCGGCCACCTTCCACGAGCTATTACTTCTCTCAAGGCTGCTATTAATAAACGTGAGGTCGACAATAGAGCTCTTCTCGCCTCTCACAAAAGTTGGTTCTTCACCGCTGTTCATTAGGACGACGTCCAGGCAGGACATCGCCTCTAGTAGCACTCTGCCTTTTGGCTTTGTCTCCTTGCTCCCCCAGTCAACGGTCCACGCGTTAAAATCTCCCGCAATGGCCACCGGAAGGTGCTCTTTCGCATCTTTCACCAGCCGATCGAGAAAACCGCTAAATTCGTCAACGGTTAGGCTAGGTGGGGCATAGCAGCTGTAGAAGTGGATATTCCCCAGCTTTGCTCTCACGAAGCCCTCTTCTGTGCAGCCGACAGCATCGTGGAACGGAAATTTACCGCAGGACCATATGACGGTTTTTCCCGTGGAGTCAGCCACCCAGGGCTGTGTGCCAAGGTGCCTATACGGTTCCGAGAGGATCAAACGATCCGGCTTTAACTCTCGTACAGTTTGCATGAGCAGATCCTGTGCTGCTTCACAGTGGTTGAGATTGTGCTGCAGTACTCTCATCGACGATTGGTGGTCAGCGCCTGGAGTGCCTCCTGGAAGGCTGCACAGCGACTGCTACCGGCTACGTGGTCGCAGTTCCTCTCCTTTCCTTTTTCGGTGCACAGGACGCAACACGCAGCATTTGTGCACCCAGCAACTTTGTGGCCATCCTCACCGCATTTGATGCAGTGTTCAGTTCTATCAACCTCACTTTTGCATCTGGAAGTGACATGTCCAAAATGCCAGCACTCAAAGTATTTCATAGGTCTTTTGACCTCTTTGATGCGGCATCTTACCCATCCAATGCGTACCTTTCCCTCCTCGCCGATGATCCTCCGAGCGGTTTCAGCTGAAATCCTAACGGATGCGATCTGGGTTTCTCCGTATGCTCTTCGCAGTGATTTAACTGCATCGATGGTTATTTTGCTGCCCTCACCTGCCGCCTTTTCGAGCGCCTCTGCGACTACCCTCTTGATGGCGGTCTCATCGATGTCTCTGATCTCAAGATTGACTTCCTGCGTCTTGCTTATAACATCCGCGTCTTCTTTAAGGGCGTCCGCCATCAGCTTTCGAAGTTCGTCAGTCCTGGTTCCACTCTTCTTGCCCAGGACGATCAGGAGCTGTCCACAGTTTGTCCTGCGGATTCTTTGGATACTATCCTTAATTGTTTCCGCGGAAACATCTTGTTTGACTTTCCGAAGGATGTCAGCGTAGGATCTACCTTCTTTGGCACAGATCATCAGGGCGTCAGGGCGCGCCGTCGACAATGCCGGCGGTTTCGCGGATTTCTTCTTCTTTTTTTTCTTCCTTACCCTCTTCCGCACTTCTTCCCAGCCAGGAACTCGATCTTCGATCGGTTCGTCAATTCGTTGCTTCTCCGGCGAGTCATCACGCTGCTTCCTCTTTTTTGTCTTCTTCGTTTCCACCGAGGTCAAAGTTCGCTCTTTGCGCTTCCCGCCGCTCTTCTCTGACTTCGGCGTTGGCGCTGAGCTTTGCGCCAATGCTTCCGTTTCCATCCTGTTGAGCGTTGGTGAATTCTGGGCAGTTCCATCCAATGTACGTCTGGCGACCAGAGGCCCCTTGACTTGCTCGTCCAGCTGCCACATTCTCTTGAAAGATGCGGAAAGGCTATGCGCAAGAGAGTTCGTTACATTATTAACGTTCCTCCTACCCTCCAAGTGTCTCAGCAGGTCGGAGATCAGCTGTTCGTGCCGTTCCCAGACCTTTTCCTTCTTGTTCAGGAAGACGTCACGCTCCTGCTTCGCTCCACTTGTAGCGGATAAATTACCTACTCCACTCTGCTCCGGTTCTTCATTTTTTTGTTTTTTTTTTATTTTTTTCGATTTCTTTATCTTTATAAAGAATATCTTTATAATTTTCATCGTCCTCAATTTAACATGGTGATTTTTGCAATTATTAAGGGGTTATGGGCAAAAGGAATATTGAAAAATCAATAACTACCGTGATTCACGGTATTCAGACTTTTCAAAAACGTCCACTCTATCATTGCCTAATGATTTTTATCGTCCTTAATTTGGCATTGCGATTTTTGCAATTATTAAAGGGTTATGGGCAAAAGAGATATTGAAAAATCAATAACTACCGTGGTTCACGGTATTCAGACTTTTCAAAAGCGTCCACATCATGACTGCATAATACTTTTCATCATCCTCAATTTGGCATTGTGATTTTCGTAATTATTAAGGGGTTATGGGCAAAAGAAATATTGAAAAATCAATAACTACCATGGTTCACGGTATTCAGACTTTTCAAAAGCTTCCACTTTATCATTGCACAATGTTTTCAGTCATCCGTAATTTGGCATTGTGATTTTTGCAGTTATTAAGGGGTTATCGACAAAAGAAATATTGAAAAATCAATAACTACCACGTTTTACAGCATTCAGACTTTTCAAAAGCGTCCACTTTATCATTGCACAATGATTTTTATCTTCCTCAATTTATCATTGCGATTTTTGCAATTATTAAGGGGTTATGATAAAAAGAAATATTGAAAAATCAATAACCACCGCGATTCATGGTATTCAGACTTTTCGAAAGCGTCCACTTCATCATTGCACAATGGCTTTTATCGTCCTTAATTTAACATTGCGATTTTTGCAATTATTAAGGGGTGATGGGCAAAAGAAATATTGAAAAATCAATAACTACCGTGGTCCACAGTATTCAGACTTTTTGAAAGCTTCCACTTCATCATTGCACGATGTTTCCAGTCATTCTTAATTTGGCTTTGCGATTTTCGCAATTATTAAGGTGTTATCGACAAAAGAAATATTTGAAAATCAATAACTACCGTGTTTCACGGTATTCAGACTCTTCAAAAGCGTTCACATTACCATTGCACAATGATCCTCATCATCCTTAATTTGGCATTGCGATTTTCGCAATTATTAAGGTGTTATCGACAAAATAAATATTAAAAAATCAATAACTACCGTGTTTATCGGGATTTAGACTTTTTAAAAGCGTCCACTTTATCATTGTACAATGATGTTCATCATTAATATGTTTGTAAATGTCTGAATCCCGATAAACACGGTAGTTATTGATTTTTTAATATTTATTTTGTCCGTAACCCCTTAATAATTGCAAAAATCGCAATGCCAAATTAAGGAAGATGAAAATCATTGTGCATTGATAAAGTGCACGCTTTTGAAAAGTCTGAATACCGTGAACCACGGTAGTTATTGATTTTTCAATATTTCTTTTGCCCATAACCCCTTAATAATTGCAAAAATCTCAATGCCAAATTAAGGACGATAAAAATCACTGTGCAATGATAAAGTCGACGCTTTTGAAAAGTCTGAATACCGTGAACCACGGTAGTTATTGATTTTTCAATATCTCTTTTGCCCATAACCTCTTGATAATTGTTAAAATCGCAATGCCAAATTAAGGACGATAAAAATCATTGTGCAATGATGAAGTGGATGCTTTTGAAAAGTCTGAATACCGTGAATCACGGTAGTTATTGATTTTTCAATATTTCTTTTGTCCATAACCCCTTAATAATTGCAAAAATCGCAATGCCAAATTGAGGACAATGGAAATCATTGTGCATTGATAAAGTGAACCCTTTGAACAGTCTGAATACCGTGAACCACGGTAGTTATCGATTTTTCAATATTTCTTTTGCCCATAACCCCTTAATAATTGCAAAAATCGCAATGCCGAATTAAGAACGATGAAAATCATTGTGCATTGATAAAGTGGACGCTTTTAAAAAGTCTAAATACCGTGAACCACGGTAGTTATCGATTTTTCAATATTTCTTTTGCTCATAACCCCTTAATAATTGCGAAAATCGCAATGTCAAATTAAGGACGATGAAGATCATTGTGCAATGATAAAGTAGACGCTTTTGAAAAGTCTAAATACCGTGAACCACGGTAGTTATTGATTTTTCAATATTTCTTTTGCCCATAACCCTTTAATAATTGCGAAAATCGCAATGTCAAAGTAGGGACGATAAAAATCATTGTGCAATGATGAAGTGGACGCTTTTGAAAAGTCTGAATACCGTAAAACACAATAGTTATCGTTTTTTCAATATTTCTTTTGCATATAACCCCTTAATGATTATGAAAATCGCAAGCCAAATTAGGAACGATGAAAATAATTGTGCAATGATAAAGTAAACGCTTTTGAAAAGTCTGAATACCGTAAATCACGGTAGTTATTGATTTTTTAATATTTCTTTCGCCCATAACCCGTTAATAATTGCAAAAATCGCAATGCTAAATTGGGGACGATGAAAATCATTGTGCAATGATGAAGTGGACACTTTTGGAAAGTCTGAATATCGTGAACCACGGTAGTTACTGATTTTTCAATATTCCTTTTGCTCACAACCCCTTAATACATGCGAACATCGCAATGCCAAATTGAGGACGATGAAAATCATTGTGCAATGATAAAGTGGACGCTTTTGAAAAGTCTGAATACCGTGAACCGCGGTAGTTATTGATTTTTCAATATTTCTTTTGCTCATAACCCTTTAATAATCGCAAAAATCGCAATGTTAAATTGAGGACGATGAAAATCATTGTGCATTGATGAAGTGGTCGCTTTTGAAAAGTCTGAATACCGTGAACCACGGTAGTTATCGATTTTTCAATATTTCTTTTGCCCATAACCCCTTAATAATTGCAAAAATCGCAATGACAAATTGAGGACGATAAAAATCATTGTGCAATGATGAAGTGGACGCTTTTGAAAAGTCTAAATACCGTGAACCACGGTAGTTATTGATTTTTCAATATTTCTTCTGCTCATAACCCCTTAATTATTGCAAAAATCGCAATGCCAAATTAAGGACGATGAAAATCATTGTGCATTGATAAAGTGGACGCTTTTGAAAAGTCTGAATAACGTGAACCACGGTAGTTATCGATTTTTTAATATTTCTTTTGCTCATAACCCCTTATTAATTGCGAAAATCGCAATGCCAAATTAAGGACGATGAAAATCATTGTGCAATGATAAAGTGGACGCTTTTGAAAAGTCTGAATACCGTGAACCACGGTAGTTATCGATTTTTTAATATTTCTTTTGCTCATAACCCCTCAATAATTGCGAAAATCGCAATGCCAAATTAAGGACGATGAAGATTATTGTGCAATGATAAAGTGGACGCTTTTTAAAAGTCTGAATACCGTGAACCACGGTAGTTATTGATTTTTCAATATTTCTTTTTGCCCATAACCCCTTAATTATTGCAAAAATCGCAATGCTAAATTAAGGATGATAAAAATCATTGTGCATTGATAAAGTGGACGGTTTTGAAGTCTGAATACCGTGAACCACGGTAGTTATCGATTTTTCAATATTTTTTTTTTGCTCATAACCCCTTAATAATTGCGAAAATCGCAATGCCAAATTAAGGACGATGAAAATCATTGTGCAATGATAAAGTGGACGCTTTTGAAAAGTCTGAATACCGTGAACCACGGTAGTTATCGATTTTTCAATATTTTTTTTGCCCATAACCCCTTAATATTGCAAAAATCGCAATGCCAAATTAAGGACGATGAAAATCATTGTGCATTGATAAAGTGGACGCTTTTTACAAGTCTGAATACCGTGAACCACGGTAGTTATTGATTTTTCAATATTTCTTTTGCCCATAACCCCTTAATTATTGCAAAAATCGCAATGCCAAATTAAGGACAATAAAAATCATTGTGCATTGATAAAGTGGACGCTTTTGAAAAGTCTGAATACCGTGAACCACGGTAGTTATCGATTTTTTAATATTTCTTTTGCTCATAACCCCTTAATAATTGCGAAAATCGCAATGCCAAATTAAGGACGATGAAGATTATTGTGCAATGATAAAGTGGACGCTTTTTAAAAGTCTGAATACCGTGAACCACGGTAGTTATTGATTTTTCAATATTTCTTTTGCCCATAACCCCCTAATTATTGCAAAAATCGCAATGCTAAATTAAGGATGATGAAAATCATTGTGCATTGATAAAGTGGACGGTTTTGAAGTCTGAATACCGTGAACCACGGTAGTTATCGATTTTTCAATATTTTTTTTTGCTCATAACCCCTTAATAATTGCGAAAATCGCAATGCCAAATTAAGAACGATGAAAATCATTGTGCAATGATAAAGTGGACGCTTTTGAAAAGTCTGAATACCGTGAACCGCGGTAGTTATTGATTTTTCAATATTTCTTTTGCTCATAACCCCTTAATAATTGCAAAAATCGCAATGTTAAATTGATGACGATGAAAATCATTGTGCATTGATAAAGTGGACGCTTTTTCAAAGTCTGAATACCGTGAAACACGGTAGTTATTGATTTTTCAATATTTCTTTTGCCCATAACCCCTTAATAATTGCAAAAATCGCAATGCCAAATTAAGGACGATGAAAATCATTGTGCAATGATAAAGTGGACGCTTTTGAAAAGTCTGAATAGTTCTGAATAAAAAAATTATTCAGAACTATCTTCCATTTTTTGTCCTACTTTTTCAAAAAACATTGAAATTTTTTCGATGATTATCACTTTCAATTCAATTTTCTATTATTTTTTTTCGAACTTTGACATTCTCTCAACATCCTCAAAAATTCCCAAAGTGATAATATAAGAAATATGCTGAGTAAAAAAAAAAAATTTTGAATTGAAAAAAAATCCTACTCTGAAAGTTTCAGTGAATTTGCAGAAAATGGCAAAGTTTTTATAAAAAAAACGACAAGAAAAATTAAAAATGACAATAACCGAGAAATTTTTGTTTTTTTTTTGAAAATTCGCAAAACAAACGTTGAAGATCGGCCCGAATATTTTTTTTCGTTTTTTTTTCTGAAAAAAACATTGATAAACATAAATTTTCAAAAAAACAACGTTACGAAAAGTCAATTTTCAAAAAAGTTATAGATATTTGAAAAATAAATTTTCTTTTCGATGGATACCACTTTCGATTGCATTTATTATTATTTTTTTTTCAAAATTTGAGGTTCTTTCGACATCCTCAAAAATCTCCAGAGTGGTATTATAAGAAATAAGCTGAGTGAAAAAAAAAATTTTGAATTGAAAAAATAAATAAAAAACGAAAAAATCCTACTCTGAAAATTTCAGTGAATTTACAGAAAATGGAAAAGTTTCTATCAAAAAAAAGATAAGAAAAATTAAAAATGATAATAATCGAGAAATTTTTTTTTTTCTGAAAATTCGCAAAAAAAACGTTGAAGATCGGCCCGAATATTTTTTTCTATTTTGTTTCTAAAAAGTACATAGAAAAACACACTTAAAAAAAACATCCAGATATGTCAATTTTTGAAAAAGTTATAGATATTTGAAAAATAAAAAGCTTATTTTTCCTGAAAAGTTCATAATTTCTTACCGGTTGGGTGAAAAAATTTGAAAAAATTCTGTAAAATGTTTTTAAAAGGGTAGAAAAAAATAAAAATGTTTTAGCCAAATCGAAAGGGGTTGGATTCTAAAGTGGTTGATTTGGCGTGGAATGCCCCTCATATAAAATGAATATCTGTTAGTATGGTGTGGTCTGATAGAATCATAACAGTGATATATGTACAAAAACAGTGCGTCTTTCATTCTATTCTCTTTACAATCACGGAGGGATTATTTCATGCGATACAAAATATACTACGGGAATTCAGTTTAACGAATCTACCGTGAATTATTCCGTGTATGAACCCTAGCGGATTGGGTGACGATGTTTTCACCCTGAAAAACCACTGAATCACGGTGATTTTTTACGGTGACAAAGTGCCCACAAAATCACCGAGATCTTGGTGATTTTAAGGTGATTCCAACGTGATTCCACGGTGATTGTCACGGTGATTTTGTGACGGTGACAATCACCGTGAGAATCACCGTGGAATCACCTTAAAATCACTAAGATCTCGGTGATTTTGTGGGCACTTTGTCACCGTAAAAAATCACCGTGATTCAGTGGTGACTTCATCCACTAGGGAATACATCCGAGCGAGCGATTATTATCTGTGAATAATTAATATCATAATTATATTTCACATATTAATCTATAAAATTGGAAAAAACGGCTGCGACTTGAAGTGTTGAGAATCACTGAGGCAGTGCGGCGCGATGACATTTCGTGAGATGTTAACAAAACCACGTGGCCGTCCAGTTCGTCGTTGCCACGAACCGTATTATTAGTAATGGGGTATAGACAAAGCAGGTACACGGGCGATTTAAAAAAAAAGGTGCGAGGGTCGAGCTCGGAGCGAGTGGCGACCCTTTTGGATTATTAGGGAGAAGGGGGAAACGCCGGAAAATGAAGAACGGAGTTTGATACACACGGCATTTGACCACGGAGTTTGAGCAGCACGGCATTTGAAATAACGGAGAATGAGACCTTCTCTTTCAAAAAAATCGGCTGTTTTTTTCTCAAAGAACATTGAAATATTGTCAGAGTATCCTTAAACAAAGACCCTGTTAAAATATGAGCCTTTCATGGTAATATTTGAAGGCGATACAAATTTTATTTATCGACGATGAATGTCTAATTTTATTGACCATTAATTTTAAAAAAATACGGGTTTATATATCACAAATACACGATGAAAGTTCATAATAAATTTTATATATTATGGATCAATAAATTATTCCGATTCTTTATAAATTTGTTGATTCTTTTAATAATGAGTTATAGCCATGAAAAGTTTTTTATCTTTAATTCTTCAAGTAATTAATGATCAAGTTTAATAATATATAACTTGTAATTACTCTATTAAACTCAGTTCAGAAACAATTTTTCCCATGTTATTTAATTGGAAATGAAAAATTGAAAATCGCCACCTTCAAATATAAATATTAAGGGCTGATATTTATAGGGATATTCAGGAATACTCTGAAAATATTTCATTGTTAAAAAAAAGTTGATTTTTTTTTGGAACAGTATAGTCTGTACAGGGTTGCAAATAATGCATTGAAAAAATAATTGAATTAGCACTTGGATGAAATTTTTTTTTATTTCCTAATTCTAAAAACTTGGATTAAAAATGATTTTTTAATTTGTAATTTGAAATGTGATATATTGTAGTACGTACCCTATGCAAAGCGTGTTAAAAACGCCGATTTCAATTGTAAATATCTCGAGAACCGATTGGTTGATTTGAAATTTTACAAGCGCATTCTGAATGTCCCAGAGCGGTTTAGGCATATACTACCTTAAGACTGTGTGTGCGTTGAAAAGGTACCTGTCGCGCGCGCCGAGGGTAGCCTTGAGTTGTCTAATTAATTAATATCAGTATTGTTCATCGTTATTTATATCTTTTGTATCATTTATTCGTCATATCGGCCAAGGGCCTGAATAAACGCTTTATTATCGCTTAAAATGGGTTCGTGTAAGTGAAATGTAAAGGAGGAGAAACCTAAAATCCCTTTTAACAAAATACGAAATTCCAATATCTTTATGATTTGTTGAAAATAATCATTTTTTCATAAAAATTTTTATAAAAAAAAATAATCATTTTTTCATACAAATTTTTTATTCTAAAAAATAATCATTTTTTCATAAAAAAAATTTCAAAAATATTAAATTACAAATTTAAATATATATATGAGGTATTCCAGCTCATCTCAACCACTTTCACATGTTGTATTTTTTATTTGGCTCAAACTTTTTTCTATTATTTTACCTATTTATGGAACTTTACTTTATTTTTGTCAAATTTTTTAACCCATACGATTACAAGATATGATTTTCTGTTGAAATTCGATGGTTTTTTTTTCAAATGCTTGTAATTTTGCGAAAAATAGACCAAATCAAGGTTTTTTTTTAATGTTCGTTTTTGAGTGCACTTTTTGACAAAAAATATTAAAAATTTAACGATGTTCATCTTCTATATCGTTTTACCGCTTAAAGCAAAAAAATGTTAATTTCAAACGATCGGACACTTTTAATTTTTTTTCAAAAAATTTGCTAGGAAACTTTGGCTTTTAATTATTGTTAACGCAAGGGTGATCTTGGGCAGATGTTTCCTTATATTTTTTTTCATAATTTAAAAGCATTTTTTTCCATCACAAGCAAAGAAACGTTTTTTTCCAAAGGTGGGCCACGTTTTATTTTTTTCAAAAAATTTGCTAGTAAACATTTACTATATTAACTATTTTTAAGACGAGTTTCATCGTGGGGATATTTTCCCTTCTATTTTATTCATAATTAAAAAACAAATTTCAGGATCAGTAAAATTTGCTATGAAACTTTAACTATTTCGACCATTTTTAATGCTAGTTTTATCGTGAGCAGATTTTTTCTTCTATTTTGTTCATAATTCAAAACCATTTTTTTTCATCACAAGCAAAAAACCGTTTTTTTCAAAAGGGATACGTTTAATTTTTTTTTAATTTGCAAGGAAACTTTAACTATTTTAACTATTTTTAAGACCAGTTTCATCGTGGGGACATTTTTTCTTCTATTTTTTTCATGATTAAAAACAAGTTTTTTATTTATTTAATGTAGTTTTATTATACAAATTACAAGTCTTTTTTCTTTGACGTTTCAATAGCGAGAATTTGTAAACTATTTAAACGTCAAAGAAAATAGGCTTGTAGTTGGTATAATAAAACTACATTAAATTGAAAAAAACTTGGTTTTAATCATGAAAAAAATATAAGGAAAAATGTCCCTACGATGAAACTGGCCTAAAAATAGTTGAAATAATGAAATTCAAAAATTGCATATAAAAAAAAATTAAACGTATCCCTTTGGAAAAAAACGCTTTTCAATTGTGATGAAAAAAAATGGTTTTTAATGATGAACAAAATAGAAGAAAAAATCTGCTCACCATTAAACTAGCATTAAGGTATAACACTACGGACCGAAAAGTTCCAAAAGTCGACCCACTCTCTCTATTTTCAACTTATTACCATTCTAAAGTAAATTCAGGTTTAGAGTCTCAATTGATTCAACATTATTATTGATGCATGTATGATTATTAAAAATGAATGATATTATATTTAAGAATGAGAAAAGTAATTTTTTCAATGTAAGATTTGACCAATCCAGCGTCAACTTTTGAATTGGTATAATTCACTCATACACGCCCATGCCTACATCGATAGGCGCACACTAACGTAACATCGCGCGGAGAAGATTCCGGCAACGTTCCAGCGACAGCTGTTAGGGTGTATTCTGACGCCGGCGCACAGCGCTTAAGCGCAGCGTAACCTTGCGTAACCATTGGTCAAAATGAATTTTGCGCGTGGCACTGTGGCGCGCGAAATTCAATTTGACCAATGGGTATGCCAGATTATGCAGCGCTCTAGCGCAGTGCGCCCGTTCCAGAATTCACCCTTACAGGAGTATATACCGGCTGCATATATTCGCCTTGGACGCTTACACGCTGTCAGCACTTATATATAGATATACATCGACATATAAAATGCTACATTGCAATGCAAAATTATCATATTCGGCTGCTTGAAGGCCACAATTATAATATTCTCCTATGCGAAGGCCAAAATTATGATATTTAGCTACGCTTAGACCAAAATTGTGATATTCAGCTATGCAGAGGCCAAAGGGTGTAGCCGGATAAGAATGGTGAATCGGCCCCCAGCGAATTTTGTGTCGCCGATTTTTTCCAAAGTTCGTAACCTAAGAAAACAATTTTGTGGAAAATTACAGCTTTCTACATCGATGCCGAGGGGTCTTCCCGCTAAAAAAAAGTGTTTTTTTCGATTTTTGCAAATTTTAAATACCAAAGGGCGACCGAAAAATCGTAAAAAAATTCTGAAAAATCAAAAACATGTCAACGTTGATGGAAATTTTTTTTCTTTTTTTTTTAATGCTAAATTCTATTTCTAATCATCGAATCTTTCTTTAAAAACATTATTTTGTAGCCGAGAGATTTTTCTACTATTATGACAAAAATTTACATGATTTGACTTTTCATTCCCTACATTTAAAAAAAAAAATTCCGAAATTCGACCTGCAACACATTGAAAAAAAATAAAAACGACCAAATTTCTCATTCTTCATTGGAAATCCATACAAAAATCATTCTTTAGGTTCAATGAATGGGTGATCATGGCTGGAGTAGTTATGAGACATAACAAATAAATGTAAACAATCCGATTTTATTGCTATTATTGCCGCTGAGTATTACAACTAGTCACATAAGCCGAAAGTTTGTTACTCTCTCAGAAAGGTTTTTTCGTAAAATAATAATTTTAGTTTATTCACCCCTACTATCTATATTGCTACATATTAGTCTTCATTGCTATCCCTGTTGATCATGGCATTGACCTCTTCAACATCGCAGAGTTCTGTTTCCTATTTTCCAGCGATGATGTTACGTACGAACGTAACGCGAGGTTTATTTTTCCCCGCTAGACTTACCGTCGTTAGATTTTTGGGCGCCTTGCCTCGTCCTATAATACAGGCCCGTTCCCGTCGGGAGATGGGTGATCGTTTGAAATCATTATTAAAATAATAGAAATCGGTTAAGATGACTCTAGTTTATTAGTCGTAGAAAAGTCGTTAGAAAATTGAGTGCGAGGTGCACGTACAAGTTCCGCACGCAATTAACTATATCACTAACCTAATTTTCCACACACACACACATTCTCAGATTCGCTCACCCTTGCTGATTATCCAAAGTTTCCTTTGATGATTGACCAGGTCTTTCTTAAATCCGCCTTCAATCCTACAATGCTTTCAGTCACAGTCACAATCAGTTTGAATAATAATTTAACGGTGGCACTCGGTTTCTCCCGACACAATAGCCCACTATGCGATACTGATCTCGCCTACACGCAGATCAGATTTACAGCGCGACGCAGGAAGGAAGCAGAGATTCCGGATTCACAGTTATAGCAATATTAAACAGTCAATAAAACAGTTCGAATAATGTATATATAATTTTACGGGTGCTCGCGACGCAATAGCCCACTATGCGCTACCTATCCCGCTTACACGCGGATAGGGTTTACAGACGCGGCGCAGGGAGGACACAGAACGACCCGGAGTCTCAGCTTTTGAGGTGTTAACCCTTCTTAGTTTCGTCTAAGACTAATTTCTCTGTCGCCTCGAGAGAAGGATTTTTCCCCTCTCGAGCGACCGAGGAATCAGCTCCTGGTTTTTTTCCAGAACTCAAATTTCCATTCCTCGTGCAAAACTCCTGACATGGTCGTTTTGCACCCGCGTGAATCCAGGGACTCTGTCGTTCTCACGATCGCGAACTGCTGCATCGCCGAATAACTCGGACGAGGCTACAGATCGCGAGCTGCAAGTTTTTATATTATGTCTATTGTAACGGATATTCCGTTCTTGAAATCAAGCGCGAGCGCATCGCGAGAACGTAACGTGATAATGAATAAAAGTGCCATTTCAGGTCTACAGAGATATTCAATTATTTAGATGTTTTAAAAGAATGATTTATTGATTGATTTCCAATGAAAAATGAGAAATTTTGTCTTTTTTATTTATTTTTTAATGTGTTGCAGGTCGAATTAGGAGAATTTTTTTCTAAAGTAGCGAATAAGAGTAAAATCATGTCAATATTTGTCATATTAATAGAAAAATCGCTTCGCTACAAAATAACGTTTTTAAACGAAAATTCGATGATTAAAAATAAAGTTTAACATTTAAAAGAAAGAATTTTTTCCCCTTTTGACATTGACATGTTTGTAATTTTACAGCATTTTTAAAGATTTTTGGTCTTCTCTTGGTATTTAAAAAAAGCAAAAATGGAAAATACACGTTTTTTTCGCAGGAAGATCCGTCGGCATTGATATAGAAAGCTGTAATTTTGCACAAAATTGTTTTTTTAAGTTAGGAACTTTGGAAAAAATCGGCACCACAAAATTTGATGGGGGCGGATCCACCATTCTTCGTTCCATTTTTCATTGGAAATCCATAAATAAATCATGCTTTCGGTTGAATTAATTGGTGCTCATGGCTGGAAAATAGGAAACAGAACTCCTCGATGTTGAAGAGGTCAATGCCATGATCAACAGGGATAGCGATGAAGACTAATGTGTAGCAATATATCTATATTGCTACTATTGCAATATATCTCTATATTGCTACTATTGCAATATATCTCTATATTGCTATTCACTCCTACTATCTAGTAGGGGTGAATAGCATTTTATTGCTAATTTTTACATCTATTTATTATGCCTCACAACTACTCCAGCCATGCTCACCCATTAATTGAACCTTAAGAATGATTTAGGTACACTGTTAAAAAAATCTGTATTAAAATTAATGTACATGTGTAGGTAGTTTTTTTTGCGGATACCGTGTATGAAATTTCAATTTCAGTATTGAAAATTCATGGACCGGAATTTGAAGAATAAAAGTATGCAGTTGAATTTTAAAATACTGATGTATTTGAAAAATCATATCCATGCCATTGAAATTTCAATTTTAGGTCTATTATTATTCAAAAAATGTGTATTAAAATTAATATACGCGTTTATTTTAAAATCACAATACATGTCTGAATTTTCATATTCATTTCATGAAAATTACGTTACCGTAGCTAAATTAATTGTTGTTAAACATGTTATAAAAAATATATAGCCCTTGCAAAATAGTTTAATATTCATAGTTAACCGACCCCAAAAAGAGATTCACAGAAAAAAAAACAAAAATCTTCACGAATAGCCCGATCTAATTTCTCTCTGAGACCGGGAATCGAATCCTCGACCCTGCCTACCATCCTACCTATCTACCTAACACGCTACCTATTACGCTATCGACTACTTGTGAAGTCCCTCTACTTGTATGATATATGAATGCTGGAGTGCCGAAATAATATAATAGTATATGCTTTTGAATGAGCGATAAACCATGAAAGTTGGTTTTTGATTTGCGAATTCGAATCCCATGACCCCTCATAAGTTATGTGAACTTTATTCCAGAATACGAGAATCCTCATAACTTAAGTGATCCCTCAGAACTTAATTAATTTCTAACTTATTTTCGCGATCCCTGACCCCTCGTAGATTATGTAAAGTCGCAAAACTTAATTCTATGGTCCCTGACCCCTCATAAATTAATTTCGGGGCTTCTGACCTCTCCTAAGTTATATACACCCTTACAACTGGTTCGAATAAAACCGTGAACTCTCATAACTTAATTTCGGGGCCCCTAATGCCTCATAAGTTATGTAAACTCTCAAAACTTTATTCCATAATACCTGACCCCTCATAACTCAAGTGACCCCTCATAACTTAAGTTACCCCTCATAACTTAATTTCGTGACCCCTGACCCCGTAGATTTTGTAAAGCCGCAAAATTAATTCCAGGATTCCTGACCCCTCATAAGTTAAGTAACTTTTCATAACTTCATTTCAGGACCCTTGACTCTTCACAAGTTATGTGAACTCTCAAAACTGATTTCCAGAATATACCCGACCCTTCATAACTTAAGTAAATACTCACAACTTGAGTAATCCCTTATAACTTAATTTCTGACCTCTCGTAGGTTATGTGAAGCCGCAAAATTGAATTCCAGGATTGCTGACCCTTCATAAGTTAAGTAACCCCTCATAATTTAATTTCAGAGCCCCTGACCCTTAATTCGTTATGTAAATCCTTAAAACTGTTTGAAAAAAACCGTGACGCTCTCATAAATATTCTTTTTTATATTAAATTTGAAGACATTTTCCACCGTGACTGATTGTAATTTTAAGACATGAGTGTATTAATTTCCAATAATGTATCTTAAAATTGCGAAAAAGTATATAAAAACCATTTTCATATACGGGGATATTAATTTTCAATGTTCACTCTTTTAATTTTAATATACAAATATTGAATTTAAGACAAAATTGTTGATTTTCCTACACTATGTATATTAAATTTCAAATAGTATATTAAAATTAATATGCCTCCTCCCACACAGCACAAAAGTCAGAAATACTTCCTCGCGAACTCTTTCTCAAGACTACTTCTAGAGCAACACGTAGGATATCTCGCAGACGTTAGTCCGAAGAAGTCTGAAATAAGACAACATAACCTCAAAATTTTTTTAACGCATTTTTCTCGGAGATATGCTTGATGAAATGAAAAAAGATTAGTGGGGTCGCCTGCGTAATTAATGTGTACAGGTGGCCTCACTATATTCTTTTTTTATTCCATCAAGTTATCATCTCCGAGAAAAATGTGTTGAAAGTGTTAGCTCTATCTCTCTCGCACTCATGAGAGAGGAAAGGCGGGGGAGGGGGATCTTCGGAATGAATATTAAAAAGTTATTAGAAATCACATATCCAGATGAACTACGTGATAATATTCGTTCGGATACATATCGAAACCGTTTTGATTCTGGGATTTCGCCACTGATATATCATATAAGTAAAGAGAATTCATAAGTAGTCGGTAGCGCAATAGGTAGCCTGTTAGGTTCGAAAGTAGGATAGATAGGCAGGTCGCAGGTTCGAATCCCCGTGGAGGCAGATGAAATTAAAATGATGAAATTGAGCTTTTTTCTAGTTTTTTTTTAATACAGTCCGTCTAGTATCTATGTAAATAAATAAAAATATGTATTAAATTTTTTTGCAAGCGATAGAAACGAGAAAAAAATGAATTTTTAATAATTTTAAACGAACCCTTAAAAAGTTATCTTGACGATGTCTTGTGAAGAAATCTCGAAATAGTAATCTTTACGATATCTTTTTTGAGAAGTCTGAAAAAGTTATCTTCAAGACAACTTTTCACAGATATCAAAATCATCCCTCAAAGTGGCGCATTCGACTACTTTCGGAACTCATTAAGATGTCTTTCGGAAAATGTATTCGGATGTCCAAATCTTATATAAGAAATCTACAGCGATTCTTTCAGACGTCATATTGCTGTGTGGGCTCTAACTTACTATGCATGTATCTTGTATTTCAAATAGTATATTGAAATTAATATCTCTTCTGAAATTTACTATACATGTATATTTAGTTTCAAACAGCATATTGAAATTTCAAATAATAATACATTGAAATTTCAAATAGTATATTGCAATTAACATATCTGCTTTAAATTTACTATACATGTGTATGAATTCGCATTTCATATTCCGTGTTTGTGAATTTCCGTGACAGTTGTATCGTAAAAATGTTTGAAATTTCATATCTGTCTTTACAGTGTATGGATTTCCAATGAAAAATGAAAAATTTTGTCGTTTTTATTTTTTTTCAATGTGTTGCAGGTCGAATTTTGGGAATGTTTTTTTTTTTAATTTAGGGAATGAAAAGTCAAGTCATGTCCATTTTTGTCATAATAGTAGAAAAATCTTTTGGCTACAAAATAATGTTTTTAAAAGAATATTTGATGATTAAAAATATAATTTAGCATTAAAAAAAAAGAAAAAAAAATTTCATAAGCTTTGACATGTTTTTGATTTTTCAGAATTTTTTAAGATTTTTTGGTCGCCCTTAGTATTTGAAATATGCAAAAATAAAAAAAAATACACTTTTTTGCAGGAAAACCCCTCGACATCTATGTAGAAAACTGTAATTTTGCAAAAAATTGTTTTTTTAGGTTAGGAACTTTGGAAAAAATCGACGGCACAAAATTCGCTGGGGGCCGATTCACCATTCTTATCCGGCTACACCCTATGTGATATCCTGCTATCTAAGGCCAAAATTATGATATTCTGCTACGCACAGATCAAATTATGATATGCAGCCACACGAATGCCAAAATTGTGATATTTAGTTATGCAAGGGCTAATAATTATGATATTGATCTATACGAAAGCCAATTTATGATATTTAGCTATGCGAAGGCCAAAATTGGGATATTAGGCTACTCAAAGCTCAGAATTGTTATATTCTGCTATGCGAGGACGAAAATTCGGATATTAAGCTACTCGAAGCCCGAAATTGTAATATTCTGCAATACGAAGGCCAATATTATGATATTTAGCTATCCGAAGGCCAAAATGGTGATATTCTGGCATAAGATTGGCAAACCATGTGTTTTCGTCATGGTCCTACATACAGATCTGGGCACTCGGCTTAAAAATCCGTAGCCTTAACCCGCCCGATTCATGCAATTTTCTGCCACGGCGCTAGTGTCGAGTCACTATTACTATATATTTGTATTATATAGTAATACACATTTCAGTGACGAACCCTATGTTACGACTCAGGGCTCCAGCCCGCGAAGAGTCGCTCGTTGATTGGTCTTTATGAGACCGCGAATTTTGAAAAGGGTTCGTCGTGGTGGATGCTATTAAAATAGCGCGATGGTGCAGGAAATTCAATCAAAAGAAAAATAAAGCGAGTTGAAATTTAAAGTTAATTTTAATCGTAGAGAAATATGAAAATCAATACAACGAAAGTTAGGAAAACAAATACAAATCGTGAACGCAATGAAGTGAGATGTAAATAAAATGAGTCTTGAGGTTCTCGGGACGATAGTACGACCGAACTCGTCGAACGTCAAGATCATTCTGCCGTATTTCTTATTTTCTAAAATATCCTAAAGTCCTCGGGCTTGAAGAGTCCGATGGTGGGAGTATACGCTTTCTCCCTTGCACTCATGCTCTCTTTCTCGTCGCACATACATATACACTCGCATACGTACACGCGTACGCTCTTCCCTCGCAGGGGATGACGCGCTCATCCACATAGACTTTGAAAGTCTCGCTCTATCTTTCTCTCGCTCACCCTTCTCTCTCGCTCTACGCGTAGTCGCCTTTGCCCTCTCCCTTTTCCTCTCGAATATTTTTGGGACTCTACAGTTCTCACATACTTTTTCTCCAGCCCTTAGAAGGGGTCTGGGATTTCGCAGCGTTTTTCCAGTGAAGCTGAATGCCAGATGCCCCCGTGCTTGCTCTTCGCTGGACGCTGTACTCTCAAGTTTTTGCTCGTAAAACTCGGGTTTCAAATTTATATTTTACATAGAGAAAAAACGTTTAGATCTTGGAAATTCGAGAAAAGTCACGTACGCTCTTGAAAAACTGAGAACAATGGGGTTTCCACAATTTTACTTTTACGACCACACACGTGGTCTGCAGTTGTTCAATTCTAAAATTCGACGCACTCGAGAAACAATAAATAATGTGAAGAGCTTGACAAACAGAAAAAAAAGGGTCTTGAGAGAAAGTTTCAAGCTGAAGAAGAAGAGAATGGTACTAGAAAAAAAGGGACAAGGCACAGACTTTTGCGACGTGTTGTTAGAATTATTACATAGAATATTCTTATGTATGTACATATATATCTATGGACATGCAAGTAAATACGCTGTGGATAAAATGTCTATTATCTAGCTTATTCTATTGGAGATGCATTGCAGTGGATTTCATAGTCATCGAATTCGAATCTACCGCGAATTCTCGATGGTGGATATAAAGCTACGGTCGCGAGGGTACGAAGATAGCTATTCGCGGCATTCTCACTCATAGGATAAATTCACGGCGCGAATATGTATATATGCCCGACCGTAACACCCTACTCGACACTAGCGCCGTGGCAGAAAATGGCATAAATCGGGCGAAATTCGGTTACGCGTGCGACTGTGTAAAAGTCGAAGAGTGCCCAAGAGCAGGGGGTCCAAGCACAGATGGGGATGAGTGAGGCAAAGTTTTGCCTTAACCGTCTACTAGGAGCGCTAGTGTCGCTACCCATAAGCCATTGCGTCGATTTTCCATCTCGCTCGCACGCACTCACGGCACTCACCCATGGTATCCATGGCAACGCAATTTCCGCCATCTTGGTTTGTTGCGTGTTGCGCGTCTTCATAGTGCGCTCGGGTGTGTTTTTTGGACTGTTTTTTGTTATCTTTTTGCAAATATATTGTGCAGCTTGCAGAAAAGTCGAGTGCATTGTATTGGGCGATCCTTTTAATAATCATTTTTTATCTTCACCGAAGCAAGGTAAATATATCTCGTTTTGTTATTAACCTAACCTCTTCTCGTATTTTGATCTCAAGTTGAATTCTCAACCGAACATTTGTTAATTTAAGCAAATATATAATATTGAAGGTGGACTGCACTATTTTTATAAGAATTATGAATCTAAAAAAATCCTTTCTACTTGTTGTTTGTAACAGCTATGTCGAGGAAGTGTTTGATAGCGGGATGTTCGTCGGAGGCTACATGCTTCTTCAAATTCCCAAATCCCATGACTGAGTCTGATCAGTTTTTAAAGTGGCTTGCTGCAAGTGGGAATCCTAAGCTGCTGAATGTTTCTCCGGGGCATGTGACAAATCGACATTTGTGTTCGGTTCACTTCGAACAAAAATATATGTTGGCGAAAAATGTTAATATTGTTTTATATATAAAAGCTCGTTAAATATTTGATGTAAATGCTGGTTGTACGGTCAAAACTTTGCGAAGTTATAGCTGATTAATTTTATGTGACACCCGAATAGAAAAAGATTTTATAAGTTTGTTTTACATATAAAAGCTCGTCAAATATTTAATGTAAACAGTGGTTATGCGGTTGAAGCTTTGCAAAGTTATAGCTGAATAATTTTATATTATACGCGAATAGAAAAACAATTTTTAAGTTTCTTTATAACATGAAAGCTTGTCAAATATGTGATGTAAAAACCGATTGTGCAGCTGAAACTTTGCAAAGTTCTGACAGATTAATTTTATGTGATACGTGAATAGAAAAAGATTTTTTAAGTTTGTTTTACATATAAAAGCTCGTCAAATATTTAATGTAAACACTGGTTGTGCGGTTAAAGCTTTGTAAAGTTATAGCTGAATAATTTTATGTGATGCGCGAATAGAAAAACAATTTTTAAGTTTGTTTATAACATGAAAGCTTGTCAAATATGTGATGTAAAAACTGATTGTGCCCAGACCTGTATGTAGGACCATGGTTTTTGTGGTCTCCGCGGAATCAGGTAATTTTTTGTTTAGCTTGGACACGAACCCATGTAGCATTTTGTATGTTGATGTATATCTGTACATACATGCTGTAAGCGGGTAAGCATCCAAGACAAATACAGCCATCCTGTGATTTCTGTCAAAAAGTGCGGTTATGTCTTATAGTGGATGTAGTAGTGTACACGTATATACACCGAATACAGTCTCAAACGCAATGTTGCCGTACCATTCTCTTCTCAGCCATCGTACGAGAGATTTCGTAATAAATATCGAACTTCTTGTATGTCTATCAATAAATCCCATGAGTAAAAGTTCTGACTAAAAATCTAAAAAATTCCTAATTTTTTCCTTTGCCACATATTAGTTTTTCATCGGATTTACGCGGACGAGTCAAATGCAATAAAAAAAAAACCATGCGCGTTTTATTGGCCAGGTGTACGGAATACGTGTTGCGAGTCCTGATTTCAAACGTGATTTTCTCGGAATTGGATGAGTGAATCGTGTTAAAAATTCGTAGATAGATGTACTACTATACAAATTGGACTCAAACAAAATTTCAGCTCGATCACGCGGTTTTGAGTTATTTACCGTAGCAACGCAGATTACCTGTAGGAAGATAGCCCGCAACTTTGGAATTTGCAAATAACAATTATACCAGACAATTGCTCTTAATTTGCTCCTATTGCTCCGTAGTTTTTATTATTTGCTCCCGCATAGTTTCCGAGAAAATCTAAAAATATTAAAGCCGAAAAAAAACTAGAATCTGGGGAATTTTCTTAAACTCAGTTTTCGGCTAAATGAAAACGATTTGAAGGTCTTCCAATGAACCAAAAATTTGCTCCCTGCATGCTCTTAATTCCTCCGCTCTCAGATTTAATGAATTCGCAGTCATTACAGGAAACTATGGGGAGAATAATTGTTAAGCGCAGAGTGGCCGGTAGGGTCCGATATTCGCCGGGACGATATTCGCCGGAATGGTATTCGCCGGAAAATCACTAGACTTCGATATCTCGAAACTGGCTTACTGGCATGACCCACAGGGGTCATTGCAAACATATTCTGGACTGCGAGAGATTGAATAGATGATGTGAACCCTTACTTTAGAAGACGAATTAAAGGCCAAGAGCCCTTGAAGAGAGTGGTACAACCCCTCAACAGATGGCGAGGTTAACCTGCCAAACTAGGCTAAGAAAAATAATCCGGAGCTCTTTGATAAATGTACGTTATGCACTTTGAGTGACTTTGAGGTTATCGCGCGCACTGTACGCAACAATTAATCGTGAAATCAAGTAATTAATCAATGAATCACGAAATAAGTAATAATTAATTGCGCGACGATTAATATTAACTCGCACGAAGTCTACATTGTTATTATAAAGTACGCGAAAACGAGTTTAATAATGTTTATTCATAATTATCGATGAAATGTCATATTCGCCACTGCACCGCTGTGTTTCTGTGTTCTTTCAATTGATATCAAATTTATTGTAAATATTAAATTATTGAAAATAACAAAATTGTTTTCTTACAATTGTCAATGAAATAAAACTAGCTGCTGTATGTACCACTGTGTTTATTTATGTATTCTGTACATTTATTCGCTTCTTTATGTAATATATTTACATATTTATAATTAATACAAACAATCTTGATTGAAAATGTTTAAAAAAAAATACACCTTTTCGTAATACGTTGCAAAATCCTGGAGCAAGTTTGTCCCTCTGTCGAGTTAAATTGTTTCCGCTCAATTGTAACAAATTGTTGAAAAGAGTAGCGCAATAAGCGAGAAGACTATCGACGTACATACTCCTTCGTCTACTGATTATTAGGCTGGCTGCACTCATCTAGAATGGCAATATAAATTCAT
This sequence comes from Alloplasta piceator, assembly GCA_946863875.1. Taxonomy (NCBI): domain Eukaryota; kingdom Metazoa; phylum Arthropoda; class Insecta; order Hymenoptera; family Ichneumonidae; genus Alloplasta; species Alloplasta piceator. The sequence continues at coordinate 19,107,805 of OX333080.1, read as the reverse complement.
AATCTCAATTCCAGCTTCTTATCGCACACGTTGCTTTCTGCATGTAAATACCTCTCATGTGTTGAAAAGTTTCAAGCGGCGCTCAGTGCGTCAAAAAATTCTACTAATTACACGTTGTTTAACCGATGATAGACAATCAGTGCAAGCCTCAAGCAGAACATGATCAACAAGTTCAACAGTAAATAGACCACCGTTCAAGTGTCTCAGATACGATTCGTCGTCGTTCCTGCTCGTTCTTCAGATATTTGAAGCGTAATTGCATCAGTCGGTCGATTTCATATTCATAGTGCCATTCCAGATGAGCAAGGCCGGCTCAATAATCAGTAGACGAACGAGTATGTCAATAGTATTCTGATCTTAGCAAAGAGTCCTGGCACAGAGACGAGCGCCACTTGAAACTATTCGACACATTATGAGAGGTATTTACATGCAGAAAGTGACGTGTGTGATAAGTAGCCGGAATTAAGTACGTCGGCGTGCAGACACTGAGCCCACCGATGTACTACCATCCTCTCCGGGACGCCATTAAGGAGCTCGATAATACAACCGTCAGATCAGCGAGGGGACCAAATCCCGTTAACGGCACATTGAAAATATTGAACGACAAGTTTTCCTCGAACATGGACAATATCTCGAATATTTTATTTCCCGATCAGTCTTTGACGTGTCCGGTCGTACAGAGGTAACCACCGTCTTCGAAGTTTCCTGCATACTCTGCAAAAAAAGCGCGTTCAACATGGATATTGTAAAAGAATGATCATTTAAGTCAATATTTTTCCATCGTACAGGGCAATTTGCATTATTTCTACCTCAATAATCAGACATGAAGTGACATACAATTAAAAAGTTTAAAGTATGAATATTAAACATTTACCAATAACATATTTGAGATTCCTAGTCCTCGCAGTGCGATGAAGCCGCCGTCTCGGATATCGTCGTCTACAGAACCCATTCGGATCGTCTTCATCGGGACCTTTGAACGTTCCTCGGCACAGCATCACGCGCCTGCAGTCATCATTTTCACACTGCCTTACAGGCATTGTGTAAACGCGAGATTTTGAAACGAATTTTTTTTTCTCAATTTCCTCAACGTACCGCAGAAAGCGCCGAAGATATCCTGAGAAATTGTTCCGCCCACATGCAATTCGAGATCGGGACATTGACCTATATAAAGTACGTCGGTGTGCAGACACTGACCCCAACGACGGATTACCGTCCTCTCCAGGACGCCAGTAAGAAGGAGCTCGACAATACAATCGTCAGATCAGCGAGAAAGCCAAATCTCGTTAACGGCACACTGAAAATCTTGAACGACAAGTTTTCATCGAACATGGAGAAGATCTCGAATATTTTATGTCCCGATCGGTGGTATTTCACGTGTCCGATCATACCGAGTCACCACCGTCTTCGAGGTTTCCTGCATACTCTGAAAAAAAAGAAGGCGTTAAACATGGATATTGTAAAGGAATTTTCATATTGGGGCATGAAGTGACAATAATTAAAAAGCTTGAAATATGAATATTGAACATTCACCGAGAGCGTATTTGAGATTCTTCGTCCTCGCAGTGTGATGAAGCCGCCGTCGCGGATATCGCAGTTTACAGAACCCCTGCAGAGCGTCTTCATCGGGACCTTTGAACGTTCCTCGGCGCGGCATCATCACGCGTTTACAGTAATCATTTTCATACTGCCTTGCAGGCGCATTGGGTAAACGCTAGATTTTGAAACGATTTTTTTTCCTCAACTTTCTCAACATACCGCGCAAAGTGCCGAGGATATCCTGAGATATTTGTCAGATCAGCGAGAAAGCCAAATCTCGTCCACGGCACACTGAAATCAGTTTCCCACGTGCCCGGTCACACCGAGTGACCACTGTCTCCAAGGTTTCCTGCGTACTCTGAAAAAACGTTGAAATTGTAAAAGAATTATCTTTATAGCGAATATTTTTTTCCATCATACACGGCAATTTGCATTATTTTTCTACGTTAATAATCAAATATGAAGTGATCTACAATTAAAAAGTTTAAAGTATGAATATTAAACATTTACCGAAAATGAATTACAGATTCCTGGTCCTCGCTGTGCGATGAAGCCGTCGTCTACAGAACCCGCTCAGGATATCTTCGGCGCTTTCTGCGGTACGTTGAGGAAATTGAGAAAAAAAAAATTCGTTTCAAAATCTCGCGTTTACACAATGCCTGTAAGGCAGTGTGAAAATGATGACTGCAGGTGCGTGATGCTGCGCCGAGGAACGTTCAAAGGTCCCGATGAAGACGATCCGAATGGGTTCTGTAGACGACGATATCCGAGACGGCGGCTTCATCGCACTGCGAGGACTAGGAATCTCAAATATGTTATTGGTAAATGTTTAATATTCATACTTTAAACTTTTTAATTGTATGTCACTTCATGTCTGATTATTGAGGTAGAAATAATGCAAATTGCCCTGTACGATGGAAAAATATTGACTTAAATGATCATTCTTTTACAATATCCATGTTAAACGCCCTTTTTTTTTTGCAGAGTATGCAGGAAACTTCGAAGACGGTGGTTACCTCTGTACGACCGGACACGTCAAAGACTGATCGGGAAATAAAATATTCGCGATATTGTCCATGCTCCTGGATTTTGCAACGTATTACGAAAAGGTGTATTTTTTTTAACATTTTCAATCAAGATTGTTTGTATTAATTATAAATATGTAAATATATTACATAAAGAAGCGAATAAATGTACAGAATACATAAATAAACACAGTGGTACATACAGCGGCTAGTTTTATTTCATTGACAATTGAAAGAAAACAATTTTGTTATTTTCAACAATTTAATATTTACAATAACAATTTGATATCAATTGAAAGAACACAGAAACACAGCGGTGCAGCGGCGAATATGACATTTCATCGATAATTATAAATAAACATTATTAAACTCGTTGTCGCGTACTTTATAATAACAATGTAGACTTCGTGCGAGTTAATATTAATCGTCGCGCAATTAATTATTACTTATTTCGTGATTCATTGATTAATTACTTGATTTCACGATTAATTGTTGCGTACAGTGCGCGCGATAACCTCAAAGTCACTCAAAGTGCATAACGTACATTTATCAAAGAGCTCCGGATTATTTTTCTTAGCCTAGTTTGTGTAGAGATCCTAGTCGGTCTCGTACGTTAAGCGCGTTGCGCGTTTGAGTTGAAGCGTACATGAACGTATGTTCGTTGGTCCAGTTCTCGTAAGTCGGTCAGGAAGGAAGGAGGTTGGTAAAGAAGATCCCTCTAGATATTCTTCAGCGAAAAATATAGAGGAGGATCCTCTTAGCGTTTCGTCTCGGGTACAGTGCAGACTCATCAGTAGGGCTATGCAACTGTACCCTGCCCCAGACGCGCCGGTGGTGGTAGAGTCTGGAAGCTTGGAACTATTATATATACGAAACGCTGGGTGACCAGTCGTTTACGAGAAAGGACCAGGTACAATTGCGGATGCGCGCGCCACATTTGGCAGGTTAACCTCGCCATCTGTTGAGGGGTTGTACCACTCCCTTCAAGGGCTCTTGGCCTTTAATTCGTCTTCTAAAGTAAGGGTTCACATCATCTATTCAATCTCTCGCAGTCCAGAATATGTTTGCAATGACCCCTGTGGGTCATGCCAGTAAGCCAGTTTCGAGATATCGAAGTCTAGTGATTTTCCGGCGAATACCATTACGGCGAATATCGTCCCGGCGAATATCGGACCCTACCCGGCGAATATCGTCCCGGCTAATATCGGACCCTACCATTATTTGCTCTCGCATAGTTTCCGAGAAAATCTAAAAACCGAAAGAAAACTAGTATCTAGGGGATTTCTTTTGTAAGGCGTGGCGCGGCCATAAAAATGGTGGGGGGCGGGCTAACTTCACAACGTATGATTTAAACGAGTTTCAGTAACGAAAATTGAAAAATAATTATACGTATAAATTGCTCCCAATTTGCTCCTAATTGCTCCGTAGTTTTCATTATTTGCTGTCGCATAGTTTCCGAGAAAATCTAAAAACCGAAAGAAAACTAGTATCAAGGGGATTTCTTTTGTAAAGCGTGGCGCAGCCATAAAAGTGGTGGGGGGCGGGCTAACTTCACAACGTATGATTTAAACGAGTCTCAGTGACGAAAATTAAAAAATAATTATACGTATAAATTGCTCCCAATTTGCTCCTAATTGCTCTGTAGTTTTCATTATTTGCTCTCTCATAGTTTCCGAGAAAATCTAAAAACCGAAAGAAAACTAGTATCTAGGCGATTTCTTTTGTAAAGCGTGGCACGGCCATGAAAGTGGTGGGGGGCTGGCTAACTTCACAACATATGATTTAATCGAGTCGCAGTAACGAAAATTGAAAAATAATTATACGTATAAATTGCTCCCAATTTACTTCTAATTGCTCTGTAGTTTTCATTATTTGCTCTCGCATAGTTTCCGAGAAAATCTAAAAACCGAAAAAAAACTAGTGTCCGAATCCGAACTACACCCACCTTCAATGAAAATAACTCTTTTAATGAATAAATGAAATATCTTTGTACAGACACGATCGATGTACGTGAATATCTCTTTGGCGCAGAGAAACTAATAATAATAATATCGCCAGACGTGTGGCAACGCGTCGAGTCTAAGTCTTTGTCAGAAAGATTTCGCGCGGGTTCAAGGTTTGCTTTCGGCTTCGCCGCGGCGCGCTGGTCTGCTCTTCTCCCGAGCTCCTTCCAGTCGATAACGTCGGGTTGCTTTTCGGTGGCAGGAGTGGCGATACCGCCACACATCCTAGTGCCACCATGTGTGAGAGAGAGATAGTTGAAAGCGCATGCGCAGTCATTGATTAAGGAGTATTACTATATATTTCACTTTGGCACTCGATAGTAGCGACGTGGCAATAATGTAAACTAAAAACTCCTTCGAATTCTATGTCACCCTCACCACCGAAAGAACAAGAGATATCATCAGACCTGTATGTACGACTGTGGGTGTGCCACACACATGAACAGAGTTGTGTATTCGTACTATGTATTTGTGTACACCGATATAGGCAGCGCTCGCGTCGGTTGGGGTGATAACTAAAATCACCCCAGAGAAATCGTTCCAAATCCTAACACGGACTTGGCACTTCCATCTAATATATGTTCGCTGACCTTAAGAGGAGGCTAAATACCATTTTTATTCAATCCCTACATTATCGACATATTATCGTCGTCCAGTCTTTCTCCGACAACCATATGGATGAACATTAATTACATTTTGACAATTAAGAGGGGGATAAATTAATTAACAACTAATTGTCAATTGAGAGAAGCTAAAATGCGTTACAGCTAATGCCAACGAAATCATTCGAGCCCCCTAAATATTATAGGTTACTCGTCAGAATCCATGGCGCTATGCCCTCACTCGCACGTCTGTGAACTACATTTCGCCATTTCGTTTTTCAATAAAACTACAATTTATCGATATTTATCTTTTGATGCGCCATCCAAACTTACGGCATGTCATTTTGATAAAATAATGTCGAAAAAGTCTCGATATTTGTATCGTGGCATTCTTCATGGAGCCTCACTCTTGCTTTTATCCGAAATGCAGTAAAAGTTTAATAATTTAAGTTTTTCAATTACATGTTTCTTAGTGGTAAATGAATCTGTAATTTTTTTTTGTTTTTCGAAAAAATTTTGGTGAGGCTCCATTCCTGCCATTGTTCTGATAATGTTGTTAAAATTTTATTCAATTCCATCCATTTGTATAAGAGCAAGTTTGGATGGCAATTTCGAGGTGTTAGTGTCGGTATTTAGCCTCCTCTTAAGAGGAGGCTAAAGGCGACATTCGGACCTCTCTCTCGCTCTCACACGACCCCTATCATCCTCTCCCTCTCGCACTCGCACGAAAAATGTCAGTATTTAGCGTCCTCTTAACGCATGTGTAAAGCCCGAGACACAATGATAAGAATAAGAAATAAGGAATAAGATTCAGCCAATCGCCGCGCACTTTAGAGAAGCTATGCTAATCGGATGGCTGATTCTTATTCCTTATTTCTTTTTTTTGTCACTGTCTCCGGCTTTAAAGAGGAGGCGAAATACCGACATTTTTCGTGCGAGTGCGAGAGAGAAAGGATGATAGGGGTCGTGTGAGAGCGAGAGAGAGGTCCGAATGTCGCCTTTAGCCTCCTCTTAAGGCCAGAAATCCCTTTCGAATTTTCAAAAAATCGATTTTTTTTTACATATTTCGAAAGTATAATACCCAAAGAATATACTGACCAAAGGAAAACCCGAAATAATGAATATTTGCGGAGTTATCGCATATAGTGTAGAGCGGAGCGACAGCATGCGCGGTCAGGTAGAGCGTCGTACGCTCGGACCGTTAGAGGCGGAGCAATAAAGAAAAATCCAAAATTGGAAGATCTTTCACCGTTACTTGGCGAAAGTATCAAACAGCATCTCCTGCCAATTTATGAAGATTTGTCCAGAGATGATTTGCTAAAAAGGTGCTTGGGAGGTCATACCCAAAATGCAAAATGAAAGCTTCAACTCGACGATCTGGCGACTGGCTCCAAAACATTTGCATTCTGGCTTAAAAATTGTTGAAATTGCGGCCTACATCGCTGCTGGTATATTCAATGATGGCTTCTCTTCGATCTTGAGGATTATGAATGCGTTGGACATAGTCGTTGGCACCAACTGCAGAGTTTTCGCCGAAACCACTGATGAGGCGCGAATTGTACGGCAAAACAGGCTGAGTCTTTCTGCGACGAAAGAAGCTCGTACCGCCCGGAAAAAACAGCTGGCGGAAGAAAATAAGCTTTTCGAGGAAGAAGAAGGTCTGCTGTACGCGCCTGGAATCGATGATTAATCGGTAAGTCACTAGAATTAATAGTTTTCACATGTTGAAACTTTAAACGCGATTATCTCGAAACTACATTTTCAAAAAATGCTCGTGTTGTAGCTCAAAAAGTTATCGACCGATTTCGATGAAATTTTGGGAGATTACTCTCCGTAATATTATCGGAAGGTTATACCTAAAGTTGGAAAGGTAGCGTGTAAATAGATAATTTTTTTGGGGTCAAATATGTCGAAAAAACGGTCGAAAATTCTAACTTCAGAGTAAAAAGGCTCCCAAATTTTCAATTTTGCACTTTGTCATCATTTTTTAGGTATATCCTTCCCCTTAATATGTCAGTAAACGAATGACACTTGTTAAATCTTTTTCAGATCAACAGCAAAAGAGTGACAACTGCAGCACTTTTCAATGTCACGGAAAACAGGCGTCCGAAGACCCTTAATAACGCCGCCATTTTGTTCGTCATCCAAAAAAAAAAAAATTCTTTCCAAACTTGAATGTTATAATAAAATTATGTCAAAATTTGAAAATTATTCGATTATTTTATCCCCTCTGAAAAAATTCACGAAAAATACCTATTTTTCACGCTTCTAAAGGGATTTCTGGCCTTAAACGGACACGTTCAACGGGTTTAAGAGGAGGCTAAATACCGACACTAACACCTCGAAATTGCCATCCAAACTTGCTCTTACAAATGGATGGAATTGAATAAAATTTTAACAACATTATCAGAACAATGGCAGAAATGGAGCCTCACCAAAATTTTTTCGAAAAACAAAAAAAAATTTACAGATTCATTTACCACTAAGAAACATGTAATTGAAAAACTTAAATTATTAAACTTTTACTGCATTCCGGGTAAAACCAAGAGTGAGGCTCCATGAAGAACGCCAGGATACAGATATTGAGACGTTTTCGACATTATTATTTTATCAAAATGACACACCGTAAGTTTGGATGGCGCATCAAGAGATAAATATCGATAAATTGTAGTTTTATTGAAAAACGAAATGGCGAAATGTAGTTCACAGACGTGCGAGTGAGGGCAGCACCATGGATTCTGACGAGTAACCTATAATATTTAGAGGGCTCGAATGAGTTCGTTGACATTAGCTGAACGCATTTTAGTCTCTCAATTGACAATTAATTGTTAATTAATTTATCCCCCTCTTAATTGTCAAAATGTAATTAATTTTCATTCACGGTTGTCGGAGAAAGACTGGACGACGATGATACGTCGATAATGTAGGGATTGAATAAAAATGGTATTTAGCCTCCTCTTAACGCCATTTAACGCTACCCCTGGCTCTTGTCGTATAAGAAGTATTCACTTCAAAAAAATGAATATTATTCTCATCACACTTCTATCCAAACTATTTGAGCTGTCAGGAGCAATAAACGAAAACCTTGATTTATGTCTCGCATTCACATTTTGCAGTTTATTCGTCATTCATTCATAGATTTCATTGAAATTCATCCACCGGTATCGGAGAAAGTTTCGGGAGTGATTTTGAGACGATAATGTAGGGTTTCAGTGATAGTGTCGGTATTTCGCCTCCCTTCAAGCACAGGATATCTGTGGCGGATAATGTCACCCGCAGATAAGACCCTGTGTGAAGAAACCGGGCATCAATCTTCATTATTGGTACAAAAGAAAGTGGTCCTTACCATGTGGACACCTGTGTATCCCCGAACTAAGTAGTTTGTTGAACGGCCCCTAGGCGTCGTGTCAAAAGATTGCAAGGCAAGAAATTTTTTGCGAAGAAAACATCAAACGCGTAATAACTAATAATATTATTGTCACAAAGTGTGTTTTTAGGAATAATGAGTATCATCGCCAAAAGTTTATCGAGTATTGCATCCACGTTTCTCGGCAAATCTATTCGAGGTAATTAACGAATCACACTAAAGTCGTAAATTATTTTTATCATTTTCGTGCTCTCTTTCGATCAACCTATAATTGCTTGAATGTCTCACACTCGTGCCAACTTCGTTTAAATCTCATTGGTCTAAACAAAACTATCGATCGATAAAATCTGAACGATAAATCCTTGAAAATTCTTTCCTCATTTTTTCAAGACTGTGTCTCGTAGTTCGGAAACCGGATAAATAACCTTAATTTATTCGTCTGAAAATTGCCCAATTTGAAGTTATAAAGTGACGGACTCAGCAGCACAAATAATATGTGATTATTCGTCCTGATAAAATTTTGCAATAATCATTCAACAATCACTCCGACACACAACTACATTTTTTCAATTACATGCAATTATTTGATGAATTTTGACAAAAATGTAGGGCAATTAATTATGATGAATAATATACATTTTATCGACTTGAAGTTCCAAACATTCAGATGAATGGAAAAGTTCATGAATTTATTTTTTAAAGAACAGTTTTCAAACTCTGTTAGTACTTCAGAAATAATTTTTGAAATATTTTTCTACTTACAAAATTATTACATGAAGATAGTTGTTGATATTTCGTTCAACTGAACATTAAAAACTTCAAGTACATCAAAAAATGGTTTACAAACAAATTATTTTGATGAATAGAACATTAGACTGCCTAAAAAAAAACCGTAATTTTTGTTTCTATGATCTACTTCACTAAACCATAGTTTATAACACAATATTGAACCTCGTGAAAAGAAATCGCTGTGCGATTTTTTTAAGCGGTAATGCAGTGAGTTTTGGTATTTGCCATTTGATTAACACGAAAGAAATTCAATTTGAATGGTCAGAGGGAGATAATAATTTTTCTATACAACGGACAGAACTCTGTATAGCAGTGTTTCACAACTTATTTGTTGCCCTCGAATCAGTGCCTTGTGGAAAATTTTTTACCGCATGATCCTTCAAGATATTCAAGATTGTGGAAAACGAGATTTTTGACACGTTCGAAGAATGCGTACCTAGGATAAACGCCCCATTTCCTCGACTGGGCCACAGTTAAATGTTGAATAATATATGTTAAGTACATGAGAGACATGAAATTTATTCACTTTAACCGAACTCAATCTGCCTGTCTGTCAGGATAATAAAATTATACAAAATTGTAATAGAAACTTTTTCTACGCCATTAAAAATTTTCTATGACGCACCGATTCGAGGAAAACATATAAGTTGTCAAGCGCTATCAAATAGAACACCATCCATTGTGTATTATTATCTCCTTCCAACCGTTAGAATTCGATTTTTTATGTTCAAATCAAATGGCGAACACTAAAACTCAATATGTCATCGCTTCAAAAAAATCGTAAGGCGATTTCCTTTCACTAGGATCAATATTATGTTAACACTATGGTTTCATGAAGTAGGCGATTGTCTAAAAAAAAACCTGAGACAGTCTAATAGAATATATATGGCCGTGAACCTGACCATTTTTAACTCTTTTCATTATTTTTTATAAAATAGTATACTATGCAAGGAGTATTTTGACCAGTTTTTAAATTTTTATCGCATGTATTTCAGAAGTTACCATTTTTCGAAAAATCTGGATTTCAGAAATTTCGGAACCCTTCTAACGCCGATATCTCTTAAATTAATCGATATATCGAAAAATGTTTGGAGATCGATTTTTTTCATATTAGTTTACACTTTCATAGAAAGAAGGGAAAACAATCATCGTTGTCATCAATTTTTCAGCGGGTAAAGTAAACATTTTTTTAAAGATGATTGCCATTTTTTATTTTTTTCACAAAATTCTCTAAAATAATATGATGAATTATATGAATTTTAACGCTGGTCCCATCGTGGGCCCATTTTTCCTTCTATTAAAAAAAAAATAACTTCAATTTTTTTTCACGAACATTTTGAGTGTTTTGTGTGAAATACTATAATAATTTTTATTATTAATTATACTCGTAAGTAATAATTATTGTACTTATTTACAATTAGTAATTATAGTGATCCTTTTACAATTAGTAGCCTGATCTAATATGTTGAAGAATTATTTTTCCATTACTGCCCTATAGAAGAAATGTATGCATTATAGGAGAATATATGAATGAAACACTTCCATATTTTTTATCTTGAGAGACTTATAGATATTTATTTTCTCACTCATTTAAAAAGTGTACACAGTCGAGACTGATCAGATATCAAAATATATAGCACAAAAACTAACCGACCGATATAAACCATAACGGGTACCCAAAAATTGCACTGTGTTGTGCCTGATAATGATATGCCTTAATGTGCCTGATAATGATATGCCCGATAATGATGTGCCTTAAGAGTAAAAGATTTTTCAAAATCTGATCAGTCTCGATCGTGTAAACTATTTAAACGAGTGAGAGAATAAATATCTATAACTCTCTCAAGATAAAAAAAATATGCAAGTGTTTCATTCATATATTCTACTATAATGCATACGTTTCTTGTATAGGAAAGTAATGGAAAAATAATTCTTCAATATATTAGATCTGGCTACTAATTGTAAAATTATCACTACAATTACTAATTGTAACTAAGTACAATAATTATTACTTACGTGTATTATTAGTAATAAAAATTATTACAGTAATTCTTACGAAACACTCAAAATTTTCGTGAAGAAAAATTGAATTTATTTTTTAAAAAATAGAAGGAAAAATGGGCCCACGATGGGGCGGGCATTAGAATTCATGTAATTCATCATATTAGTTTAGAGAATTTTTTGAAAAAAATAAATAATGACAATCATCTTAAAAAAAAATAATTTTCACCTTACACGCTGAAAAAATGTTGATAACGATGATTTAAAAATGTTTTCCCCTTTTTTTATGAAAGTGTGAACTATTATGAAAAAAATCGATTTCTAAACATTTTTCGATATACCGATTAATTTAAGAGATATCGGCATTAGAACGTTTCCGAAATTTCTAAAATCCAGATTTTTCGAAAAATTGTAACTTCTGAAAAACATGCGATAAAAATTTAAAAATTGGTCAAAATACTCCTTGCATAGTATACTATTTTATAAGAAAAAATTAAAAATGGTCAAGGTCACGGAAGAGCGAAATGGAGTGGATTGCCTCATATCTTCGTCCAGATAAAATCTACCAAAAATATTTAGAACTGATTTTGAAAAAAAATGTCCAAGCACTTGTCCCGATATTTCGTGTAAACATGGGCATTAACTATTTCTTAAAAATAATAAACATTTATCCATCTGAATTTAATGCTTCTCATAATCCTTCAACAAGTAATGACAAAAACATTTTATACCTACTTCAATCAAATGCTAGGAGTTTGACAAGAGTTGAACAGAATCAAATTTCATAAAAACGAATCAGCATAAAAAATAAACAAATATTCATCAGGATTGTTTCTTAAACATGCGCTATAATAGCACGAAATGAACAATAGATTTTTGTCCATCCAAATAATATACACTTTTATGATAACGTTGAAGTTTGCAAGGTTTCAATGCAACGGAAATAATTCTATTTTGAATGAAATTTAATTCTTTCTAAAAAGTTTTCAAAGTGAAAAATGATTGATTGTATATTTTTCGGACTTTAATAAAGACTTAGGATGCTAAACGCATAAACAAACCGCGAATCTTACTAAACATTAACTTTTCAAAACTGATTTTCTCTGTGGGTCAATGTTGCAATGTTGCAACATCATCTTCTTCATGCAGCTGCCGGCTCATGACAAATGAGTAATAATAGTTTTTTCTTCTTTACAACGATCGACTGTTAATAATCAAAATTCCTTTCTTTTCCAGCCACATCGTGTAACGTTACAAAACAATGTTTCAACCAGACAATACAAAGTAAGTTAAAGCCTCATTGTTGAATCGCAATTCTTCATACAAAAATGCATTCGCATGTTTCATTTTCGCCACGAAAATCTATGACATAGAAATTTCATAGGTCTCTTAGACGTTTTTTTTCTGCAATGATGAATACAAGATCAGGGTGTCTAGCGGTCAGGGAAATCTGGAAAACCGGGAATTGTCATGGGATTTCATAGGTCTGGAAATGTCAGGGAAAAGTCAGGAATTTTTCCAATTTAGCGGGATTTTTTCCCATAAACTTTTTTTGTCTCGATAATGTGAATGCTTTTTTAATTTCCGATCCAAAACACACGCTATGAACCTCTGAATAACGAGAAAAAAAATTGACCTTCTGCCGGATTCACGGATCAGTCTAAGTCGAGTTGCGAATGGGCAAGCCTCCGGGGGTCATAAAAATTATGATTTTTTTGTTCTATTCGTCTTCGCGAACATCTCAAGGGCTATTATCATTGGGAAATCGACCGCTGATTAAGAATATGCAATGAAAAAAATTAAATTCTGACGAGAAACAGGTAAAAAGACTGTTTTTATGCAATTGCAGGCTCAAAATAAGGAAATGAGAGGTCGTAGAGAGCAAAATAAAATCGCATTATCTTCAGTATTTCGTCAAGATACAATCACAATTATGTCCACAACGAAAAAGTAGAGGATTTTTTTTTTCAATTTTTTTAAACTTTCCAAGCCTCCCAAAATGGTTTTTGACACAAATTGGTCAGGAAAAAATTATTGTTTGGCTTTGGAAAACTGGACAAAGTCAGGGATTTTTTGTTATTAGTCTGCTGGACAACCTGAACATCAAGGCTCCGTAACAACCTTTGACTAATTGAAAATCTCAGGAATGGCGATCTTTCGAGATCGTGAGACGAATATTCACGCTACTTCATTTTCGTGTAAAATCTGATGCAAATTCCTCGCCTGCCCTATATTATATATATTTCGCTTCTATTGTGGCTCGAACAAAACGGCTAGCTAAAGAGCACTAAAGCATGACATCTCTCGCGTTTCGAAAGATACGAATCTTTTCTGGATGGGAAAAAGGGTGTCGGTCAGCGCGACAAAATCCTTGGTTTGAAGCAAAAGGGGGTCGGAAAGGTTTTAGCGAAGGGATTGAAACTTCGTCGAGAGAGACGTGTGCGCCATACTTGTGCTTTTTCCAACGAAAATCGAACGAAACCTCGCGTTGCTTTTTCATCACGATGTCTAACAGAAATAACACTGTGCATTGAACACTCACAGTTATATATGGGGCATTCCATCCCAAATCGGACAGTTTTAAAAACTTTTTTTTTTTAATTTCCTCAATTTTCTTATATTCTTGAGTACCCATCAAAAGACCCTTCCTGTTAAATTTTGAGATTTTTTTTATTACCCGTTCAAAAGATATTAAATTAACAAAAAAACCGCTCTTTTTTTTTTGTATTTTGGTCATAACTTCTTTAATAATGGTCCAAATTAAAAGTTTTTTTTTCAAAATTTTCTTTTTTTTTATGGCCTTTTCAGAAAAAAACACAACAAAAATATTCGACGTGTTTTTGAACGAGTTTTTTGAGTTTTAAACGTTAAATCGCGTTTTTTAAAGTGAATGTCATTTTTGATTTTTTTTTTAAATTTTTTGTTTCAAACATCTATCTATTCAACAATTTTTAAGACTAGTCCGATCGTGGGATCTCAATGAATACTATTTTTTTCGATTTTTGAAAATTAAAAAAAAAAAATTTCCATAATTTATGATGAATACCAATTTTTGTTACTGTATAGTATTTTTTTAATCATTTTGAATTAATTTGAACACTTTTTCATTGTTAATAGATTTTTAAAATTAATAATTAATCGATGAGCAAATAACAACAGTTCAAGAATTGTATGAGTGGGCATTGAACCTATAAATAGTCTACCGAATATTGCTGTCAAATTTTCACATGAGACACATTATTCAGATGCATAAGAAAGATTTTATTTGCGATAAAATACTGCGAAGTCAATCACAGGGGGACACAAAAATTTCATTCAATTATTCCAATGAGCAACGGAAATGTATTGGCAAAGGAATATTCTAATTCAGGAAATAATCGTATATGTAAGGTTTTCAAAAAAATACGTGAATAAATAAAAACTGATGTTATTATTGTTCATAAACAGACTTAACGATGAATTATTAATTTTAAGAATGTGTTAACAATAAAAAAGTGTCAAAATAAATTCTAAATATTGAAAAAAAATACCATACAGTAACAAAAATTGGTATTCATAATGATTTATAAAAAAAATTTTTTTTTTTTCAATTTTCAAAAATCGAAAAAAAATAATAGTCATTAAGATCCCACGATCGGACTAGTCTTAAAAATTGTTGAATAGATAGACGTTTGGGACAAAAAAATTTTAAAAAAAATCAAAAATGACATTCACTTTTAAAAACGCGATTTTACGTTTAAAACTCAAAAAACTCATTCAAAAACACGTCGAATATTTTTGTTGTATTTTTTTCTGAAAAGGCCATAAAAAAACAAAAATTTCGAAAAAAAACCTTTTAATTTGGACCATTATTAAAGAAGTTATGACCAAAATACCAAAAGAAAAGCGGTTTTTTTGTCAATTTAAAATCTTTTGAATGGGTAATCAACAATATCTCAAAATTTAACAGGAAAGGTCTTTTGATGGGTACGCAAAAATATAAAAACATTGAGGAAATAAAAAAAAAGTTTTTCAAACTGTCCGATTTGGGATGGAATGCCCCATATCCACTACCGCTCAAAAGTTTCCGGACAAAAGTTCTAAAAAGTATTCGAACATTATTGACTGCCATTTCCTCGGTGGTCAATCTAGGCCAATGTATGACCCGCTATTTTAAAGAGGAAGGATTCCCCTTTATTTTACACCCCAGGATCGGTTTGGAAAATTAAAAATTTTCGTCGTTTTTTTGTCCACTGATAAAAAAAATGGTTGAATATGCAAAATCGTTTAGTTGAATACGTGCAACTAAATATTTAGTTGTACAATCCAAATTTTTGTTGCCTGAACAATATTTTGGTCAACCGAAGCGCGGAATTATTCAAGAAACTAATTATTTACTTAGACCAAATAAATATTTAGTTGCCCGTATTCAACTAACGATTTTGCATATTCAACAATTTTTTTTTTCTCTGTGTCGATTTTGTATTGGCCGCCTTTTATAGTAAAATTTTTTTTCGTGCTTTCCAGTGGCCGTTGTCGGAAAGAGGATAGTTTGCACTTCAAATTCTTTTTTTAGAAATTTTTGCACGATTTTTATTCCCGAGATATCTCATTTTCTGTAAAAAAAAATTGACAATTAAGAAAACCGTGCATAAATACGGAAACGATGAGGTTTCAAGAAAAACCTCAGGAGTAAAAAAAGGTGCATTGCTTCACGCCGAATTCATGTACATTTTTTCAGATTTTTTTAAAAACATTTTTTTTTCGCACACTTGCGGCTGAAGCTCGATTGATTCAATGATCATAACTCGTGAAGTATGCCGGTTGGCAATAAAATTTTCCAGAATAAAATCTAATGGATTTTTGTTCAGATTTTTTTTCAATATTTTTCTCCCCTGTATTTTCGTAATTAAAGAAAGATTGAATCGAAATGAATTGAAATAAAGGTTGATCGATCGCGATTTACGTGAAAAAAATTAAAATTTTTACGGGGGAGAAGAATATTGAAAAAAAATCTGAAAAAAAAATCTATTAGATTTTATCCTGAAATATTTTATCGCCAACCGCATAGTTCTCGAGTTATGATCACTGAATCAATCGAGCTTCAACCGGAAATGAGCGAAAAAAAATGTTAAAAAAAAATCTGAAAAAATGTACATGAATTCAGCGTGAAACAATGCACCTTTTTCACTCTTCAGGTTTTTCTTGAAACCTCATCGTTTTCCTATCATGCACGGTTTTCTTAATTGCCCATTTTTTTACAAAAAATGAGATATCTCGGGAATAAAAAATCGTGCAAAAATTTCTAAAAAAAGAATTTGAAGTGCAAACTATCCTCTTTCTGACATCGGTCACAGGAAAGCACGTAAAAAAATTTTACTATAAAAGGCGGCCAATACAAAATCGACAAAAAAAGGACGAAAAATTGGAATTTTCAAAACCGGTCCCTGGGTGTAAAAAAAATCACAAACATTTTTCTCATAGGCCAAAATGAAGGGGAATTCTTCCTCTTTAAAATGGCGGGTCATACATTGGCCTAAGTTGACCACCGGGAAAACGGCAGTCATTAATGTTCGAATACTTTTTCAAACTTTTGTCCGGAAACTTTTGAGCGGTAGTGTATGTCTACATTTTTCTTGTCAAAATCTCTATATCTATATATATATGTATGAGGCATTCCACACCGATTCGACCTGGGTCTGACCCTTCACCTCTCCGATTTTATCCGCGATTTTTTATGGTTTTGTAGTACCTCTGAAAAGCACTCAGGATTTTCTTCGGATTTATTTTCAGTGAGTTGTCTTAACAATAATTTGATAAACGAATTTAAAAATCTGAAAAAAAAACAAAAATCCCCTTTTTTATATGAAAAATTTCAAGCCGAGTTCCCTTCTGTTTATAACTAGGGTTACCAGATCCGAAATGAGTTTTCCTGGCAAAATCCCTGACTTTTCAATCAATTTCCTGACATTTTGTGTCAATGATATATTTAGTACGGAGATCTAAAAAAAAAAAAATTCTCACAAACAGGCTCAAAAATTTCATTTAGGTACAAAAAAAAGCCTATTAAAATATGAGATCTCAGTATCAAATTAACATTGTCGTCATAGCACTTTTCGATCTTCCATAAGAATAACATGGGAAAAATTATTTTTACGTCTTCTGATTTTTATAACTAGCAAACGATTTATCATACGGGAAATCTACAGACATAGTTTTGTAGAGAATTGAAAGCTCTATAAAAAAAAGTTCCGAGTTACTTTTCGATAAGTCTATACTCACTCAAAAGTTATTCAATGTCAAAGTTTAATTTTTCGTAAATTTTGCCGGTTTTTGTATATTACACCGAAACTAGTAGTTTTATCGACAAAATGTGGATGAAATTTCATGCGAAACAGAAAATACACTTTCGAGAAATGTCATCCAATAGTTCTCTCTATAATAATTGAATAAATTAAACGCTTTAAGAAAATTGTGCAGCAGAAATTAGCTTAAAAATGTTGTTTTTTTTTATATTTATCTCAAAGGTAAAAACTAGTTATTCAATCGTATTAATTTTTCAAACTATTTTTTAAAATAACCATTTTTACCTTTTGAATAAAAATTAAAAAACACTAAATTTTAAGCTAATTTCTGTTGCACAATTTTCTCAAAGCGATCTATTTTTTTAATTATTATAGTGAGAACTATTGGATAACATTCGTCGAAAGTTTAATTTATGTTTCACATTAAATTTCATCCACATTTTGTCGATAAAACTAAGAGTTACGATGTAATACCCAAAAATCAGCCGCATTTACGAAAAATTACACTTTGACTTTGAATAACTTTTCAACGAGTGGACTCATCAAAAAGTAACTCAGAACCTTTTTTGTAGAGCGTTCAATTCTCTACAAATATGTCTGTAGATTTCCCGTATGATAAATCGTTTGCTAGTTATCAAAATCAGAAGACGTGAAAAGAATTTTTCCCACGTTATTCTTATGGAAAATCGAAAAGTGCGATGAGGACAATGTTAATATTAATATTAAGAGCTCATATTTTAATAGGCCTTTTTTATACCTACATGAAATTTTTGAGCCTGTTCCCGAGACAATTTTTTTTTCTTTCTTTTTAAATCACCGTAATATTTAGGTAGATACCCACCTGAAAGGCAGCAAAAATATCTAAGTTTGAAAACTCGCGGGTTTTACTATTATATTTTATTTTAGTCTTATTATTATTTTTTGTCAACAAACTTCTTAATAAATATTTTACTTTTTATTTCATAAATTTTTCTCTTTCTGAAAATTCCTGAAAATTTCTAATTTTTCCTGTTTCCCTGACAGAGGGCTAAAATTCCTGACATGTCAGGAAAATTCCTGTCATCTGGTAACTCTATTTATAACAAGCCTTTCCGATTTTTTTTTTCAAAAAGATAGAGAAACTGGAATTTAGTGGGCCCTTATAAAAACATTTTTTTAAAACCTTCAATTCATACAAAAATTCATGGATAACGGCCCACTCAATTGAGGGTCCTCCTTCTATTTAAAAAAAATCAAAAAAGCTTATTATAAACAAAAGGAAACTCCTGCTCACTTTGGCTGATTGCTTGAAATTTTTCATATAAAAAACATAATTTTTGTGATTTTTTTCACATTTTTAAATTAGAGCTAAAAATAATTTGTTTATAAGATTATAGTTAAGTCAAACCGTTCCAAAAAAATCGGAAAAAAATCCTGAGTGCTCTTCAGAGGTACTACACTGAGAGGAAAAATTATTGAATTTGAAAACATGAATTTATTTATTAAATCAAAGTATTATTTCGTTTATTTATTTGTTGAACCATGAGAATCACTCTTCATTTAATAACATATTTTCACGGATCTATTACTCCATTATATTGAACTCTTATTTAATAGTAACAATTAGATGCATGATAGATTTGACTGAATTTGTATTCATTGGATTAATTACATTGATCGCAGCATAAATGTTAGATTATTTGGATTATAAAAACGACTTCAATACGAAATTATTTTTTTCGAACAAAATTATTTTCTTGCAATAAATTCATCATTATTTTACTTATAAAAATATTTTTATTTAAATAGATTTGATTAAATTTGTGTTCATTAGATTAATTACATTTATCGCATCATAAACATTAGATTATTTGAATTTAAAAAACGACTTCAATATGAAATTATTTTTTTAAGCAAAATTATTTATGGCATGGCATGAGATTATTTGGATCTAAAAAACGACTTCAATACGAAATTATTTTTTTCGAACAAATTTATTTCTTTGCAATAAATTCATCATTATTTTACTTCTAAAAATATTTCTGTAGTATTTTCAATATTTATTTTGATTACATATAAAATTGATTGTGATTATTAAAAAAAAAAGCTGTAGTAAAATGAATAACATTATTATATTCAAATAGGATATTTGTTTAGAATAATTAAATTTTTATTTCCTTCAAGCAAAGAACTATCATTTCAGTCATTTTGATCAACCGTAGCGCACAATTATTCGAGAAACTAATTACTTAGTTAGACCAAATAAATATTTATCTGGACGTATTTGACCGCCGATTTAGTTCATTCAAACATTTTTTGTATGTGGGATACGAATTAGCGAGCAGAGTGTTCATGAAAAAAAAGATTTCACAAAACAAAATAAATTTTCCCTTGCCGGAAAAAATTCGCATCTGCATAACCCCTAACTTTTTTCAAGTGCATAGTAGTAGTCGATAGCGTAATAGGTAACGTGCTAGGTAGTTAGGTACGATAGGTAGAATGGTAGGTAGGGTCGAGCGTTCGAATCCCGGTTGGACCAAAAAATTAGATCGGAGAATTGACGCAGATTTTTATTTTATTTTTTTATGTATCTCTTTTTGTGGCCGGTGAACTATGCATATTAAATTATTTTGCAACGGCTATATATTTTTTATAACATGTTTAGCAACAATTAATTAACACGCATTTCATTGATTCGACAAATTTATTTTCTCAGTGTATTAAAAGACATGCATGTTTTGAATGATAAAATGGGTTATTGATTCAAACAACATATTACATATAATTGTTAACAAATTGTTAGATTGAAGTAAATTCTTTGATTGAAACAGAAATTTATGGAATTGACTCAAATAAGTTAACCAAGTAAATATACAAGGGAACCAATCTAATATGTTTTGGCAAATAATGAAATAAATGATTTTTTGCCTTCAAAACTACATTTTATTGGTTCTAGTAATTCTTTCGCTCAGTGTACAAAACCATAAAAAATTGCGGACAAAATCGGAGAGGTGTAGGATCAGACCCGGGTCGAATCGGTGTGGAATGCCTCGTATATAATGTAGGGCCGAGAAATACACGTGGCTCGAAAAAGTGCACGCAGCTTACCTCTTTGATTCTCGCTGAGTGTCTGAACGAACAAACGCTACAGATCTTGAAAAAGGAAAGGAAAAAAGAAGTTAGGTGAAAGAGGATAGATACTAACCTCGAATATCGGGTAATAACAGAATGCAGTGGCGCCCGAGAGAACAGTTTTTGGAAGAAAGGAACCGTACGACCGAAATGCGACCGTTCTTTTTGTGTGCCAAAATAGCCAAACCTGTGGGAACATTACGAAAGGGGTGACACGTCCATTTGCGGTTGACCAGTTGTCAGGAAACAAGCGCACACTGAGAGAAAGAGAGAAAGAGAAAGATCTTTGGGGATAACACCGTTGAAATTTGAAACGTTGCACATTTGAATCGACTGAAAAAACTGATCGAAATTAATAAATTTCGCGGAATCGCTTACCTTTCGAAAAAGCTATGCTAGAATAAATAATCTTGCTTGCTCGTGAAGGAACATTGGCTTAAAAAAACTTGCATTTTGGACATTTGCACATTGCTTCCCCATCTTTATCTACAGTATCACAAAGTATGGCGATCAAATTTGGCTTCCTCATAAAGGAACATTTAACGTCCCCCTTTGAATCCTAAAAGTTTCATTGTACTCAATTTTTGTTCAGACCAGTATTTTTCGCGATAAATCAGCTGTCAGATTAAAATAAGACACCCTGTATATGCCTCTCACTGTAATAAACAAACCCTCATTTTTTTTGCTCATTATCGTGAGAGGCCAGTGTACTTTTCTTGGCTCGTGGATGACCGCCAATATCTATCCAAGAACAATCTCATTTCCTCGACGTCCGCTCACGATCTACGACTGTAAAAGATCTTCTACCTTGGGAAGAGATCTCCTTGGAAAACGATCTGTAGCTCCCAAGATAAACAGATAGATCTTTAGTTTCCAAATTACACAATTCCAATTATATTTTTTCGTTTGTATTTAATTTAGCTCGTTCAAATGGACCGAAATGGATAATATAACCGTAGAACGTATATAATGAACTCAAAAACATGGAATTCATTTAAAGAGTTAAAACGGAAATGTTTAAAACCAAAAATTAACAATAAGATATTTTATCATCGCCTCACTTCATGACTGTCGCGTCATATGACGTTGAAAAAGACGCGTTTTTCGCAAACAGCAAAGTATATCGTGAAGTATTCGACGTCGAAGTTGATTTGTTTAGGAGTTGAATTTGAAATTGTTTGTCAATTGAAAAAGAAAAAGTAAAGGCTTGTGGAGATTGCGATAAACATTTATCAATGAAATTGAACGGCTCTATTTTTTTCGTTCCTTCCAAGTTATACGAGTAGCAAGTCTCGTTTTTCATGATAATCGCTGAAGGGGTTTGGCCCTTATGGAATTTCAAATTTTTTACGTAAACGTCGTGGTCATTCCAGCCTACGCCAATGTCGAAATATCAGGATCAAGATTTGTATATGCATAGTTTAGAAGATATGAGGATTACAGTCACATCGTTTCTATATTTTGCATGTGTAATCTCGAAATAGTATTAAAAAACATGCAAATTCGAAATTTCCAGCTAGCTTCCCAATCACTTTTCATATTTAGAAAGCTATGAGGAGGCCATAAGAAGGAAGTATTGTGCGATGTTGATTTCACATGAATGTCAATTTGAGAGAACCAATGCAAATCGACGTTTCTTGAATGAAAGAAATTATATGATTCATGGCAGTAGGTGGACGTAGCTGCCTTGCATTAGGACGTCATGCTGAAATTTGCATTGTTTCAATGCAACCGCAATTATTTATTTATCAATCGATTTCATTTTTCCTAAGAAATTTTTCAAGTGAAAGATGGTTAAAATGTATTTTCTACACAACTTTACACCGGCGCGATCGTTGAGTGAAAATAGAATGATTTTATGTTTCGGTCTGTTTACCCTACGACTATTAACGTATTGGCGGTCGCAGTTATTGGCTCATATTCGTAAAAAGTTGCCTATAAAAATCGTGTTTTCTATCATTCTCAAAGGCCCCCTCTATAGTCATGTTAGTCGATTAATTTCATACGGAGAATTTTTTTAATTTTTATTCAGCTTTGTACTGAGAATGCTTTTTCAGTCCAGACACTCTTGGAACCTTCGGACCCCCGAAAAAAACATTCAGATTTTTTAAATGAATCGTCTTTTCATTTGTCAATGAATTAATAAGTTGCACAATGGAGAAAATATTTATTGATTTTATAGAATTTGCAGTATTGTCAAGTAATGCAAGTTTAATTTAATTTCAACCCTTTTTCCGAATTTTTTAATTTTAATACCGATAAACTATGTTCACGAAAAATTAACCAAAACCATGTTCGTATTGAGAAAACAAAAACTCATTTAAAAAAACCTTCCAAATTGTGTATCCTATATATTTTAGATATGGAGAAGAAATGCTAAAGAAGACGAAAAACGAAGGTGAAAAAAGAAGCGAGGTAAAGAGACGGAGATTTTCCGTAAGAAAGGCACCAACGAACCGAAATACGACTAGACCGCTCTTTTGTATGCCACTTCGGCCAAATTGGGGGGAACATTGAAGAAAGAGTGACATGTCCATTTGCGGTTGACCAGTTGGCACAAAACGAGCACGGGGGAGCAAAATCGTTATAGATATAGTTAACGTAAGTTAGGAACGAAATTTTTGCGAGAGAATGAAAAAGCATCACGATGACTATATTTACCGTCACTATATAGACGATGACTACATTTACCGTTGCCCGCTGCGGTCTCATGGGAAAATTGTGAAAATCGTCTCTAGTCATTTTTCATTCCATTATAAAAATCGATATTTAAATGTATGAAATTTCTATAGTACAATGGATCATCTCTACAGTGAAATATCGACAACAATGAATACAATCAATTATCTAATACAATAAATTAGTTATCTATATTATCGCGGCCTGGGGATGCCGGAGTGAGAATCAATTAATTGCGAGATCGATCTTTTTTGTATCAATAATCGATATGGGTCATTCCATGTCAAGTCGACCAAGAGTTGGAATCGACCCTTTTCAATTTCGATGAAATTGTGTCAAAACCTTTCGTTCATAATCAAAAGAAGTTCTACCAAAGGAAAAAAAATTAAAATTTTTTTTTTGAAAGTTATGCAAGATTCAAAATTTCACAATGTTTTAAATCTTTCAAGTTTATTTTTTTAATATCTCGAAAACTATTATAGTTACGAAAAAATCGTTCTGGATTTGTCTGGAAGAGTATACTTGTGGCTGCAAACACGATCCAATTGAAGGAAGGTTTGTGTAAGCTTTTCGTACGGCATCAACGTGAATGGATTTTACTCCTTCGAGCCAAACAAGTGTACAATTTTGATTGGACAATAGTTCATTCGGATGAACCAAATCATTTATGAAAAATACATAGATGATTTTCAAAGAGCATATAAGATTGAACTAATTTTGTTTTGAGGATTATCTCGTTCCGAGTAACTACTAACTAACCAACTCCGGCGGTATATCACGGAAAACATTACTCTTGGCAACGTCGTATGTTTGTCGTGCTGTCAATTTCGATGATATGAAGTGATGGTCGATTTTCACTGAATGCTACTGACAGTAAAAATCGGTTATATACAGATGTACACTCCCGCTCAAAAGTTTGGAAACACCAGTCAATATTTCTTGCCGCACTAGAAGTTGTATAACTCTAAAGAAAAGACAATCGAATGTTAAAAAAAACGTGCGAAGGAATTCGGCTTGATTTTTTTTTATTTTTTTATTTTTTATGATGTTTTTTCGATCCGGTACGCACTTTTGTACGTGACCATTTTTTGGATTTTTTTCGACCATCGTGAATGGGTTGTTGAAAAAAAAATTTTGATTTTTAATTTTTTTTATGAAGCATTTATTGCATTAGATCCCAAAACTGGAAAAAAAATTGATAATTTCCCATGTCCTCTCGCAGCTATAAATACGAAATATTTGTTTAGCTTTAATGGTAGATTATAAATGATTAATAGATGGAATAGTATCAAAACAAATATAATTCAAAAATTAAACGTCTTTTTATTAGGGTATAAAACATGTATGCTTACCTTGAAATGATCTTCACAGTAAAAAAAAGTTAGATTTACTGTTTTTGAGGTTATCGGGTCGCACTGCGTTGAACCATTTTTTACGAAGTTTTAAGTTCTGTAGCACTGTCACAAAAACTTTGTTTCGTGTACTTTTTGTCGTAATTTTACATATAGCCACGAAACACGTCGTGTATGTTTTAATCGTTGCTATTTTAGATTAAAATTCGTACTTGCAATAGATATCGTTTAATTTGTTGTGACGTCACAGACCATTCGGGTAACTTCAGGTATGATCGGCGCGTCGTCGGCTGTTAATTTATAATTCAATTTTCAAAACCCTATATCTCCGTTAATATTACCTAAAAATAAATAAATTACTTCTCAATGAAAAACGTATATAAACTTTCGAAAAAAAATAAATGAAAATAATACGTTCAACAACCCAATTGGGCGCCAAGCTTGAGGACATTTTATTTTTATCATTTGTGATACATTTGAAAGAATTATAATTATATATAATTATAATTATATAAAAAAATTTATACGATTTTTTTTCGCAAAGTTATTTCACTTTTGGCTAAAAAAGACAACTTTCTAAAGATGCAACGTAACTAAAAAACTATAGAGTCTAAGAGAAAAATTGAAGTATGAAAAAAGTAGTAAACATCACGACGTGCCACAATTAAGGATGTTCCTATGTTATCTCGAAATAATGCCATCGACTTGAAATTTTTACAGCCTATTAATATTTATCCCCCAAAAGTGTGTGCAAAGTTTCAACGAAATTAGGAGCCTCGTTGTGGAGATATTAAATATTTAAAAAAATGCGCTCTTATGGCCACTCATGAAAAACCGGCACTATTCGTTCTGTTGTTCACGAACCTGAAATGCCAACAGTTTGAAAAAAATGTATGATCTAGTCCTATATGTAAGAAAACCGCGTGCAAAAGTTTTTCTGCATTAGGAGAAAAGGTACACTATAAGAATGACCTTGACCTTTTGGAAAAATATCTTAGCTGAGGAAATATTCAGCCGTCCCGTTACTTATGTAACACCCTGTATATGCCTCGCACTGTAATTAACAACCCCCCGTATTGTTCATTATTGTGAGAGTTCAGTGTAATTCAAAGTGATTGTAGAAATATTAACAACAAATATGGCCCAATTAACATTTTTGGGATTAATTGTTACTACAGGTTACAATTTTATTTTCTCAAACTTTTCGATCGTAATCGCAGAATTACATGTGCATTCCAAAATGACGTTTCATCTGTTTAGGATATGCTCACAAATCGCACCAGCGATACATTCCTCATGAAAAAAGCTTTCTTTTCGAGAAAGAATTTTCATATTTATTCCATTATATTCCAAATGGCACACTCTCATATATGTGTGTGTTAGGAAGAGGTGTGTGCTACCCTGAAACAGTTCAAATAGTACATTTACACTAGAGCCCCAGTATAACGGTAGCCAGTATAACGAACAAATCTTGCGGCCGGCGAGATTTGTTCGTTATACTGGGAACCGTTTTATATGGCGCAGTGTAGTGTTCCGTGACGAACAGAATTGGGGCAATAAACCCCCCATTCTGTTCGCTATACTGGAACTCTAGTGCACTGAGAAAAAAATGTAGTTGAAAAGCTCAAAATTCGTTTGAAGCTAGCAAATTATTTAGTTGAATACGCACGATTAAATATTTTTACAGTCAACAAAATATTTAGTTAATTACAGAACTAAATCGTGATTTGGATCAACAAAATTGAGTGTTGCATAAACATATTGGAAGACTTTGAATGTAATATTTTGTTAGTCTAAAAATAATTATTTCTTCAATTAATATGTAATTTGTTACAGCACAACACCTAAAATGAAATTCACAAAATAATATACTATTCGAACAAAAAATAAAGAAAATAAACAAGAACCCGTGTATCCTAACGAATAAAAATTTAGTTGTATCGAGTACATCACTGTTAAGATATCCGTAACAAAAACGATTCTTGACCATGGTTTGTCTTTGTTAACCAAAGATCTGTAGTATTTCAGTAAAGATAAGGTATAAATGACAAAATATATATTTGATACACAAAAA
This sequence comes from Alloplasta piceator, assembly GCA_946863875.1. Classification (NCBI taxonomy): domain Eukaryota; kingdom Metazoa; phylum Arthropoda; class Insecta; order Hymenoptera; family Ichneumonidae; genus Alloplasta; species Alloplasta piceator. The sequence continues at coordinate 19,080,979 of OX333080.1, read as the reverse complement.
GTTTATGTCAACCAAGTTTTACGTACGGCTTATCGAATTATATGCTTTTTTGAGTTGACTGAAATCGGGTTGCATCTAATCGGCAATTAGTGTTAAACATGTTATAAAAAATATTTAGCCCTTACAAAATAACTTAATATGCCTAGTTCACCGGCCCTAAATAGAGGTAAATAGAAAAAAAAGAAAAATTCGCACCAATTCTCCGATCTAAGTTCTCGGTCCGACCGGAAATCGAACCCTCGACCCTACCTACCATCCTACCTATCGTACCTAACTACCTGACACGCTACCCCATTACGCTATCGACTACTTTTATGCACTTGAACAAAGTTAGGGGTTATGAAGATTCGAATTTTTTCCGGCAAGGGAAAATTTATTTTGGTTATGAATACCTTTTTTCATGCGAACACTGATCGCTAATTCCAATCGTACATACAAAAAATACATAAGATAAAATCTTAGAATGGCCCAGTGCACGCAATTTTACGATGTTTATTGTTTGTTAATAAATACTCGGGAGGAATAAAACATACACTGAGAAAAAAAAATTTGAATGAACTAAATCGTTAGTTGCATACGCACGACTAAATATTTAGTTGTATAATTCAACATTTTTTGTCTGAATAATATTTTGGTCAACCAAAGCGCAGAATTATTCAAGAAACTAATTATTTAGTTAGACTAAATAAATATTTGGTCGTGCGTATGCGACTAACGATTCATTTCATTCAAAAAATTTTTTTCTCAGTGTATAATTGATATGTGAAATTTCAAGAGCCGCCACAGCATCTCGGCCTTAAGTATTCGAAAGTTCTATGTTATATCAGAAATAGTCTAATGGAAATGATTCTGATCGATAATCTGGTACTAAAGGCGCACTGAGAAAAAAATGTTTGAATGGACTAAATCGGCGACCAAATACGTTCAGCTAAACATTTATTTGGTCTAACTAAATAATTAGTTTCTCGAATAATTCTGCGCTTCGGTTGACCAAAAGATTATTCAGGCCAAAAATATTGAATTGCACCAACTAAATATTCGTTTGAACGTATTTGACCGCCAATGTAGTTCATGCAAACATTTTTTTTCTCAGTGTGAAACCTGTGTTTTAAGTTAAACGAATATAATTTTCCTCGTTCGCTTAACGTCTGATGTTATCCGTACAATATAAACTTTATCGAATTCAACGGATGAATTTGTTACGATTATTGAGAAACTTGAATGTAACCGATTATTTGATGGACTAAATATGAGAGTTAGGTTGATGCACATTTATCGTTCATCCAACAATGGTTCAGCTGAATCAACTTAAGAAAAACAAACCCATTGTATAGGCTATCCAATAGATTATTCAGTTCTCTGAACTATTTACGTGGATTGAAGCGATGCAGAATTGGATTGTAACAAAAAATGTCATTTAGTTATCACAACATATCAACTTTAGTTGTTTCACCAATAAATCAGTCAGGTCACCATTTTTATCTAGTTCCGACAATGCATGACAACTTAAATTAACTGTATGACAACTTGAATCAACTGTATGAAGTCAACTGTTTATATTAATATACCGAATCACTTATTTTGTCAACTCTAATAAATATTCCATTACTCAAACTATACCAAGGTTGAATAACGGAGTCAACCAATTCGGAGTCAACTGAATTTATTTATTTGATTTGACTATTACCTTTGCTGAGTGTAAATGTAGTGTGAAAAGCAACCGATTTTGGCTTTATGGACAACAAAATCATAATAGTTGTACCGACCAAATCAAATGATTTTCTTAGACATTGATATCACCAATTGATCCATAGTACGCGATCGATGCAGTTTAGTTGAATCACATAACAAAAGAATCCATCTATCCAAATTATTTGTTACTTTAAAAAATAATGTTGACTCAAGTATATACATCCATTTCAACAAAAATGTTCTTTTCTTAAATATTTCAATCCGATTGGATACAAAAAATATTTGTTATTTTCAACAAAATTGTTTAGATATCGAATAAACAATTCGAACTCGAATTCGTAACTCGAATTCAAACAAATACATAATAAAAATATATTTGAATCAAGTAGAAACGAACAAATATTTCCAGTCCGTTGAATAAAAAATTTGATTGTACTGATTTAGTTGATTCAAATAAAAAAATATCAATATTTCCATGAACGGACTAATGCTCATCTAGTGTAACCAAATTTTAGTTACATCAACAATCGACTTATATATCAAATAAACCGATTTAGTTGTTTCAACGATTTTTTTTCTCAGTGATGTATTTACATTTTTTAGAGTATAGCTTAGAATTGTCAAAAGTAGTGTTTGAGCGATGACATCGAAATGTGGTAAATATGTCCTCTAATTAGTGCAAATTTTGTGAAAATTGCGCAACATTTGTTGATTTGACGGGGTTCTTTATTTTCCGCAAAATAGGTAGTTCAAGTATCTTTACATTGCAAATGTTTTTAAATGCACTGATGCACATGCCGTCCTTTTATCTTTCCGCCATTCGTTGTTTCCCGTATACAGAAGCAATGTTTGAGCTACTGATTATAAAAGAACTCAAAAAAACTTTTCACAAAGGAGACTCGTCGAACGATGGTAAAAAATAAGGAAGATATTTGCAAATGGTGAATTTGCACGATTGTCATTGTACATCTTTGCTTGCTAAGAAAGCGCATAATGTTTTTTTTCTCGTTATGTAACGTGAATTTAACAATAGCGTGTGCAGTGGCGTGTGCGTGCGTGCACGGGAATAAATGATCTGTAATAACTGCTAAGATTCCCATTAATTTTTACAGTTTTCCCCATCAACAGCGCCTCCTGAAAGAGCAAACAGTGAAATTTGCATATTTCTTTAATACAATATATGAGGCATTCCACAGGTTTTCAGCAAGGTCAAAACCCTCACTATTTTTCAGAGTCCTGCAATTTTTTTTATCAAAAGGTACTTACCAGGAGTGTCTGTGATTTTTTTCAGTTTTTTTTTATGAGTCCTGCGCCAGATACCTCAATTTTTTAAAAATGAGAATCTGTTTTTAAATAGATGTACCTTAAAAACTATGGCCCAGGCAACAAAAATTATCGGACAAAATTTTTTTTGATTTTGAATGAACTTTTGACTTTAACAATAAAATAAAATAATTTCGTACAAAAATTCTATAATAAATGAAAAAAATCGATTTTCAAAAAGTATGTCACGTTTGATTTTGCTCTAAATTTTTCGGAATTTCCTGTTGTTAGTGTGATACAGAAAAAATTGGCATCATGGGCTGCGAACTGGCTTAGAAGATACGGGCCGATTTGCATTTTTTTTTTAAATCTTTTATATTGATATGAATCGGATGATTAATTGGGAGAAACTTTGAATTTCACATAAAAAAAGATATCAAAGTTTTTTTGTATGTTATAAGATTGATTTTTTCAAATTTTCAAATTTCCCGCCAGAACGACGCGACACCGGCGGCAAGGTCGGAAGTAAACGTTCCCGTATTTCCTTGGCCGGTTTTGATCACGGTCTTACATACAGGTCTGGAAACTCTAGTGGTGGGGGGTGACCCACTTAGTGTGACCATCTTGTAGTTGACATTATTCCCACCTGCAGCGCTGCACGTTAGAGATTTTTCAAAAAAGCGAATAAATAATTCCTAACTAAGAAATTTACATGTTAACAATGAGAGTCATGCTCGGTTTATGCAGCGGCTGTAACGTAACTTTAAAAAATTAAAAGTATATATTGCCCTTGTAGTGTTTATGCAAAATTGTTAGCTTATTTGAAAAATCCTTGCAGCGCAGCACCACGCACAGTCAGATGACGAACCTGCGAAACAGCCACACTAAGCGGGTCACCCCCATCACCGAAAAAACAATAGTTTCCAGACCTGTATGTACCACCGTGGTTTCGATGTTATGATTGTATGTGAAATAGCATAACCTTTATTTTTACTTTTCGGTTTCTGACGGTGCAAGTATGTTATGGCAGTGCAAGTTCATCGTAAATCACGATAAATATTCCAATCATCAGTGACGGAGTAAATTGATCGGCGATTCAAATATCTATTGACCAAAGTGATTGTTCAGTACTTACGAAAAAACGTGTAATCGTTGACCGGCCTAATAATTCTGATCGAGGAGAATTTTTTTTTAAATTATTTATTATGGCATTGGCTTCAGGCACGAATCAATTCGGTAGTTGTTGTAACCCATTTCGCTTACACGACGGTGAAGCTAGAAAAAATGATTTACGACGTCTTTCGATTCCGATGTTGGCGAAAGGATTCGATAATATCGATAATAACACCTACTTATGCCGGCAGTGCAGAAGACACCTTCTCGACTCTCCAATTGGTGTATCAACATTTGGAGACATCTTATTAGTTTTATTATACATTTTTTCTATGTACGTACCCATATAGACAGCCATGATTATCACGCCGTGTATACATTTGATGAAGCAAATTTTCCAGTATATTGGCTACATGTTGTGATGCATGCCCATGAATTCATTTAGTATGATGAATTTACAAAACATTTCGATCTCATCATGTCGTTTGCAAATGCATCATCCGTTGACTACAAGATGAACTCATAAGCCGGCAAATTTACATTCTGCAATGAATATTTGCAGATGGATATCATATAAAAGCCATTCAATGATTTTTTTGGTGTATTCATTAGGTTAGCATTGAAAGTATACATGCCATGCATGCAATATGATGACGTTATGCGTGTTTCTCAGTTATACATTCGATGAGCGCAATATGACGGCGATATGCATATTTCTTAGTGATACATTCGATGAGCGCAATATGACGGCTGCAAAAACACTGCAAAAGGACAGCATGTTGTGACAAGCCTCGCATCTTTTGCAAGTCCACAAAATTCATTATATTAAGTTATTAATAATGTTCACCAACATCTGAGAATTTTTGCAAATCACGGCCGCCATATTTTAACTTATTTTTTTGAATGTTTTAATTTTTTTGTCTTATATTTCAGTTTCATATAAGCAAACAAACTTTTACAAAAGTTGCACTATTTTTCATCATTTTTTATATCAAATAGAACCCCCATTTTGAATTCTACAAATTTCCCTATAGATTCGATTGAGATATTCGAATTCGCGAAACTATAAAAAAAACTAAGAAAGCCATTCAATGATTTTTTCATATGAAAGCCATTCAATGATTTTTTTGGTGTATTCACTAGGTTAGCATCGAAAATTAACTTTCACGAATATCCCATTTTTTTTGAAATTTTGGCTGCCATATTGCGTCGTGTATTTTTTTAATTCTTAATTTATTAATTACTTTCATTTTTAACTGTATATATATAATATTCAAATGTGACTCGTTTTCCCTGGCATGTCACCACTGATATATCATATAAGTGAAGAAAATTCATAAGTACACTGTAAAAAAAAAACAGTACATTTAATGTACCGACGAACATGAAATTTACAGAAAGCGTACATTAAATGAGAATTAATGTACTTTGCACTAAAAATTCATGTACCAAACATTAAAATTACTGAATTTTGCTGTAAAATTACATCACTTGTTCCTTAATGGACCTTTTCATGAACGAGTACATTAAATTTAATGAACTTTATTGAAAATTGCAAATGTGTCATGAAATTTAATGCAGAAATTCATTGAATTTACATGATGAGTGTTGTATAATTTTCAAGCACAGGTTTTCAGATATTACTGTTAAAAACAAAATTAAATTTAATGCTCTAAAGTACCAGAAATTTACAGAAAGCGTACATTAAATGAGAATTAATGTACCCTGCACTGAAAATTCATGTACCAGACATTAAAATTACTGAATTTTGCTGTAAAATTACATCACTTGTTCCTTAATGGACCTTTTCATGAACAAGTACATTAAATTTAATGAACTTTATTGAAAATTGCAAATGTGTCATGAAATTTAATGCAGAAATTCATTGAATTTACATGATGAGTGTTGTATAATTTTCAAACACAGATTTTAAGATATTACTGTTAAAAAAGAAAGTAAATTTAATGCTCTAAAGTACCTGAAATTTACAGAAAGCGTAGATTAAATGGGAATTAATGTACTTTGCACTGAAAATTCATATACCAGACATTAAAATTACTGAATTTTGCTGTAAAATTACAGCACATGTTTCTCAATGGACCTTTTGATGAACAAGTACATTAAATTTAATAAACTTTTATTGAAAATTCCAGAAGTGACATGAAATTTAATGCAGAAGTTCATTGAATTCAAATGATGGGTGTTGTATATAATTTTCAAGCATATAGATTTTGACATATTACTGTTAAAAAATAAAGTTAAGGATTTTAACTTCAGATTTGCAATCAGAAGCTGCTACAACTTCCGAGTGCTAAGTTTCATCCGCATCAAGTCATTTTTGGATGTTCGGCCGCCATATTGGATGCGCCATTATGAATTTCAGAATTTCCAGCTTAGACTTATAAACAGCGTCCCCAAGCCCCCCCGAGTACTAAGTCTCATCCGGATTAAATAATTTTTACATTCTCGTCCGCCATATTGCAGGCGCCATTTTGAATTTAAGAATTTTCAATTTAGATTGGTGATCAACGATCCCAAAAACTCTCGATCGCCAAGTTTCATTGAAATGAAATCACTGCAGCATTTTGATCCGCCATTTTGAGATTCAGAATTGTTCAAATTCATGATCATTAATCCACAAAACTCCCAATGACCGACTTCCATTGAAATCAGAACGTTTTTCAATTTCGATATGTCATATGGGATCCGCCATTTTGAATGGTATGAAGTTCGCTATTTTCAATTAAAATTCGAATTGGCGAATCCAAAAATCAATTTTCACGGACTATCACGCACATTCAAAAGTATACTATTATTTTTTTGGCACTCCAGTATTCATATGTCACATAAGTAAAGGAAGTTCATAAGTAGTCGGTAGCGTAATAGGTAGCGTGTTAGGTAGTTAGGTACGATAGGTAGGGTCGCAGGTTCGAGTCCCCGTCGAAGAGAGTGAAATTAGATCGGATAATTCGCGCAGATTTGATTTTTTCCTCTGTATCTCTTTTTGGGGCTGGTGAACTAGGCATATTGAATTATTTTCTAAAGGCTATATATTTTTTATAACATGTTTAACAATAATATATTCCAGCACAGTTCAGTAAATTTCATGAACCCAATTTCTGTAAAACTAATGAACCCAGCAATATTTTTAATGTAACGTTACTTAAAAATTACAGCACTATGGTGTTTGAAATTTAATGAACGGTACATACATAAAAACTTCCAGTGTACTTCTTCATTAATTTTCAGATACAGACTTTCGTAAAAATACGGCACACGTTCCGTAAATTTCATGTACACGTATTCATTAAATTTCAAGTACGGCATTTGTAAAAATAAAGAAACTATCGGCGAAATTTCCTAAGAAGGGTCACTGCAAAATTAATAAGCCCAGCATTATTTTTAATGTAACGCTGCTTGAAAATTACAGCATTGTAGTGCTGGAAATTTTATGAACGGTACATGAATAAAAACTTCATGTACATTTACATTAAATTTCAATAAGTTTTTTTTTACAGTGTACTCGGTAGCGTAATAGGTAGCGTGTTAGGTTGTTAGGTAGGATAGATAGGCAGGTCGCAGGTTCGAATCCCACAGGAGACAGAAGAAATTGAAATATAATGAAATTGGGTGTTTTTTGAATTTTTTAAAAATGCAATCGGTTCAGAAGCTATGTAAATGAAAAAATATACATAATAAAAAATTTTGCAAGGAATAGAAATTTAAAAAAAACCGTATGAAAATTACAATAATTACAATAATACCTCACATCTCGATGGTCATATGAGCTTCATGTGAGCGCAACCAATTTCACCAAGGTATGACGTCAATATTGCAAGTCCAAAAAATTAATTATATATAAAGCTCCAACATCTGAGAAGAGCAACGACAATAGTTCTCGTGCGTAGTTCGAACAGTGCCACGGTGGTAACGGTGGCGCTAGAGAGCTACCCGCAGTGCGCATGCGCGCGTTGTCGGGAGTTGATTTTCATTGGAGTCGATTAATATTTCGTGTTAGCCGTAATTTTCACACATTCATTGTTTAAAAAATAGGGGTTTTGCGGCTCCGTTTTTTAGCTTGGGATGCTTTTTGGTAAGTATTCTTTCAAATAATGAAGGTTAAATTTCAAAATGTTTGTCAAATGGCAACGCATTTTGTTATTTAATCTTGCATGTTGAGTCCCTAGTACCGGACACTCGATTTTTCTCCAGTACCGGACGCCATTTTTTTTTCATTATTGGAATATTTATGTAAAACATGTCGTTTTTGTTATGGTGGTATTTCACTATGACAAATCAGTTAAAAATAATGACGGAAGGAAAATGGCTCGAGGAAAATATGAAAAAAGCCTCGATGACAATAATGACCGGATCCAGTGCGGCAATTGTAAGCAATGGGCTCATAAGGCGTGCGCAGATATTCGGGAGTGTTCCGATTAATATATTTGCAATCATTGCAAAATTTAACCATTTTTAATCCATTTTTTCAAATAATTTTCATAGTGTCCGGTACTAGGTGCCACTTTTCAGACTCGACCATTTTAACTATTAAATTCAAAAATCGCAGTAAAACGCCTGAATTACAGTTCTGAACCGTATATTCTGCTTTGAATTCAGTAATTTTTTAAATATTATACATGAATTTTCACTGATCATTTTTTCCGTGTATATGTAAACGGGTTGACTTCCCATTTAAGGATAATGGTTTTCTGGCCGGCTCCTTCTTGGCTTATATAGGCTTGGATAGGATTAACCTCCTTCTGTCTCTCTCTCTCTCTCACCCCAGTGTGCCAGGTTTTGGACATCTGTCGTGACGAATCACGACGAACAGACAAACGGACACGACGGTCACTATATGTGCTGCCCGCGCGATCACATAACGAAAACTCCATGAAAATCGACCAAGTGAACCGACAATGGGTGACCCGACCTTCTATATTCTTATTATGGTGAAAAAGTATTGAAATTTTGTAGAATTTTAGTTATATCTTTCTTTTATTATGGCTTCACTTACTTGTGCAATTGTGATAATATTGGATTAGAATTGGCTTAACATGCATTGAATCAAGTGATTAAACCGGTTTGTGATCATATTTTCCGAAAATCTATCAAAACATTGACATTTCGCAAAGTTTCGAATTCTTTTGGCGCAATGTTCGGGAAATCGCACTATTTTTTTAGGCAGTAAATACAATGACCCGGGTTGTTTGACATTGCGCTTAACAAAAGTCAGTGTAAGAGTTGAAATTTTATAAAATTATTTCAGAAATGGCTTACATGCGTACCGATTTATGCGATTTATAAGATTTTGTTCTGGAACTTATGACAAGGTTATCATAGTGATTAAGTGGGTCGGCTAAATGTCCAAAAATTCTTGCAAGGGTTAATTTGATGACATTTCGAATTTTTCGAAAAACGATGAGGGAGCAATATGCTAGTTCCTAGTTCGCAGAATTTTTCTATGATTACGAAAAACGATGAGAACTTTCCTAAATTCGTTGCCGAGGCATGCCTCGAACTAAAATATTTTTCGATTTGCAAAAGTATGTCTAAATAAACCAAAAATGTCTCTTCCAAATTTGTATTAGTATGCGGTGACGCGAAAAATAAAAAGAAAAAAGACATGCGCAAATATGATGGTGAGAGCACGTGTAATATTCTTCTTCCTACCTAATTTTTTTCGAACGTCTTTCGTCTCCCTTCTCTGTTAAAAAAATGGCACAAAACAGTTATCGCCTTAGTATTTTCTTCGACGAATGCGTACAAATATGCAGGGTGTCCCAAAAGTAACGGAGCGGCTGAATATTTCCCCAGCTCAGATATTTTTCAAAAAGGTCTGGGTCATTATTGTAGTAACTTTTGACGCGGAATTGCCCATGTCAAAAAGCGGGTTTTCATTTGAAATAAAAAAGTTGGCCTTGAAATAACCTTGAAGGTAATCGTCAAGATCAAAATTAACGTCACTATTGAATTCCTCGTCAAAAGTTACAACAAGAATGACCTTGACCTTTGTGAAAAATATTTTAGCTGCGGAAATATTCAACCGTCCCGTTACTTTTGTAACACCCTGTATATGAAAAAAATGATGAACGGGAAAGAAATAATAGATTTCACTGACCACAGCCCGGGTTCGTCGTGAGGACTTTGCTTCGCAACAATGTTACTTAATAAGCTTAAGAACGCCCCAGCGAGGAAGAAGATTGAGTAGCATTTTTCTGGCAAGCTGTGACATGTCATTGTATACAACAAGAGAGAGAGAGACCTCTCTTGAAGAATACGGAAGATCTTATTCATCTCGCTCAAATTGTATATTTTGCTGGTCTCTCATATTCTATTTGTTTCGATTCGTTATTCGTTTCGATATTCGATTCGCTCGTTTACCAACTCCGTTGGTTTTCACCAGTTTCTGCCGATTTTCTATCGGATCCTGTAAAATTATTTACGAAAGAGTTTCTGTTTTCTTCTTCAGTATATATAATATATATAAGGTACCTGCGGATAATAAGGTCTAACTAAGGGATATTTGTAATAAAATGAAAAATACCTAATTTGATCAACAAGTTTTAATAATAATCATTATTTAAGTACATTTTCTATACAATATAAACGAAAAAAGGTAACTTCTACCAGAAACGAAAACAAAATTAAACATTTTTAAAGACCTTACCAGTAGGCCTTATTTTACTAAAGTAGGGTAATAAGGCCTACGGCTTTAACATACTTAAATAACCAAATTATACTTAATATATTTGGTATTTGAGATCAATAATCACGTGAAAACTCTTTTAAAAAATTATAAGTCTAAATTTCCTCGCTTAACAGCACTCAAAACTATCGATATTATCCACTGACAAACCGACGCACTCCTCATGATACCACTTGCTGCATTTAATGCATTACCTCATATCAGCTATCTCATCCTCTTCACGGCCATGACAATACCAGGTCTTTTGATTTTTTGAAGTAGCACTGGTCATTTTGAAAGTAGATTTCTTTATGGATGCGATCTTAATACTTTAATACAAAAAGTAGGAGGGTAACAAGGCCTATGTTAAATTTAATAGGCCTTAATAACAGCAGACCGCGTACATCAGAAAACCAAAATAACAAATATTCCGACCATGATACGTTCCATAAATCGTTAAGATCATCGAAGTAGGTATTTATGACGATAAAGATTACGATTTTAGATAGGTGTAATATTGTAAAAAAAAATTATGATTTATTTGGACCGCTTTTTATTATTTGTGTTGCGTGCCCGCGTCATATGATGGATGATTTATCACTGGAGACGGGGAACGAGGTATGGCGCCTCCGCGAACTTGTAGCGACATCTTTATGCATTATATTTCCGTTGCTTTGGCCCCCGCTAAAAAGTTTGGATGCAGCAGTCGATATTTCTTACCGCACTAGAAGTGTTTTGTTTTTGACATTTTTTCGACCATCGCGAATTGGGCGCACAGCTTGAAGACATTTTGTGTTGTCTTTTTTATCTATGGTACATTTGAAAGGGTTAGCAGACGCTCCATTTATGTTCTTCAAAAAATTTGGCACGATTTTTTTTAACTCGATACGTCCTTTGAAACATGGTCGTTTTTTGGCTTTTTTTGGCGTTGAAATTTTGGCGCAAGATTCATGCAAATTTTTTTAAACGGTTTTTCACATAAAAAACTTGTGGGTGAGAGTAGCTTCAATTTCGTTTTCTAAAAAAAAATTCGTACGTTTTTTTTTTCAAAAATATTCAGATTTTCGCAAAAAACGATCATATTTATAAAATAAAGCGTAACCCTAAAACCACTGGGTTTTCTTGAAATCACTAGGAGGGTAAAAAGTGGCATACAATTATTCTAGATTCATTGAAATTTTTGCAGAATTTTTTTTCAAAATTTTTGTTCAAGAATTTTTTCCTCTTAACGATATTTTTTTGTCTCAAACAATCGGGTCTCTTACCTCATCTACACAGGTGATAAAAAAGCCTCGTAGATGAGGTTTTTTGATGAAAAAGCAGTGTAGATGAAGTAAGAGAGCCAATTGTTTAAGAAAAAAAATATCTCGTTGACAGGACAAAATGTAAAAAAAAAAAATTTTGAAAAAAAATCTGACAAACTTACATTGAATCCAGAATAATTGTATGCAACTTTTCACTTTTTTACTGATTTTACAAAAACCCAGTAGTTTTAGAGTTACTCTACATTTTACAAATATGGTCGTTTTTTTCAAAAAGAACAATATTTTTGCGCGAACAATTGTATGAAACTTTTTCGAAAACGAAATTGAAGCTTATACCCCCCTCCACAAGTTTTTCATGTGAAAAACAGTTTTAAAAAATTTCATGGATCGTGCGCCAAAATTTCAACGCAAAAAAAAGCCAGAAAAAGAGCATGTTTCGAAGGGCGTACCGGGTTCAAAAAAAGTCGAAAAATTTGTTTGGAAAAAGTGAAATGAAGCTGAATATGTCCCCTCTGAAACGCCGCTTGTTGAATTGAAATATTTTTATTTTTAAAAGAGCTGTACAATATTAGCAACAAAAACATGACGATATTCCGGCTGGTGCAACTCTTTCTGAATGCAATCGTCATTTTTCTTTCCCTCTATAATGATAGTAAAGAATTTCCGCCAATATATCTTGTTTTGAAAGTACCTTTTGTGTCGAGAAAAAACGTTCCGTGTCACATAGTATACAATTTCCCATATTGCGTTAACTAATTTGAAGTGATTTTTTTCAGGTTTCGAGCTAGTCCGAAGAATGGGATTATCGCTGTGGCAAATGCACAGGAGAGGTCCTCTGAAAAAGGATCGGCCATCGAGAAATCCTCTTGGTTATAATAAACCATTTGCCAAAGCTGTCGTTCTCAAGACTCTGATAAAAAAGCCAAAAAAACCGAATTCAGCGAATCGAAAGTGCGTCCTTGTAAGACTATCCACCGGCAAGGAAATGGTCGCTTACGTTCCCGGCATTGGTCACAATTTGCAGGAGCATAATATCGTTCTTGTTCGCGTTGGAAAACTTCAGGATACACCGGGCGTCAAGATAAAATGCGTCCGTGGAGTTTACGATTTAGCCCACGTTGTTAAACAATCGCAAAAATAAAAATATTTCTAAAAATTTCACATCTTGTAGGAAATAAAGTAGGAAAAAATCCTCTGTTCGTTATAAAAGCTGCATCGTCCATTTTTTGATATCATAAGCAATGTAATGAAATTTATGCATTAATTATTTTTTATTATTATGCTTTGAGGATTCCAAGATAACTTCGCAACGGAGACCAGTCAATTGGAAAGACTAATTGTTAGTCTTCCAAAAATCCAGTTTTATCCAGATAGAAAATCCAGAAAATCCAGTGTGCGTTATCGCGTATAAATAATTTTCCACTTCGGTAAACGAGAATTCCGTTCGATTGAAATGAAAATATTTTTCAGTCCGCTCGATCAATCTCTCACTTTTCTTTTAAGGGGGGACGCCACTATGTAGGGGCTCAAAATAGCCGATTTTCGGATTTTTTTTTATAAGTAGGGATGATTATTTGAGGATCAGAAAAAAAGCAATTTATTGAGTTTATATTCAACTATATTCATTAGGGTGGTGCTTGTTTGGGGTCTGAAAAGAATGTCATGTTGTCGCCCGTCAAATACGTTCCAAATAGTTTTAAAAAAATGCTCGAATTTTATTAATCGTAGTCACAAAATGCATATTCTTGAACGATTAGTGAAATTCATCTTCTTTTCGGTGAACAATAAAAAACTTGCAAATCGGAAATTTGCACATCGCTTCCTCAGTATTTTTTCGTATTGACAAATCCTCCTCTTAGCAAATTTTAGTATGTAAATGGTAGCTGTCACAGTTTTGGCTTCCTCATAGAGGAAGTTTTGTAAATGCGGAAAAATACTCTGGAAACGATGTGCAAATTTCCGATGTGCAATTTTTTTTTACTACTTCTGGTTATCAGAGTAATAAAACGGCAGCTTAGTATCGTACAATTTTCGATCAAAATTTTTTTTGAAAATTTCAAAATTGCATCAAATTTGCACGGTTCAAGCGATTTTTGCAAAATTGAATACGAAGTAACTTTTTCCATTAAACTACCATTATAGAAATTTTGAGCCTGATATAACGAAACATGTGCAAGCTAGAGCGATCATGCGCTTTCCCAAAAAATTAAAAATTTTATAAATCACAAACCCCTTGAGCAATTTTCGCGAAATTCAATACCAACAATATTTTTCACTCAAACTATCGGTATAATTTTTTTTAACCTGATATCGCAAAATGTGCGGACGTTAGAGCGATCACGCTTTTTCTTTGAAAATTTCAACATCGCATAAAATTTGCACGGCTCAAGCGACAGTTGCAAAAAACCATTATAAAAATTTTGAGCGGGGTATCGCGAAATATGTGCAAGCTAGAGCGATCACGTGCTTTTTGCAAAAAATTCAACATTTTATAAATCACGAACCCCTTGAGCGATTTTCGCGAAATTCAATAGCAATAATCTTTAACACTCAAACTATCTGTATAATCTTTTTAACTCGATATCGCAAAATATTTTTTGTTTGATGAATATTTTTTGAGATACAGTATTCGTAATGAAAAATTGAAAATCTTGAACGGACGCCTTAAAAAATCACAGACGTTTAATTTCACTAATGATTCAAACTGGCAGATTTTCAAACAAATTGAAGAGGGTGAAAAAAGTGGCCCGGTTGAAAAAGAACTCCTCATATATATATGTGGCATTTCACGGTATTTGGATCAAAATCTTACCTTGATTTTTCTGATTTTCCTCTAAATTTTTTATATAAATTAGGACAGAGAAAAAAAATTCCCAAATTTTTTCAGAATTTTCCCGTCACACGTTTTTTGGATTTATTTATTTATTTTTTTTTTTACGGGACAACTTTGTAAAATCTGAAAAAATTCAGAAAAATCTAATAAAATATAAAAAAAATTTTGGGCTTTGTTCCATAACGGAGATTTCAATACTCTATGAGTCAAATTCAAAAAATTAAAAAAAAAAATTTTTTACTCATAAAGTATTAAAATCTCCATTTTGGAAAAAGCTCAAAAATTTTGTTATATTTTATTAGATTATTCTGAATTTTTTCAGATATTACAAAGAGGTCCCTTTAAAAAAAAATAAACAAAAATCCAAAGAATGCGTGACCAAAAAATTCTGAAATAATTTAGAAAAATGTATTTCAATGTGTTTTTTTATATAAAAAATTTAGAGAAAAATTAAAATCATCAAGGCAAGATTTTGATCGGAATTGATGATTTCGATTTTTCTCTCAATTTTTTAGATAAAAGAACACATTAAAAAAAAATTCCTAAATTTTTTCAGAATTTTTTGGTCACGTGTTCTTTGATTTTTTTTTAAGTAATCCTTTTGTAAAATCTGAAAAATTTAGAATAATCTAATAAAATATAACAAAATTATTGGGCTTGGTTCCAAAATGGAGATTTTAATACTCTATGAGTACATTTTTTTTTCTTTCAATTTTTTGAATTTTACTCATAAAGTATTAAAATCTCCATTTTGGAACGAAGCCCAAAAAAATTGTTATATTTTATTAGATTTTTATGAATTTTTTCAGATTTTACAAAGTTGTCCCGATTTTTTTCAAAAAAAAAATAAATCCGAAAAACGCGTGACCGAAAAATTCTGAAAAAATTTGGGAATTTTTTTTTCAATGTCCTTATTTATATAAAAAATTTAGAGGAAAATCGAAATCATCAAGGTAAGATTTTCATCGAAATACCGTGGAATGCCACATATATATCGGACACGTGTACATGGGTACCGCTAGTCTCTGGATCATGCGTCACCGATGCATAATGCATTTTTCGGGCAGGAGAGTCGTTCAAGGGTTGTGCACAATGGCACGAGAGCAAAACTACTCGCAAACGGATCGAGAGAGTGTATGCGTGAGAAGAAAGAGAGAGAGAACTCACGCAAAGCGTGCCCCTTCGTTCTACGGTTATTACGGAAGGGTTGGCTGCTCTCCAAGCTCTCTTTTCTCGGATATTTCGCATCTGCGGAAATATCTCTGATCCACCCCCGTGACCACTGTCCATTGACCATATGACATGCTGACCAACATCCTGCAGGAAAATTTTTCGGAAAACTTGAGGGTTCTCAATCGAGGAGAAATAACATAAATCGTTATCGTTCCGTGCAATGAGAATTATTTTTAAAAATTTGTGTTTCTCAAAGTTATGAAAAAAAACCGAACTTTCTGGCTTAGAACGTTTATAAGTAATGTAAAAAAATGTATGACAAGAATTCTACAGCATAATCATTGAGTTTACTCCAAAAAATTAGTGATTTTTTCCCGCAGTTTCTGCAAAGTCAAATTTGTGATTATAGCACAATTTTAATAAGTGCGAGCTCATTTTTTTTTTGTTAAACGACGTTCACGAATCGGTCAAGGAATTTGCTTCCCATAGATTTGGAATAAGAAAAAGAGTTGTTTTAGCGTCGTAGTCTTTTCTCCAAAAACAAATCGTTTTGAATTGTAAAAAATGAATATTATTATAACGGTTTCTAGTGGAATTCATAGAGAATCTATCCAGAAGCAAAATGAACTCTTGTATACTTTTAACTACAATGATCTACAAATTTAACTTCTCAAAACTGCTTAGAAATATGCTCGTCAACTTATTGACAAAAATTTACTATTTTATGTGAATTCATTATTATCCATTATTTTTTTATTTTGAGTAAGAATTTTTTAATCCATGTCAATGTTACTTAAACTAGTTTCCCCGTAAAAACGTATATAACAGTAAACAAAATTGATCTGACCGTATTTGACTGTACCGCGCGGACTACTTAAGCTCAGTATTTTTTTAAATTAAGAAAGTATAACTTTAGAAATTATGTTAACATTATAAGTAAGATTTTCATTGATCGAGATGAGGTGAATTTACGAAAATCTTTTGTATATTGATGTCACGTGTCTTTTTTTTACTTGTTTGACGCAAGTAAAAAAAATTGGGTGAAAGTATAATTTTTGTTACTCGTCATTAGTTTGGGTTTGGAAATGAGAAAAAAATGAAAATGAGAACCACATCGATGACTATCTGATTCTAGGGAGAGAGAGCGAAGGAGAGAACGAGGTGCGATCATGATTTGCAGACGACTCAGAAAATTCGTTCGCTATGTGCATTCACAACGCATTTCTGACCATTTCTGTACGCCATTCTCATCAGCGTTTGTTGTATATGAGGCATTCCACGCCGATTCGACCTGGGTCTTCACCTCTCCGATTTCGTCCGCAATTTTTCATGGTTTAGTACTACCTCTGAAGAGCACTCAGAATTTTTTTCAAATTTTTTTTGGAGCGATTTGACTTATCTATAATTTTATAAACAAATTATTTTCAGCCCAAAATTTAAAATCTGAAAAAAATCCCAAAAATCCCGTTTTTCAAATGAAAAATTTCAAGCGTCGAGCTAAAGTGGGCAGGGGTTTCCTTCTGTTTAAAATAAGCTTTTTGGAAAAAAAAATCGTTCAATAGAAAGAAGCCCCTAAATTGAGTCGGCCGTTATCCAAACATTTTTGTATGAATTGAAGGTGTTTAAAAAATGGTTTGGATAAGGGCCCACTCAATTCCGGTTCCTCTTTCTATTTTTTGAATATTTTTTTTCGAAAAAGCTTGTTCCGCTGCCCACTTTGGCTCAAAGCTTGAAATTTATCATATAAAAAATGGGAATTTTTCAATTTTTTTCAGATTTTTTCAAATTAAAGTAAAAAAAAAAAAATGTCAATAGAAGAAAAACCCGAATCGAGTGAGCCCTTATCCAAACATTTTTTTAAACACGTTCCATTCTTACAAAAATGTTTGGATAATGGCCTACTCAATTCTGGTTCCTCCGTCTATTAAAAAAAAAATTCAAAAAAAACTTGTTATACACAGAAGGAAACCCTGGCCCACTTTGGCTCAACGCTTGAAATTTTTCATATAAAAAATGCATCATTGTGATTTTTTTCAGATTTTTAAATTTGGGCTAACAATAATTTGTTCATAAAATTTTGGTTTAGTCAAATCGCTCCAAAAAAAATCTGAAAAAATTCCTGAGTGCTTTTCAGAGGTACTGCAAAACCATAAAAAATCGCGGACAAAATCTGAGAGGTGAAGGGTCAGACCCAGGTCGAATTGGTGTGGAATGCCCCATATACAAACAATCCCTCTTTGCCGTGTTGCTGGTCATCGTGGTCTAATAAACGTCGGAGACAAAGCCGTGTAAACACGCAGCTTTGGGTGAAACTAAAGTGTCCGTTAAACTCTAAAGTCTTCGTTCGAAGACTTTCAATAACGATAAGATAACGCTAACCATAGCCATCTTTTTTCTTTGCTATTGCACCATATTTCATTGAGTCTTTGTTGTACAAATACTTACAGAACAATCCAAATATTAATTATATTGTCGTAGTTCACAAATTTATTATGAAGAATTTCACGTGTGGCTCTTATAGTACATTTTATGTTGATGCACTCTTTTATGTTTAAAAACGCTGCAATATGGTCAACCAGATTAATTTTCTCTCGTGAACTTTATTTATAATCAATAAAAATAAAAGTTTCCCGGTTACTCATTCTTAATCCTTTTGACCAAGTTAGCATTTTATGTTTACGCGAAGGATTTTTCTTAAATTTCATTCGAGAGCTCTTGGCAAATATTTGTCCCCTTCAGTTTTGCTCTCGGGCTCTTTTACTTCATATTCGTCCTGAAACTTGAAAATTTTTGTGAACAGCTTCGCTTGTTTGGCTTAAATAACTATCGAAATATTATTTTCAAATTTACGAACATGTTAATGCTTCTCGAGAAAGGGATTGAAAAACGCTGTTATTTTTCCCAGAGGATGAAATAAGGGAAATTTTATTTTTCCTCTCGGACAGATTGGGAATTTAAAAGGCACCTTGAATATACGTGAGAACTTCCACGCTAATTTCGCCACCCAAAAAATTACTAAACCTAACAAAGTTTTTTACATGTCAGAGTCTGCAAGTGCAATAATTTCGCCCTTAACCCTTGCTTGCCGCACCTCCGCGGAGTAACACGCTTGCCATACTAAGGTGTCGGACACCCTAGCCATAAAAACTAATGCAAAATTAACTATTGGATTTTTTTCCTTGAAAATTGGTTTGGAACTTTTCAAAAGCTTACTTTACAAAATCATATAGGTGATATATCTAAGAATTAAATTTAAGTACACTAAAAAATGTGCAGAAGCAAAAAAAAATGAAAAAATGACAATTTTGACCAAAAAAAATCATATTTTTTTACTTTTTAATATTAAGGGCTAAATTTCAGCTGAGTCTTCTACTGATGTGTCACTATACGAAAAAAAATATTAGTTTACTGGATCTTTAAAAAAAGGTATTTATTATTCTGAGAAATGAAGGACGAAATTTTATGGAAAAATGAGCTATGCATTTTTGCCAAAAAATTCTATTTTATTTATGACAAAAAAAGAAAATCTTACCTCATTTTGACTAAAAATGATGAAAAACATTATTCTAAAAAAAAAACTAATCAATTTGCAGTATTATTTTAAATATCAACACAGTCATTGCACATAGGTACGCTGTGCAGTTGACGTACTGCACGATGACAGGATGCACAGCCCTGATTTGCTTTTCCTGTCTTCTTTTCTTGTGCAAATTTCACATCGACGTTGAGTTTACGCATTTGGAATAAGAAAGGTACAAAGTCAAAGGTGGTCAATAGTCTATTTGACAACATTAAAAATACACTACAAATTGTAGTCATCCTATCAGATAAGAGCGTAAGAAAACATATTTGGGTTTAATTTAAACTAAATTATGTATACTTTTTGCAAATCACATGATAAAAAATATAATAATTTTTGAAATTTTATCTGTGACCGAAACGCTTTGTGATTGGTTGCAGCTCGGGTGACGTCACACGCAAGTAAAACATATGCCTTCCTCAACTGATTGTAGTTCACGTTTGAAGTTTTTTGGGTGCTAAGCCGGGGACACAATGACAAAAATAAGAAATAAGGAATAAGAATAATCCATCCGATTGGCTTATTCTTATTCTTGTCATTGTGTCTCGGGCTTAATATTCGGTCTTCGAGCTATTTCCAAAGCAGTTTTCTGATCATTTTTTATAAATCTTATAACTAATGAGACAAATACTCGTTTCGAATCTCAAAATGAAGTGAAATTTTGATAACAGCAAAGCGAGCTAATAACAGCAACCTACCTAAAATAGATGCATTTTTATGGTTGCACTTTTTATTCAGAATAACGCTGATTTCTATGCTGCGGAACTTAAAAATGTAAAAACAGCAGTATAAATACCACGTAGGAATTATTTATTTAGAAACCTTTATGTATGATCATTCAGAAGTTTTGTAAAATCTCATTTTAGGTCATGTTGATAAAGGCTCAGAAATTTTATGTAAATTCTCTTTGTCATAGTCGTTGCTTTTGTTTGTACATTGTGGCACTATTACACACCATTTATCCACCATTAAATCCAATAAATTGGAAGAAAAATGATGGAATTCAGTTCAATTACACGGTTTGATTAAGGTTATTCAAGCTGTATTCGTCTTGGGCGCTTTCAGCGCTGCGAGCGCCACATCATGTAGCATTTTATATGTCAATGCATACACACCTACGTGCTGAAAGTGCGTAAGCGTCCAAGACGAATGCAGTCTAACTTGTTTACTTGCGTGTGACGTCACACGTGTCATATGATCAGCGCCATTACAGAAAAAGCGTTTTTGGCGCGGTTTTGAAAATTTGAACTTTAACATTGATTTTTATTAATAAGGGGCCATTATCATTAATTACGTAAGGATGATTTCGGCCATTTTCGACCCCCTGTCCCCATGTAAGGACACATAAGATTTGTTGGACCCCTTCCCCTCCTTCTTACGTAAGATTTTACCTAGTTTTCCTAAAAAGCATTTAACACAATTAAATGTCGTTGGAAAAGGGTCAGTTACACTAAAACACGTCATTATTTGACATAAAAAAAAGATTTTTTTTTTTTTTTAATAATTATTTAATTTTTGGAAAATGCATATTATAATTAAAGATACGATTTTGAACAATCTTAAAGTGAGGAAACAAATCAGTCAAATCACTACAAACGAATAATACTTTGCGTAAAATAATGGGTGATTGAATTTGAAACAATCTTAAACGAAATAAGTCAAAGACTGAAAGTCAGTCAGTCAGCAGTCGGTTGTGACCGTTTGAATTGAATTTTTTAAAATAATTAAATGATATATTATAATTGCGTGACAGTAAAAAGGAATTATTATTACAAATAATTAAAGTAAGATTAATATACAAAAAATGTACTATAATTTTCATTTACAAGCTTCGAAATGTGTGAATATCAACACGTTTAAGATTTTTAAAACTTAATAAACAATATAAATTTTTAACATAAGAATATGTAAATGAAATTGTACATTAAAAATAAAAAAATAGATCCCATAGGTGCTTCGCCTAATGCTTTGCTCTCAAATGCCCATCATTCTACATTGCAAAACGCACATTCTGTATTATCGTAAAATCTTACGTAAGAATGGCTTTAACCCATCCCCCCTCCCCAGGTAAGTTCATGTAGAGATTTTTCAACCCCCCCCCCTCGGGACCCTTACGTAATTAATGAATGGCCCCTAATACAGTAGATCTCCCAGAAATATCAATGTAGTGTGCTTATTATCTGATAAAGAATAATTTAAAAAGATTTTCTAAAATTAGTCAAATAGCCTATTATAGTTGTTGAAGTGTTTTAAGGGGGTCAAGTCAGCGTCAAAACGCCGATTTTTGAAAATAAATATAAATGTTCGTTGAATACGTGTAAACCTAACCAATGGTCCATCATTTGACGTATCAAATGAAGAACTTTTTGACGCTAGTTGGAACCCTTAAAGTGCAGTGGTTCTCTCATAAATCAATTTTTGAGTTTCACTGCACTGTGCACGATCCTGACCAAACTGCTTGACGGATCTTATCCTACGGCGTTTTATTTTCTTCATAACACTTTTCCAGACTGCTTAAGCACGGCACATTTGTTTTTTAAGTCCTTATTGTAGAGTTTTTGAGTTTTTGAAACAAAAAATGGGTTAAAAATTCAATTAGTGCCCTGTAACTCCATAATAAGAACCAAAAAAAAAATATGCCGCGCTTAAGCAGTCCGGAAAAGTGTTACGAAGAAAGTGAGACGTCGTAGGATGAGATCCGTCAAGCGGTTTGGTCAGGATCGTGCACAGCGTAGTGAAACTCAAAAATTGATTTATGAGAGAACCGCTGCACCTTAAGGGTTCTAACTAGCATCAAAAATTTCTCCATTGAGAATTTGATACGTCAAATGATAGACCATTGGTCAGGTTTACACGTATTCAACGAACATTTATATTTATGTTCAAAAATCGGCCTTTTGACGCTGACTCGACCCCGTTGAATGAAAAGAAATTAGAAGTTGAATAATATTATATAAAAACTATGTTCTTCACTCTGGAATCAAAATGTACTCGAAAAAAAAATCAACCCGAAAAATCAATTTCGATCATACTTACTACACTGGAGTATTTGAAACCCCACGCAACATTAAGCAGTTACCACAGGCACGTAAGCTAGTGCAGTGCCAATGCCCTGAATAGGTACTGGCCGTCTCGAATTATTGACAAATATTTATGGAAAGCGATTTCCTTCACGTTTAGGTACTTAAAATTAAGAAAAAAAGGCTGGGTTGTGATCCACCCCTAGGTGGCAAGTGAGGGTTAAGGCCCGTAGAGCCTTATTCGCCTACTCATGCGGATTCAATAATTTATATTCAAACAAATATATCTCGGGGGCTTTGTAGTCCCGGTTATAATAGTAGAAAATAATTATAATATATTATTATTATGAGAGAAAAGAATTTGTTCACTTAGAATGAAAATAAATTTTTTTTTGAGCAGCTCAAGTTCAATTTTCGAGAAAAATAAAAATGAAATTTTTTTTCGTTCAAGGGCCCATCGATACTAATGTCATTTATTTGTAATAAGGTTCCGTGCCCAAAGAGTACCCAGCAGAACTCTATTACTAAGCCTTTGCCGTCTGTCTGTCTGTGACAGGGACCTTTTAGGGATCTTTTGGACCGTAATAGATAGACATTTGAAAATTTCACGGAATATGTGTTACTATGGCTTTTATTACAAGAAATAATAACAATTTACAAATTTGAAATTTTCACAACAATCCCTTATTAGTTTTTCATATTAGAAAATCCTGTGAGAAAGGAGCTTTCACAGTTTCAGCTTTCTCATAGAGGAAGCTTTGAAAAAGAAAGGAAAAAATTATGAGGTAGCGATGTGCAAATTTCGCGTATGCATTTTTTTCCAATTTTTCCTCGATTACTTGTGCCAAAATTAAAAACTGTTGCTTCATATCACAAAATTTACTCATGATATAGTGAATTCTCCATCCACTAAGCTATAAATACACTACTCGCAAAAATTAAGGGAGCAAGAAAAATTTCCAAATTTTTCGGGGATTTTTGAAAGGCTGTATTGCGGTGAAAAATGGTCATTTTAGTTTTCAGATATTTTGGTCAGAAATTTTTGGGAGGTACGGTTTTTACGCAGTCCTAAGAAATAGCACGAAAAAAATGTTTGCAAATTGTTTACATTTTATTTTTCGGTCCACGGGCTCCGAATTTTTTTTCCAGCTAAACCAATGCATGAACCAGGTAGCCCGTTTATCCAGCTTAAATTATTTTTTTTTCTCTACGTCGATTTCCCGCGGAAATATCCGACTTTGAATGAAAAAGGATACTTATAACAAATGATATCTTAGCAACCAATGGTTGAATGGTCATACAGAAAATAATCGGGCTGTTTCGAAAACTGGAATAAATTTCCTACAAGATTCCTTCAAGATGGTTCGGAATTTTTTTTCTACTTTCAATATTCAGTTGAAAAAAGTACAAAAATAGTACGATACTTTATATCATGAGGTGCAATATGAACGTTTTCACGTCCGCTTGAGGACGTGAAAACTAATGCTAATGGAAGGTTAAGGGTAATGCTTTCAGGAATTTTTACACTTCAATGTACCCCCAATAACCCTGTAAGTTTGCAGATCGATCCATTGAACAGTTTTTCCAGACCGATTGATCAAAATTTCAAAAAAAAAAATTAAAAGAGCAAGGTTTTGTTTCTAAACGTCGGGTAATCTTCTTAAGAATGGAAAAATTGATTTCCATTGTTTCTTCCTTCGAAAATACAAAAAAAAATTATTCTTTATTTTGATTCTTTGAATAATTTATAGAAGGCGTAAAAATCGAAAACGTCTTGTCCCATGGCCGGAATCTCACGATTGGCAAGTCTGAAACAAAAAAATAAAAAAGCATTTTGAAGAGGAAGGTTTCTTAAACAACTATTTATCACCGTTAATGAAAAATCGAATTAAAAAAATGGGGCATCCCGTAGTAAAAAACTCCATTGAATCGCCAATGGCAACCAATGGTCCTCATACGACTCCATTGGACAGTGAATGGGGACCCATTGAGATTTCCGCATTTTTCAATGGCGTATAGGAACGACCATTGATCATTGAATGGATATCCATTGAAAAGTCACCATTGCCCAATGACGTCCATTGAACAACAAATGCGGATGAACCGAATGATCACCATTATTCAATGATGCCCGTTGGAAAGCAAATGCTGATGGACCAAGCGATCAGCATTGCCCAATGGTGTCCATTGGAAGGCAAATGCTGATGAACGAAATGATCAGCTTTACCCAATGATGTCCATTGGGACGTAAATGCGGATGAACTGAATGATCAGCATTACCCAAAGATGTCCATTGGAAACCGCGTCGCGTTAGTTCCGAGACTTGGCGCGAGATGTCGCAGGACGGCAACCCGTTAAACTCCCATACGGATTATGCGAAGAGTATGCTTATCTAGACGAGTGTGAGCACGGAATATTAGCAGGAGTCGGTGTCGAAAAAATCCATGCAAGGAGTTCTTGCCGACTGATGCCCATGGGATAATCCCTATTCCGTTTGAAATGGGGAATTCAATCCTCATTGGAAAATCCCTATTCGATTTCAAATGAGCAATTCAATGGCGAAAATGTCCTTGGGCAATTGGGCATTCATCTCCATTGGTTATTTTGGCAATGGGGAATGAATGGCGATTTTTCAATGGTGACGAATGGAGTTTTTTACTATATGAAAGAATCTCCATTGATTATCGCCATTCATTCCCTATTGCCTACAAAAACCAATGGAGATGAATGCTGAATTGCCTATGGGGATTTTCTTCATTGAATCCCCATAGGATAATCCCCATTCCGTTTCAAATGGGGAAGTCAATCCTCATTGGAAAATCCTCATTCGATTTCAAATGGGGATTTAAATGGCGAAAATTCCCTTAGGCAATTCGGCATTCATCTCCGTTGGTTATTTTGGCAATGGGGAATGAATGGGGATTTTTCAATGGCGACGAATGGAGTTTTTTACTACGGGATGTTTGAAATGAACATAAACCATAGTATTTTTCACAATTTATTTCAAACATCCGCCATTTTTTATCGATTTTTCATTAACGATGGTTAATTGTTGTGTAAGAAACCTTCCTCTTTAAAATGCTTTTTTATTTTTTTGTTTCAAACTTGCCAATCCTGAGATTAACTGTCGGCCATGGGACAAAACATTTTCGAAGCCTCGACTTTGGCGCCTTCTATAAATTATTCAAAGAATCAAAATAAAAAATAAAAAATTTTTTTTTGTACTTTCGAAGGATGAAACAATGTCGTGTACCTAAACAGTTTTATAACCATATCTGATAAAGGAGCTGAGAAAAAACGTCTTGAAGATTTGCTTTTTTTTTGCCTTCTAATAGTAGACTAGTACCTTAAATACAGTCTGTCAAAAATCACCGAAAAATTTGGAAATTTTTCTCGCTCCTTTAATTTTTGCGAGTAATGTAAATCACGGTAAAACGGATTCTTTTTTAGCTTTATAAATTCTACTGGCGAATCCCGATTTCGAGATATTTTTGTTTGAATCAAAATGATCAAATGCGTATAAGCGAATAAAACCCGATGAACCTTAATACTGGGCAAACGTAATTGCATTCGCATGGTTTTTTTTTAAGGTATAGTTATTTTTTAGGTGGCGAAAGTGGCATGGAATCCTACCGACCATAGATATATTGCATGTTTATTGTCCCGCGTGGAAAATGGGTAAGTAATATGTATTCGTAATCCGTATAATAATTCAGGTAATGACGACTTTCGTTTGCCTCGAATGCAATAAGATTCGAAATCGTTAACTCATTTAAACCGTTTTCGAAGTCAGGGGAGATTTGGCGGGGTAAAAGAGAAGAAAATACGAAGTTAATCCGGATAATTCTATAACCGAGATTTCCTTAATCCTACTTGTAAAATTGTCCCCGCGATGTTTTTTTTGCGGCACCCTAGCCGCAATAAATATCGTTTTTCTTTTTGTACTTTGTACGATGAGGGAGTTAAATATTCCTGGAAATTCGAAAAATCATATTAAGTGCTTGGAGAGGATAAATTCTCACTCATAGTTCAAAAATAAAATTGTACCTGGTAAAGCATCATGAAAAAAGGTCAATGGCGGTGGAAAAAGAATTGGTTATTTCTTTTACAACTATATGCATTTGAGCGAAGTACGGAAAAATCCCAACAGGCTTAAGCCCCATGTGAGAGAGAGAGAAAGTCTTGGGAAAATATTTTTCATGAAATTTTTAAAGACTTGTATAGAGGTAACCGGTTATTTTATTGCAGTTCTCTGCAACTGATCATTGAATCATAACGTCTAAACTTTGCTCTAGCGACTGTGATCCTCGGTCATGAATTTTTTCCCGCAAGTCGTTTTCTAGAATAAAATATATATATTTTTTCGAATATCTATTAATGGACAATGATAATTCAATCATAATTATGTCATGCGCCACCAAACATGTATTATTTAGTTCGTTGTGCAAAATATGAGCAACCTGCAAATCCCATAAAGTCATCACCTCAAGCATAGAAAAATACACTGGAGCCCCGTTATAATGAGCAAAGTTCGAATCACTATATCTATATATATACGCTCAGGTATAGAGAGCAAACCCCCACTTTGTTCGTTACACCGGGGCTATATATCTATATGGGGCATTCGGTCACGCGGTCATCAGCCTGAACCCCCTTGGATTTTGATGTTCAATGAATTGTGGATTTCGTTTGGCCCAAAATATGACCTCAAATTTTTAGAAATTTTTATTTCATTTTTTAGGGGTTGCCCGAGCTAAAAATCATTAAATTGAGGGAAAACATAAAGAAGGTCCTTTTTTTAATTAATGAATTTTTCACAGAAACTAGGGCCCAAAAGAGATATTTTCGTCATAGTTCGATAATGGGCCACAAATAATTACTATTTTTTCAATTTTTTATTTTTTAATTGTGTTTGAATTATCCGTTTTATTTTGAGTCGTCGAGGCTAATAAATTTTCGAAAAATGTTGTCGTTTCACTCTTAAACCAAAAAAAAAATCAAGTTTCACGAGAAAAATATTTTTGTTGTTGTTATTCTTACTACAAGAAACAATCAAAATAAGAAATTATAAACAAAAAAAATTAAAATACAAAAAAAAGTGTAATTATTTTTGGCCCATTATCGAACTATGACGAAAATATTGGTTTTGGGCCTTAGCTTCTATGAAAAAATTTCATTCATTTAAAAACGGCCTCTCTTTATGTTTTCCCTCAATTTAATGATTTTTTAGCTCAGGCAACTCCTAAAAACTGAAATAAAAATTTCTCAAAATTTGAGATCATATTTTGGGTCAAATGAAGCCCACAATTCATTAGACATCAAAGTCCGAGAGGTTCCAGCCGATGACCGCGTGAATTGATGTGGAATGCACCATGTATATGCGCCCCGTTATTAGGGCCAAACCCCTCGGTTTTATTCATTGTAATAGGAGGATTGTTCCGCGGCGAGGAAATGAAACAATGTTGTAACAACAGTTTTATAGTCATATCTGATAAAGGAGCTGAGAAAAAAATCTTAATAATTTGCTTTTTTGGCCTTCTAAAGTAGACAAGTATATTTAGTCTTGAATCATTTCGGATTATTTATTATCATTATTATTTTTTATAGGAATAATTACAATCTGTTATTATTACAACACTCGATAATTTTGCTGATCGTTAACTATTTATTATAAAGCAAAAAATTATGCTTTTGCATTTTAATTCCAATACTTCTTCGCGATTTATTCTAGCTTAGACGATGTCGCGTCTAAAATTTTCGCAACTCACAGAGTATATTGCAGACTACGTTGTGCATATATATGTCGAGCATAAGAATGACGGAGACAGTCTCACGGTAGTAGTCCGCTGGCCTTTTCAAAATAAACAAAACCGGTATGTTCGCGTGTACAACTCTTTACTGTAAAGCTTAGTAACCGGAGACCTTTCAACGTTTTCGAAAAAGTAAAGAGACATTCGCTATTTCGTTCTCATTCTCGCAGAGTGTGAGTCGCGAATGAATTTTTGTCAGGTATTTTTCGTGAATAGCGGTTTCTTCCCTTTCAAGTTTTTCGAAAGGACTCATAGGGGTCAGAGAAAGATGGTCTGCATTTCCCATAAATTTATTCGGCTCGATCGCCCTTATTTAAGTCCTCTTATATTTTTCATGCGAGTTTCGCCGTCAAATAATCCGCTGTCAAAATAAGTCATTACAACTATTTGAATTCCGAAGATAAGGTGATCACTTCCGGCCAACGAAATTCCTTGATATTGCAAGAGAAAAGAATTATCGGAATCTTTGGATGTTACCGAATCCCATAGGTAGCAAAAATGGGGAAGAATAATTTTATAATCCGGTGCTGGATCCAGAAATCTTTGAGAACTAGGGTAAAAGCCGGATAGTTGCCTCCGTGGGATAGATGCCCTGGTTTTGAATACACTATATGTTAGAGATGTCCCTGGCGTTAGCGCTTTTCTGATTACTCCCCTCACAGGCCTCAGTGCCCAAAAGCCATAGGCCCACTAGTTTCGTCTGTGTGAGCGAAAATCTTCCGCGGCGAGATCTCGACGATGTCGAACTTATATTGGGGAGTAATTTCTATTGAATATAACTTTTGTTATGGTTAGGGGCTCAGTCAACTATTTGTTTCTTATCATGTACTGGAGTTTAAATTATACGGTCTGATACGTAATATTGTTTTATAGCTTTTATTTATTTTTTATGTAAAAAGGACAAGTATCCGTATCGAAAAGGATAGTCGCCCTAAGGGCAATATGAGTGAAGCCCGGGCTTAGTAACGCGCCACATATGCTGGACCGAAGTTAGTTGAGCACTAGCGTTTGAAGAACTGGATAAAAAAGGAAATCTGTTGACTCAAGGTATTTAAAAAAAATAATAAAATTAATAATAATAAAATAATAAAACAAAATTAATAATAATAAAATAATAAAATAAAATAATACAATTTTAAAAATGTAATAAAATAAAATAATCTATAACTTAATATTGATGATAAACTTTAAGTTTGGAGATTTTTTTTGTATTTTTTAAGTTAAACACGTCATAGTTTAAAACGTTCATAATATGCTCCAATGTTGATTAATATTTCGATCAGTATATACTTAATAAAAGGATCTCAATAAGTAATAAGAAGTCATTAAATATACATAAAGTTGTTTTAATAAAAAAAAATTGGAAGCAATTTCATCGTGAGTCTTCTATCCTCGCATGAGGCAAGTATCCCTCGAAGCATTTTGGACGTCAGGCGACTATCCGCCACAGTAGGCACCTATGCCTTTTTCGAGGGGTCAAATAAAACGGAATTTACTCAAAAACAATATTGATAAGGTTTTAAAAAATAAGGTACAATGAAAGATTAAATACCAATGTTTTAAAATACACGAATCATATTGTCAGTAGATTCTTAATTTTTAAGTAGTTGAGCTTTTTCCTTAAGGGGTTAGGCCACTCTACAGATAAAAAGGGCATATTTCGTGATTTTTTCTCGGCGAAACCATAAAATAAATCAGATTTACAAATCAGATTACGCATCGAATTGACAATTCAAAATTATTTTTTCACGACAATCCATGTCAAAATGGTGATTGTGCAGCATTTTTCCGATGACGCCTTTAATTCTGGAAGGTCGATGGCCACAACAACTCCTATAATTTTTGAGTTTCATGAAGCACCAAAGTTTTTTCGATTATATCTAAGAGTAGCTATGGGAGTACGTAGGATTTTTTTGATATGTTGTTTTTTGTAAAGATGGCGCGTTTTTAAATCAAAAAGTATAAAATTCTATGAGAAAATCGTCATCAAATTGTTTATAAAAAAGGAACTATGCGATATATCGAAAAAATCCTACGTACTGCCTTAGAGAATGTAATGATAAATATACAGTCAACATTTCATATGAATCGGTTGAAATTTGGTTGAGTTATGAGTGCGGCCAACTTGAGAAATTTAGTTTTGAAATAAAGGAGTTTTAAGTTTGTGGAAAGCCCGCTGCAGATGAAGAGGGGTTGCACTAGAATACGAAAATCGAGTACTTAGGGTTATTTCACGCACATAACCTTTTGGAATATACATAATTCCATACATACTGAGCTACTTTTTGCATACAAAAATCCATTTTTTGAAAATTCTAGAGTGGCCTAACCTCTTAAGTGGGGCAACTATCCGGCTTTTACCCTATATGACGTGCGCACTTGAGAAAAAATCTTTTGCCGTAACAATTATGTACATAAAAGTTGCTTTTTGTCCGCGACGGAATTCACAATCGGAGAAACAACGGAGAGTGTCCGGAAATATGCAGTTTTTGATGGTGTGTTGGCAAAACTCATTCGGAGATTTTTTGACATGAAGATAAATTGAAAAGTACAAATATATGTATACAAGGGAATAAGGGAGTGTATAGAAAAATGCTACGAAATGTCTTAATGTCTCGTATCCGGCCGAAACTTGTATGTCTATTCCGTATTCTTTTTTTCACGTTTTTCAAAACCAGACTCTGGAAAGGAGTGAATGTATATTTGCGATGTGTACATTGGTTCCATAAGAAAAAGACTAATGGGCTTCGTTTCTCGGAGCGCATCTTTCCTCGTAAAGACGCACTTTTTCCTCTTTCTTTTTCTTTCTCTCTGTCCCTAGACCTCCCGGTGACACAACACGCCATAGAGGTTTCCTTCTTCGATGTTGCATCTCTCAGTTTAACCTTATGGCACCAACCATACCTTCGTCCCCACATTTCCAACTGGCTTTTTTCGACAAAATATTTCTCAAGGGTTGATAAAACTTCTTTGCGAACTTATAATTTCAATTTTGGGTAACACATATTACACATACATGAATAATGAATATACACCCCCACTCAAAAGTTTTGATACACCAGTTGATATTTCTTGCCGCACTAGAAGTTGCTTAATTCCATTTTAAATAAGATGATCAAATTTTAGAAATATAATTTTGACGGGAAAGAATGTAGCTTTGTTTTGCTTTTAAAAAATATTTTTTATCATTTTTTTTCGACCCCGTATGCACTTTTATACGTGACCGTTTTTTGGCCTTTTTTCGACCATCACGAATTGGGCCCATAACTTAAGGATATTTTTTTTGTCTTTTTTATCTACGGTACATTTGAAAGGGTTAGCGGACGCTCCATTTTCGTTTTTTGAAAATTTTCGTACCAGTTTTTCTCGCAAAGTTATTTCACGTTTGGCTAAAAAAGACAAATTTTAAAAGATACGACGTAACTCAAAAACGCTAGAGCTTAAGAGAAGATGTCAAGTATGAAAAAAGTAGCATACGTATACACGAAATCGCCTGGAATTATTACGGAATTTTCCTACGACATTTTTTTTACTATTTTCGCTCGAAACTCTGATGATTACGTCCCCCAGCAGAAAATTGTATCTAATTGAAATTTTCGTACTTCGCAATACAATACAAATCTGAAAAAATTCCGCAACATTTGGCACGCTATAAACAACAATCATCAATAATAATTTTTGGTCATTGTTTATCAATAATAATATTGCCCAAAAGCCATTACCAATTGTTTAAACAATTTATTGATAACTTTTAGGCAATATTATTATTAACAATTGTTGCTTATAGTATGTCGAATGTTGCTGCATTTTTTCAGATTTTTATTGTATCACGAAATACGGATATTTCGATCAGATATATAATCTTTCGCAGGGACTTTTCGAGCGAAAATAGTTAAAAAAAAAATTCATAGGAAAAATCTGAAATAATTCCAGGTGATTCCGTGTTTACGTACGCTACTTTTTTCATACTTGACATTTTCTCTTGAACCTTACAGTTTTTGAGTTACGTTGCATCTTTCCAAATTTGTCTTTTTTAGCCAAAAGTGAAATTACTTGTTTAGGAATCCCATAATATAAAAAATACCAAAAATTCGTTTTTCGTATTCACAATTCGGAGAAATTAAAAAAAAAAATAACGAGGGTTTTTCCTTGAGAAAAAAAATATTTTTGCATATTTTGCCCTGAAACTGACGTTTGACTTGCTCAATAAAATCTAAATTAATTTTATTCTGGAAGACCATAAAAAGATGCAGATTTTCGTTTTTTACAAATGTAAATACGTCGAATCCTCCCAAAGATACAGCCATTTGAATGGAAAAATGTTAAAAAATGGTAATCATCGAGAAAAAACGTCAGAATTTTTTTTTTTATTTCGCCACTGTGAATATTTTTCAATAAAGTAACTCGATTTTTCAAAATTATTTGTGGAATTTTTTTTTACTGGCGAAAGTGACATGGATCGCCTCATATATGAGTTATTTATTCTTATTGTATTGAGAAATATAATTGTGACGATACTTTATTTTCGTGGGGAGACCTAATTACTGTAGTTGAAATTTTCTTCCATTACGAAAAAACTATTGGGAGGGTATTAAAGTTTACCAGGTACGTGGACCCGATCTTTATTTTACTTGTTTGAAACTATTGCAATTATGCATTAATGCGGAGGAAAAGAAAAAACACTTTGTTCCGTGCTGAATTGCACCGGCATATTGAAATATTGTGAAAAGCGCTGTGCCATCAGTTTTATTGCAAATTTGGCATTACCGTAGCCGGTAACCTACATCTTTCTCTTCTACCTGCTCCTCGTGCCGTCCACATTTTCATCCCTCCATTACCCCCTCGTCCCTGCCTATTTTCATTCTGTTCCGATGCAAACTACTGCATAATACGCGCTATCATTTTCATTCGGATTTGTAGTGTAGGTCGAACTTTTTTACAATTCCGTGAACGACCGAACATGACAAATTAAGTAGGTTTATCTGGTCAACGATTTAACGAACAGATATTGATTACAAAATCAGAATACCGTTATCAGTATCTAAAAAGTCATCTGTTAAAATTTGAAGACCTGAATTCCTAAATTCTTATAAATTAACATGGGCCTTTATGGGTTTCACTGGTCTTTCCGTCTATAAACAACAAATCCACAATCATTGACAAACAGATTTTGACGAGAATTGCAGAATTAATAAAAAAAATATCTAAGGAACATTTGTAGAGCTTCATGAAATCGATTACGTACTTATGAGATTCATAATAAATTAATTTGTCTCGAAAAATGCTGATTATTTCGAGGTTAACCTTGACAGTACCCTGATCATGGCAACGTCGCAGCCGCGCGCTCTTTGAAATAACAAACTCTAAAGCTTTCCAAATGACGCAATGCACACTTGAAGTGGCTCGAAATTTTAAATCTAATGACTGCATTTTTCAAAAAATATGAATTTTTGAATTTCGGTAAATTTTTTTTTTCTACCTCTAAGTTAAGGAAAGTTGAGCAATCATGTAATTTTGTAAATTTGGCGTTGATCGTGAATTTTCACGATTTTTGAAAAATCAAAATTCTCTACATTCCCCGTTTTTCAAATTTTTTTTTCGGAATATATTTTTTTTTTCGTAGCCCCAAATATAATGTTTAATATGAACTTAGAACTATTTTTTCGTAACTATAATAGTTTTCCGAGATATTATAAAAATAAACTTGAAAAATTGAAAAAATGGTGAAATTTTAAATTTTACATAACTTTTAAACAAACATTTTCTAATTTTTTTTCCTTTGGTAGAACTTTTTTTTCTAATGAAAGAAAACTTCTGACCAAATTTCATCGAAATTGAAAGGGGTCTATTCCAACTCTCAGTCGATTTGACATGGAATGACCTATACATGTATAGGGTACACGTCTACACAAACATCGAACTTCGAATTTATTTTCTCATTAAAACAAAGCTTGAAGCAAATGATGGATGCTTCTCGATGTTTCCATTTAGAACATATAGTTTTCATTCTCATTAGTTTGCTCACTATCGAAGGATTGAAACAATTGAAATAACGGTTTTTGAATTGACTTTTGTACGGGCTTTACGTAAGTTATTTGAAACAGTTTTTTCCTGAATATTTATTTGTATTCGACGTATGTTTCTGTTCTGCTCGTTCGAAACAAAAGAATCCAATGGAACTCTTAATTAGAGTGTATTTAACTGAGCTGTATATTAAAAATTTAACTATATATCTAACTATAACCATTAAAAATGAGGTCTAAAAAGTTTAGGTGCTTTTTGCCAGAATCTCACGATTTAAGTGCTGTAAAAATGATTGAAAAATATTTTGATGTGATGTAAAGTGTCAAAAATGTGAGCATAAACTGAATTTGATCAATCATTGAGCAATTGGTCATTGAACTTTTATGTGTGCTATTTTATAAAACATGATTTCGAGAAAAAACCCGTTTACGTTTAGTTTTTCTTTTTTTTTACCGAATAAATGCTAATAAATCAACTACCGCAAAGAATTCAAAAAAAAAAAATTTCTACCACAAAAAAGAAAGCTTCCTAATTTTTTCAGAAAATCGAACAAGTGAATTATTATTTCCAATTATTCCCGTAATATTTAAAAAATTCTTTATACAACTTTCGGAAAAGAATAATTTTTTCGTTACTAAATTTCTCATTTGTGGTCATTGGCGTATCGAGAACGGGCAATGAAAAGGAAATAAGGTTCCGCATTGTACACAAAGAAAAAGTAATAATCGATTATTGTTCAATAGTGAACCGGGAAGCAATGGCAATTTTAAGATTTTCAAAGTTCACATTTTTCACAGTACAGGTATCCTACATTGTTAGATATTGTAACCTCATTATATGGCAGTACGTATAAGAAATTTACCTCTCTCTCTCTCTCTCTCTCTCTCTATATATATATATATATATATATATATATATATATCGTTTTCGGTCAATGATCGATTATGATTTTTCTTTTCAGGTACACGCGGTATATGAGTCAAAATCGGTTGTCTGCGGAACGTAGTACGTACTTTTTCAGGCATGCGACTATAATATACGAGAATATTCAATGGACAATATGAATGCCTCGTGAATGCTTTCGAATGACGATGTGGGCGAAGATTGAAATATTCTTGCAACTTTATATTTTCATGAGACATTCCCTTCTTGGCAACTTCTTTTTTCCGAGCTTCCAAATTGCCGAAGGAAATCTTCTCTGTGGTTAAGGTACTATTCTACTTTAGAAGGCCAGAAAAAAGCAAATTCTTAAGATTTTTTTTTTCAGCTCCTTTATCAGATACGACTATAAAATTTTTATTACAACATTGTTTCATCCTTCGAAGGTACAAAACACAAGTTTATTTTTTATTTTCATTCTTTGAATAATTTATAGAAGGCGCCAAAGTTGAAAATGCTCTATGGCCAACAGTTAATCTCAGGATTGGCAAGTCTGAAACAAAATAAAAAAGCATTTTAAAGAGGAAGGTTTCTTACACAAAAATTTTGCACCGTTAATAGAACATCAATTTAAAAAAAAATGGTGGATGTTTGAAATGAAAAGGAAAAATTAAATTTTTCACAATTTATAACGCTTTTAACGCTTGAAATTTGCGATATAAAAAACGGGATTTTTGTGATTTTTTTCAGATTTTTAATTTCGGGCTAAAGGTGATTTGTTTACAAAATTATAATTTTACAAAGTGGACAGGGATTTCCTTCCGTCTATAACAAGCTTTTTCGAAAAAAAAATTAACCATAGTTAAGTCAAATCGCTCCAAAAAAAATCTGAAAAAAAATCCTGAGTGCTTTTCAAAGATACTACAAAACCATAAAATATCGCGGACAAAATCGGAGAGATGAAGGGTCAGACCCAGGTCGAATCGGTGCAGAATGCCTCATATACAATTAGAATTAATAGATATATTATATAATTTAATATATAATAGCTCCGCTCTGGAATCAGCTGAAATCAACATTTCTGAACATGGCGAACAAAATGCAAAAATTCAAATATGCAACATTTAATTTCTTCATTCTATGATAAAAGTATTTTCGAGTTGAAGACGAGAGGATTGAATCGATTTACGAAACGCTCAGGAGTGCAAATTACCATGACGAATGATAAAAAGAAGTAATTCGATAAAAATTAGAAACCATTAATTGAGACGTCCGAAATAAACCGTCACATCTTCTTTGACCCTTTTTTGCCTGAATCCTTTGCCATCTGTTGCAAAAACGTCTATTCGTGCGATTTTCGCTGGTGTGACGAGAAAATTGAAACGTAACGCTGGTGGAAATCGACAATTCACCGTGCCCATCCTGTGAAGGAAATAGGACTGCGAAAAAATGTTTCACCGTTAGTGGAGGAGTGAGAAAAAGGGATATAATAATAATCGGGTAGTCGTCCATGAATTTCTATGGTATTGCACGGTTCTGGCAGATGCAAATCCATCGAGAAGCTGAAAACGTGCATTCACAACTCTTACATATATATATGGGATGGAAAATCTAACGGGTTGCGGTTTCACCTTGATGAAAAACCTTTGGACGAGACACACCGATGATGGCCATTGAAATATGTGGGTTATGTGGCCAAAAGAGCAAAAATGTGTATACATGGAAAAAAAAGGGCGGGCATTAACGGTTTGAATGGAGGAAAAATGGCACATAGAAGGACCCTACTCAAATATCCGTATAGTCGAGCATTGTCCTGGTGTTGTGTGGGATAGCCCAACGGAACTCTCCTTTTATAGTAGGCTTGACTCTTCAAAATCAAAGGGGCGTAACTCGTGAGTCCAGCACGTAAATACGCGTGGTTTGAGTTTTTCCATTCTCCATTCAAAATTTGAAATGCGGTTACTGTACATGTGCTCACCATTCGCGTTGTGATTATACTCAACGGGGAGAAACTAGACATAATAAGACGCTTCCTGACGATTCGCGCTTGGACGGGTGAGAAACTTTTTTTTTCGTCAATAATGTTTCCACCTGTACTCGTCGTTTTTCCGATACACACTATGAAACATTTTTTCTTGCGACAGAATCAGTAATGGAAATGCAGGAATGGAGCCATTTTTTCAAATGTGATGAAGTGGATAATTAAATATGGGAATACAAAAATAAGAATTCCTAAAAACTTCAGCCATGGCTTTTGTCTCTAATGCTCGAAAAATTTTAAGCTTAAAATTCTTGGGATTTTAAAAGTAATTTACATAATTTTTTGTTTTTTCTTTTTCTGGTAAACTTTGGCGGGCAATTTTTGTACTTCAAAAAAATCAAGATGGGAGTTGAAGAAAAGAATTTCAAATTTATAGTGAAGGGAGGAATCGGCTGCGATTCGGCCAGTGGTGCCAAATAAAATTGGACAATTTTTGTATAACGAACGTTTCGTTTCTTATTCGGATCCTCTTCAGATTTATATCCGAATAAGGATTGAAACGTTCGTTATACAAAAATTGTCCAATTTTATTTGGAACCACTGGCCGAATCGCAGCCGATTCCTCCCTTCACTAATTCTCTACACGGACGCATATACAAACCAACACTTTTTCAAATTTATAATTAGATTTAATTATGAGAATATAAGCGAGAATATTCTTGTAAAATTATCATAAACTTGATGTATCGACTTACCTTTAGGCCGATCCGCGATACCTGGGGTATAATGGACCACCCTAAAAAATTAGATCAGAACATTATTTTTGTTTTTCTTCAAATTATAATGAATTTGATGTATTCATCCATTTTTAAGCCGATGCGCTACATCCAAGCTAAAATGGACCATTAAAAAAAATTTGAACAAAATTTATTTTTAACAAAATTGAAAAACTAAGAAAAAAAACAAATTGGCTATCTAAAAAGTGTTTAAAAAAAAATTTGGGTAAAAAAAATAATAGTTGAAAAATATAAAAGTTATTTATGATTTAACGAATTTTAAATTTATCTCTACATTTTTTATGTTAAACAAATGAATTAAATCGGAGCGATGATAGAGGATTTAATTGTTCGTTGGGGTTCGTTTCTTGATTAACGATTAAAATCGAGATATTATGTTTTATTCTGACACTACAAGATTTAATTCCTGAAGAGGCTAATGATTGATTTTGTGTATTGATAATTGTAGATTAAGCATGGCAATCATTATTTTTTACTTTTGAATGATGTTTTAAAATATTCTTTTGTGTGATAATTTTTTAATTCTTGTGTGTGATAAAAAAAAATTTCTTTGTCATTTTTTGTTTGAGTTTCGGCAAAATGTAGGCGAATTCATTCAAGATAGAACGAAAGTAAACTAATTTGATGGTTGAAAGTCACAAAAAGTATTAACCGGCTTAGGGGGGCCGTCGTGCCCCAGCCTCCCTTAAATCGCAGTTCGAAATAAAATATTTATACACCGAAAAAAAACTCTAGTGATTATTCAGGGATTTGTTCAGTACTATGGCATTGTGACCTGCAAATCTAGTGATTATCCATGCGGAGCTACCAGCAAAAATTGCGGGAGTACTCCATGAATTTTAATTAAACGGGACATAACCCGTAGTCGAATTGCCAGCACAATTTACTGTATCAGTCCAGTAATAATAAATCCGTACATATTTCTGGACTGGATAATAATAACTACTACAGCACTTCGGTAATTTTCACCCGACCTAATTTTTCACTGCGAGCAATAGTCAAATGTTCTGTAACCAGTTCAGTAATATTAGAGTTTTTGTTTGGTTACTGGAAAATCCAGTATACTTTTCGGTGCACTTCATTAATTGTCACTGTTGTTGGCTATAAATTATTACTAACTTTTTTTCGTGTAATTTTCGCAATAATAGAATAATAACTAGGGTAATGCCCGCATAGTTGCCCCACTATTTGAAAAAGCTCTATTATTAAAAAATTAAGTATCTACGGACAAGATGCTTCGTGTATATCAAAACATGAGTATTTAATCTTTTATTGTACCCTATTTCTTAAACCAAATTAACATTGTTTTTGAGCAAATCCCGTTTTATTTGACCTTTCGAAAAAGGGCTAATTGCCTACATGTGGGGGATAGTTGCCTCACGTCCAAAATACTTCGAGGGACACTTACCTCATGCGGGGATAGAAGACTCACGATGAAATTGCATTTAATTTTTTTTTAAATTAAAACAACTTTATGTACACCCCCGCTCAAAAGTTTGGATACACCCGTTGATATTTTTTGCCGCACTAAAAGTTGCATAACTCCACCAAAAAAAAAGATAATCAAATTTTTAAAAAAGCGTTTTGAAGGGAAGGAAATCAGCTTCATTTCCCTTTTTTAAAAGATTTTTTACGATTTTTTTTCGACCCGATATGAATTTTTGAACGTGACCGTTTTTTGGCTTTTTTTCGACCATCGCGAAATGGGCGCGCAGCTTAAGGGCATTTTTTTTCGGCTTTTTCATCTGCGGAACATTTAAAAGGGTACGCAAACACTTCATTTTTGTCCGTAAAATATTTTCGTACGATTTTTTCTTTCAAAGTTATTTCACTTTTGGCTAAAAAAGACAAATTTTGAAAGATGCAACGTAACTCGAAAACTATAGAGTTTGAAAGAAAATGTCAAGTACAAAAAAAGTAGCGTAGATATACGCGGAAACGTCTGGGATTATTTCAGAATTCTCCTATAAAATTTTTTTTTCTACTATTTTTGCTCGAAACTCGAAATCGTGCCTGATTGAAATTTCCGTACTTGGTGATACAATAAAAATCTGAAAAAATTCAGCAATATTTGGTATGCTATGGACAACAATTATTAATAATAATACTGCCCAAAAGTTATTGATAAATTGTTTAAACAATTTCTTAATGACTTTTGGCCAATATTATTATATTGATGAACAATAATCAATAATTAATATTGATCATTATCGTTCATAGCATGCCAAATGTTGCTGAATTTTTTCAGATTGTTTTCAACATGTTATTATAGGTCTTCGAGCTTTTTCTAAAAAACATGTTGAAAAAATGTTGAAAAAAATCTGAAAAAATTCAGCAACTTTTGACATGCTATGAACGATAATGATCAATACTAATTATTGATTATTGTTGATCAATATAATAATATTGGCCAAAAGTCATTAAGAAATTGTTTAAACAATTTATCAATAACTTTCGGGCAGTATTATTATTAATAATTGTTGTCTATAGCATGCCAAATATTGCTAAATTTTTTCAGATTTTTATTGTATCACCAAGTACGGAAATTTCAATCAGACACGATTTCGAGTTTCGAGCAAAAATAGTAGAAAAAAAAATTTTATAGGAGAATTCTGAAATAATCCCAGACGTTTCCGCGTATATCTACGCTACTTTTTTTGTACTTGACATTTTCTTTCAAACTCTATAGTTTTCGAGTTACGTTGCATCTTTCAAAATTTGTCTTTTTTAGCCAAAAGTGAAATAACTTTACAAGAAAAAATCGTACGAAAATATTTTAAGGACAAAAATGAAGTGTTTGCGTATCCTTTTAAATGTCCCGCAGATGAAAAAGCCGAAAAAAAATGCCCTTAAGCTGTGCGCCCATTTCGCGATGGCCGAAAAAAAGCCAAAAAACGGTCACGTTCAAAAATTCATACCGGGTCGAAAAAAAATCGTAAAAAATCTTTTAAAAAGGGGAAATGAAGCTGATTTCTTCCCCTTCAAAACGCTTTTTTAAAAATTTGATTATCTTTTTTTTTAGCGGAGTTATGCAACTTTTAGTGCGGTAAAAAATATCGACAGGTGTATCCAAACTTTTGAGCGGGGGTGTATATTTAATCACTCTTTATTAATTATTGAGATCCTTTTATTAAGTACTAATTGAAATACTAATCAACATTGTGGCATATTATAAACGTTTTAAACTATAACGTGTTAAACTTTAAAAATACAAATAAGACCTCCAAATTTTACGTTTATCATTAATGTTAAATTAGAGATTATTTTATTATATTTTATTTTATTTTATTATTTTTTCGGAAACCTAGAGTTAACAGTTTTTCGTTTTTTCCAGTTCTTCAAACGCTAGTGCTAAACTAACTTCGGTCCAGCTGATGTGGCACGGGACCACGCCTGGGTTTCACTCATATGGCCCTTAGGGCGACTACCCTCAGAAGAATAAGGGGCAACTATCCTTTTCGATACGGATACTTGCTCTTTTTATTTAAAAAACGAATAAAAACTATTTAACAATATAACGCATATCATACCATGTAATTTAAACTTCAGTGCATGCGAAGAAACAAATAGTGAACTGAATGCCCAACCATAACAAAAGTTATTCAACAGAAATTACTTTCCAATATAAGTTCGATGCTCGTCGAGATCTCGCCGCGGAAGATTTTCGCTCACACAGACGAAACTCCTGAGCCCTGTCTTACGACTCTTGGGCACTGAGGCCTGTGAGGGGATTGCTTTTACCCTATACGAAAACTGAAAATGGCGAATCATGTGACCGTTTTTCGCCACTTTATTTTCTTATACGCTATGCGCAAACATTAAGACTGCATGGACCAGGTAGCCATTTTTTTTCAAATTTAACGAATAACAGATGTAGAATTGTAAAGAAAAGTAAAAAAAAATCAATTTTTCCATTTGTAAGAAGATTATCCGATATTCAGAAATAAAAACCTTGTTCCTTTAATTTTTTGGAAAATTTTGATCAATCGGTCTGAAAAAACGGTTCAATAGATCGCTCTGCAAATTTACAGGGTTATTGTGTGTAAAAATTCCTGAAAACATCATCCTTCCTATCAATATTAGCAAAGTTGCAGTCGATTTACCAAAACAAGGGAAAAAGTCACTTTTTTGTACTTTTTTCAACTGAATATTGAGGGTAGATAACAAAAAATTTTCCCAAAACTCTTCTAGGAATGTTGTAAGAAATTTATTCCAGTTTCCGAAATTGCCTGACTATTCCCTGTACGATCATTGGTTGATGAGATATCAGTGGTTAAAGACAAAAGGATTCTTTTTTCATTCAAAGTCGGATATCTCCGCGAGAAATCGACGTAGAGCAAAAATAAAAAAAGGAAATTAAAGCTGGATGAAAAAGCTACCAGGTCCATTCATTGGTTTAGCTGGGGAAAAAATTCCGCGCCCGTGAACCAAAAACTGAAATGTAAAAAATGTGCAAAAATTTTCTTTCGCTCTATTTCTTAAAATTTCGTGAGAACCGTAGCTCCTACACGGAGAGAATTTTATACGGAAAATTGCCATGTATGCTTAGTAGTGCGGTACCACATTGTCATTAGTAGTAAAATTACTATGTTCGTACTATGGTACGTAATTTTACTACTAATGACAATATGCCGCACTACTAAGCATACATAGCAATTTTCCATATAAAACTCTCTCCGTGTATAAATGTGTTACCATAAGATCTGAAAACTAAAATCTTGGAGCGTTGAAATCCTTTCCTTATTACCTCGATACGACCATTTTTCACTGAAATACAGCCGGTCGAAAATCACCAAAAAATTTGGAAATTTTTCTTGCTCCCTTAATTTTTACGCATAGTGTATTTTGTCGCTAGAAAAAATGATCACTCATTAAAATAAGATGATACATTTTCACGCGACAAATACGATAAATTAATCCTGAACTAGAAATCTGCCAAATACTATCTGCCAAGTACTCTTATGTAATTGATGATTTCGGAAATGGTACAGATTTTAAACTTTAATTCGATTGTGTAGATAAACACGTCATTGAATCAAAATGTGATCAAACTTCTCCAATACGTAATATTTTTACAAGCTGTTATTTAGTTTCACCTGTCCCGGTGTCTGTGATCAAATCCTGCAAGGTAAATTTGACCCACTTCCCGGTTTCCGATTGAGTTAAGAAATTCCATGCATATGTAAATCCGATGATAATGCAATAATATCACAACAAATTTGCAAATTTTTTGCGAAAAAATTGTTTCACAAAATTTTTTTCAAAAAAGGGTTCGCATAATTTAAAAAACAAAATGTGTCGCAACATTTTTTGAAAAAACATTGTGAAAAATTAGGTGAAAAAATTTAATGAAAAAATTTTTGTGCATACATTTTGCAGAAAAATGTTGCAAATTAATTATGTGAAACAATTTTGTCTAACAAATTTTGCAAAATAATGTTTGTGCAAAAAATGTTGCAAAACATTTTTTTTTTAATTATGCGAAACTAGATATAAATTATTAAACTAGTTATTTTATATCATAAATACTAAAAAGTAAAAAATAATTTTATTCCGATTGGAGATATCATAATTGAATCTTTGTGTACTTATTACAGTATCAGATTTTTAAATAAAAGCGTGATACAATCTCTTTTTTTTCTCTTAAGCGTGTTACATTTTAACAGCAATCCCAGTGAACACGTTATGTTGCCGCAATGTAACATGGAAGTTACATGTCATGTTACAATGTTATCCCTATGTAACGTTGCTGTTATATAACATGCAAGTAACAATGTTATGTAACATTTGTTACATGTAGGTTACATAACTGCAATTTAACTTTGTTACATTACAGCAATGTAACATATGTTATATTGCGGCAATATAAATTTGTTACATTACAGTAACGTAGCAAATGTTATATTGCGGCAATATAACATGGAAGTTACATGTAATGTTACAATGTTATTCCTATGTAACGTCGCTGTTATATAACGTGCAAGTAACATGTTATGTAACATTTGTTACATGTAGGTTACATAACTGCTATATAACCTTGTTACATTACAGTAATGTAACATATGTTCTATTGCGGCAATATACCATAGAAGTTACACACTGTAAACATTTTTACTACGAGGGGTCAGGGGTCGCGAAATTAAGTTATGAGGGATGACGTAAGTTATGAGGGGTCAGGTATTTTAGAATAAAGTTTTGAGAGTTCACATGACACTAGGGGTCAGAGGCCCCCAAATTAAGTTATGAGAGGTCACTTAACTTATGAGAGGTCACAGCTTTTTCAAACATGTTTTGAGGGCTTACATAATTTATGAGAGGTTAGAAGCTCTGAAATTAAGTTATGAAGGGTAACGTAAGTTATGAGGGTTCAGGTA
The DNA here is from genome assembly GCA_946863875.1 of Alloplasta piceator. Classification (NCBI taxonomy): domain Eukaryota; kingdom Metazoa; phylum Arthropoda; class Insecta; order Hymenoptera; family Ichneumonidae; genus Alloplasta; species Alloplasta piceator. The sequence goes on along the minus strand of OX333080.1, from coordinate 19,036,490 downwards.
TTCTGGAATAAAGTTTACATAACTTATGAGGGGTCAAGGGATTGGAATTCGCAAATAAAAAAACGAACTTTCATGGTTTATTGCTCATTCAAATGCATATACTATTATTATTATTATTATTATTATTATTTTACTACCATTATTATACTACTATTATTTGTTCGGCACTCCAGCATTCATATATTATACAAGTAGAGAGAATTCATAAGTAGTCGGTAGCGTAATCGGTAGCGTGTTAGGTAGATAGGTAGGATGGTAGGTAGGGTCGAGGGTTCGATTCCCAGTCTCTGAGAAAAGTTAGATCAGACAATTCGTGCAGATTTTTTTTTTCTATGAATCTCTTTCGGGCCGGTAAACTATGTATATTAAATTATTTTGCGAGAATATATTTTTTATAACATGTTTAACAACAATTAATTCTATTTACAGTAACGTAACACAATTACATAACTGTTACGTAACTGTTACATAACTGTTACATAACTGTTACATAACTGTTACATAACTGTTACATAACTGTTACGTAACTGTTACATAACGTTACATAACTGTTATGTAACAATGTTACATTGCTGAGTAGGAAATTGTAACTTACATGTAACTTACATGTAACGTCCATGTAATGTTACATGTTACAAACGGTAACATTGCCGTTACATTGCTGCAACATTACTGTGTCCACTGGGATTGCTGTTAAAATGTAACACGCTTTTATATGAAAACTTGATACCGTGATAAGTACACAAAGATTTAATAATATATGGTATAAAAATTCAAGATTTGGAAATATAAAATAATATAATTATGATATTTCCAATCGGAATAAAATTATTTTTAACTTTTTAGGTATTTTACTTCCTCATAAAGGAAGCTTTGTTTTCATATTTTTTTCGAGATTTTTATGCTAATGTGTTCAAAATGTCCTAAAACCACATTCAGAAAAAATGTCCGGATGTGTGTGTGTGTGTGTGCGCGCGTGCGTGCGTGTGTGCGTGCGTGTGTGCGTGTGTGCGTGTCTGCGTGTGTGCGTGTCTGCGTGTGTGCGTGCGTGTGTGTGTCTGTGTGCGAGCGAGCGTGCATGCGTGGGTGCGTGCGTACGTGCGTGCGTGCGTAGGGGATGCGCGCGTGCGTGCGTGCGTGTTTATCTCCTGAGTTTCAGATGTAAATAATTAATGAGTCGAGAACGCTTCGAGATATCGAGCTAAAATTTGGCACACTTGTCGAGCACGAATTGCTCTTCATTGTGGATTTTTTGTTTTAATTCTAACGGGTGTTCAGATTTTATCGACTTTTTTCATTTTTGCAAGAATAGCGTAAACGCTCTAACTTGCACAATTTTCAATATATTTCACACAAACTTTGTACAGAACTTGTGTAGCTATCAAGGTTTGTTCGCTATCAAATTTGGCGAAAATCGATCGAATTTGCACATTGATTACTAATATTTTTCAATAGTCAACAAAGCTTCCTTTATGAGGAAGCCAAATTTGATCGCCACACTGTGTGTTAAAGAAAGCTATGTAAACTATGGATAAAGATGAGGGAGCAATATGCAAATTTGAATTTGCAGGGTTTTTTATTAACAACTAATAAAAACTTGTTTTAAAAAATGTTTTTTTTCGTTTATTTATTTTTCATTTCCATTGAGCCTATATTTCATTTCATTCCGTTGACACAATCCCGAGATATCGTAATAACCCGGGAAAAAAAATCATACATGATCATATATGAATCATATATGATTATATATGCCTTAATATGACATCATGAATGATCGTATATGCCCATGCATGATCATATATCTCGGGAAAAAATGGTCATATCTAATCATTTCTCTCTATATTATATAAAATTATCGCCGCCGCCGCCACCGCCGCTGTGTACAAGAATCGAGGCCGTGGCTAACTTCACCCCGCTCGAGCCTCGATTCCATGGCCAACTTCACCCCGCTCGGTTCCAGGTTTGGGTTTGAAGATTTGGTTTTGGAGGTTTGGGATTGGAGGTTGAGGTTTGGAGGTTTGGGTTTGGAGGTTTGGGTTTGGAGGTTTAGGTTTGGAGGTTTGGGTTTGGAGGTTTGGGTTTGGAGGTTTGGGTTTAGAGGTTTGGGTTTGGAAGTTTGGGTTTGGAGGTTTGGGTTTGGAGGTTTGGGTTTGATGGTTTGGGTTTGAAGGTTTGGGCGTGCGATGCGAGGGCGCGTAGCGCCCGAGCCGCACCCGCCCCTAGTATAATTATATATACTTTAACATGACATCATGAATGATTGTATATGCCCATGTATGATCATATATCTCGGGAAAAAATGGTTATATATTATCATATATGAACATATATAATTATATATGTCTTAACATGACATCATGAATGATCATACATAATCATATATGTAATCGTAATTATTCACAAAATAACCATCATATATATATTTTTCGATATTATATATATTTACCAGCATATATTGTACTTCTACGTATAATTATAATAATAATATTTTACACTTGTATTATATTATAAACGAAGTATTCGTACATTTCCCGGGGAAAAAAATCATATATGATCATATATAATCATATATGACTTGGTCTTACATGATCCTGAACGAAATTTGTCTCTGTATGATCATATTTGATTATATACGATCATATATTATTATATACGATCGTATATGATTATATATGATCGTATATGATCATATATAATCATATATGATCATATGGAGACAAATTTCGTTCAGGATCATGCATGACCAAATCATATATGATTTTTTTTTCCTGGGAATATCATGAATAAATCGAAAATGTATTATGTACGGTCATAAATTCACGTGGCAATATCTACAAAATGCATCATTCTCTGGAATTTCATTTCGTCATTTGCCATCACATACCGGTAATTTTCCTGGAGAAAAAGAACATTAATGTATTATCTCCTGCCGAGAGAGAAAGAAAGAGCGAGAAAGTGTGAGGCAGACATTGCGGATTCAAAATTGACGGAAGCAAAATGCGTGTGGCTGTTTCGCCCCCCTTAAATTTTCTCCCTCCCTCCCTCTCCTGCCCTCTCCCGGGCACTCTCTCTCCCTCCCTCCCTCTCACTCTCTCTCTCTCTCTCTCTCTCTCTCTCTCTCTCTCTCTCTCTCTCTCTCTCTCTCTCTCTCTCTCTCTTTCTGTCTCTCCTTCTCTCTCACTCTCTCTCTCTCTCTAACCCTTTCGTCACCGGAGTGAAAATTTCTCAACCCTTTAGTTCCGTAGGTCATCAGAGTCTCACGGCGTTCAAATTTTCGCAAATTTCAGTCATTTCGCCTCTGACGAAAGTTCCTTAAATATCTGTACATATAGAACGACATTCTTAAAATAATTTACAACCCCTTTACGCAAATTTTAAATTCCCCAGCGGTGTGACGAAGTTAAAGGGTTGACGGCAAACATTTGCATGTGGAGGGGGTACTTTTGTAATGAGGGAAAGAGGGAGTGTCATAAATATTCGTTGAGGAACGAGGAAAACAATAGAATAGTAGCTTGGAAATATATTGCCGAATAAGCCTCGGGTGACCAAACGGGTTAAGAAGCACAAGGCAATATCTCATACTTTGTCAATCGGGGATGGAAAAATCAACCCTTTCGCTAAATCGAGGTAACCATTTTTGAAACAGTAATAATAGTGGCGAAAGTATTTTTTCGGCTACTGCGACTCTTAGCCGTATCGTAACTTCCGAAACCTTCTTTCCAAGGATGCAAAATGTTCGTCACAATTACAATATTTCTATGTACAGTTATATGGGTCATTCCATGTCAACTCAACGACGTTTAGTCGGTGACCCCCTTCGATTTTTTTGTTGCTTCCTCATAGAGGAAGCTTTGTTTTCGTGAACATTTTTTTCGAGATTTTCATGTCAGTATGTTTAAAATATCCTAAAACATAGAGAAACCATTTTTTTTTTTTAATGTTCGGGTGTGACTGTGTACATGGGCGTGCGTGTACGTGCGCGTGTGGAAAATACTGAGAAAGCGATGAGCAATTTCCAATTTGCAAGTTTTTTTGATATGTTATTACACATGCAAAAACAAATACCTCTGTAAATTTTTACCTCTCTATCTTAACCCATACCAAAGTTTTAGATTTTTGAAAAAATATTTTTGAAATTATCATAACTTCTACAATAATCAAGATATTCTAACTTGTTCGGAGGTCATTTTTTTTTTGTTTTTTAATGTACTTTTTGAAAAAAAGATCAAAACCTAAGAACAAATTTAATGTCTTTTTGGCTGTTTTCAGCTAAAAAATTTGATTTTCTTGCAATGGGAGCATTCTAAAATTCTACGTGAATAAACAAAATTTTTGAAATACCATCGAAGATGGGATTCAAATAACTTCTTATTTAAAAAAAAATGGTTTCGATTTTTTTTCGTAATTTTCTTTTCCTTCTAACACTACAATAGTTGATTTAAATGATGTTAAAATAAATAATTTAACTTCTCTCACATATTTCCTTTGTAAATTATAATAATTAACATTAAGAATTACATTAAATTTATGTAAAAAAATTAAATAAAGTGCAAAACGTACTTCAATTGTAATTCTTGATGTTAATTATTATAATTTACAAAGGAAATATGTGGGAGAAGTTAAATTATTTATTTTAACGTGATTAAAATCAACTGTTGTTGTTATTAGTTTCTGTAAAGTTTATCAAGATTCCACTGTGATTTCTTAAGAATTGTAGGGCCTGCACAGAATGGTACCCATAAAAATAAACCTAATTGAGACGTATATAAATAATTTATCCTGAAGTCATTAAATCAATTTTGTCCCTTAAGTTAGATATTCCATACATATGTTGCTATATGTATGAAATATGTATAAACGAACATATATTTAAAGTGCATCCAAAGTATACTGAATGTATATTATTTCCATGCATAAAAGTCCAAAAAATGATATTCAAAAAATTTTTTTGGATGTATAATTTTTTCCGTGTGCCCAGATTATTCTGAAACTCTTTAAATATTTGCTAACGCAACAGTATGGAAAAACGTGCTATCCTCGAGGAAAATTAAAGCTATTCACTATGACCCATACATTTTTGTCTAAAATTGGGATTCGTTAAGAATTTTTGTTTTTTATTACAAAATTTCGTTACTTTTTTGTTGACATTTTTTCAAAATAAATAACAAATCCGTGAGATGTAAGTTTCAGTTGTCGTGGAATATTTTATATATTCATGGATGTATACAGAGTATGGAAAAATGAGCGAAGGACTTAGTGGGCCGAGTAACTGGATTTTCGTTCAAATCCCGTGAGTCCGACTCCACGGGGTACTAAACGCACTTTTGGATGGATTAATTTAGCCAGAAATCGAAAATATTGGTCACAAAATGGACGAAAAAGGTGGAGAAGACTTTACCCGTTAGTCTTAGTATTATAACATTGAGAACGAGAATAGAGAGATTTTCTCACTGTGCAAAGAAATAGGAAGAGAGAGAAGAATGGCGCAAGGAGGTGGAGCACTTTCGTAATCTTACTGTAAACTCCAAAGGGATTTATTTTCCATTTCCTTGCATCTACAACAGGGGAGGGGGAGAGCGAGAGTTTTCCAAAATTTTTAATACCAACAATGCAGTTATTGTCAGAGATCCCAGAAATATATATTCTTTATTTTTGCGTCGTTTTATTTTTAAAGACAGGACAATAAAAAGTGAGAGAAGTAACCTTTTTGAATGCCACCCTCAATGTACCGTAAGAGAAAGGGAAATCGGTTAGCGGTTTTTTCACGTTCACCCCGTGTCCTTTTTATAATGTCCGAGTTATATATGGGGCATTCCACACCGATTCGACCTGGGTCTGACCCTTCACCTCTCTGATTTTGTCCGCGATTTTTTATGGTTTTGTAGTACCTCCGAAGAGCACTCGGGATTTTTTTCAGATTTTTTTAGAGCGATTTGACTTGACTATTATAATATAAACAAATTATTTTTAGCCCAAATTTAAAAATCTAAAAAAAATCACAAAAATTCCGTTTTTAGATAAAGTGTTGAGTCAAAGTGAGCAGGGGTGTTCTTCCGTGTATAACAAGCTTTTTCGATTTTTTTTTTTTTTATTGGAGGAACCTGAATTGAGTGAGCTGTTATCCAATCATTTTTGTATGAATTGAAGGTGTTTAAAAAACTGTTTGGATAAGGGCCCACTCAATTCAGGTTTTTCTTTCTACTTTTTAAATTTTTTTTCGAAAAAGCTTGTTATAAACGGAAGGAAACCCGAGCCCACTTTGGGTCAACGCTTGAAATTTTTCAAATAAAAGAGGGGATTTTTGTGATTTCTTCAAATGCCAGTTTAGGCTAAAAATAATTTGTTTATTAAATTTTAGTTAAGCCAAATCGCTCCCAAAAAAATCTGAAAAATTCCTGAGTACTTTTCAGATGTACTGCAAAACCATAAAAAATCGCGGACAAAATTCGAATAGTGAAGGGTCAGACAGACCCAGGTCGAATCGGTGTGGAATGCCCCATATATATCGGCATGGGAAGTTAGGTCGATGGCTATAAAAAAATTTCGAGGATTAACCCGGATAATTATATTCCTGCCAAGTCCTTTTTCGAACGTTCCTTATTTAATCGTAAACGAGTCAAGAAGCAAAAATATCGGCTTGAATGAGATATTTCGTTTATTGCGATTGTTATGGCAGGGAGGTCGCCTTTTTTTGCGCTCAATGTAAAGGATTAAAGAAAATTTGGATTTTTTTTCTTCACTGGATTATTTTAACAACTAGGAAAATTTCTCGAGCCAAAGTACTTAGTCAAAGCCGTAGATAATACCCCGATCATCCGAATTATAATAACACATTTTTAGTAAATCAAGTTGACAGTCGAGTATTATTATTATTTATTATGAAAATATCCTGATAGATAGGATATTCACATTGATATTGTTTCGAACTAATATTGATCGTTTGCCAAAAAGACAATTATCTATGTTTACACTGGACAATTTTAGCCTTAATTAAAGAATATATTTTTTATACTTAAATTAAATTTATAAATTTTATGTTCATGAAGAATATCAATAGAATTGTGTACATAGGTAATTATAATTGATACAATTCAATAATTCGACTGAAAATTATACTTTATTACATTTTGCGGGTTGTTTTTCAACTCAAGCACTATTTGAAGTATTTTTTAAGGTACTAGTCTACTTTAGAAGGCCAAAAAAAGCAAATTTTTAAGATTTTTTTTTCTTAGCTTCTTTATCAGATATGGCTAAAAACTGTTTTTACAACTTTGTTTCATCCTTCGAAAATACAAAAAAAAATGTATTTTTGATTTTGATTCTTTAATTAATTTATAGAAGGCGCCAAGTCGAGTATTCGAAAATGTCTTGTCCCATGGTTGACAGTTAATCTCAGGATTGGCAAGTCTGAAGCAAAAAAATAAAAAAGCACTTTAAAGAGAAAGGTTTCTTGGACAACAATTTACCACCGTTAATAAAAAAACGATTAAAAAAAAGGGCGGAAATCTGGAGTAAATTGCGAAAAATTCCATTTTTCATTTTCATTTCAAATATCCACCATTGTTTTTATCGATTTTTCATCAACGGTGGTAAATTGTTGTGTAAGAACCTTCACATCCAAAATGCTTTTTCATTTTTTTGTTTCGGACTTGCCAATCCTGAGATTAACTGTCGGCCATGGGACAAGACATTTTCGACTTTGGTGCCTTTTATAAATTATTCAAGAAATCTGAATAAAAGATAATTTTTTTGTTTTGTATTTTCGAAGGATTAAACAATGTTTTAACAACAGTTTTATAGCCATATTTGATAAAGGAGCTCGGAAAAAAAAATCCTAAAAATTTGCTTTTTTGGCCTTCTAAAGTAGACTAGTCCTTTAATTTGAAAAAAACCTGCAAATTGGACATTTGCACATTGCTTCCTCATCTTGATCCATAGTTCACACAGCTTCTTTTGTCTAAAAGTATGGCGATCAAATTTGGCTTCCTCATAAAGGAAGGAAGTTAACTATCGAAAAACATGAGTAATCAATGTGCAATTTTCCCAAATTCTTTCAAATTTGATTTTTACCAAATTCAATAGCGAACAACCTTGATCACTATTTTTGATGTGTACAAAATTTCAGTAGAATATCTCACAAATAGCCGAAGTTAGAATACGTTATTTTTCAGAAAAACAAACATTTCATAACATTTTAATCATTCGATTGATTTTCGCCAAATTTAATAACGAACAACCTCGATAGTTATATTAGCTCTGTACAAAGTTTCAGTGCAATATCTTAAAAATTGCACAAGTTGGAGCGTTTTCGCTATTTTTCAAAAAATTAAAAATTTCATAAAATTTTAATCTCTCAATGGAAATTCACCAAATTCAATAGCGAACAACCTTGATAGCTATACTAATTCTGTACAAAGTTTCAGTTCAATATCTTGAAAATTGCAGAAGTTAGAGCGTTTACGCCATTTTTGCAAAAACGAAAAAAGCCGATAAAATCTGAACACCTGTTAGAATTAAAACAAAAAAATCATAATGAAGGGCAATTCGTGCTGGACAATTGTACCAAATTTTAGCTCGATATCTTGAAGCGTTCTCGAGTTATTAATTATTTACATCAGAAACTTAGGACACACACACACACACATCCGGACATTTTTCAAAATATCATTTCTCAATATTTTGGGACAGTTTGAACACATTGGATAAAAATATCGAAAACAAAATTTCACGAAAACAATGCTTTCTTTATGAAGAAGCAAAAAGATATTTTTTATAATTAAATTAAATTTATAAATTTTATCTTTATGAAGAATATCAATCGAAATATATATATATATATATAAGTAATTATAATTAATACAATTCAATAATTCGACTAAAAATTATATTTTATTGCGTTTTGCGGGTCGTTTTTCAATTCAAGGACTATTTCAAGTATTTTTTTCAGTTAAGAGTATTACCATCTTACTATGTTACTATACTATATTTAATCACAATATTATTTTTAACTATTTATTTTATAAAGCCTAAAATACTGAAGCTGAAAACTTTAAATCGATGTATGAATCGATATTCGATCGAGCGGCCGTAGCTCGAAAAAAATCCCCTTCCTACGGAACTGCGTTAGGTACACAAACACAAGGTTTTGTATTTTTGGAAAAATCGGCGACCGACGCGTGCCAGCCCCACTCCTTGCAATTTTCTCACCGGTCAGTCCTCGGTGCTTTCGAACCCTCGGGCGACCATTCGTACTTACCCCCACTGCCGAGAAAAATAATCCTCGAAAAATGTTCTCCCACCCCTCAAACAAAATTCGGCCCTTCCAAGGGTTGAGAGGTATATAATGAAGAGCCTACACCCCCTTCTTGTCACAAACGATTTTTCGTCGCTCCGATTCGGACATATCCCGGTTATCCGGGTCCAAAAGACCCTGAAGAAACGCTTTTGAAAAATCTCGTGACAAAGTGTATTTACATTATTGGATACAATTGCCTCTCGAGTCTTGACGATAGATAATCGAATTCGACTGAACGTGAAATTGGGAGGGAAAGAGAGAGAGCTGTGTGTTGTGATTTCAAGTGACCACTATAGTGACCTTGGATTTGTCATTAGGTAAGCTTCCTTTTATTCCTACAATTTATTTTCTGCTGAACAAGCTGGTAATTTTCATTTAAATTTTACATTGTTTTCTCTCGGAATCGAATCGTCGTCTAATCGTAAATAGTGAAAAATGATTGACTGAATTGATGGTATCAAAGAAAATTTGTCATTACGTGAGCTCTGTTTGATCTTTGTTTACGAAAGAGCTGATAATTTATACTTTTATCCAATTTTTTAAATGAATCTAATCGTTCATTTAATAGCGAAAAAGAAATGAATGATCGAATAAATGATATTTTCAAGCGAGATTTGTCACGCGATCAACTTCTTTACACTGATCCCTGCTCAATGAAATGATAACCTCCCTAGCGGATTAGGTGACGATGTTTTCACCCTGAAAAACCACTGAATCACGGTGATTTTTTACGGTGACAAAGTGCCCACAAAATCACCGAGATCTTGGTGATTTTAAGGTGATTCCAACGTGATTCCACGGTGATTGTCACGGTGATTTTGTGACGGTGACAATCACCGTGAGAATCACCGTGGAATCACCTTAAAATCACCAAGATCTCGGTGATTTTATGGGCACTTTGTCACCGTAAAAAATCACCGTGATTCAGTGGTGACTTCATCCACTAGGGCTTTCTCTGTAATACTCTACATTATTTTTTCTACAAGACTGATTTTCACTTTAACAATTAAAAACATAATAATCATCGATCACTTGATTTTTTCAATCATAATGTAAATTTAATTATTCTTGTGCCAAATACGTTGGTGATTTTTAATTATTTGCTTCGATATTTTTTTAGACCTGTTTGCAATGTAATTTTAAATGTTTTCGAATTACCGGAATTTATGCTGAAAATATGTTTCACTCGATAAAACTTATCTCAAAATATTTGAAAATAGAAAATATATTTATCAGATTTCCTTGAATATTGCTATTTTTCTTATCCTGATAATGTATTCGAACATTTCTTTAAAGTAATACAAAGTAATTTTGTGCTGAGTCAACTATGTAGTATAAAGATATGACTAAAGAGTTTTGATTGTAAAATAAACTCTTTGATAAATGGCTGTATTTTATGCAAATTGAAAAACGGGCTTTAATATTTTGTATCAGTTTGGAAAAACTAACAATTTTCTTTTCTTTCCAATAGAGTATTCGAGGAAACTTCATCGTCACTTGAAAACAAACCACAAAAATGGATCACTACGCGGGAAAGTTGGAGAATAACGAAGCGTTGGATTTTACATCGGGAAAAAAGTATCGCGAGGAGTCGCCGGTTCTCGATTTGTCCTGCAAGAAGCAATCATCATCATGCATTATGAGTCCATTGTCGATAGAGTCGAGTCCACCGTTGATGGACAATCCTTGTGACGACAATTCCCATAACGATATCATAAATTACGGGGCAACGGAACGAAAGAGTCCGTTCGAAGGACGGACTTTCATGGTGACGCCACCGTCGGAAACGGATTCACCGAAGAAGCAAAAATACGAGGCGATGTACGGCGACGTTAAAGTCTTGACGTCGATGCATTCGAGCGATTCGATGAATCTTCGTTATCCATTGATGCCAACGAGTCTACCGATTCCGGCAATTTTGCCGATCGCAATAGGACGACCGAGCGTCGTCCAACCGTTAACGCCGCAGCTTCCGGTTTCTTCCACGAGCAGCAGCAGCAGCGTCACACCGACGCCGTCGATCTCGCACGACGCGACGTCCAGTCCTATGTCACCTGAAACAGGCAAAAAAGCGCCAAGACCATTCAAAGCATATCCAAAAGATCCGTTATCGTTGAGCGTGGGTAACGGTGCCGAATTGATGTACGACCAAAACTCGAACGAGGCCTATTCCGAGTTTCGCAAAAGAATGCTCGACTCGGTTAGACGAACGAACGAGGGTACGAATATAAAAATGCGACGAATCTCGAAAAGTCCAGGCTTACCGACGAGTACGATGGACGACAAGGACTCCGCCTATTGGGAAAGACGAAGAAAAAATAACGAAGCTGCCAAAAGATCCCGCGACGCCAGAAGAGCCAAAGAGGATGAAATTGCCATCAGAGCAGCTTTTCTGGAACAAGAAAATATGAAATTAAAATACGAGCTTGTGGCGCTTAGAAACGAAACTGCTAAACTCAGATGCATGGTCTATACGAATTGATGCAGGGATTTCAATGTTCTATTTTCATTTCGCATCAGCTGAATTATTCACGTTTTACGAAAATCACAGCGCAAAATAATTTCATCAAATTTCGAATAGAAGTTAACATTTTTTTCATTTTCTGGCAGAACGATAACGAAACGAACTACGAAAATGTATGAGGTAACGAGGAATTTGCCAAATGGGCTATTTGATAGCTTTATCCAAAGTTTAGATCCCGTAAGTCTGTAATTATTTCATTGTATAGCGTATGTATATAATAGGATGCTCGTTTCTTAACTTTTTTTCAAATTCTCCAGTCACAAAAAACTTTGAACATTCAACATATGGATGAATCTATGATTTCCAATTTTCCGCAATAGTCAAATAAGTGTTTAATATTAATTTTCAATTTAGATTGTGTTTATTAGCATTATTTAGTATCGACTCTGGTATATAATTTTGTCTCGAAACTTATTTTTTTTTTTTCAAATCTTTACTGAAACCGATTTCTAAAAGTGTAATCCCACCAAAAATGTTCAATAGTATCTTTTAAAATTTTAGCTGCACTGAATTAAGGATGCCGAAAATGACAATCTATCGGTTTTTCAATGCAATTAATTCCTGGATATTTTTAGTTTGAGATGGATTTTTTACTATTTGTAAGAATCGTCCTAAAAAGAATTTTTTTTTTTAAATTCATCGTTACCTTCCAGATGTAGGATCGTTTTTTATTTCTTCAATGAGCTTCGAGAATTCGCAGCACGTTTTGTTCCTTCGTATACTCTGGCAGAAAAAAACGCGATTTAAATCGTTGTACGGTTGAAATGTTTCTCAGAGTATAATAGTCAATAGCAAATGGGTGTAAATATTTTAAATTAACAAATTATCTCCTTTTTTTCTTAGTTAAGAGCGACGTTCATCTATGTTAAGTAATTTTCTCTCTTGTACATAAAAAGACTGTTGCAATATTTAAGATATATTTATAAAGTATAATAAAGACAGAAAGATTTTTTTACAAAACATTTTCTTTGTTTCCTCTAGGAGTGTTACAATTTTTTTGTGCTTTTCGGCAGACATTCAGCCAGTTCCATCAGACTATCAGTTTCCAAAGCATTACTCTCCGATGTTGCGTCTCTTGTGCAAATTTTATCGCAAGACTTTCGAACTACTTGGCGAGGAACAAAAGCCAAAGAAGATCTGAGTATAGGCGTTTCAGTTTCTGAAATACTGATATTTTTCTCATCGTTCGACTTATCGCAAGATGGGAAATCGTTGCACTCCATGAGCAAATCGGATGAATTCCTTTCAGTCGTGCCATCCGTCGATCTCAAAAAAGTTTTTGTTTTCTGATTCTTATTCAGACGGACCCCGAGCATTTTTTGTGCAATATTTTTGTCCTTCCCATCCATTGGCTCTTTCTTTATTTTTTCTCTTCTGTATTCTCTGCCGTTATGACAAAACTTTTTTGGATATTCGTGTACAGCCACACAATGAGCTTGTCGCTCGTCGGTATTTGCAAATTTTTCATCGCACTCCGAGACGTAACATTGGTACTACGATAGATGACGATTAAGAATGTTTTGTGTATATATAATTTATAAAATGTAATGAACCATTGAAAAATCAGAGAAAAAGAAGTCATACCATAGATTGTTTCTGGGACAAAACTCTGAAGAAACTGTCATGAGTTTCCTGTACGTGAATTTCTAGTAATCTTGCATTTGGTTTTGTTGTTTTACACACTTCGCAAGTGTAGCGATGCAAGCTGTTGTAATGAATCTCATAATCGACAAGATTGTGAAAAACAGCATGACAATGTGGCCCATTGCATTGAAATTCTTTCATCCTGCAATAAAAATCATTGGTAACTTTTCTTTAAAAGATGCTAACACGGATAAATATTTATTAAAAAGTTTTTTGAACGTTGAATCATAAATTACACTGGATGACAGAGTTCCTCGTCGTCTTCGACGGTTATGCCTATACGCCGAAAAAGTTTGCATCTCTCATAAGTCCCGTCGAAAAATGAATCTCTTAGCTCTCGTCGACCGACGCCGATTTCTCGCAAAAACTTATCTATATTCTGAAATTCGGTGTTGTTCATTATACGCAAGGGAACGGTTTCAATGGATTTTAAGTGGAATCTTAGCTGCTCGATTTATTGTTGAGACGGTTGAGACCGTTAAGACCGTTGAGACTGTTGAGTTGAGACCAGTTGAGACCGTTGACTTTGAGTTAAGACCGTTGACTCCGTTAGTCAATAGTCCGTTGAACCCTACATTATCGACTCAAAATCGCCGTCCAAACTTTCTCCGATACCGGTGGATCGAGATCATCAAGATCAATGAACTTTATGAATGAATGATGAATTAATTGCAGAATGTAAATGCGAGACATAAATCAATGTTTTCGTTCATTGCTACTGACAGCTCAGATAGTTTGGATGGAAGTCTGATGAGAATACATTTAATTTCATAAGAATTTCATGGTGCTGCCCTCTTTCGTATTTGCGCGAACTTGATTCGCCATTTTGTTTTTCGATAAAACGCTAAATTTATCAACATTTATCTCGTGATTTGCCATCCAAACTTACGCGCGTTTTTTTCATCAAATAATGTCGAAGACGTATCGATATTCGTACTTTCGTGTTCTTCGTGTTCGTCATGGAGCCTCACTCTTGGTTTTAGCCGAAATCGAGTAAAAACGTTTCAATTTAATTTTTTCAATTACAGATTCCTGATGATAATTGGATCTGCATTTTTTGTTTCCAAAAAATTTTAGTGGGGCTCTATTTGTGCCATAATTCTGATTATACTGTCAAGTTTTTAATGATTTCCATCCATTCGTGCCAGAGCAAGTTTGAATGGCAATTTTGAGATGGTGATGTCGGTATTTAGCCTCCCCTTGAGGGGATGTGAAAGGAAAGCCCTCGGCACACGGTACAAGTTTTTGATGGTTTCTCTGCTGGATTTTGCTGATTGGTGGACAGCTTGGTGGGAGCTGTCCTTACCAAGTTTTCCACCAATCAGCGAAATCCAGCAGAGAAATCAGCACGTGATCAGCACCTAAAAATTGCACCGTGTGCAGAGAGCTTAAATCAGCTGTTACATGAGTGCGAGAGAGATAGCCGAGATTTTCGAACCGATCTTTCTCAGAGATCAGCAACATTTGGGGCAACAATAAAACAAAATGTTGTTTGCGTTGATTCATGTCTCGCGTTTACACTTTGCAATTCATTCATAATTCATTCGCGAGTTTCATTAATACTCAGAAAGTTTAGATGGCGATTGTGTCGATAATGTAGGGTTTCAGTAATAATGTCGGTATTTTGATCATTTTCATCATCGTGAACATGAAGATCCCTGCGCGCCGGCTTTGTTGCTAACGTGGTTGCTAACTTCAGCTGACATAACTGAACATAACCTTACTTATTTTTAGAGTTTTTCTCGTCTTCCGTCCCTCTCGATTTGCCGAAAAAAACAGTGCATATTGAGCATTCGATGTTTTGCTTCCAACCGTATATGCTAATATTTTTCTCACTTTTTCTTACTCCCTTCGTAAGTGCGAACCGATTGATTCTGAATGTTATCGGGAGTGAAAAATCTTCGATTCCGTATGATCGCGTATCCGGTACGTTCGACGTTCGGTCGATGGAACAGTTTGAATGAAACGAAGACTTTCGAGCCCGAATGAGGAAGAAAAAAGGTTGCGGATTCGAAAAAACCTTGATCGATGAAAGAGTTTTAAAAAATTTGTTTCGTATTCGAGAATGCACATTTTTGTTGAAAGTTATTCCAATCATTGAATTAAACCATTTGCACTTTTGAGACATTTTTAGACTTTCTAAGAAAAACGAAAAAAAATGGCAAACGCGGGTAGTTTTGTTGCTCATTTATTCAAATTGAGCATTACCCTGATTTGCATGCGTGGTATTGATAATTCGTATTCGATTTCTCCGATTGCCAATGTTTGGGCGGCAAGAGCCTTTCAAATTCTGCTCCTCCACTCCGTTCTTGGTGTTCTCACATTTGGTAAGAAAAACGACGAAAAAGAACAAACACAAACTCGCTGGCTCCTGTTACCAAATACGGCGTCCGAACAAGACGACGTTGGGAATTGAAAAAAAAACGAAAACAAATGGAATTTTTTTTTTTTTACCTCAAAGTAAAGTTGAGCAAGCATGTAATTTTTACTGCTCAAAATTACAAAATTACATGATTGCCCAACTTTATTTACTTGGAGGCAAAGAAAAAAATAATTTACCAAAATTAAAAAATTTGTATTTTTGAAAAAAAAACCACCTTTCTGAAAATCTAAATTTTTAAATTTATTATTATATAAAGAAATATAAATATAAATATCAATATAATATAAAATAAATTATAAATCTAAATATTATATTAAAAAAATTGAACCAAAAATTTAATGTTGATCGGGGATTTTCACAATTTAAAAAAATTCGAAGCTCTCGAAATTCATTATTTTTCAAACAAAAATTTTCTTAGCCCCAACGTTGGGAATTAAAAAAAATAAACACGAAAACTTTTCCCTTTTCTTCTTCAGGTACTTCGGGAAGCATCATGGGAAAACGATTTTTCCGTAATATTTACAATGGTTTGTCGAATGTTATTGAAATCGTGCCGTTTGCTCTATTGGCCACAGAAATATCATTGCGCTGTTATGTCAACGAAACCCTTCGGCAATCCTTGCTGCTGACACTTGGAATAATGCCGATCGTTCGTGAAATCATGACGCGAAAGAAGGATCGTGGGACATTGCGTAATCTTACGGAAGCTCTCCTCGTTGTACAATTATTCACGATTGTAATAGCTTGTCTTCGACGAGGCTATTCGAGCGTAATAAGCCTCGTTATTTCTTACATTCTCGATCGTTATTTCCTCGAGGATCTTTGCGATCGTTTTGACGTACCGTACATCGATCTTGCGCAGTACAGTCTGTGTTTCGTCGAAATTTTTGCCCTCGTTACCATTAGAGAATTGTGAAAATGTCTTCCAACATTTGACCGTGTGTCTTCGACTTCTCACCTGTCTTCTTATACCTGCTGTGAAAGGAATAAAAATATTTATTTATTATTAAAATTCTTTTAATTAATTCTTTCCAAGAAAGTAAAAATAATATTCTGCCAAATGTAGAGAAACATCGAAGGAACATGATAATTCAAAATAAAATAAATATTAATCATAATAAAATAAAAATTAAACTATATCATTAATATTGTAATCATTTTAAAAAATAATTCTTCAATTTTTACACGTTTATGTTCTATTAATATATAAATATTTGTTATATTCATAAAATTTTCTACAAACTAGAGAGACCGTTAAAACGCCGTAAAATATAAAATTTCAATAAAAATGTAAAATAAAAATAATTCAGTCATTCCAGTCCAGTCATCCAGTCATCCATCAATATTTTTTTGGTTATAATATTTTTATCTTGTAAGCTCGGAATAGAGTGATTTGCTTAAAATCAATTTCATTTGTAAGTATGATCATTCATCGTTATGAGGTTCATATTTTATTATTTAAGGGAAAATTAATACTGCAGATGAAATCAAAATTTCAAGTCTTTTATTAATATAGATATTAATATTATATTTATATTAATAACAATTAATATATATGGATCATTCCATGTCAAATCGACCACTTTTGAACGCGAACCCTTTTGATTTGGCTGAATTTTTGTTTTCCTTTCCTACCCCATTAATAACATTTTTCAGGAAATTTCAAAATTCTTTTACCCAACCAAAAAAAAACTTTTTTCAAATAGCTATAAGTTCTTCAAAAATTGCCCGATTGGGAAGTTTTTTCCAAAATTTTCGTCTTTAAATGTACTTTCGAAAATAAATACAAGAAAAATTTGAGTTATTAAAGTCTATGAAATTTTTCACTTTTTCAAGAAAAATCATCTTTTTCTCAAAGTTCGCAATTTCTTATTTTTTTTTCACTCAAAAAATACTTTGATCAATTCCGGAAAAATGCCGCTCAATATGGAGGGGGTCGACATTTCCTTCTATTTTTTTTCGAGAATTACAACTTTTTTTTTCTTCTCAATATTTCAAACTGAGGTCCTTTATAAATCCTCAAAAATTTTCAGAGTTGTATTTTGTCAAATAAGTCCATCTGGGAAACTTTTTTTTTCAAACAATAAAAAAATAGAAAAAAATGTCGGCCCACTCCATGTTAGGCGGCATTTTTTCTGGAATTGATCAAAGTATTTTTTGAGTGAACAAAAAATTGAAAATGGTGAATTTCGAGAAAAAGATGATTTTTCGCGAAAAAGTAAAAAATTTCGTAGCTTTTATCTTAAAATTTGTTTGTATTTTTTTTTGGAAAGTCCATTTGGAGACGAAAGTTTCGAAAAAAAGGTCCCAATTAGTCAATTTTTGAAAAAGTTATAGCTATTTGAAAAAAAGGTTTTTTTGGGTTGGGTAAGAAAATTGGAAAATTTCCTGAAAATGGTCGATTTGAGACGGAAAGACCCATAAATAATTAATATATTAATATTAATATAGGTATTTATCATATTCGAAATATTTTCTCGTACACTGGTGTAAATTAAGTGATTAGCTTAAAATTAATACAAGTTTTAAATAAAAGCCGTTTTATATATGATCGCTATTTTCTTGAATAATGAAATGTCATTACGATTAAATTCAAAGTATGATTCATGATATCCACCACCTAACGACAGTCATTTGAATTTTGGTTAGCAACATAATTTTTCTTATTCACGGCAACGAATTCAGACGTACATAGAAGCACAGTTTTTATTCTTAGATCCGAGACTAGTATTCTCGGACAGGAACTGTCGCTAGAGGCGCTGTGATCGGAAAAACATGTATGTGTTACATCAGTGAGCCGTTGGTGTACAATACACGCATACGCTGCTAGCGCCTCTAGCCACTGGGGTACAGAACTAACGCCTGTACCCCAATTCGTCCGAAGGTATAGGAACTGTGCTTCTATGTCCGTCTGAATTCGTTGTTCACGGCAAAAATGCGATTGAGCGTCACTTTAGCGGGCTGCACTCCGCTCTCTCCAGCAATCGACCAATGAGAGTGAAGTAAGTTGAAATCTCACATCAATGGCAGAGAGGTGCCTCATAATTTTGAAAAGCGGAAGAAGCCGGCGCTGCTGTCAGTTTTTCGTGAGGCTATAACCTCGAATTAGGGCGTCTCAGAATTTTTGCTGGGGGTATCAGTCATATGCAACCAAGAAGATTTGCACACAACAACACACCAGTTAATTGAGTCATATAAAATCTGGTTTGTGACTTGCACGAAGGAATATGAGAAACTACACGTTAGAGTGATTTTCTATCCCGCAAAACATCGATAATTCCAATGACAGGCCTGAGCGGTATCCGTGAATACTGAGAATATATATGGCTCGCAATCGCCCAATCACAAAAGCGAAAACCGTTACTCATTTATATACATATGGGTCATTCCATGTCATATCGACCAATAGTTGGAATCGACCCCTTTCATGTCAGTTTCGATGAAATTTGGTCAAAAGTTTTCTGTTATAATAAAACGAAGGAAAAAAAATCCTTTTCTACCAAAGGAAAAAAATTAAAAATCTTTTTTCTTAAATTCAAAATTTCACCATTTTTTCAATTTTTCCAAGTTCATTTTTTCAATATCTCGAAAACTATTATAGCTACGTAAAAATCGTTCTGAGTTCGTCTTGAAGAAGGAAGAATTTGGAATTTTTTAAAATCCTTAAAATTCACAATCAACATTAAATTTATTGTTCCATTTGTTAAATA
Source organism: Alloplasta piceator (assembly GCA_946863875.1). Taxonomy (NCBI): domain Eukaryota; kingdom Metazoa; phylum Arthropoda; class Insecta; order Hymenoptera; family Ichneumonidae; genus Alloplasta; species Alloplasta piceator. Next base: position 19,016,934 of record OX333080.1, on the reverse strand, counting down.
TAATACCTTGTACTGATCTTACAAGATCCTGAACTTTTCAGAAAGATGTTTTTTTTTTAAATATGAATTCTGGTTAAACATTTTTTTTACCTCTAAGTTAACTAAAGTTGAGCAATCATGTAATTTTTACTGCTCAAAATAAAAAAATTACATTTTCGCTCAACTTTACTTAACTTAGAGGTAAAAAAATTTTTTTTTACCAAATTAAAAAAATTTTTTTTTCGAAAAAAAACACATTTCTGCAAATTTCAGGATCTTTTAAGATCAGTACAAGGTATTTAATAAAAAAAAATGGAACCAAAAAATTAATGTTGATCGTGAATTTTCACGATTTTTGAAAATTCCAACTTCTCCAAATTCATCATTTTTCGAAATATTTTTTTTTCGCACACCCAAGTATATTCTTTAAGGTGAACCCACAACGATTTTTTCGTGACCATAATAGTTTCTGAGATATTAAAAAAATAAACTTGAAAAATTGAAAAAATGGTGAAATTTTGAATTTTCGAATTTAATTTTTTCATTTTTTTCCTTTGGTAGAACTTCTTTACATAATAAAAGAAAACTTCAGACCAAATTTAATCGAAATTGAAAGGGGTTGATTCCAACTGTTGGTCGAGCTGACATGAAATGACCCATATATATTGTGACCAAATATATATATATTTATATTAGTAAATCCGATGTGAGTTTGAACGATCGTGGTGGCTCCAAAAAGTTTGTCGAGGTTTGACGAGATTCAACGAGGAAGCTCTCTTAAAAAGTCGCTTCCGTGTGAATTGTTCTCCTCGCATCGTTCCTAGATCCGGCATCGGTAAGTCATTTTTCGAAAATTGTCGCCCTCTTATGTTTTTTTTTTCTTGAAGATATTTTTTTCTGCACCACAAAACCTTGAGGCAGAAAAAAAACCTTTGGCTGCAGTTAACTCGCCTCTTTTCCAACTTTATTCCGTTCCCGCGAGCTAGAATCCCTCGATCGTAAGTTTTTTTTTTCAAATTCTCGCCCAAAATTCATGGCATTTCAATTTTTGACGGACATAACCTCAAAAACGACACCGGGTGTGTATTTGTACCCTAGCTTTTTCCTTCTATTAAACTCGGGCGACAAATGATCCACGATTCGATATCACCTTTTTTTCAAGGAAGGCCCTAAATTTGAACGAAATCAATCTCAAAGTTCCGGTGGAAAAGTCTTACGACGATTTCCATTGAATATTTGATTCGGGAATCGCACCAATACAGAAACCGTTATGCATCTATATTAACGTGTGTGCGTGCGTTTTAACGAATCCAGCTCGGTTTTGCACGGTTTGTCATCGAGGGCTCTCCGAAACGTGCGTGAACCACTCCCGTTGCGAAATTTTCTCGTTTCCCGGATCCGGCAAGTCGTCTTTTCTCTTCTAGGATCGCAAATTTCAATCTCCGTTCGAAATAGTAAATTCGATACTTTTCTCAAACTATAGGCGAATTAGTGGAGAAAAGCACTTTTTTTGGGGTTAAGTCTGACATTTTTTTTTACTCTGTCGCTCGGTTTTTGATGCAAATTCATTTACGGAGCAGATTTTTCTTTCATCGTTATTTCCTAACCTATAACGGCGATACCGGCTCTATTTTTTTGTCCGAACGTTTTATTTATCATTGTACTCTGATCCTTCAAATCCTTGTGAAATGCCTTTTTTGTGATTCTCTTTCTACTTCGAAGCCCCGATTCTACAGGGCCAGTCAATTTCTATCCGTATTTGCACGTTTTTTGCACATTTAAATGCATTCTTTGTATCCTTAATTTGTTCCGTCGTCAAGATGAAGAATCTAATTGAAATATCGCATATTTCAAGATTTTACATCGTAACCAAGCGTAAAATGTCGAACATTTATGTGGACTTGTAACAAAATTTGATCTTTCACAGAATTTAACATTTCAACATGGCCGTCAACGTTTATGCCACCAATGTGACAACGGACAATCTAAGTCGGCACGACATGCTGGCTTGGGTCAATGATTGTCTTCAATCGTCGTTTACGAAAATTGAAGAATTGTGCACCGGCGCTGTTTATTGCCAATTCATGGATATGCTATTTCCCGGCAGCGTACCTTTGAAGCGCGTCAAATTCAGGACAAATTTGGAGCACGAGTACATACAGAACTTCAAAATATTACAGGGCGGCTTTAAAAAAATGAGCGTTGATAAGGTAAAATTAATGTTCATTGTACCGCAATATTACTATTTTTTTTTAAGTTCACCGGTCTTTTTTCACTATTTGTATGCATCAGTGATCAGCAAAAAAAAAATCTATCTGTTTTTATTATCCAATTTTTTCGAAAAATTGATAATTAGCGAACAAATATTACAAATTTCTTTTAACATTAGTAGTTAGCGGTAACATATTACTAATTTTTCTAAAAATTAGTAATTAGCAAAAAAATATTACTAATTTTTCTAAAAAATTAGTAACTAGTGACAAAATAGTACTAATTTTTCTAATAAATAAGTAATTAGTGAAAAAACATTTCTAATTAAAAAAAAAATGAATAATTAATGATAAAATATTACTAATTTTTTCCAAGAATTAGTATTTAGTGAGAAAAATATTGCTAAATAACAAAAAAAATCAATAGTTTGTAGAGAAATGTATTAATTTTGGAAAAAGTAATAATTAAATAAAAAATGACTAATGCATTTTTTAATAGGTACTGTTTAAATATTCGTATTAATAATAACTTATGTGATATCGCATGACATTCGATATAATAAATACTATTGTGCGAAATAGTCAAAAGATCTAGTTATTACAGGAAATAAAACAACTTTTTTTAATAGAGTTGTTTGAGCTTATAACCATGACTCAATCCGTACACATAAGTACGTAAATATAGTTATACACAATACTTTTCTACAAATTACTATTTTTTAAAAATTAATTAATGGTATCTTCCTTACCAATGACTATATTTAGAAAAACTTGGTTATATTTTTGCTAAATAATAAATTTCGCTAAATACTAATTTTTTGACTAATTAATAATTTTTCGAAAAAACTATTAATAAAGTCAATATCGTTGACGAAAAAATCGATACTGCCGATCACTGGTATGCATGTTTACAAATTTAAGAATTTTCGTCCAACTTTCGAAATCCTAGATAGGTATTATTATAATTTATATGATGACGATATTGATTTCTCTATATTTTTAAAAAGTTGGCAATTGAACGGTGACTGCGGTACCGCATCATTGTACATTGGATACATCAGACCTAAAATTTCTCAATCGTTACAAAAAATTATGGATTAGACGGCAATCGTCAATTGTGTTTTGAATATTGAAAACTAAATGAAGCAGTAAATTGCCGACAAAGCGCCGAATTTTAGTGTCATTAAGATTTCCTGAATTAGTCATATTATTTAATTTTGCTGAATCAATTTTATTAAATGGAAGTATTGTTCATACGTATTAATTATTTCCAAACCAAATTTAATTTATTTTGTACCTGAAAAAAATAACGACATCTTAACAAGCTGATAATTGTTTTCCATTAAAAACATTTTTTCATTTTTATTATATTTCAACGATGCAAACTCAATCATTGTGAAATAAAAAAACTTTGTTGAGAAGAAAAATCGACGAATCCATTTTTTTATTTCAATGTGCTGAGAATTCTTATTCAAGCAAAATAAAGTATAAAAATAAAAGTACATTAACGTCGACAAATTTCGTACTGTACATAAGCGATATTTTATAAATTCAATGACAGAAAAATTCAATTTTCCAATGCATTAACTTTGATTCGATACGATTATGATAATTAAATAATGATGATGAAAATCAAATCTGTAGAGAAATGTTTGCTAAAAATGTTAAGTATTTTTTCTCGCTGAACACGAATCTGAAGTCAGAATTAGGGGTCGATTAGCAAATTCTCGAGAAAATTCATAAAAACTGATAAAAATCATGATTCAGTGATCTTTTCTGTATGATATTATTATCATGCGGTTTTTGTTTGTTTTTCTCTGTAATACTCAACAGTATTTTGCAAACACGTTAACTCACATCCTATTGTGTCTCACAAAATATAATTTAAAAAACCGCTCGTTGATCCAACCAAAATTCTCATTCCTCCTGTTCATATAAAGCTTGGCTTATTTAAACAGTTCTCAAAAGCTCTTGATAAAGAAGGAGAATGCTTTACATACTTGCGTACAGTATTTAAGCACAAATCTGATGCTAAACTAAAAGAAGGCAGCAAAGACGCTGGACTGGAAATCCGAAAGTTATTCAAAGATGCAGAATTCGTTTTAGCTATGAATGACCAAGAGCATCATGGTTAAGTTTTAAAGAAGTGTGCACTAAATTTTTGGGTAATATAAAAGATACTGATTACAAAAACATTGTAGCAACTATGATTAAAAAAACATTCAAAATTCAGGTTATCCGATGAATTTGAAAATGCACTTTCTTGATTCTCATCTCGAGAAATTCCCGGAGAATAATGGAGACTTTAATGAAGAGCAAGAAGAAAAATTGTACCAAAATCTAAAGGAATTTGAACGGCGATTTCAGGGACAATGGGGAGTAAATATGTTTGCGGATTACTGTTGGATGTTACAAAGAGAAACACAAGAGAGAGGAAAAAAGCGTAGTAGAAATCCACTGCATGGGTCATTTGAAGAGAAAAGGGTCAGGAAACGACGAAAATTATAAGGGTATTATCATCATACAGAAAAGATGACTAGATCATGATTTTTATCAGTTTTTATGAATTTTCTCGAGAATTTTCTCATCGACCCCTAATTCTGACTTCAGATTCGTGTTCAGCGGGAACCAAGACTAAAGAAAAATATGGTCTGACCCCCAGCATACTTTTTTTTGTGGGCCTGTGTCATTAATCAGTTGGGTAGTATTATTTATTCAATTTTTGGTCAGAGAAAAATTATAATTTGTTTTGGAAAAGTCGGGGATTTTTGTTTACCGTTTTTAGTGGTCACCGTTTTCATGTTGTTTGCGGGGTGATGAACTTGAAACATAAATATAAATATCGTTCAGGTAATTCCAGTGGACAAATTGATAAAGGGACGTTTCCAAGACAACTTTGAATTTTTGCAATGGTTCAAAAAATTCTTCGACGCTAATTACGATGGCGTCGAGTACGACGCTTTCGAGACTCGCGGCCGCATACCTCTAGGTTCGGGTGTCGAGGGTTGTCACAATTTGTCGAATCCTCAATTGGTGCCGTTGCCGACACAAGCGAAACCGCCGCAGATGCAACAAAAACAGATTCAACAGCGTAATATAATGCCTCGACAGCCTCCGGCGCAGGGTATTTTTTGCAAATAGTATTCAAACGTTTTTTAGCTTCGTTTCGATAATTCTTCACATCCCACCCGCTCGTTGCACGTTTTACAATACGTTCGTTGTGAATTCACATTTTTGTATTTCCGTGCAAAATTTTCAGTGCACAGAGTGTCAAAAAATTGAATTCAATCATGCGTAAAAGTTTCGTAGAAAATAGCGAATTGAAATTCTTAAGGGGGAATGCCACTGTGACGGGGCTAAAAATAGCTGTTTTTATGAATTTTTTTTTGTAAGTGGGGATGATTATTTGAGGATCAGACAAAAAGCAATTTATTAAGTATATATGAGGCAATCCACGTCATTTCGCTCGGCCGTGACCCCGACCATTTTTCATTTTTTTATATAAAATAGTATACTATGCAAGGAGTATTTTGACCAATTTTTAAATTTTTATCGCATGTATTTCAGAAGTTACAATTTTTCAAAAAATCTGGATTCCAGAAATTTCGGAACCGTTCCAACGCCGATATCTCTTAAATTAATCGATATATCGAAAAATGTTTAGAGATCGATTTTTTTCATATTAATTCACACTTTCATAAAAAAAAGAGAAAAAATTTTTAAATCATCGTTGTCAACAATTTTTCAGCATGTAAAGTGAAAATTATTTTTTTAAAAGATGTTTGCCATTTTTTATTTTTTTCAAAAAATTCTCTAAAATAATATGATGAATCATATGAATTTTAACGCTAGTCCCATCGTGGGCCCATTTTTCCTTCTATTTTTTAAAAAATAATTCAATTTTTTTTTCACGAAAATTTTTAGTCTTTCGTGTAAATTACTATAACAATTTTTATTATTAATAATACTCGTAAGTAATAATTATTGTACTTATTTAGAATTAATAATTATAGTGATAATTTTACAATTGGTAGCTCGATCTAATATGTTGAAGAATTATTTTTTTCATTACTTTCCTCTAGAAGAAATGTATGCGTTATAGGAGAATATATGAATGAAACACTTACATATTTTTTATCTTGACAGAGTTATAGATATTTATTTTCTCACTCATTTAAAAAGTTTACACAATCGAGACTGATCAGATATCAAAATGTACAGCACAAAAACTAAGCGACTGGTATAGACGGGTGAAAACCATAACGGGTACCCAAAAATTGCACTGTGTTGTGCCTGATAATGATGGTGCCTTAAAAGAGTAAAAGATTTTTCAAAATCTGATCAGTCTCGATCGTGTAAACTTTTTAAACGAGTGAGAGAATAAATATCTATAACTCTCTCAACATAAAAAAATGTGCAAGTGTTCATTCATATATTCTCCTATAATGCATACGTTTCTTCTATAGGAAAGTAATGGAAAAATAATTCTTCAACATATTAGATCGGGCAACTAATTGTAAAATTATCACTACAATTACTAATTGTTAACAAGAACAATAATTATTACTTACGTGTATTATTAGTCATAAAAATTATTACAGTAATTCATACGAAACTCAAAATTTTCGTGAAAAAAATTGAATTTATTTTTTAACAAATAGAAGGAAAAATGGGCCCACGATGGGACTAGCGTCAAAATTTATATAATTCATCACATTATTTTATAGAATTTTTTGAAAAAAATAAAAAATGGCAATCATCGTTATAAAAAATAATTTTCACTTTATACGCTGAAAAAAATGTTGATAACGATGATTAAAAAAATTTTTCCCTTTTTTTTAAGAAAGTGTGTACTAATATGAAAAAAATCGATCTCCAAACATTTTTCGATATATCGATTAATTTAAGAGATATCGGCGTTAGAAAGTTTCCGAAATGTCTGAAATCCGGATTTTTCGAAAAATTGTAACTTCTGAAATACATGCGATAAAAATTTAAACATTGGTCAAAATACTCCTTGCATAGTATACTATTTTATAAGAAAAAATGGAAAAAATTAAAAATGTCAGGGTCAGGGCCGAGCGAAATGGCGTGGATTGCCTCATATACAACTATATTCATTCAAGTTTTTATTGAAAAATATTGAAAATTTACAATATTACCACGAACGTAATCACATAATACAAAAATGATTCCTCCTGGTGGCAGTGAAACAGTAATGAAAAATCGTCTGAAATCGAAAACCCAAAATTTGTTTAATCTACACCACAATGACTATCGTTGAGCGTAGCCATTTTTTTAAAAGAATTTTTTGCATGAAATAGCGCTAATTTGAAATTTTTGCCTTTTTTTGACCGTTTTTTTATTTTTAAAAGATCTTCAAAAATAGTAAATTTCAAAATTTTGAAGAAGTTATTGCTATTTGAAAAAAAAAACCTTTGTTTTTGGGTTGGTTAAAAATTTTTTAAAATCTCCTGAAAAATGTTTTTAATGGGGTAGAAAAGGAAAAAAAAATCAGCCAAATCGAAAGGGGTCGGGTTCAAAAGTGGTCGATTTGACATGGACTAACCCATATACTTTAAGAAAATGGGGGAAAAAATTCAATTTTGTTTACCCGTCACAGTGGTGTTTTGCCTCGAGTTTGCTTGTCGGATTCAAATTTGAATGTTGAAATTTAGAAAAATTGCAAAACGAGAATTAGATTTTTTCATTGAACCGTGCACTGAGAACTGTGAATTTCGTAATCGAAACTTTTTTTCACCAAACAGACACCACCGAGGATGCTGCAATGTTTTCTAGCACAAATATCTGAGAATGCCATCGCGATGTTCGTTCACGCAATTTGCCATTTTTTTTCAGTCAACAGGCGTATTATCATTATTTGTATGATTACTTATATCGTTTTTCCGTTGCAGTTCATTAGTTATTTTCTTTTTTTTTCTTTTTTTTTCGTTTATTTGCCATTTTGCAGATTGTACCGATCGATAGGCTGGTGAAGGGACGATTCCAAGACAACTTTGAGTTTTTGCAGTGGTTCAAGAAATTTTTTGACGCTAACTACTCGGGAAGCGAAGCCTATGATGCCCTTGCGATGCGCGAAGGTCAACCAATGGGAAGCGGCGGAAACAATGCTCCCAGGGGCGCGGGAATAATGAAACGACCCTCGCCGCGCGATGTTCCCGCTCGACCCGTTCCACGTACCGGTACTTTTGTTGTTTTTTTTTCTACTTTTTTCCGATTCAAATTGAAACTCAAGACTCGTTCACGGTCAACGTTGATCCTTTTTTTACAGCAAAAAATATTAAATCTTCTTTCAGTCACTTTTCCATAAATTATGCAAACAATATTCGACACTTTTTGATTTTGAAACTCTTCGTCGAGAATTATTTGTAGGGTGTCCAGCAGTCAGGAAAATTTGGAAAACCGAAAATTATCAGGGAATTTCATAGGTCTGGAAATTTCAGATAAAAGTCAGGTATTTCTCAAACTTGGTGGGATTTTTCCCATCGATCAACTCTTTTTGGCTGGATGATGTGAATGCTTTTTTAATTTGCGATCCAAAACACACGTTCATAATCTCTGAATACCGAAAAAAAATTTGTTCGACCATCTGCCGGAGTCACGAATCAAAGTCGATTGGCGAATGGACAAACCTCAGGGAGTCAAAAAATCATGATTTTTTTTGTTCTATTCGTCTTTTCAAACATCTCAAGGGCTATTATCGATGAGAAACCGATCGCTGATCACGAATATGCAATGAAAAAACTTAAATTCCGACGAGAAACAGGTGAAAAGTCTGTTTTTATGCAATTGTAGGCTCAGAACAAGGAAATGAGAGGTCGTAGAGAGCAAAATAAAATCGCATTATCTTCAGTATTTTGCCAAGATACAATTGGGTTTTTGAAAGAAAAAAAAATATCGATTTTTTAAATGTATTTTAAAACTTTATTACATGGGACATTCCACCAATTCTTGACTAAAGTTGTACCGGGGGGTCTGAATTCTGGATAACAAAAAATTCTATTTAAAAGTACATTACAAAGAGAGCTTTCATGTTTTTTTTTTCAATTTTTTTCGTCCAACCCTTTCGAAGATACAGTAGATCGAAAATTGCAAGATTTGCAATTATTGACTTTAGATATTAAAAATATCAATCCCTTGTAAAATTTCTAAAAATATATTAAATATTGGTTTTTGTGTAGAAAAAGCTCAGCTTTCTGAAAAAAATATTTTCAATTTTTTCCAGTATCAGGAAAACCCCAAAAAATGAGGTCAAAAAGTAAAAAACGCTTTTTCGACCAATGTATCATTTTTAATATTTTTTTAAATATTTTTGTTCGAAAAGCTGAGACTTTTTTTACATGGGAAAGGTATGTTTTGATTTTGGGAATATTTAAAAATAAACCATAGCAAAATAAAGTTGAAACTTTTGTGATGAATTGCCGATAAGTATTGTGCTGCCGTCACGGTCGATACACGAACTATCGAATCAAGTTTGAAAATTTCTGTATATAGCATTATATTCAGCGATTATGTAGTGAATATATATGTTCAAAGTGTGAAGTGGGTAAGAAATTAAAATTATTATACAAAAGCGATATGACAAGGATCAAATCTTTATTATTTGTACTCTTCTTGTCACTGTTGACAGAGAAACATTTCTTACAATAGCAGAACTTTTATCAGCCTTGGCATTGTATGACTGGGCACGTGAGTCATTTAAAAATATTGATTTCACTTTCATTTCAAATGATAAATACGAAGTACGCGCAGCACAGCTAAAGTCCAGATTTGCTAATGCTGTGGCTGTAAAAAAAGACGCAATCTATGCATTGTATTATCCCTGATGCCGAGAATCATGGTTCTGCTATTGTAAGAAATGTTTCTCTGTCGACAGTGACAAGAAGAGTACAAATAATAAAGATTTGATCCTTGTCATATCGCTTTTGTATAATCATTTTAATTTCTTACGCACTTCACACTTTGAACATATATATTCACTACATAATCGCTGAATATAATGCTATGTACAGAAATTTTACAAGGGATTGATATTTTTAATATCTAAGCCAATAATTGCAAATCTTGCAATTTTCGATCTACTGTATCTTCAAAAGGGTTGGACGAAAAAAATTGAAAAAAATCATGGAAGCTCTCTTTGTTATGTACTTTTCAATAAAAAATTTTATTACCCAGAATTCCGACCCCCCGGCACAACTTTAGTCAAGAATTGGTGGAATGACCCATATATATAATTTTGGTAGACGACGCAAAAAATTTGAAAAAATTTGTTTTTCATTTAATTATAAACAAATTAAAAGTGATGAAATTTCAAAAATAATCACGTGACTTCAAACGCGCCATGATTGGTCGTCTTGTTTGTGACGCCATAATGTTAAGGGCATGCCACGGTCGTACATACAGGTCTGGAAACTCCGCCAAATTAGGTGACTCCGTTATATGCCTCATTTTTGAGACTGTTAGTGGCCGCTAGAGGCGCTAACCTTATCCCCCGCGACGGTGAGACGCGGTGCGACGGCAGACGGGGTAGACCGCGGTGAGGGTAATGAACAAGGACAGCTCAAATCGCTACAATAATTCGTATCTGTCCGTCTCCGTCACACCTATGCTCAATCCCGTTTGGAACTTGAAACAGTATGTTTCGACAACACGATCCTGCTGCTCGTTCAATACACTTCTAGGCATTTTTTTAAATGTTTATGCCAAAAAAAAACAAAACATTTATGACAATAAGTCGCTCATATTGATGAAAAATGTAATTAGCATTCGACAACGCGTATCTCACTTTCGATTTGAAGGTTATGTTATCCGGGGGATAGATACAGCGCCGCGGCCACGCGTGGTGGCAATTCAAACTAGAAATGCTGCACGTAACGGGCCCTTCCCCCACCACCAAAAACCGCGAGAGTTTCCAGACCTGTATGTACGACCGTGGGGCAGGCTAAACACCCTCCCCCCCCCCCGCCTTTCCGCTCTTGTGAGTGCGAGAGAGAGAGCGCCTATAGGGGTCCTGTGAGCGCGAGAGAGAGGGTCTTTAGCCTGGCCTTAAGGGCAGGCTAAACACCCTCCCCCCCGCTTTTCCGCTCTTGTGAGTGCGAGAGAGAGCGCCTATGGGGGTCCTGTGAGAGCGAGAGAGAGGGTCTTTAGCCTGGCCTTAAGGGCAGGCTAAAGACCCTCTCTCTCGCTCTCACACGACCCCTATCATTCTTTCTCTCTCGCACTCGCACGAAAAATGTCGGTATTTAGCCTCCTCTTAAGGGCAGGCTAAACACCCTCCCCCCCGCCTTTCCGCTCTTGTGAGTGCGAGAGAGACAGAGCTAGAACTTTTAACACATTTTTCTCAGAGATAGCTTAATAAAATAAAAAAAGAACAGTTGGGCCACGTGTATACATTAATTACACTGGCGCCCCTACTCTTCTTTTTGTATTCCATTAAGCCATCTCTGAGAAAAATGGGTTAAACAATTTTTGAGGTTATGTTGACCCTTACACTCCCCATAAAATAATTCCACGATAGTACACGGTCTTTTAATGCCAAAAATTGTTTGTGACAACTAATTTTATCAAGTAAATAAATTCGATGGGGTTCCGGGATTTATTCGGCGCACTACTTGAAACCATTGGTTTCGACGTTTCTCATTTTGTGCTCCCCCCCGCCTTTCCACTCTTGTGAGTGCTAGAGAGGGCGCCTATAGGGGTCCTGTGAGAGCAAGAGAGAGGGTCTTTAGCCTGGCCTTAAAAACATTTTTTGGGGAGTCGTTTTTGTATTATTCGTACACAATGATACGAAACAAGCACGATATCTTTTAAGATTTGACATTTCTAATAAATTTATATATATATATATATGGACGATAATAACAAGATTTAATTGATGAAATGTTGAAACGCTGTATCAACTGCATGTAATGATGGAGTAGACATGAACATTATGACGTCACTCGCGCTCGGGCCGGCTCGGGAACTGTCGGCACGTTTTCGGTACCGAGTTCAAAAATTTATTTTCTATTTGTTATAACTTTTTAATTACAACGAAAAAAAAAATAGTTTTATTATAAAACTTATATATGATCTTTCGATTTATGGCAAAAAAAAGTTTGTTCGTAAACCCAATTGTGTTCGCAACAAAAAAGTAGAGGATTTTTTTTTTTTTATAATTCTTTAAACTTTTCAAGCCTCGCAAAGTGATTTTTAGCACAAATTGGTCTGGAAAAAATTATTTTCTGGCTTTGGAAAACCGGGAAAAGTCGAGGATTTTTTTAATAAGTCTGCTGGACACCCTGGACTTTGATTTCTTCGAAATCAATACTCACATCGATGGAGAAAAAAAAATACGATTTTGCAATAATCTGGAAAATTACAAGAGATTTCGGCTCTTTTTGCAATCCGGGTGATTTATGTTTTGATACAAATTTTCGTCCCTCGGTATACCAATCGTCTCGCATATTGTTTTTATAGTACTCTCGCCGATTGTAAAATTTGTCCGCAGATATCATCGATGTGCATATTGTACGTATGAAAAATTATTTCACGTTGGAACATGCGAACGATTTTCATTTGTCTTTTACACGTCCCTCTAACGAAAATCGTCCTGAACTGAATTTGACGGACCATTATGTACAATACATGCATATATACATATATATATATTCCCCCTATAGGTGAGGGCCCTGAATCTCCTACTCACGCGCCTGCCACGAAGCCCGTAGGCAAAACTAGTAATTATTATTTTTTTTCTTTTTTTTGGCATTTTGTGCTCATGCCTGTTTTGTATTGTTTTTTTTTCTACCACTCATCAAACGTTTCCTTTTCGTTTAATCAGGTTACAGCGCTTCACACTAGGTAAATCAGTGCCCAATCTTTTAGACAGTTGCGGCGAATATTTGTACATTAATCATTAACAAAAATTTATACCGGGTGTCACAAAAGTAACGGGACGGCTAAATACTTCCTCAGCCAAGATATTTTTCAAAAAGGTCAAGGTCATTCTTGTAGTTACTTTTTACGAGGAATTCAGTGGTGACCTTAATTTTGACCTTGACGATTACCTTCGAGGTTATTTCAAAGTCAACTTTTTTATTTCAAATGGAAACCTTTTTTGACATCGGCAATCGATAGAGTGGAAAATCTTACGTTGAAATATGTACTTGGATCATATGTACAGTTTGACCTTGAAGGTTCTCTAAGGTCAATTAAACTTAAACAAGATGTGGACACATCTAGGAATAGAATAGAAGGTTTTCAAATTCTTTCGTAACAAGCGAAGTCATTAATTTTAACAATGCCCATTTAGTAGTGACCTTGACGATGACCTTCAAGGTTATTTCACGGTCGACTTTTTTTTTTTTAAGGAAATTTGTATTGTTAAAGGAAGGAATCGGCTGCGATTCGGCCAGTGGGTCCAAATAAAAATGGACAATTTTTCGTATAACGTTTCGATCCTTATTCGGATCCTCTTCAGATTTATTATTTCTAAAAATACATTCGTTTTTTGTCTTATTTTGTATAATAGTTTGATATGTTTTACATTATGAACTTGAGTGTTGTGTCATGACTGACCTGAATTTGTATGGGTAATTTTCGATCATTTGATGAATCTTAAACAATATACATTATGAATTTATTGTATCAAGACGGGTCGTTTTTTTGTGATCCTTGATGTCTGCGAGAGAGAGGGTTTTGATATTTTAATGTTTAGTTAATGATTTTTGTGAGACAATGTGTACGTGTTATTTACCTATGATTTTCATATTTGATATTTTCCAAGATTCATCTCTGATTTTAACAATGTTCATTACATAATGTTCACAATGTTCATTACACAATGTTCATTACATAATGTAATTAAACGGTCAAGATGTTTCGAGAGCTAAGTAGCGACTGAGTATTCAGGATGAGAGAGGAGCTATTTATGTTGTTGGGGTAATGCGATTGAGTATTGAATAGTGGGGGATGATTTTTACGGTTGGGGAAGTTGCCGTTAATTATTTTCGTGTACCGGTTTCGTCATGGTGTCGGTTTTAAACCGGTTTCAAATTTGTAACTGTTGGTTTGGTGATGAGTTTTAAACTGATGGTTGTTAATTTAAAGTTTTTCCGTTATTATTCAGAGTTTTGCTAAATTATTGAATTATATATGTTGTTTAGTTTGTCAATGTCGGTTCTGAAATTGACAAGTATATTGTCAAGATTGTCTGTATATTGTCCAAGATTCATCAAATGATCGAAAATTACCCATACAAATTCAGGTCAGTCATGACACAACACTCAAGTTCATAATGTAAAACATATCAAACTATTATACAAAATAAGACAAAAAACGAATGTATTTTTAGAAATAATAAATCTGAAGAGGATCCGAATAAGGATCGAAACGTTATACGAAAAATTGTCCATTTTTATTTGGACCCACTGGCCGAATCGCAGCCGATTCCTTCCTTTAACATTTCTCTACACGGCCGCATATCAAAACCAACAATGGAAATTTGTATTGTTGAGTTCTGAAATCAATAGTACAAACAGTTTTATATTTACATTAAAATATTCGGAAAAGATCAATCAATTTTTTCGCAATAAGTTTGATTTCAGAACTCAAAGATACAGGTTTGCATTTTTTTTTAAAGTTGACCTTGAAATCACCTTGAAGGTTATCGTCAAGGTCACTACTTAATGCGCCTCATTAAAATTAATAACTTTGCTCGGCATGAAAGAATTTGAAAAGCTTCCATTCCCAGAGATATCCACCCTTGTTCAAGCTTAATTGACCGTAGAGGACCTTCGAGGTCAAAATGTACCTATGACCTAATTTATAATGTAAAATTTTCCGCTCTATTAATTGCCGATGTCGAAAAAAGGGGTTTCCGTTTGAGGAGAAAAAAAGTTGACCTTGAAATAAACTTGAAGGTAATCGTCAAGGTCAATTTAACTTAAGCACGATGTGGATACCTTTGGGAATAAAAGCTTCAAATTCTTTTGTAACAAGCAAAGTTATTAATTTTAAAAAGGTGCATTCAGTAGTGACCTTGACGATGACATTAAAGGTGATTTCAAGATCAATTTTTGTTTTTTTTAAAATGAAAACCTTTATTTTTGAGTTCAGAAATCAATAGAGCAAACAGTTTAGCATTTACATTAAAAGATTTAGAGAAGATCAATCAATTTTTTCGGAATAAGTTTGATTTAAGAAGTTAAAAATACAGGTTTACATTTTTAAAAAAAGTTGACCTTGAAATCACCTTGAAGTCCATCTCCAACGTCACTACTTAATACGCCTTATTAAAATTAATAACTTTGCTCGTCACTATAGAATTCGAAAAGCTTCTATTCCCAGAGATATCCTATCCACACCTTGTTTAAGTTTAATTGACCGTAGAGGACCTTCAAGGTCAATACCTAAGTACATATTTGAACGTAAAATTTTCCGCTCTATCGATTGCCAATGTAAAAAAGGGGGTTTCCGTTTGAAATCAACAAGTTGACCTTGAAATAACCTTGAAGGTAATCGTCAAGGTCAAAATTAAGGTGACCATTGAATTCCTCGTCACAAGTTAATACAAGAATGACCTTGACCTTTTTGAAAAATATTTTAACTGAGGACATATTCAGCCGTCCCGTTACTCTTGTGACACCCTGTATAAAACTTCTACTTCTACTTCTACTTCTAGCAATAAATTTACCACAGTATCGACAGTTTCGCGCCCATTTCTAACGAGCTTTATTTGTGTATAGTTTTTTTTCCACGAATCACCCTTAATTTTTGTCCAATTTCAGTGATTCTGGACTCACTCTATTTTTTTTCCTATGATTCTCTGTTAACTGATTATTTAGTTCCTTGTTAATAATTACCGTTTCAAAATTGTAAACTCTTCAATTATTTCGTTCGATAAATGGTTGCAATTTTCAGTCGATTGCTGTGAATGAAAATTGGCGCTGGTAATTTAGAGAGAATCTTTCAAAGAATTGATTTTTTTTAATTTACGAAATCACAAACAAATTCTAGATTGATCGGAGCAAATAATTGTACGAAAATATAACTTGCAGAAATATTTTGTGAAACAGTCGATATTTTTGAAAATTCATGATGATGAAAGTAAAGTTGGCGCTACAAGGTATGAAGGGCGTTCATGATTTGAATTTTTTTCGTTTTTCAATAAAAGATTTTCGACATAAATTGATTTGAGTCAATTATGGATTCCGAAAAATCCTCATGCTCATTTAGTCGTATTCGTATTTCGTATTCAGTCTTATTCAGTCGTATTTAGTCGTATTTTGCATAACAGCAGTGGCGCGCCAGTTTTTTACCTGCTAGAGTTTCTTTCTCAATTCATAACTGAGCCAATTAGCCGATAGAGTTAAGAATGCTTATTGCAGCGCCAATTAATATTTGTAGAAACTATTTTCAAAATTTCGCATTGTTTTAACTGTTGTGAAGTGTTCCAACTTTTACAATACACAAGACTTCCTGTATCAATCAACTATTCGTGAAATACTCGCCACGTTTCAACTTTTTTCCCATCAAGTTTTGACGTTTTTTTTGTACCGTAACGCGGTATTGTTGTTCTAAAAGTTGCTTCATATATCACGAATTAATTTTATTCTAATAATTGATTTTGAAAACATTATTTGCATGTATAATCAACTTTTGCACAAGTATCGTTAATAATAATAATAACAACTCACTGTCGCTTTAGGATGCTTCTTGCATGTATGATTGCTGCTTGTCGGACTCTGATTTTTCTTCAATCTCAAATAGAAAAATTCACATTTTTCCGCATGGCAATTTTCGATAACATTTTTTTTTTCGTTGCATAATGTTGTGACAATATTATGCGGATGAACACAATATATTAATTATTGCATTTGAATTTTTCGTTAATACAGTTAATAAAATTCAACCGAGTCGCCCGACCCCGAGACCAGGAGCAATTGGAAATCGCGGTGACAACGGAAAAGTCGAAGAACTTAATGCACAGGTTTTCATCGAAATTTAGTGTTTCTTCTAATTTTACTTTTGCGAGTGTCAGAAAAATAATAACAATAAGTATATTTTTAAATTTTTGCAAATGTAAATCTGCACATTGCTCCCTTATTCTGTTGGTCTATTCATAAAGCTTTCTTTTGCCAATGCCAACTTCCTCATGTGGAAAAATCGTCGATAAAAGAACTGGATGTCCAAGCAATGTGCGAAGGGTAGGGCCGGATAAGCATGTAAAATCTGCCCCCAGCGATTTTTAAAAATCCACATGGCTGATCGATTTCTAATTAAAAAAAAAAAAAATGGTAATTTCATCTTTTAAACCCAAATAGTGACGACATAATTTAAAAAAAACGTGTTTTTCAGTATTTATTTTACTGTAATTATTCTACTGAGTATTTGCTTACAAATTTTTTTTAATAAGAATTATCGATAAGAGATGTTGAGAAGTAATTTTTTTATAAATTTTTAATCTGAAAAAAAAAATACAAAAGTTTCTGTCGCTATTTTTAAATATGTTCCTTTCCGGTGTCAATCACGAATTTTTCACAGAAAACTCCTTTCTTGCTCTTCTTAATATAGCAAAATTTTCAACTTGATTCATTTGGTACAACATAGTCAAAAAAAAAACCGATTTTTTTTCACAGTTTCTTCGAATATTTTTTACTATTTACTGGTAACTTTTTTTTTTTTTTCATTTCAAAATATACCGAAAATCTGATATTATTTCTCATACTATTGGGGATAATTATTTAGTAATGTAATAAAAACAAAATATCTAATTTTATAAATTATGTTATAATAATTATATAATTTATTCGTACCTGGTTGATATTCAATTAAACAACGGTATGTTTTTGAGCTAATATGCCGAGATTATACTTGTAGTTTTATAATATTTGGTGTGATTTTTACATACGGAAGACGGTACTATTACATTAATTATGCTAATAGTTGGCCCACTGTCGGGTGCTGCTCTAACATTGCAACTAATAATTTCTCATATTATATTAACAAATACTTATATTAACAAACATATTAACAAATAATTTCCCATATAACCTAGTAGCAATCTCGACCAAGTTTAATATAAATAATTAATAAGAACTTTTGTTAAGCAATATTAATATGATAACATGATTTATAAAATTAAAAATTTCATTTTTATTATATTACTGAATAATTATCCCCAATAGTATGGAGAATTAATATAAGTTTTTTTATATTTGGGGCATTCCATCCCAAATCGGACAGTTTGAATTTTTTTTTTTTATATTTCCTCAATGTTTGATATTTTTTATTACCCATAAAAAGACCCTTTCTGTTAAATTTTGAGATTTTTTTGATTACCCGTTCAAAAGATTTTAAATTAACAAAAAACCGGTCTTTTTTTGGTATTTTGCTCATAACTTCTTTAATAATGGTCCAAATTAAAAGTCGTTTTTTTCAATTTTTTTTTGCCTTTTTAGAAAAAAAAACAACCAAACTATTTGACGTGTTCTTAAATTAGTTTTTTGAGTTTTAAACTTTAAATCGCGTTTTTAAAAGTGAATGTCATTTTTTATTTTTTTTTACTCTTTTGTTTTAAACATCTAACTATTCAACAATTTTTTAGACTAGTCCGATCGTGGAATTTCCATAACTACTATTTTTTTCGATTTTTGAAAATGATTTTTTTCTTATAAATTATTATGAATACCAATTTTTGTTACTGTATAGTATATTTGTAATCATTTTGAATTAATTTTGACACGTTTTCATTGTCAACGGATTTTTAACATGAATAATTAATCGATGAGCAAATAACAACAGTTCAAGAATTCTACGAGTGGGCATTGAACCTAAATAGTGTACTGAATATTGCTGTTAAATTTTCACCTGAGAAACATTATTCAGATGCAAAAAAAATATTTTATTTGCGATAAAATACTACGAAGTCAATCACAGAAGGACACAAAAATTTCATTCAATTATTCCAATGAGCAACGGAAACGTATTGGCAAAGGAATATTCTAATTGAGGAAATAATCGTATATGTAAGGTTTTCAAAAAGATACGTGAATAAATAAAAACTGTTATTATTGTTCATAAACAGACTTAACGATTAATTATTAATTTTAAGAACCTGTTAACGATAAAAAAAGTGTCAAAATAAATTCTAAATATTGAAAAAAATACTATACAGTAACGAAAATTGGTATTCATAATAATTTATTTGAAAAAAAAAAAAAATTTCAAAAATCGTAAAAAATACTAGTTACGGAAATCCCGCGATCGGACTATTTTAAAAATAGTTGAATAGATAGATGTTTGAAACAAAAAATAAAAATAAAAATAAAAAATGACACTCACTTTTGGAAACTTTTATTTAAAGTTTAAAACTCAAAAACTCATTCAAAAACACGTCGAATATTTTTGTTGTATTTTTTTCTGAAAAGGCCATTAAAAAACAAAAATTTTGAAAAAAAACGTTTAATTTGGACCATTATTAAAGAAGTTATGACCAAAATACAAAAAAGAGCGGTTTTTTTGTTAATTTAATGTCTTTTGAACGGGTAATCAAAAAAATCTCAAAATTTATCAGGAAGGGTCTTTTGATGGGTACTAAAAAATATAAAAAAATTGAGAAAATGAAAAAAAAAGTTTTTCAAACTGTCCGATTTGGCATGGAATGCCCCATATATATTCAATGAAAAAAAAACGTTTACAAGTAAATAGTGACACCTGCAAGAAACATATTTAAATGTAGCGACGAAAACTTTTTTATCCTTTTTTTTTAAGTGATGATTAAAAACTTATAAAAAAATTACTTCCCAATGTGGAAATCGATCAGCCATCCCTATTAGAATTCCCATTAGAAATCGATCAGCCATGTGGATTTTTAAAAATCGCTGGGGGCAGATTTTATATGCTTATCCGGCTAAACCCTTTTCACTCGCACGATTGTTTTCGGAAATTATATTGAGCTCGATAGCTCAAGGGCGTCCAAATTTTTTTAATGCTTTCTAGTCAGTGTACATTAGACTGATTAAAACAAGCGACTATTTTTTGTTTTTCGGAAAAACATATATTAAATACTTTCGGGGAGGTGAAAAAAGGTGCCTGTTAAACGCAGAGCTCTTAATATAAATATTTAAATACGACTCATCGCGAATTTCTATTTTCCATTTAAATAATACAGGAAACACAATTTTCAAACTTTCAAATTTTATACCTCGGCTTCAAGTCAATGTACCAAAATGAATGATACATATAGTTGTAGAGAATTGAACGCTCTACAAAAAAGATCTCTTATGATTTTTCGTTAACCCACTCCTTCAAAAGTTATTCAAGATTCAAGGTTAAAGTTAACCCTAGAGTAAATTTTACTTTTTTTTTTAGTTTCCAGCCAAATGTTAAAACTTATTACTAAATATCTTGAAATATTTTTTAAAACAAAAGTTTAAATTGCATTAACATAAAGTACCTACGTTGAAAAAAAATCATCAACATCAGTTCACACATATTCACCGTTCAATATACATATGGGGCGTTCTATCCCAAATCGGACAGTTTGAAAAACTTTTTTTTATTTCCTCAAATTTTTTATATTTTTTAGTACCCATCAAATGATAAATTTTGAGATTTTTTTGATTACTCGTTCACAAGATATTAAATTTTTAAAAAACCGCTCTTTTTTCGGTTTTTGGTCATAACGTCTTTAATAATGGTCCAAATTAAGTGTTTTCTTCAAAATTTTTGTTTTTTATGGCTTTTTCAGAAAAAAAATACAAAAAAAAAATATTCGACTTGTTTTAGAGTAAGTTTTAAGTTTTAAACTTTGAATCGTGTTTTTAAAAGTGAGTGCACATTTTGATTTTTTGAAAAAATTTTATTTTAAACTTCTATCTATTCAACAACTTTTGAAACCAGTCCGGTCGTGGGCCCTCCATAATTACTATTTTTTTCGATCGTTGAAAATTAAAACAAAATTCCTATAAATTATTATGAATACCAATTTTTGTTATTGCATACAGTGTATAGTCTTTTTTCGATTACCAAAAAACCGAAAAAAGAGTGGTTTTTTTTTAAATTTAATATCTTGCGAACGGCTAATAAAAAAAATCTCAAAATTTAACAGGAAGGGTTTTTTTGATGGGTACTAAAAAATATTAAAAAAATTGAGGAAATAAATCAAAAAAGTTTTTCAAACTGTCCGATTTGGGATGAAACGCCCTATATATATTAGACCACGAATAACTTTTGAAGGAATGAGTTTATCGAAAAATCATAAGAGACCTTTTTTGTAGAGCGTTAAATTCCCTACAAGAATATGTATCGATCATTTCGGTACATTGACTTAAAGCCGAGGTATAAAATTTGAGAGTTTGAAATTTTTTTTTTCCTGTGTTATTTAAATGGGAAATAGAAATTCGCGACGAACCGTATTCAAGTATTTATATTAAGAGATCTACTTTTAACAGGCATCTTTTTTCACCTCCCCAAAAGTACTTAACAGAGAGTTTCGAAAAACAAAAAATAGTCGCTTTTTTTTAATCAGTCTAGTGTTGCACACACAGATACGTGCAGAACCATTTTCATATTTCTCTACATGTCTGTTTTTTATATTTTGGGACATTGTGAATACTTTTCGTCAAATTTAATAACGAAAAATACTTGATGCCATCCCATTTGCATGAGAAAATGAAAATTGAATTAAAAAATAGAAAAAATAATAATTTTACGAAAATAATGCTTTATAACGAGTAATTTATAAAAAAATTGAAAATTGAAATTGACGAATGAATGATATTTTATGAATATGCATTAAATGAATAATTAATTTTTAGGTGACGGAGTTAAAAATCGGTATCGACGGGTTGGAAAAAGAGAGAGATTTTTACTTTGGCAAATTGCGCGATATCGAGGTTATGTGTCAAGACTGTGACAACGGTGATCCTCCACCGATCGTACAAAAGATCCTCGACGTTCTCTATGCTACCGAGGTACTTGTAACAAATATTTAAAAAAATAACTTTTTTTTTTCATTCGTTATCGAAAAAGACCACATTATGTATAGCTGCAAAATTTGAATTCACGACATATACACACCTGCATTTATTTATCGATCATCATAATTAGAAGCGAAGGAAAAAAAATCCTCTTATACGTCCTCAACGTCAAGCGATTCACGATAGAAAAAAAAGAAATCGTCGATTACATTATAACGACATGACGGAACCAGGGTTGCAAAATTTTTAATGAAAAAGTAATGCATTAATCATTACTTTTTTAATGGCAAATGGAAATAATTTTCATTAACAATTAACATTTCCATTAGCCATTAAAAAAGTAATGATTAATGCATCACTTTTTCATTAAAAATTTCGCAACCCTGCAATAGGGTGATGCAATCAAAATCTATATTTTTTTTCTTATTGGGTTTGATAGATGTTAGTACTTGTCAAAAATTAACTCTCAGAAAATTTCAGCTTTGAAACAAAATTTCTATTGGTCGCTCAAATGACTTGATATTATTTTCAATTTTGACCAACGATCATGACATAGAAATAACGATTTTTCCGTGTCGCAACAAAAAAGATGAGTGTTTAATGAAGCAGTGATTAGCCCAAAATTGACGTCAAAAAAAAAAAAAATAATTAGCGTGCAGGCCACTTAGATTATCATTATCATTTTTTTCAAGGACCCAAATTTTGGGTGAATTATTATTGCTTCATTAAATACTTATATTTTTGGGTGCGACAAGGAAAAATTGAACTTTCTATATTATGATCGTTAGTAAAAATCGAAAAAAAATATCAAGTCATTTGAGCGACCTCTAAAAAATTTTTTTTAGAGCTCAAATTTTGGGAGAGTTACGTTTTTGACAAATACTAACAGCTGTCAAACCCAATCAAGGAAAAAAAATTATTTAATGGTTAATGGTTAATGGAAATAATATACATTAACCATTAACATTAACCATTGACATTTAATGATTAATGGAAATAAATTCCATTAACCATTGAATATTAATGGTTAGTGATAATAATTTACATTAACCATTAACATTTAATGGTTAATGGAAATTATTTCAATTAATCAATAAGAGTTAATGGTTATTGAAAGTGTAAATGCATTATAAAAAGTAATGCATTATTTGCAACCCTGGACAGAACGCGCATCCTTCTTGGTTGCTTTTTTCGCCTTTTTTTTTTTTTTATCATGCTCCCAATAACGAAACATGCATAATCTCGTTCGCGATCGGAAAGAAAGGAAAAATTCGACGGTGAATCGGAGATTTTTTTTTTCGGCAATTAGCTTCGCGGTTCGCGTGATTTCTTGACGCTGTAATGATTTCAGGAGAATGGAAATGGCCAGGAGGAAGGAGAACAGACCTATTAGCATCTTCTCCTTGGTTCATATCTTTCATTTTCATACAAGGTCGATCTTATTAAGGTAACATTGAATGGTAGAAGCCAAGACTATTGAATAGCCTTTCTGCTCGGTTTTTTCTATAGATATAAATACATATTTAGTGTCAGGGCAGCTTTGGAAATTTCGAATTAACACGTCTTGGTCGTAACCGGTCCCAGCACAATAAACGATAATCGAATTTTTCACAAAAAAAAACTTGTGTTTTGTTTTTTCATCTCTTTGAAAAATTTCCATTCACCATTATTTTTTGTCCGAATGTTTTGCTGGGATCGTCACAGAGTTGAAGAAATTTAATGGTATTCGGGTTCATGGGTTTTACGGTTTATAATTTATCCCCTTTTTCGTTTCCATTCATTCCTCTTTTTTGTTATGTAAAAATATTTCTAACAAATCGCCGAAAATTGGTGAATTATTATATACAAATTCTCATCGAATTTGTTGATTATTCGTTAGAAACGTGTTTTATGTGCTGTAGACTTCCAATTGAGAATTCTCAAAGCCTTCTGATCAGGGTGACAATATTTTGGCCTTTTTTTTAAATTTTAAGGAACATGTGTTTATTTTTATTTGAAAAAAATCGAAAAGAAAATCTTTAAAGTCGACATTTCCCTCTAATATGAATGATTTCCCGTTTATGAATTAGAAAATTATGCAAATAATACAATTTTATAAATTCGCAAGTAACAAACTGTCCATGCTACAAAACAACTATGTAGAAACTATTTTTCGCTACAATGTGCCAAAATTCACAGAAGATATACTGTTGTAAAAAAAATGTGTATCTGTCAAAATTGTACAAACAAATGCACGTGAGTTATTCGATGTCAAATCGACCCCTCTCAATTTCGATGAAATTTGGTCAGAAGTTTTCTTTTATCATAAAACAAAGTTTTACCAAAGGAAAAAA
Source organism: Alloplasta piceator (assembly GCA_946863875.1). NCBI lineage: Eukaryota > Metazoa > Arthropoda > Insecta > Hymenoptera > Ichneumonidae > Alloplasta > Alloplasta piceator. Next base: position 18,992,427 of record OX333080.1, on the reverse strand, counting down.
ATTACAAATTTGTTTTTCGAAAATTCAAAAAAATTGGAAAAAATTTTGCGAAACAATTTTTTTGCACAAAATTTGCAAATTTTTTGTGGTAATATGGCATTGTCATCTGATTTACATATGCATGGAAAATTTTAACTCAATCGAAAACCGGGAAGTGGGTCAAATTTAACTTGCAAGATTTGATAACAGACACACAGACAGACACCAGGGCGGGTGAAACTAAATAAAAGCTTGTCATAAAAATTGAACAAAAAATTTAATGTCGATCGTGGATTTGCACGATTTTTAAAAATTCAAAATTCTCCAAATTCATCATTTTTCAAAAATTTTTTTCGGCATTTTTTTCTTTTCAGAGCTCCAAGATACTCTTTAAAAGGAATCTAGAACGATTTTTACGTAACTATAATAGTTTTCGAGATATTTAAAAAATGAACTTGAAAAATTCAAAGAAAGTTGAAATTTTGAATTTTGCTTTACTTTCGAAAACAATATCAAATTTTTTTCCTTTGGTAGGACTTCGTTTTATGATAAAAGAAAACTTCTGACCAAATTTCATCGAAATTGAAAGGGATTGATTCCAAGTATTGATTGATTTGGCATGAAATGACCCACGTATAAATATGATCTGACTGTTTGTGGAAAGTGCACAGTGTTTAACTACGGGCGACAAAATATGAATATAAAATATAAAAAAATGTAGAATTTTTGAAGATATTTTTCCCATCAATGGAAATATATTCTAGAGGTAAAATGAAATTTAAAAAAATTAAGGTAAAAATATTGTTATCGTACCAGAGGTATTATTTATACATATTAACTTCGTGATTTATATTCCATCTCTTCTATTTTTCTCGCTCTCTCACATGAAGCATGTGAGATCAAGATTGATCGATCGTTCTCGGCTATTTGTCTGTTAGACACGAATCATGGATTTTCCAAAAAACAAACATTTGCACGAACCTCTTATCGAAAATTGTCATCTTTCAAGCGTATCGAAGAAAAATTCATTCTCGCAAAGTGGTTAGGCTTCTACAATCTCAGGATTCGAAAAAAATCGAGAAGTCTTCAAGTTTTGGCTTTTCTTCAGATCTATTCTTATTTTTGCATTTTATCGATTTTTATCGGACACGTTTGTTTCACGATTCATACTCACTATTTTTTTTGCTTTCTAAATCGATACTAACAATATCTAGAATCTACAATATTGGATCTACACAATTCTCAAGCACGTTTCGATATAATTTTTTTTCCTCCACCTCTCTGTCATCTTCTTTCCTATCGAGCGATCGTCGACGGAAAAAAATATTGAAAAACAAAAGATTTGTGATAACAGTAGAAATTCAATAGTCGTAATGTCCTGAGGAAAAACATGCAGTTTTTGGGAAGCGTTTTTGGGTTTTGGTGGTGATAATAAAAAGTGTCTAGTAAATATATCTCAATCGAGGATCCTCAAGTTTTGGCACATAAAACAGATTTTCCTCTCCGTAGTTCGAACTTGGCAAAAGGTAATGAAATTTATATGTCGTGTCGTCAAAATTGATCGTTCGATCGTCCTTGATGTTTAATTTGTCGAAAAAAAACGGCATTGTTCGTATTTGTTGTCGAAAAATATGTTTTGTGAACAGAATCTCACGAGTGATAAATTTCAAAAGAGTGATTTTTTTCAGTCATTTCACTTGGAATAATTGTGTGTGATTTCAGGATGGTTTTGCACCACCGGAAGAATTGGAAGGTGACGGCCTCGCACCGGACGATGAAGAGCAATATTAACCCCGTGCTCCTATGTTTTTTTGTTCTCCGAGTTCATTGTACAATCAAAATAACAAGATCATATGGAAAATAATGTTTTGAGTGCGTTGGAGCTCGCTAAGTTCGTGAGCTAGTATCCCTCTAGCCCTTTTTTCTGTATAATGAGTATGCTTGGTCAAAAAAATAATACACACACACAAAATTACGAATTTTCCAAACGAAAAATGATCACGATTTTTCTTCGATTGTGCATATCATTCGATTATTCCATTTTCTGCATTACTCATACTCGTTAAATGATCGTATTTTTTTTTTCTAATTACCACATTTTATAACTCTAGTAGCCTTGCACAAAAAAAAATAAATTAAGGGTCTAAATATTCTGCGAATGTTCTATAAATTTTATCGTTCTAAGGTTATCAAAAAATAGTTCGATTTTTATTCGAGTTTCGGAAGTTGCTTAAAATTAAACCCACGATGGAATTATTTTTCAAGTATTATTTTTATTCTACTCTCGCGAAAATCATCGATAAAAAAATTCTCGTAAATTGAAATTACGTTGATAACCGTAGAACGCCTTGAAGTTTCGAGCAAGGAAACACAAGTTCTTCGCTTATATTAAGTTTATATCCCGTTGATTTTTACGTTTTTTTTCACTCCTTTTTCTACTATTATTATTAATTGTAATAATTATTAAGCAAGTATCGGGAGTTTAATGAAAAAAATTTTGTAACGATAATTTCGATGGTGTGAATTTCTCGACGGTAGACTGGCTTTCTTTTTTTTCTAATTGGCACCTGCTTTCTTTGCACCTTCCAACAAGATTAAAGTTTAACGAAATTTCGGAGCTTCTTTTAAATTCGCTTTGCCAATTCTTTTTCGACCGATAATTTTAGGCGAGGGTTTGTCATCAAACTAGCTTCGTATTGTACTTCTCCAAATTTCTGTCAATTGCACATTCACAAAGACAGGCTTTAATTGTAGAAAAAATGGATTAAAAATTCTTTGTCAATCGGACTCATCGGAGTCAATTTGTCGGAATAATGCGAATTCTTCAAAGATCGTTCCCAAAGTTCCGCAAAAACCGAACGTTAATAATTTTACCGATCAAAGGAAAAAAGTACTCAAATCATTTTCTCAAGCACAAAGTTTTGTGACACCTTATCTATGGAGCACCGGAACAATTAAATTATTTTGCCTGTGAAAAAAAAAGATAGAAAAGAGTCAAATTAAAGAGTGAGACTGTTAGAGAGAATGTATGAAGAATGTGAGATTGAGAATTTGCTCTGCATTCGTCGAATCTTTTTATTCCAATTGTGAATGAGCCCCATAATTACGAATTACAAATTGCAATTGGAAAAAAAAAATATTGCGATTAATGTCGTCTTATTGATTACCCTGATCAAAGATACATAATTAATCGGCACGCAGTACGACTTATTTTTTTCAATTCGAGACATGATTTAATTTCATCCTCTTTTGTGTGATTTCGTTCAGGTGTAAAATTGCCAGGAGCAGAATTGCGAAATGTTTCTTTATTTCTTCCTCCGCGATGCCAGAAAAATTTAAATAAAGTCACGTTCGGTGGTTTTAATTCGTCTCGATAGTTTGCCCGTTATTTCATCATTTTTTTTTCTATCCTGGTATTTTTTGACACTGACAAGACATTTTCTGGCGCACAATTTTGCACTCTTCATCGAAGCTGAATTGTAACTTTAATCCTGTTGTTAAGAATAATGAAAAATAAAATTATCGTCCACACTGGCTAATTGTGAAACGATAGAATATGTCGATATTGTGAGTACCACTTGTTCGTGTGTAATGGCTTGTAAATGAATTAAAAAAAAAAGAACGATAAAACAAAATGTACAGCAAATTTGAGAATCGTTGATTATTATTATTTTTTTAAAAATAACAACCGACAACCGGCGGCTGAAAAAAAACCAATCGAGTTTCACGTGTAAGATCGCGAAGGCACTGTAATGAAAACAAATGTCTTCGTGACACACTTCGAGAAATGAAAAAGAAGCGAGGCTAATTCAGAGAAAAATGTCTCAATTTTACGATATCTTGCATGGTAAAACGAAAATGAGAGATTTATCACCGGTGCCCGATGGTGTTAAATTTCGTCTTGAAATGGAAAAGACTAATCCATTGTGTAAATTTCATCTCGATAAGGTATTTATTATAAAATATCATTAACCCTCCGCGGTCGCACCGGGTCATTGAAGACCCGAGCGAAATGTAACTTGGGGATTTCTTCGCTCAGATAGTTTTTTACAGCGTAAAAACAATAACTTTTGGGCTTTGATAAACATTGATTCACATTCTACAAACATTAGGAATTTTTTAAAGATTTTTTGAAGCAGTTTAATCCGTTAAAAGTCATATCAAGACACAGAAGACCCAATGCGACCGCGGAGGGTTAATTTTTTTATTTTGTTGAAATTTGTTGAATATCACTAAAAATTCTTATGTTCTTCACACATCAAGGTACGTGCTTGGGAAGTTCACGAGATGCTTCAATTGGCTGCGACCGATAAAAAAATCGAACAATTCCGGAATGTCGAGACGAATCGTTTTTCGTACGATTGCAACTTGGGACCACCGCAGGATTTTTATTTCGGCAAGATGAGTAAATTCACCGAAAAATTACCATGGTCGATACTCACATCGGTGAGTTCGTAATGCTGAAAGACAAAAATTTATATTTAGTAACATTTCAGTGGAAAAGGCAATGTTGCAGTAATGTAACTGCAATGTTACCGATTGTAACGTGTAATATTACATAGACGTTACATGTAAGTTACATGTAAGTTACAAGTTCCTACTCAGCAATATGACATTGTTATATAAAATGTTATATACCCGGTATATAACAGTTATATTGCAAGGTAATGTAATGTTATATTAATGTATCTATTATATTGCAGTGATATCACTTTAATATTGCAGTTATACTACTGAAATGTTGAAATTATATTACTGCCATATTATTATTTTGCATTTTTTTTACATTACTGTAATGTAAAAAAGTTATATACCAGTTCTGTAACCTGCATGTAACAAAAGTTACATAACATGTTACTTGCACGTTGAATAACAGCTACGTTACATAGGAATAAAATTGTAACATTACATGTAACTTTCATGTTACATTGCTGCAACAAAACGTGATCACTGGGATATAACTGAAATATTGAAATTAAATCACTGCAATATTGTTATTATATTACCGCAATACTGTGTCTATTAATTTATTGCGGGTCCTTAATTTAAGGACAAATAACGACAAATCACTTCGTTACACTCTATTAATCTCACATACATACAGGGTGTCACAAAAGTAACAAGACGATTGAATATTTCCTCAGCTAAAATATTTTTTAAAAAGGTTAAGGTCATTCTTGTACTAACTTGTGACGAGGGTTTCAATGGTGACCTTAATTTTGACCTTGACGATGACATTCAGGGTTATTTCAAGGTCAACTTTTTTATTTCGAATGGAAACCCCCTTTTTTGACATCTGCAATCGATAGAGCGGAAAATTTTACATTTAAATATGTACTTGGGTCATAGGTACATTTTGACCTTGAAGGTCCTCTAAGGTCAATTAAACTTAAACAAGGTGTGGATACCTCTGGGAATAGAAGCTTTTCAATTTTTTTCGTGACGAGCAAAGTGTTCGATTGTAATGAGGTGCTTTAAGTAGTGACCCGGGTGACCTTGATGATGACCTTCAAGATAATTTCAAGGTCAAATTTTTTTTTAAATGAAAACCTGTATTTTTGAGTTCTGAAGTCAAACTTATTCCGAATACAATGATTGATCTTGTCCGAATCTTTTAATGTAAATGTAAAACTGTTTGTTCTATTGATTTCAGAACCCAAAAATACAGGTTTCCATTACAAAAAAGAAAAGTTGACCTTGAAATCACCTTGAAGGTTATCATCAAAGTCACTACCAAATGCACCTTGTTAAAATTAATAACTTCGCTTGTTACGAAAGAATTTAAAAAGTTTCTACTCCCAGAGGAATCAACATCTTGTTTAAGTTAAATTGACCTTAAAGGACCTTCAAGGTCAAAATTAACGTCAGCATTGAATTCCTCGTCAAAAGTTACTACAAGAATGATCTTGACCTTTTTGAAAAATATCCTAGTTGAGGTAATAGTCAGCCGTCCCGTTACTTTTGTGACACCTTGTATAATCAAAGTTACACTCACATCGTTACAAGCATATTCCGGAACGGCTACAAAATTTTTTTACATTACTGTAATGTAAAAACGTGATATACCAGTTATGTAACCTGCATATAACAAATGGTACGTAACATGTTACTTCCATGTTATATACCACTTATGTATCACAAGAATAACATTGTAACATTACATGTAACTTCCATGTTATATTTCCGCAATATAACATATGTTATATCTTACTGTAATGTCACTATTACTGTAACGCTACTTTCATGTTTGTTCATGTTTGTTACATGTAAAATTGAATGTCATGTTACTGTAATGTCACTTCGTTACAAGCATGGGACGTAACGGCTACAAAACTCTTTTACATTACTGTAATGTAACAAAGCTATAGACCAGTTATGTAACCTGTATATAACAAATGTTACATAACATGTTACTTGCACGTTACATAACAGCTATGTTACACAGGAATAACATTGTAACATTACATGTAACTTCCATGTTATTCTGCTGCAATATAACGTGTTCACTGGGATTTGAGTTCATTCGTATATTTAATTTTTTTTTTTGCAATTTTAGGATTGGGAGACCAACATAAAAAATTTAGTCCCCCAAAATCTGAGTTTGAAGTACGACGAAATATTCGAAACGCACATGGACGAAACTAAGGAACGTTACAAAAGTGCGATGCACGATATGGCAATGCAAAGTGTGATATCAAAGGGATGCGGCTGTGATTGGACTGAAATCGTTGATCCACCGTACAAATTGCCCGGACGAACGGAAAATTATGAGAAATTCATGATCAATCGTTGCAAACTGATGAAACAATACTTTTTGCCTCACAAATTGATGAAGAATATATTTTTACGAGCTTGGACGGTGCTACCAAAATTTGTATGTGATTTTGGTAGTTACCGATCATTGGGATTTCTTGATCTCGCCAGGTACTCTGATTTCCCTGAAAATTAAGTTTATTGATCTAATTTATTTAAAATTCGACATTTTCATTCATAATTGTATTTTGGAAATGTTCTGAAATGAAAATTAATATTTTTTCAGGTTCATCGATGCAGTAGAAACTGACATGAGAAAAGGTGCTCAGGCGATTGAAAAAATTTACTACACGGGAATAGTGAAGCTATTGTCGCAGCCAAGATATATTCACGACATACACAGCTCGATGGTTGAACATTTTCTACGATGCGCCACGAAATTGCTCGCTTATCAGATTGTCAAACTTATGATGAAGAGCATTCAACACTATCTCGATATATTGTCCGACGATACGAAGAATCCGTTGTTGGTGGTGAGAAATCTATTTATTTCAACGATATTTGCCGTCTCATCTAACGAATTTTCACTACTTTTTAATCAATAGAATAAACAATTTTACATTTGCATTAAATATTCGGAAAAGATCAATCAACCTTTTCAGAATAAGATTTCAGAACTAAAAAATACAGGTTTTCACAAAAATAAAAAAGTTGACCTGAAAATCACCTTGAAGGTCATCGTCAAGGTCACTACTAAATGTGCCTTGTTAAAGTTAATAACTTTGCTCGTTACGAAAAAATTTGCAAAGCTTCTATTTCCAGATGTATCCACACCTTGCTTAAGTTTAATTGACCTTACAGGATCTTCAAGGTCAAATGCGCCTTGTTAAAATTAATAACTTTGCTCGTTACAAAAAAAATTGAAAAGCTTCTATTCCCAGATGTATCCACACCTTGTTTAAGTTTAATCGACCTTAGATGATCTTCAAGGTCAAAATGTACCTATGACCTAAGTACATATTTAAATCTAACATTTTTGGCTCCTTTGATTTGACGATTTCAAAAAAAGGGGTTTCCATTTGAGAAAAAAAAGTTGATCTTGAAATAACCTTGAAGGTAATCGTCAAGGTCACAATTAAGGTCACCATTGAATTCCCCGTCAAAAGTTACTACAAGAATAACCTTGACCTTTTCGTAAAATACTTAAGCTGAGGAAATATTCAGCCATCCCGTTACTTTTGTGACACCCTGTATATACTTAGCTGCTCTTCCTTTGGGTATATCTCAGTCAATTTTTGAGATTTTGAATTAAAAATTTGTTTACATATTTTACAATATATGAGGCATTCCACGTCAAGTCGACCACCCCATTTTTTCGAATCACCAAAAATCACATACAAATTTTTATAAAATAGTTCTTACTGTCATGAAAATTCGATTTTTTTCAGATTTTTAAATTACATACTCTAGCCGTGAAAAAATACAAAAAAATTCTTTGTTCCATTTTGTAACTCGAAAATTATTCATCGTACGAAAAAAAAGTAGAACATGAAATTTAAGTTTTTCAACGTACTTTTCACGGAAATTTCTTACAAACTCCTCCGAAAGCTTTATATGCCATTTTCGGAGCAAATAATGTTTTGATATTTTTTTTCTCAGAATTAGCATCTTCGATTCGTCTGTAGTTTTAACAGTTTTTTACTTGATATATTTACAGACTACAAAAAAATTGGCTTAGTGGACAACCCATTCCTTTGCATGCGTTTTTCATCCCAAACCAATACACAAATTTCTGTTGAACATTAACAGGGTTGAGACGATTTATAAATATTTTCCACTGCAGCCCGCATTTTTATTTATTTTTTGTACTTTTTCAATTTTTTAAACTTCCATTTTTTTAAATTAAAATATCTTTTTGTACATTTCAATACACTTATTTATCAATGGACCCCTGTACACCGATAAAATCTATTCAAATTGAAGTCAAAGGCTAGTCACGTCTCTCGATTGCAAAAGAGATTTAATTTACCCTCTTTGGATACACCGACGTTTCTATATAAGTAATTGATTACTTTCGTAATCGATTACGTCCGACTACGGATTACAGATTACAAATGTAATCCGTAATCCAATTATTCGGATTACAGATTACAAATGTAATCCGTAATCTAATTATTCGGATTACAGATTACAAATGTAATCCGTAATCTAATTATTCGGATTACAGGTTACAAATGTAATCTGCAATCCAATTATTCGGATTACAGATTACAAATGTAATCCGTAATCCAATTATTCGGATTACAGATTACAAATGTAATCCGTAATCCAATTATTCGGATTACAGATCACAAATGTAATCCGTAATCCAATTATTCTGATTACAGATTACAAATGTAATCCGTAATCCAATTTTTGGATTAAAGATTACAAATGTAATCCGTAATCCAATTATTCGGATTACAGATTACAAATTTAATCCGTAATCCAATTATTCGGATTACAGATTATAAATGTAATCCGTAATCCAATAAGTCGGACTACAGATCATAAATGTAATCCGTAATCCAATTATTCGAATTACAGATTATAAATGTAATCCGTAATCCAATCAGTCGGATTATAAATGTAATCCGGAATCCAATCAGTCAGATTATAAATATGCAAAAAAAATTCTCAAGGAAAGACTTGTTATTTTATTGTTCAAATTTCCCTGATTTGTAAATACGAAAAACGAATTTAATATAAATATATTAATAGAAAATATAAAAAATATCTGTGACTTCACGGTGTTTAGGAATTCCAAAATATAAAAAATACCAAAAATTCGTTTTTCGTATTCACAATTCGGGGAAATTTAAAAAAATAAAATAACGAGTGTCCTTCCTTGAGAAAAAAATATTTTTGCTTATTTTGCCCTGAAACGATTCGCGTTCGACTTGCTCGACTTGCTCAATAAAATCTAAATTGATTTTTTCTGGAAGGCCATAAAAAGACTCAGATTTTCGTTTTCAACAAATGTACGGATTACGGATTACATTCATAATCTGCAATCCGAATGATTGGATTACGGATTACATTTGTAATCTGTAATCCGACTTATAGGATCACGGATTACATTTATAATCTGTAATCCGAATAATTGGATTACGGATTACATTTGTAATCTATATTCCGAATAATTGGATTTCGGATTACATTTGCAATCTGTAATCCGAAAATTGAATTACGGATTACATTTTTAATCTGTAATCCGAATAATTGGATTACGGATTACATTTGTAATCTGTAATCCGAATAATTGTATTACGGATTACATTTGTAATCTGTAATCCGACTGATTGGATTACGGATTAAATTTATAATCTGTAATCCGAATAATTGGATTACGGATTACATTTGCAATCTGTAATCCGAATAATTGGATTACGGATTACATTTGTAATCTGTAATCCGAATAATTGGATTACGGATTACATTTGTAATTTGTAATTTATAATCCGGGATTACGATTACGCCCATCTCTGATACTTTTTTAGTTCGATTTGGCCATGATTTTTGGGAATGAAGCAATGATACTGCTTTGTTCCTGGAATCGTCTTCGCAGTATAAAAACGAGATTGTTTTATTATTTTATTGCACTCCGTGCGTAAAGTGACCACTTCTCGCACGCTTCGCTCCGCTGTGCGTGCAAAAAGCGGGCACTTTACGCACTCGTGCGATAAAATTTTGTACGATACTCGTGCGAGAAACTTTTTCTCAACTCGTGTGATTGCAGCATTCGCCTTCGTCGCACTCGCATCGTAATGTACTATTATATCACTCAGTACAATAATGGACGCTTTTACGTCCGCAAGCGGACGTGAAAACGTCCGTATTGTACCTCGTGATATAAAATATTGTACATCACTCGGAGTAAAAACATTTTCTGACTCGTGTGAATGCAGGACACGCCTTCGGCTCGTCCTGCAAACTCACACTCGTCATAAAATGTTTTTACGTCCTCGTAATGTAGTGTACTATTTCCCTGTCTACGATTAATAATGATAAGATATCAATATCTACACTATTTCGTTAAATCACTCTATAATGATACATTTTATCAATAAAAATGCATGCGAAGGAATGGGTTGTCCACTAACCCAATTTTTTTATAGTCCGTAAATATATCAAATAAAAAACTTTTAAAACTACAGGCGAATCGAAGATGCTAATTCTGAGAAAAAAAGATCAAAATATTATTTGCTCCGAAAATGGCATAGAAAGCTTTTGGAGGAGCTTATAAGAAATGTCAGTGAAATGCGCGTTGAAAATCCTCAATTTTAAGTCCTACTTTTTTTTCGTACGATGAATAATTTTCGAGTTACAAAATGGGACAAACAAAATTTTTGTATTTTGTTCCGGCTAAAATATGTAATTTAAAAATCTGAAAAAAATCACGAATTTTATTGATAGTTAAAACTACTTTTTAAAAATTTGCATGTGATTTTTGGCGATTTCAAAAAATGGGTTGGCCGACTTGTCGTGGAATGCCTCATATATACTTTAAGAAAATGGAAAAAAAAACGATTTTTTTGACCCGTCACAGTGACCTTCCCCCTTGACCGTATTTAAGAAAAAATCAAATTTGCCACAGATAGTATTGCAGTGCAAGGATAATGCATTGTACACCGTTCCATCGATCGACGACATTCACAATGCTCTCCACGATTTGTTGAATAATATCGCGAGCGTGGCTCAAAAATTTCCACCATTGGAATCGTGGGTCGACGTTCAAACCATCCACGAATTTATTCCAATAGTCACGCCGAGCTGGCACCTCGAATCCGCGCACAAACGCTTGGACGAAATTCTCGTTGAAAAATTTCAACCTCTACGTCTCTATCTATCCTCACTTCATGAACAATTCGGCGTCGTCTACGACGTTAAAACTCACAACGAAGTAGTGGCTTATGTCGCCGAAGAGCAGAAGTTTGAGGATTGCCTCGCTAGACTGCAAGATTTTAATAATTTTATTCTTGACATCAATGGAATGGTAAATTTCAGTGTTTTGAAAATGTTTATTTTTCAAGTTCATTTATCTTTATTGGTATCGTACAATTGAATTGTTTTTTCCGTTCTTGAAATTTGCAAACTTTGTCTGTAAATATGATAAACGACTTGATTCGTGGATTTGCGGTGTCTCAGTGAAGACGGTTTGTAGACAGTGGTCAAGGATTTGTTTAGGGTACGAGTCTACTTTAAAAAGCTAAAAAAAGCAAATTTTTAAGATTTTTTTCTCAGCTCCTTTATCAGATATGACTATAAAACTGTTTTCACAATGTTTCATGCTTCGCAAAAAAAAAAAATTGTTTTTACTTTGATTCTTTGAATAATTTATAGAAGGTGTCAAAGTCGAGTCTTCGAAAATGTCTTGTCCCATGGCCGACGGTTAAATTCAGGATTGGCAAGTCTGAAACAAAACATAAAAGAGCATTTTCAAGAGGAAGGTTCTTCCACAACAATTCACCACCGTTGATGGAAAATCGATTTGAAAAAATGGCGGATGTTTGAAATAAATTGTGAAAAATTCAATGGTTCATTTTCATTTCAAACATACCCCATTTTTTAAAAATCGTTTTTTCATTAACGGTGGTAAATTGTTGTATAAGAAACCTTCCTCTTTAAAATGCTTTTTTACTTTTTTTTTGTTTCAGACTTGCCAATCCTGAGATTAACTGTAGGCCATGGGACAAGACATTTTCGACTTCGGCGCCTTCTATAAGTTATTCAAAGAATCAAAATGAATTTTTTTTTGTATCTTCAAAGGATGAAGCAATGTTGTAAAAACAGTTTTATAGCCATATCTGATAAAGGAGCTGAGAAAAAAATTGAAAATTTACTTTTCTTGGCCTTCTAAAGTAGACCTTAATAAAAAAAACAATTTGTTTATTACCAGTGTACAGCATTGCTTTATACTAATCCCCCCCCCCTTTCTTAGTAAGGCCGGGGCTGCAGCCCGCACCCTACACCTTTTCCATTCTGTATCGCAATTCTGCCGAGATTGAAGGGAAAACTGCAGAAAAACCTTCACTGATACAGACGGTAAACTCTACCTAAGCGCCCGTCGGTAGCAATGCGAGCACGCTCTAGCACGACTATCGTCGGTCGGTTAGGTAGTTACCTCCTCCATTGCGATCCAGTGAGCCAGTCGCTTGCACAGTTAGGTGAACCACCATCCGAGCGATAAGAACCGCGTCGGCAGGCCTCACCGAAACCGTACAATTAACCGCCCACTCATCGCAATGAGGTCTTTGGGATTCCATTATTTTAAGGTGGGGTCCCAACCCACCGGGATTGCAGCTTATAAACACTTGAAAAATTGGAATATTTTTCAGCGGTGTCGCCGGGGTTCGAACCCGGGTCCCGCGGATTACGAGACCCGCGCTCTAGCCACTTGGCCACTGCTCTCTCCAAGTAGACCTTAATATTAAATTTCCACGATGAATGAGAAGCGTCATTTATTGAGGAAGCCAATATTGATCTGTGTAGGGGAGCGGGGGGCTTGTAACAGTTTTTGAAAAAAGGCCTGTATTGTCTAAAATATGTATACTTTCATGCTTGTGCCTAAGGGGGTTTGTAGAGTATATATTTGAGCACTAATTCCAATTAAAAAATCATTAAAAATCTTTATCCATCTTTTACACCAGATACTTTTTGAAAAAAGGGAGTTGTTACAACTATGAGGCAAGTTGTAACAAGCTCGGGACAAGTAGTAACAATGAAAAGACTGACAGCGTTTATAAGAAAGGACCATAGTTGGGCGAATTTGTAATTAATTACAAATTACAAGTTGTAATTTGTAATTAAATCGAAATCCATTACCCATTACAATTGTAATTTGTAATTCAACCGAAATCCATTAACCATTACAATTGCAATTTGTAATTAAACCGAAATCCATTAACCATGACAATTGTAATTTGTAATTAAACCAACATCCATTAACCATTACAATTGTAATTTGTAATTGAACCGAAATTCATTACCCATTACAATTGTAATTTGTAATTAAACCGAAATTCATTACCCATTACAATTGTAATTTGTAATTGAAACGAAATCCATTAACCATTACAATTGTAATTTGTAATTAAACCGGAATTCATCAACCATTACGATTGTCATGTTTAATTGAACCGAAATCCATTAACCATTACAATTTTAAACTGTAATTAAACTGAAATTCATCAGCCATTACAATTTGAAAATGTAATTAAACCGAGATCCATCGACTATTACAATTTTTAATTCTAATTAAACTGAAATCCATTAACCATTACAAGTTCAAACTGTAATTAAACTGAAATTCATCAGCCATTACAATTTGAAAATGTAATGAAATCGAAATCCATCAACCATAACTGTTACGATCCGAGTCAATGAGCGGTCTGAATTAACTCGTCGATGAATAAGAAAAGGTATTAAATGTTTGTTTTTCGGGATCGTTTCTCGATTAATGATTGAAATCAAATATTGTATTTTATTGGACAATTTAACGTTGAGCGTGGCACGAGATTTATTTGTTTGCCGACGTATAACGCTGTTGATTCGGTGAATATTGTTATTTTTATAAATGATTAATTATTGAAGAATTATTATTTAGTCTTAACACAACGAGATTCGTTGGGACTAAACTTCCTATTATGTCGCCGTTTACGACAAGTCTAGAGACTTACAATTAAAATAACTTACAAAACTACTTAGATATTAAGCTTTATTATTTTCTTTTAGTAGTTCATTGTTGCAAGTTTGGAGTAAGACTAATTTGGGAAAATGAGGGGGTCGATTAGGTAGACGTGAGGCGGTAGCCGAAATGCTGACCATGCAGGCCACGCGCGAGCGATGGAAAATGCAAAGTGTGGATTTTGGGAATGAGGAAAGAAACAGGTATATGGCGCGTTGCCACGTGCATCGATTTGGCGGATACGAATCGGTGAAATTTAATATTGCCGTCCGGTCGATCGGAGGATCGATGGTCTTAGTACTTTCTTGGAATTATTTATGAATAAATTAAGGAAATTACTCAGCGGAAATTCAAGAACGATTTCCGTTCAAGCGTGTGAATGTCTAAATGATTATTGTCGTGAATATACCAAATATGGTCATGAAATTATTTGATTCGAATGTGTAATTATTTGTGAGTTATTACTAGCAATGAAAGCAAAAAGGGCCAGGACGTAACACCTCCCCCCATGGAAATTAGCTGACGCCATGCTTCAGCTAATGAGAAGAGCAAATGCGAAGCAGTCATGGCACTTTGTATGAATATTTAATCGGTGTATTTGGATATTTGGGTATTTAGATATTTGGATATTTGGATTTCGGATATTTGGCGAATTAATAGTCGAGTACTCTAATTAAAATAAAGTGTTGAAATTGTCGTCTGTATGGTGGGCGAAAAAGGGCCAGGACGTTTAATTGTAATTAAACCGTCTAGAAAAAAAAATAATTAAAAGTAACCAATGAAAATAATTATTTTGTTTCGGGTCGGTTTAATTACAATTAAAAGTTGTAATGGTTGATGGATTTCGGTTTCATTACATTTTCAAATTGTAATGGCCGATGAATTTCAATATAATTACGCAGTTTGGAACTGTAGTGGTTAATGGATTTCAGTTTAATTACAATTAAAATTAGTGGATTTCGCTTTAATTACAAATTACAATTGTAATGGGTAATGGATTCCGGTTGAATTACAAATTACAATTGTAATGATTAATGGATTTCGGTTTAATTACAAATTACAATTGTAATGGTTCATGTAGTTCGGTGTAATTACAAATTACAATTGCAATGGTTAATGGATTTCGGTTTAATTACCCATTACATTTGTAATGGGTAATGGATTTCATTTTAATTACAAATTACAATTGTAATGGTTAATGGATTTCGGTTTAATTACACATTGCAATTGTAATGGGTAATGGATTGCGTTTCAATTACAAATTACAATTGGAATGGGTAATGAATTTCGGTTTAATTACAAATTACAATTGTAATGGGTAATGAATTTCGGTTTAATTACAAATTACAATTGTAATGGTTAATGGATTTCGGTTTGATTACAAATTACAATTATAATGGTTAATGGATTTCGGTTTAATTACAAATTGCAATTGTAATGGCTAATGGATTTCGGTTTAATTACAAATTACAATTATAATGGTTAATGGATTTCGGTTTAATTACAAATTACAATTGTGATGGATAATGGATTTCGGTTCAATTACAAATTACAATTGTAATCGTTAATCCGTTTCGGTTTAATTACAAATTACAGCTTTAATTTGTAATGGAAATGTAGTTAATTACACCATGTAATTTGCTGCTGCCCAACACTGGAAAGGACCCGTTTTTATTGGTTATCAATCTTGTATTATCCATGAATTATCCACATCGTGGTTCATTCTTATGATGATTATAATCTTTGACTATAAATAATCAACATGACACTTATTATAAATATCATAAATACTTTTTTTGTATCATAAAATTTTACTTGAAAAAATAAACATGGCACTTTTGACTTATCTCTTAGCACAATCAGTTCTCATAGCTGAGTTGTAGTTTACGCAACGCGGATGATGGTAACTTCATTGTTCTTCTTTTTTAT
Source organism: Alloplasta piceator (assembly GCA_946863875.1). Taxonomy (NCBI): domain Eukaryota; kingdom Metazoa; phylum Arthropoda; class Insecta; order Hymenoptera; family Ichneumonidae; genus Alloplasta; species Alloplasta piceator. The sequence goes on along the minus strand of OX333080.1, from coordinate 18,976,040 downwards.
ATATCTAGAAAGGGAGACATGGCTCAAGTCGAAATTTTTGGCTGCTTTTCGTATGCTGACCCTTTTTTACAAAATTTCAGTTGATGCCGACTCATCTTCACTTTTTAATCCTCTCTCGGATTTTCTCTTTTAGTCTTTCATTAAAAAAAAACACAATACAATAACTTAGGATCTTCTTCTGGGCAATATTAGCGTAAAGAATAAAAAAATGCGCAAAAAGCTGCAAATAATTTTTAATACTATGTAATCATTATACTACTATTTGTAATAATATTATATATGCAAATGCATGCACACTTATCAGACTTATCACAACAAGCTCCACTCTCTTAGCACCTCTTAACACCTCTTATGTTAGCACCTCTCAGTCCAAGATGCGCAAAGATCATCCAAAAGTTAACTCCGTTAATCGTTAATTCGCTACTCAAAAAGTTAACTTCGATAATCGTTTAATCGTGACCTTTTTGTAAATTTAACGCAAGTTAAAGTTAGCCGTTAAAAAGGTTAACCACTCAGCAGTTGTGTTGATGTTTCAGTATTATATATTAAAAATAATACACAGATAAATGAGCAATTCGGTAGATTAAGTGTTAGATGTTTTTAGAAAGAAAATACAGAATCATACACTACTGGAAACAAGAGAGGGAGCAAAAAAATTTCCTAAATTTTTAGTGGTTTTTAAAAATGCTGTATCTCTGCGAAAAATGGTCGTATCGAGGTCGACAAGAAGCATTTCGAAGTTTCAAGTTTCTAGTTTCAGATCTTACCAAGATCTGATTATGACATGTTTAGGGGCATACACATGATCCTTTACCTTTCTTCTAAAGTTTGATTGTTTGAAACAGAAACACCGTTCGATAGATCAAATTGAAACTTTACAAGGTTTTTGTGGGTATATTGAGCTGTAAAAGTCACGCTTAACATTATAGTCGTTTTATCAATATTTTCAATTTAGCCGTTGATTTTCTAAAAAACCATTAAAAGGGCTTTTGCTCCTGTTTTTTCAAATTCATCACAACGATGGAACATTTTTTTTTCAATAAACCATCATCAATCCTTGTAGAAAATTAATGAATGTTTCTGGAACCCCCCTTTTATTTTTTCGTGTGATTATTGGTTGCTGAGATATCAATGATCAAGCACAAGAGAATCCTTTTTCGTTAAAAGTCCGATCTCAGCGAAAAAAGGTCGCATTGAGGTAAAAAAAAAAGCAAATTGAAGCTGAATAAACAAGTTATCTGGTCCATGAAATGGTTTAGCTGGAAATTTCGTTTCCAAGTTACTACAGCCAAAAAAACGTACATAAAATTTGCTCAAATTTTTTTCACATTATTACTTAGGATTGCGTAGAACTACTACTACTAATTTTGGATGAGATGCATGTTTCTCTTCATAAACATTAGGATATTAAAAATATCATTCGAGAATGATGATCGTTTAGCCCGTAAAATATCTTTTCCTGTAGAAAAAAGACATTCTACTACAGTACTAGAAGGAATACCAGTTTTAATAAATCTATTGAATAGATTTGTTAAAAACTAGCGAATTGTTAAAAAATCACGTCAATAACTAATGTAACGGATTACAGTTAACGGAAGTTCAATGTAACGGAAGTTAAGGGGCCATTCGTTAATTACGTAAGGGTCCCGAGGGGGGGGGGGTGAAAAATCCCTACATGAACTTACCTGGGGGGGGGGGGGGGGTTAAAGCCATTCTTACGATAAGACAGAATGTGCGTTTTGCAATGTAGAGTGATGGACATTTGAGAGCAAAGCGTTAGGCGAAGCAACTATTAGATCAATTTTTTTATTTTTCATGTACAATTTCATTTACATATTCTTATGTTAAAAATTTCTATTGTTTATTAAGTTTTAAAAATCTTAAAAGTGTTGATATTCACACATTTCGAAGCTTGTAAATGAAAATTATAGTACATTTCTTTGTATATTAATCTTACTTAAATTATTTGTAAAAAAATCCTTTTTACTGTCACGCAATTATACAGCGTAGCCATTGTCAGGGAAAACCAGGAAATGTCAGAGAATTAAATATCAGTCAGGGAAAATAAGAAATATTAAATCGAGAGAAAAAAAGTGTATGGGCGAACTTTTTTTTCTGTGCACCGATGAAAAAAAATGATAGGTGAATATTTTTTTCTGTTTTGCTTCCTCATATAGAAAGCTTTGTTTTCGTGAATTTTTTTTTCGAGATTTTAATGTCAGTATGTTTAAAATGTCCTAAAACATCGAGGAATCATATTTTTTTTAAATTTCCGGATGTATGTATGGGTGTGTCTGCCTCGAAAAATTCAAACGGCTATATCTCAAGACCACACTGGAGTAGCGTGCCGAAATTTTGCACACAAGCTGAGCCCCACAGACTCTTTGTTTGCTATGAATTTTGTAAAAATTCATTGACTTGTGCGTTTTTTTGCGACTTTTAAATTTTCAAAAAAAGGGCGTGGTTGCTCTAGCGTCCGCAAATTTTGCGATATCAGATTAAAAACAACTATACCGATGGTTTGAGTGATAAAGATTGTTGATATTGAATTTCTCAAAAATTGCTCAAGGGGTTCGTCGTTTATAATATTTTGAATTTTTTACAAAAAAACGCGTGATCGCTGTACATATTTCGCGACATCGGCCTCAAAACTTGTATAATGATAGTTTAATGGAAAAAGTTACTTGGTATTCAATTTTGCAAAAATTGCTTGAGCTGTGCAAATTTGATGCGATCTTGAAATGTTCAAACAAAATCTTGATCAAACATTTTACGATATAAAGCTATAGTTCTATTACTCCAATAACCACAGATAGTAAAAAAACTTGCAAATTGTAATATTGCACATCGTTTTCAGAGTATTTTTCCAATTTACTAAGCTTCTTCTATGAGGAAGCCAAAACTGTGAAAGCTACCTGCACTGAGAAAAATGTATGGCGACGTCAACCAAATTTCAATTATAAAATATGTTTCCCTGACGTAACGTCTATAATTTATGGTTAACCTAATATGAAAAAACATTGTAAAATAAACCATAATTTCGTAATCACACCGATCATCTCCGTATGACAATTGCAACAATTTGCCTCCTTACCATGCATGAAGTGCTAGTAACTATTAAAAGCATCGCATTCTCATTACTTGCATGGTTATACATTCTATTATGCATCAAATTCGGAATTGTTTTGAACATTAGCGACAGAAAGCAATGATTCTCATTTAATTGAAAGCATATAGTTTTACTCAGGAATAGTGTAAAAGAAAATCAATACTGTTGTATAGTTGATGGTAATATATGAAATATAAATTAGCGGTTAGTTAATAGTTGACGTTGCGCACTGATATCCCAACTTCGTTACACTGCCGTGTAGTTGGAAAGAATCATATTGTTGAAATTCCATACAGACACGTGTCAACGCTAGTTTCGATGCTGCATGAAAAAAACGAGTTGGTTGTGGCAATCATATGGTTTGTAACATATGCTTCAAGCAACTAGTTGGTTGGGGCAACCCTTCTCGTGGTTCCCACAACCAACTCTTTATTGGTTGGGCATTTGGCAACCAATAATATAGTTGCGGTAACCACGAAAATGGTTGCTCCAACCAACTAGTTGCTTGAAGTATATCTTACAAACCAGTTGGTTGCCACTGGCCACAACAACTCGTTTTTCTGTGCGAGTCGTTTTTTCCGTGTAAAAGAAAAAATACTATTTTGATGGTAATCCTTTTCGGATTCGACCATCTTACGTTCTGCCGCACAGTATTAAATATCCATACATAAGTAAGGATATCAAACATAGACGAACTTGGGGACCTTATAGACGTCGAGGGGCCATGCCTGCATTTAACATACATTTCGGCGGCTGAATTTGTTGAACTCAACCTTAACGCTGCGGTAAAGCTGAATGACCAAGAATTAGAAGGTACTATAAGAATATAGTAGCGTCATGAAACAAGATTAAGAAGGTTTACACGAAACAAAAATAATAATAAATGCGGCGACTGTTGCATATGAATAACAATTAAATGAATGTGTTCAATGAATTATGTTCTTATCGTTGCGGGCTTAACAATAATAATTGTATCCTCGCGCATATTAGATATTTATAGACATCTTCAAAATTGCATGTTTGATGTTACTTCCCGCTTCTAGTAAACTCAACCATATTATGGCTAATTTAACCATGAAATATGTTCTCTGTTATTATAATCAGTTTTACCATGGTCGTTTGTTGTAATTACCACGGGTTTTTCTCTCAGTGTGCTTATCATAGAGGAAGATTTGTAAATGCGAAAAAATATTGAGGAAGCGATGTGGAAATTTACAATTTGCAATTTTTTTTCTATGAAAAATACGATGTTCCTACCTTGTCACTTTTTTCACAAATCCGAATGGTTTGTCAGGGAAATTTTCGAAAATGTCAGGGAAATTTCAGGGAATTTTTTTCATCTGATTTAGTGGCCACCCTGTTTCATCATTTAATTATTTAAAAAAATTCAGTTCAACCGGTCACAACACCATTATAATCCAGCCCGGACAACGATTGATGCTCTGAACGGAACTGACTTTCACTCTTTGACTTATTTCGTTTAAGATTGTTTCAAGTTTAGTCACCGATTATTTTACGCAAAGTATTATTCGTTTGTAGTGATTTGACTGATTGGTTTCCTCACTTTAAGATTGTTGACAATCTTATCTCTAATTATAATATGCAAAGACTAAGTAATTATTCAAAAAAAAAATAAAAATCTTTTTTTTTGTCAAATAACGCGATTTAGTGTAACTGACCCTTTTCTAACGACATTTAATTATGTTGAATGCTTTTTAGGAAAACTAAAGTAAAATCTTACTTAAGAAGGAGGGGGAGGGGTCCAACAAATCTTATGTGTCCTTACATGGGAGTAGGGGGAGGGGGGTCGAAAATAGCCGAAATTATCCTTACTTAATTAATGAATGGCCCCTTAAAGAAGGCCGTTAATAATTTTTTAATTTAACTTAAAAGTTAAATCGTTAAGCAATGTGTTAACTTCGTTAATTAACGATTAATGAATTAACTGTTTTCTTCCCAGCTTTGCTCTCAGTACCTCTTAGCACCTCTTAGCACCTCTTGGCTTTGCACTACGCAAAAAAAATTACAAAAAAAAATGTGCAATTTTCTAATAGCACATTCTTAATGAAAATTCCTATTTTATATTTATATTTTATTTTATGTAAAAAGGAAACATGTTCATTAATAATGAAGAATATTTAATGTAGACTGGCAACGAGTATTTCACTATTGGAAAACTCTATCAGGAGGAAGCGAAAATTGGCCTAAAAATGTACACCGAGGAAGTACGAGAACTGATTATCGGCGAATTGGTAAAACGTCACAGAAACTTGAATCTCGAGATATGCGGAACCTTCGAAGAGTTAAAGAAACGATGTTTGAATATTCCGACGAACACGAAAGAATTACTGGATTTAGGTAGGTACGTAAATAAATTTAATTTGATATTGAATTCAATATTTGATGTTCGATCAAATTCACTACCTTGATCGTGCTATATTTCTTATGATAGTATTCTTCTGTATCTATTAAAAAAAAATCATTCAAATTAATCAAGGCGAATACATGCTTTATGCCAATACGAAGCTCATGGACATTCTGCGTGAAAAAATTGAATTATCGTTGTACATGATGTCGTCACTTCTCGAGATGACATCCATCGACAGGGATCACATTGAATTGAACAACGACACGGTGAATTGGCTAAACCGAATAAAACCGATACTCGAGCAAAATAGTTCATTGTACGAGCAGATGAAGTACGATCTCGAGGAGCAGCTGCAGAGCAGAGCGATGAATTTGCAAGCACGCATTGAAGAAATGTTTCCGAGGTACTGGATTCAAGCTGAATAAATGTTTATAATTTTTATTCATTATGAATAATTTTCTTTTACTTTAATACTCAATTTTAAAGATAAGTCCTGTAAAATTTGAGTTCGCAATCAAATTTATTTAATATTAAATTTATATGCCCTTGATTCAAATTAAAGTAAAGTAGTCTACTTTAGAAGGCCAAAAAAATGCAAACTTTTAAGATTTTTTTTTCTTAGCTCCCTCCTCAGATATAGCTATAAACCTGTTTTTACAACATTGTTTCATCCTACGAAAAATAAAAAATAAAAATGATTTTTTATTTTGATTCTTTGAATAATTTATAGAAGGCACCGCAGACGAAAATGTCTTGTTCCATGGCCGACAGTTAATCACAGAATTGGCAAGTCTGAACCAAAAAAATAAAAAACCATTTTGAAGAGGAAGGTTTCTTATACAACGATTTTCGACCGTTCATGAAAAGTCGATTTAAGACAAAATTGCGGTTGTTTGAAATGTCCGAAAGGAATTGTGAAAAATTGAATTGTTCACAATTCATTTCTAACAAGTCTTGACAAGTCTGAAACAAAAAAATGAACACGCATTTTGAAGATGAAGGTTGCTTACACATTAATTTACCACCATTAATGACAAATCGATCAAACATCCGCCATTTTTTTTTTAATCAATTTTTCTGAACGGTGGTAAATTGTTTTGTAAGAAAATTTCTCTTCAATATGCTTTTTGATTTTTTTTATTTCAGACTGGCCAATTCTGAAATTAGCTGTCGGCCATGGAACAAAATATTTTTGAAGACTCGACTTTGGCGCCTTCTATAAATGATTCAAGTAATCAAAATAAAAAATAATTTTTTTTTGTATTTTCGAAGAATTAAAAAATGTTGTAAAAACAGTGCCATAGCTGTATCTGATGAAGGAGCTGAGAAAAAAGTCTTAAAAAATTTGCTTTCTTTGGCCTTCTATAGTAGACTATTACCTTAAGTAAATTTTGAAGATGAGGTCAGCAAAATTTGAGTTAAAAAAACAATGCATCCAATGTGAAAATATTTATGTATGTAGACCTTTGGGAGATGTAATCTGCGTTGGATTTATGGTCGGACAAGTTTTTCAATTTTGTTCATTCGTTTTTTTGTGTTTTTTTTTCCTCAAGATTAATAATTATGGACGATATGGATGATGAGACTCGGATTCGCGAATACATCGAGGAAATGAGAAAATTTATTCGTGAAATGGACAGAATGGAGGAGGCAGGAGAGTGGATAAATCAGGAGGAACGTCTTTTTAAATTTCCCATTACGCCGTATCCAAAAGTTCGGGAACTCAAGGAAATAATAATGCCATTTTACACGCTTATTTATCGTGCTTATCAGTGGCAGCGTGATTGCGGAGTTTGGCTCGATGGACCGTTTGAATATCTCGATGCGAATATAATCGACAGCAAAACGACCGATTATTTGACCGATTTTAGTAAAACCGGCAAAACGTACAAGACGAAAATTAAGATGCACACTGCAACGAGTTATCCTTACAGGTAATAAAATCATCAAACTTTTGACGATTTAAATATTCGTTAAAGAAGATTTTCCTTTATGACAGTTGTCTATTTTCATTTATAATGAAATTAGCTTCGCAGGATCGGTGGACGATCCAGATCCCTTTCAGCATCCAGCGCCAATGAAACTTTGCTTCCAGTTGCTCGAAAATGTTAAATGGTTTAAGGTATGCAAAATGTGCCTGTCTACCGATGGGTCATTTGAAAAACTGTTGTACAAACAGACCATCCTTCTTATTTCACTGAGTGTACATTTCGTCGAATTGATTGCAAAATGGCTTTGGGTTCCTCAATTTTTGTAAGTTTCCAGTAATCATGCTCGAATTCGTTAAAAGAATTATTCGAAGAGTTCGGTTTTTAAAAAAATCTTGGGGGGAACGCCACTGTGACAAGGCTAAAAATACCCGATTTTTGGGATTTTTTTTTTTGTAATTAGGGACGCTTATTTGAGGATCAGATTTATTAAGTATATATTTAACTATATTCATACAAATTTTTATTGAAAAATATTAAAAATTGACTAAGTTATTACCATGAACGTAATGACATAATGAAAAAATAACTCCTCCTGGTGGCAGCGATACAGCAATAGAAAATCATCTGAAATCGGAAACCCAAAAAATTTTTTAATCTACTGAACAGTGTCTATCGTTGAGCGTAGCCATTTTTTAAAAATATTTTTTTTCACAAAATGGCGCTGATTTCATTTTTTTTTTGACCGTTTTTTTCATTTTCCAAAGGTCTTAGAAAATAGTACTTTTCAACATTTTGAGGAATAAAATTAAATGAGGAAGCTACGTGCAAAACTTCTAATCATTATGTTTTTGTACTCATTTTTTTTCAGCCATTCATATCACTGGCAAGTTGTTTTTGCAATCGTGCATTACGTCAGCGTCACTGGGACGAAATGTCGGAAATCGCAAATTTCGATCTCACTCCAAACGCCGGTACGACATTGCGTAAAATGATAAATATGGATCTTATGGGTGATTTGATCAAGTATGCATGAAAAACAAAAAATGTATCTCAAATAAATCCATGGTCTGAATTATAAAAATTGCGTATCACTAAGGAAAAGCTATTCCATTGGACCATTTAAATATATATTTTTCTCCGTATCAAAAGTATTGAAAATGAATTCTTAAGGTACGAGCTGATAAGTATAAGTGCGACGAGGGAATTGGCTCTGCAGGAACTTCTCGCAAAAATGATAGAAGATTGGGACGAGATTATATTCATCACCATGCCCTTCAAAGACTCGGGCGTCACGATTTTAACGCAATTGGACGATATCGAAGCTTTGCTGGAGGAGCACATTGTTAAAATGCAAGCGATGAGAGGTTCCGCTTTTGTCAAACCTATTGAAAATGAAGTCAGGGTTTTTTACGATTTGTTGATCCGAATGCAAACAACTATTGAGGAATGGGCAAAGGTATCACGAGATCAATTACTTCATGAATTATTAATGGTTCTCCGAAATTCTGTCGTTAATGAGCCATACAATTTCGTATTTTGAATTTCATTTGAATGCAAAGACAGTCGAATTCTAATCTCATCTAATTCTTCATCAAATTTTCGATAACATAATGTACGTTTTATGGAATTATTGATAATTTTATTGTTTATTAGAGAAATAAAAATCTATTTATTTTACTTCATACACCTATACCTGAGAAAGAGTTGAATTTACGAGCTCGGCTTATATGACTTTTTTGTAGCAAATTACTTTCTTTACAAAGTTCTCATTTGAATTTTCTCGATATATCTAATAGCTTAAGCGTTACAGCCATTTGAATACATGTTTTCATACAATATTGACTTGAAATAATGGTACCGCTGAAACAGTTGAATTTACGGACATGGTTCAATGAACTTTAATGTAGAGTACCATATTTCCAATAAGAACCCACTTGGAAAATATCGCGGAATGGTAACACTAATAATGAGAATTTTTTTTTCAATGTTAATCAAATGGTAAACCTTCAATTTTGATTCGCGACCTTTAAATATTTTTTGACAATTCTATAATTTGGAGAAAATTGGAAAAATCGATTGGGGTCGATTCGGAAATTATCATTTGCACAATTTTGTAAACTATCGATAATTCAGGTGCTGGAGACGAATTGAAATTTACACTAATTTTCATTTTCTTGTCAGGTTCAAGTACAATGGATGTACCTTCTACCGATATTTTCCAGCAAGGATATCGTGTCACAGTTGCCGGAGGAAGGAATTATGTTTCAAGAAGTTGACGGTACATTTCGTCGTGCGATGCAGATTGTTTCGCGGGAGCCACGTGTCAGAGAAACTGCCGGATCGGTTCGATAGACAATTCCTAATTTTCACTACGACCATTTTTTATAACGATGATATAGTAAACAAAAACATGATGAGACTTGCTTTATTATCCGTCAGTCGGGATTGTTCGAGGCGATGAGGGAAGCAAACGAATTACTGGAGAAAATTAATGAAGGCGTGACGAATTATCTCGAAAAGAAGAGATTATTTTTTCCGCGGTTTTTCTTTTTGAGCAACGAGGATATGCTAGAGATTCTCTCGGAAACGAAAGATCCACTTCGCGTTCAACCTCATCTGAAAAAATGTTTCGAGGGAATCGCCAAATTGGGGTATGGAAATCAAAATTTGAAAGAAAAAAAAATTGAATTTTTTTTTCGTCGAATCTTTCAGATTCAGCGAAGAATTGGAAATTTTCTCGATGTTCAGCGACGACAGGGAGGAGGTCAAGATGCAAGAACTCATATCGACGAGTGCAGCTCGAGGCTGTGTAGAAAAATGGCTTCTTCAGGTTTTTTAACATTTCCTCTTTGATTGTATCTTTTACCGGTGGAAATATAATTTTCTGACCATTTTTTTGGGACTTTAGGTCGAGGAGCAAATGGTAAAGTCTATACGACACGAAATATTTATGAGTTATTTGGATTACGGGCCGGAAAAACGAGTCGATTGGGTCAGAATTTGGCCTGGTATGGTGGTACTTTGCGTTTCACAAATTTACTGGAGCATGGAAGTGCAAAATTGCCTGATGACACACATGGCATCGACGATAGACTCACTGTACAAAAAATTGCAATCACAAATTTTCGACATGGTCAATCTTGTTAAAGGTAAAAATATTAATAAAAACATTCATTCAGTTTTTTTAAACAATTGCATTGATAATCTGAAATTATTGATTGTTCAAAACGAGTTTTATAAATACCAAAAAAAATCCGATTCCAATATAGAAAAATGTAAAAATATACATTATTAACCCTTGACTTGTACTTGACACACTTCTGCAGAATAACGTACTTGACACACTGGGGTTGTCTGTACCCCAGCGCAGGATTGTCAGTGCGTCACTATTGTCGCTATTTTAAAAGCGTGCCACTTTTCTCACTATTTTTGAAATTTGATCACTATTGTCACTATTTCAGAGCTCAGAAGTGGTTAGAATAGAGGTGCTGATTAGAATAGGGGATAAATTTGTACCTCGACTCGCTTACTACGGTGGACTCACGTAGGGGACAAATTTGTCCCGCGCGGAATCACTTTCAATACACGGTGTTCTTTTTTGTTCATTTTATTTTTTATTTTTATCGTTTTCAAAAGTTATTTCGATGGGAAATTCACCGCTCAATGCAAGCCATGCAGAGTTTAAAAAAAAAATGTATTCATGAGAAAAAGCAAGGAAAAACTAAAAAATATATATTTTAATACACCATGTTCTTTTTTATCTATGCCTTTGTTAAAAAAGGTGGTTCTACCCATCAATACGAACAACTTTTTCCGTGGGGATTCCTCTGAAATCGTGTAAAAAATTGCAGCTGTTTCATACTGAATGTGATACCTACTCGATCCAAAATGTATGGAACAGCTGAATTTTTTTTCTCTATTTCAGAGGAGTCCCCATAGAAAAAGTTGTTTGTATTGATGGGTAGAACCACCGCTTAAAAAAAGGGCATATCAAAAAGAACACACGGTATATGGTTTGCGAGATCTAGTTTGGCCTTAGATTGTTATAAATCTATGGTAAATGTGTCGTACAATGAATTTTCTTTCAAATGGTATCACTAAAATGACAAATTTTTATTCCGAAATAGCGCCCATGCAACCGGAACTAATAAAATTGTACGCCCGAGATATCCACAATACTTAGGGATATTCGCAAGGGTCAGCTCGACCCTTGCGAGGGTCAGCGTGCCAAGTCGAGTACTTACCTAGCGCAGAGGTTACCGTGATGATTAAGGCGGTTCCTCCAGGGCGAAGCTGTTCCATGGCACTTTCAGTCGAGCTGACCCTTGCGAATATCCCTAATGTGGATATCTTGGGCGTACAATTTTATTAGTTCCGAATGCATGGGCGCTATTTTGGAATAAACTATACAAATTTTTGTATTAATTTGCGCTGGGAAAAAAATATTCGACTAAGGATTTCGGGTCGTAACGACCAGCAAAGAACCCCGGAATGGGTCGTTACGACTAATAATTCTCAGACGTAATGACCAGCCAACTGGCCCCCGGAATGGGTCGTTACGACTTATAATTCTTAGTCGTAACGACCAGCCAACTGGCCCTCGGAATGGGTCGTTACGACTAATAATTCTCAGTCGTAACGACCAGCTAACTGGCCCCCGGAATGGGTCGTTACGCCTAATAATTCTCAGTCGTAACGATCCACTTCTTACGACCAAAAAAAATCGGTTGAAAAAAATCCACTTACGACTACGACCGAAAAATTCTGGTCAACAAATCTGCTAGGGGGAGCTGGGGAAAACAAAATCGACTCCAGATTTCGGGTCGTAACGACCAGGGGCGCGGATCTGGGGGGAAAAAATTCGATTCGGGATTTCTCGTCGTAACGACCACGGGCGCCGAGATGAGGGGGAAAAAAAATTGACTTTATATATCTGGTCGTGACGACCACGGCAGGGAGCTCGGAAAAAAAAATGCGACTACACATTTCTGGTCGTAACGACCAGCGAACGCACGATTCTTCATACGACCAAAAAATTACGATCGACAAGACGACCATTCACGACCGAAACTGTTTACGACCCTAAATTTAGGGTTGACGAATCTGCTAGGGTGAAATACAGCATTTTTAAAAAGCACTCAAAATTTAGAAAAAAATTTGGTTCTCTTAATTTTTGCCAGCAGTGTATAACATTGTATACTTGCCGTGTCCTGCATTTTGAAGTAGAAATATAACAGAAAAAAAATTCGCACAAAATTTTCGCACTCGACCTTACTTGACACTCGACTTTGGACAACTACTGTAGTCAAAAACTTATTGTCTTACAGTGATGCTATAAACTAGAAGAAGTACCCTACCAAACCAAGCGACCGCTCAGTTCACTCGGTTGCGGTCGCTTTCTGGTCAAATTCTCAATTTCAGGTGGCGCCATCTAGAACAGCGACCGTGGTGTGACCACGAAGACCGTGGTGCGACCACGAAAACCTTGGTGCGACCACGAAAACCGTGGTTTGACCACGAAGCGACCACAAAGCGACCGGTCAAATTCTCAATTTCAGCGGGGTAAAGCGACCGCAAAAAGACCCGTTTTTTCATGGTCGCTTTTAAGTGGCTTGGTTTGTTAGGGTAGTGACATCCTTGAACTAATGATAGATGTCGCTATAGGCCCCATTTTTTTAAATGTAGGTACTTAATATTAAGGAAATTTAGGCCTAGGGTGTTTTGTACCCCAGTGTATCAAGTAAGGGTTAAAATATAGATGTAAATAGTTGTTTATCCATTTAAATACTTTTTCATGGGACCCGCAAAAGCAGTTTTAACAATCTCGCACTTAAAATTTCATAAATGATGTTTTGTCAAGAAATTATAAAAATAAACTTTGACAACGCTCGCAGGACAATTGTCGAAGCAAAATCGTACAACCCTAAATGCCCTAATCACAATCGACGTACATGCTCAGGATGTCGTTAAAATGTTAATCGACAAGCGTGTTATGAACGAAACGGATTTCCAGTGGCTCGCACAATTACGTTATTATTGGGAGGATGATGTATTCGTTAGAATCATAAATGCCACTGTACCTTTCGCGTACGAGTATTTGGGAAATTGTCCTCGGCTCGTTATCACTCCGCTAACCGACCGGTAAATATAGTTTTCGTATCGACATTTTTTTCACGCTGACATAAAATCTGGACATCTAAGGAAATTAAAAAATAGCCAAGGAAATCAATATCAGGGGATAAGGATTGGTCAAAGGAATGTCATCAAAATATTTAATTGGTCTGGAAAAATAATAATTTTTTGATGTTGTGTGAACAAAAAGGTCTAGCAAATTTCAGTAGTGAACCAAAGAAGTGAAAATGAATGTGGTACGAAAGATAAGCTAAAACTTAAAAATGAAAAATAAAATGTCAGCTCATCCAAAACTGATAAGAAAAAGGCGCTTTTCCAGAGGGTAGAATATCCGAAATTGAAAGAGAAAAAAGAATACTTTTTAGAACCGTATGACCCTCAACATTTCTGCAGCTGCATTTTTCGATTTTGGCTCGGCAAACATTATTAACCTTCATTTTCAATTAGCATTTAATACAGGTGCTCATGAATATGGGTCATTCCATGTCAAATCGACCAATAGTTGGAATCAACCCCTTTCAAATTCGATGAAATTTGGTCAGAAGTTTTCTTTTATCATGAAACAAAGTTCTAACAAAGGAAAAAAAAAAAATTTTTTTTTTTCGAAAGTTATGCAAAATTCAAAAATCACCATTTTTTCAATTTGACAAGTTTATTTTTTAAATATCTCGAAAACGATTATATATAAAAAATACTTCATACAAAAAATATGAAGTTATTATGCATACACAGTATATTAAATTTCATATACATTTGTGCAGTAATATTCCCGTATAAATTTTAATTTTCAGAGTTTATTCTCTTAATTTTAATATACAAATATCGAATTCAAGTCAAAATTGTTAATTTTCCAATCAATGTCTATTTATTTCGATTTCGTATACTTTTTATTGAAATTTAATATGCAAATGAATATGAAATTTCAATAGCAAGTATATTAAATTTAATGACATTTTTTGCAGAGTTACGAAAAAATCGTTTTGGATTCGTCTTAAAGAGTATACTTGAGGCTACGAAAAAAAAGTTCCGAAATTTTTTTTTGAAAAATGATGTATTGGAGAATGTTGAATTTTTAAAAATTGACTGCTGAATACGAAAAACACGATATTTAAGAATTTTTATCCTACTAAAAAAAAGACTTGGCATTAGTAAATCAATTTTGTCGGTTTTTTGCTGAAATTTGAATGAATTTGTTTTTTTTCGAAATCGCTGATATTTTTTTTTACGAAAAGCGCAGGAAACTTCCGATCGAAAGCTATTGGAAAATAATTTTTTCGATTTCATTTCGCGCTGTGCCTAAGCTCCGAAGAGCTGAATACGCAAAAAGTTCGAAATATTACTTTTGGTGTATTCCAAAGAGTATTATAGTTAGAGATCTGAAAATTGGTCTACAATATACTTTCAGGCAACACTAAAACATACTCGAGTTTCAAGCAATTCGAAAGAGGTCGGCCTAAAAGAGGGTCCCGATGAGGGGGAATACCTCATATTTATATCGATAAGGAAAATGATAACATGAGAGTTCGATTAAAAAATTGTCTTTCTTCGGTCGGATGTAGTAGTTGCGGATTTTATTCTCAATTTTCCAAAGTCACCCTGATTTATATTTGGGGTATTCCAGCTAAACTCGACCCTCTTTTGGCCGCACCGCTTCGGATTTAATTCTCAATTTTTTTCAAAATTCTACCAGCCCACAAGAAGGCTCTGGATTTTTTTCAGATTTTTTTACTCGAACGGTCTCGAGTTGCGATTTTCTTTTTCAAATCGCCTTTTTTTTTAAATGACCTTTTTCAAGTGAACGTAGCAAAAAAACGCGAGGGCTCACAAAAAAATCATTTAAGTAAAATACTCAGTTTGGGTCGAAGTTTGATTTAAAAAATAGTAAAAATATTTACAACCACCCCAAAGGTGATTTTTTTCTTCTTAAAGTAAAAAAATCGATTTTCGTCAAGTACGTCATACTTAATGTTCCTGAAATTTTTTTCATAAGAAGCTGAATTCGTTACGAACATTTCAAGACCTGGGACATTATGCCCCGACTTTTCATTAAAGAGTGAAAACGATCAAGTCATGAAAATCATTGGGACTCGAGACGACAATATTTAGCAAAAGAATGGATAACCCGTATCGAATAAAACTGATTCATTTATTTATTTAAAAATATAATGTTCTATTTTCTGTGGCGGCAGAGGACAATTTCACGTTAACTGTCTCATCTACAATCTATCTATCTGTCCCTATATAATGTTCATAACGAATTCAGCTTTTTATGAAAAAAAAATCAGCCAAATTAATTATTACGTACTTGACGAAAAATCGATTTTTTTACCTTAAGAACAAAAAAAATTCGAAAAAAAAAATTCTCGCAATTTTCATGTCAGTATGAAGATGCCAATGCCCGTGTGCGTGCGTGCGTGGGTGTGCGTGTATGTGTGTGTCTCTACCAAACCTGCCGACGCTGGTCCGACGCGTCGAACGCTCGAAATTCCGACGATCGGAGCCACTGTCGGGACACCATCGGACCCATGTCGGAAAAATCACCCTTAGCGGTTGCGTCGGACCGGCGGACCGGAGTCGGAGAGCAACCCCTCTGCGGTATTGTCGGACTAAGCGTCGGACCCGAGTCGGAGATGACCCCGTCCACCGGTACCGTCGGACCAACGTCGAATTCGTTTCGGGACCGTGGGTTGGAAACGTTTCCTGGAGCAGTAAGGCTGAAGATGTCGAAATTTGTATCTCTGAAAACAAAGGAGTATCGTGATCGTGCGAAATGGATGTGTATAGGGAATATTATTTTAATTTATTCATTTCTCAGGAATATACGAGTATTTCGTGGGAGTGGAAAATATGCGTCGGGGAAATATTTTTCATTTATTTTTCGGGAACACTGAGTATCGTGAGGGGTGGAAATAGGGTGATGTGCATTGTTTTTAATTTATTATTACAAAATATTTTCTTTTAACAATCATAGTGACATTCATAAATTGGCACCGTATGCTTAAACGCAAAG
This sequence comes from Alloplasta piceator, assembly GCA_946863875.1. NCBI lineage: Eukaryota > Metazoa > Arthropoda > Insecta > Hymenoptera > Ichneumonidae > Alloplasta > Alloplasta piceator. Next base: position 18,959,490 of record OX333080.1, on the reverse strand, counting down.
ATTACTTCATTATATGATAACAACCGTTATCTCTAATATAACATTATGCTTGCAAATATTCCAATGATTCACTACATCACAATGTGTTTCAATATCCAATGGCCGTGAGTATCAATTAAAATCACTTCAAACAAGTACAATTATTCCGGGTAATTGTAACTTGTAATACAGCACTTGGAGGCATCGCGCGTCACTGTATTGACTTTGTCAACATTACAATTGTTCCGAGCAATAACTGTAATTGTTGGCAAACAACATACTCAGTGTGTCCAGCAGACTCATTACAAAAATAAACTGATTTTCCTCGGTTAATAATTTCATTGATCGTCGTCACATCCATACGTTTCGAGTAGTATCCTGTAGTACCCACAGTACATTCCACTACTGTCCAGTAGTGTCCATACGCCGTCTCTTATTTCTTGCATGGTACCTGTGATAATAAAAGCAATAAGTGGCTGCATGGGTTCCCTAGTGGATTCTATGACCGGAATTTCGGTCGTAAGTGGATTTTTTTCTACCGAATTTTTTTCGTCGTAAGTGGACTTTTTTCTACCGAATTTTTTCGATCGTCAGATCCCCTAGCGCATTTGACGACCAGAATTCTTCGGTCGTAAGATTTACGACCGAATTTTTTCGGTAGAAACGAATCCAACTACGACCGAAAACCTTACGGACCGAAAAATTGTGGTCGACAAATCCGCCAGGGTTGTCTCGGATTGTCGGATCTTACCAAAACTTTGTGACATGTTGCTGGACGAAGTTTTACGGAATTGTTTACTTCATTTCTGTAGCGAGATTTAACAATTGAAATGTTCACAATTATTGTGTTAATATTTGAAATCAAATTATTTCATTTCGATACATATTGGCTCAGTTTCAAATAAAAATTAATGACTTTCAATAAAAGTCCGTTAAATCACAATGTATTTCCCTGTAGGTACATTGAAATAACGAAATTTCTTCAAAATGAATAGTCGTATCAGGCCGGGCTCCGATGAAAATAATTTTTTTCACACAGATCTGGCGAACAGAGCCTGCCGTTCGCCCACAAACAAATCATTAAACTGTTAATATTAGTAAAACATTCATAATTGACATTTCACTGCTTTCATTTCTGACTGCGGGAAAACAAAAATCGTCGCTGTTGCTTACAATATGAAGGAGTATTGTCAATGCATTTAAATTATGTACATATTAGTTATAATCGGCGAATCACAGCTCAAAATATATAAATGAAATCATCATTTTAGCCAAAAAATTGTTACCTACTTTTACTACCTTCAGGTATCGTTGTCATAGAATTTATAGACTCATATTGTTACAGCGGCATACATACGGGTTAAAAATACATTATTTTCATAGTTGTGCCATAATTGAAACACGGTTCTGAATTGTAATCAAAATAATAACTATTTCCTCTTTAGCGATCTCATGGACCTACATAGCTATTAATTTTTTTCGTCGGAGCAAAAAATTGAAAAAGTTGATAAATCAGTTCAGGGAATGCGCAGACAAATTTGTTTTCCATTATTTAAAATATGTTGCTTTTTTACACATACCTACATCACTTCACGTAAAACATGTCATGTACAGGGTGGATCGTACATAAACTGCACACGAAATATTTCTTTTCCAATTTTGAGTGCGTTCATGTTCAATCTACCTTCAATGTTATATACGTTATGTATAATTTTATCACCTGTTGAAATGCATGTGAAAAACATTTTTTATAAGTGCACAACGGACCGAAAAAAATTGCTATTTTCAAATAACATTTCGAAAGTTCTTCTAATTGTTGTTGAAAAACTAATTATTTTTTCCGGTACGATACACATTTTCATAAATACAATCTACTTTCTTGAAACGCATTTCATTTCTCCGCGAAAATGGCAACAATGAATTAATGTAGAAAAGTTCAACTGTACGGAATATCGAGTGCAACATTTTATAAATTGAACGGAAAACAAAGTAAAAACATTTTCAAAATTGACCAAAAAAACAAACAGGAGCTCGAGGATGTCGCAGCCAAACGCCATTCTCTAAGTTTAGTGAAAGTCTTCAAGTACGAAAAAGAAATATTGGAATCGGTCAAACCGATCGAAAGTTATGAGCACTTGAACTTGGCTATTTTTAGGTTTCTGAAAAGTCGGCCAAAAATGATGAATGTTATTTATTTATTTTTTAAAATCATTAAAGAACCATATTTTCGTGGGAAATTTGCTGCTGATTGCGAATCATGTGGTGTTTTTGTCGGCAAAATTTTGTTATTACAAAAAGCAACGAAAAATTGGCAAAGTAAAAGTTTTTGATGAAAATTTGGATTCGTCGGAAAAACTATTGGTAGATTAGTATTAAGGGGAAAAAAATACATGGATATTAGGCCCGAAAAAAAGTTTTTTTTTTAAATTTATTTTCGCGCATGCATGATTTTCGTGCTTTTCACCATATGCGTGGACAGTCGAAAAGTGACCCTTTTCTGACAGCTAAGAGTGAAAAGAACCGAACGTATGTGGTGAAAAGCACGAAAATCATGTATACGCAAAAAAAAATATTAAACCATTTTTTTTTTTCCCCGGAAGGGAAAAAAACGAAGTCGTCTCTTTTCACTCTTAGCTGTCAGAAAAGGGTCACTTTTCGGCTGTTCACGCATATGGTGAAAAGCACGAAAATCTTGCATGGGTGAAAAAAATACTATTTTTACATTTTGGCCAAAATGTAACTGGTTCACTGAAATGACTAACTTTGTTTCTACATGAGATAGCCGATTGGGCATGAGCTCATTGTCTTCGTAATCATTGAAGCTTAAAAATCCCGCTTATTGGTTTATCTGTCGTATCTGTAAGTTATGTAAGTATTGTACACTTTAAGAAAATTCGAGTCCGTACATGGCAAACACAATCGACAATACAATGAATAATGTGCGATGGAATAATTTCGGGTAGCTACGTTTCTGATATTGCAAACAAATTTCTGTTGAATTGTACTCATGATAACAGTAGTAATTGTAATGAGAAATAGTTGATATTCTGAAATATGTCAAATATTCCGAGTATTGGATACATGCAGGAATTCATTTGTCCATTTTCAATCTGTTCGAGTTTTGTTGAAAAGTTAAACGGTACGAGTTCTAGTTGATCTACTTATTACAATGCAATTTCGATGACTTTTTATTTTAGTTATAAAGACAGTACTGAAGATGTTTAAGACAGTCACAAATATTCCGAGTGCTTGTAATTGTTTTGAACGAAATTTAATAAAGTTTATGTTCCGTTATTTGGTCATGATATTCATACAGAAAAATTGTGCAACAAACCGCGTAAGTTGTTGTAACGGAAAGAGTCATTTCTGGTATTCTTAGTGGCCACTGGAATGAAAATAGTATCGACTTTTTGGTTCCATAAAAATTGAATGCAATGTACTTGCAGCTTAAGTTCATTGCAGTTCACTGTTTTAACCATGTACGTTCTTCGAAAAATGAAAAAATCGTTCATGTTATGTAGAAGATAATAGTTGTAAATATGTACACGCGAACGATAGGTTTAAGTATCATCTAATTATATGAAAACAACAATTATTTGTAAGTAATGACATGACCTATATATTGCGCTGAAACGTCCACTGCCAATTTATACACTACCGGCGGAAATTTTCCGGACAAATAAACTTGAAAAAAGGTCTCGAACGTTTTTTGATGCCATTTCGTCGGAAGTCAACGTAATCTAATTCAATAAGCGGCATTTTAAAGGGGACGAATTCGGCTTCATTTCCTGTATTTTTAATTACTTTTACAATTTGTTTTTCGATTTGGACTCAATTTTGAGAACAACTGTTTTTCGGTCTTTTTTCCCCTCTCTTCAGGTGCGCGCATTTCCAGAGGAAATTTTTTAAATATATTTTTAGGATCTGATTCATAAAGGGGAAAGTTTGAGCTTCAATTTGCATTCTTAAAAAACTTTGAGCGATTTTTTTTCTAAAGTTATTCCATTTATTGTGAAAAAAGAGGAATTTTGAAAAATCCCGTATAACACGAAAACAAAAGAGGATTCATGAAAAACTTCAGGGTAACAAAAAGTTGCATTTGTTTCTGCTGAGTCCAGAGGAATTTTTTCAGATGTTTTTTACAATTTTGTTTTTCTTATTTTCTGGGTCGGAGCTCAGATCATTCAATTACCATAGCTCGAGAACTATGAGATTATTGATAAAATTCCAAGAGGGGAAATTACGTTATTTTACTATTTTCAACACATTGGAATTTTTTTTTCAATTTTTTTTCCCACATTTTTTTTCCAGCCTCAACATGAGAAAAAAAAATTATTGGAAAAAAAAAATCTGAAATAATTCCTCTGGACTCAAGAAAGACAGTCGCAACTTTTTGCTATCTTGAAGTTTTTCATGAATCCTTTTTGTTTTCGTGTTATGCGGGATTTTTCAAATTTCTTCTTTTTTTCACGATAAACCGAATAACTTTGGAAAAAAAATCGTTCAAAGTTTTTTAAAAAAGCAAGTTGAAGCTTAAACTTTCCCCTTTATGTATCCGATCCTAAAAATATATAAAAAAGACTTCCTCTAGAAAATGCGCGCACCTGAAGAGAGGGGGGAAAAGACGAAAAAAAGTTGTTTTCAAAATTGAGTCCAAATCGAAAAACAAATTGTAAAAAGAATTAAAAATACAGGAAATGAAGCCGAATTCGTCCCCTTTGAAATGCCGCTTGTTGAATTAGATTACGCTGACTTCCGACGAAATGGCATCAAAAAACGTTCGAGACCTTTTTTCAAGTTTTGTCCGGAAACTTTCCGCCGGTGGTGTACATTTCACAATTATTGTTGTAAAACATTTTTCAATAATAAATGGAAAAAAACCCCATCACTCTATTCCCACCCCCCGCGATACTCCACTGTTCCCGAAAAATAAATAAACATTTCCCCATAGCACATTTTCCACTCCCGCAAAATACTCATCCGTTCCTGAGAAATGGATAAATTACAATAATATCCCCTATACATCCATTTCCCACCATCACGACACACCTTTGTTTCCGACAAAACAAATTTCGACGACAACTCCAGCCTTATAGTGCTCGAGATAGTTTCCAACCTGCGGTTCCACCGCTGCGCTATAGAAAGATGTCTCCGACTCGGGGCCGATGCTTGATCCGACGTTTACGGGGGGGGGGGGGGGGGGGGGGGGTCTTCTCCGACTCAGCTCCAACGCCTGGTCCGACGGTACCACTGGGAGTCTTGGCTCCGATTCGGGTCCGACGCTTGATCCGACGGTACCACTAGGAGTCTTTACTCCGACTCGGCTCTCACGGAACCAGAGGTGGGTCTTCGCCGACTCGGGTCCGACGTTTAGTCCGACAATACCGTGGAGGGGTCGCTCTCTGACCCCAGTCCGACAGAACCACCAGGGGTGATTTTTCCGACATGAGTCCGACGGTGTCCCGACATCAGTGGCTCCGATCGTCGGAATTTCGAGCGTTCGACGCCTCGGACGGTTTTCTAGGGCGTACGCTTTGTGCTCACCTTCGAATGGATATATCTGGAGAACGGTTTAAGTGATCGAGTTGAAATTTGGTATACAAGTAGACTACGTATGTCCCTGTACTCAGTGCAAATTTTTGTTAAATTGCAAAACAATAGTCAATTTGGCGGGAATTTGAATTTTTTGTAAAATGTTTGTGGGTCGTCTAACTTTTGTAATTTTGCAGTTATCACCCTAAAATTTCATGTGTAGATACACTTTATAATAAGGACGGTTGGAATCGAATTTGGGAAAAATCATTCAAGAGGTTCGGTTTAAAAAAAAACTAATTTTACGCACAAAATTTGTAAGTTCTCTAACTTGTTGTAATTTTATATTTATCGAGCTGATTTTTTTTGTGACAATACATTCAATGACAATGAAAAATAATACTGTATTTCATAAAAATCGCTTGAGAGGTTTGGTTAGAAATTTTTTTTAAATTTTTCAAAAAAATTTTGTTAACTCTTTAACATTCGCATTTTTAGAAGTATCGAACTAAAATGTTTTGCACAAATACACTAGATAACAAGAATGGTTAGGATTGAATTCGGTGATAAACGCTCTTGAGGTTCGTTCTCAAATTTTTTTTGAAATTTTCGAAAAATACTTGTTAAAACTAAGTTTCCTAATTTAGCAGCTATCGAGTTCACTTCTTTAGCACCGATGCACTGGACGACAAAAACAATTAATAATGTAATTAAACGAAATTGCTAAAAAATCATGCAAATTTGAAATTTGCACATAGCTTCTTCATTTGTTTCCATCGTTCATGAAGCTTTCTTTATGAGGAAGCCATGATAATAAACACATGATAATGAACGGAAAAAAATAATGAAGCTATGTGCAAATTTCAAATTTTTTGCGTTTTTTTCCGCTACGTTCTCTTGAAAAGGGTCAAATTTAAAAAAAGGCGATTATGAAAAAAAAAGTCACAACTCGAAATCGTTCGATTTTTTAAATCTGAAAAAATCCAGAGCCTTTTGGTGAGCTGGTAGAATTTGAAAAAAAATGAGGATCAAATCCGAACCGGTGCGGTCAAAAGTGGGTCGAGTTCAGCTGGACTTATTTATGATTTTTTTTGCAGATGTTATCGTACCCTAATCGGTGCTTATTCTCTTCATCTAAATGGTGCACCCGAGGGACCAGCTGGAACGGGAAAAACTGAAACAACAAAGGATCTCGGGCGTGCGATAGCCGTGCAGTGTGTGGTCTTCAATTGTTCCGACGGACTGGATTACAAAAACATGGGTAAATTTTTCAAAGGTCTAGCATCTTGCGGAGCGTGGGCTTGTTTCGACGAGTTCAATCGCATAGAGCTCGAGGTGCTCTCAGTGGTAGCCCAGCAAATTCTCTGCATCGTCCAAGCCGTTCGCGGTCACATGGACAAATTTATATTCGAGGGAACGGAATTGAAATTGAATCCATCGGTCTACGTGTGCATAACGATGAACCCCGGTTACGCGGGACGTTCTGAGCTACCGGACAATCTAAAAGTATTGTTCCGCACTGTTGCAATGATGGTCCCGGATTACGCGATGATCGGCGAAATATTTCTCTACTCATCGGGCTTCAGTACAGCAAGAATCTTATCCATAAAAATCGTCACGACCTACAAATTGTGTTCAGAACAATTGTCATCCCAATCTCACTACGATTATGGCATGAGAGCGGTCAAGACGGTATTGACAGCAGCTCAGAACATAAAACTGAAGTATCCGGATGAGAATGAAATGATACTCCTTTTACGGTCGATAATCGACGTTAATTTGCCAAAATTCTTGGCCCATGATGTACCACTGTTTCAAGGCATAATAGCCGATCTCTTTCCCGATGTCGTTTTACCATCGCCCAGTTACGATCTTCTGATTCGCGCCGTGCACGAAGTCGCCGAGAAAAATAATCTCCAGACCGTCGATGGTTTCATACTGAAGATCATACAGACCTTCGAGATGATGATCGTGCGTCACGGTTTCATGTTGGTCGGTGATCCATTTGGTGGCAAAACAACGGTACTTCGTACCTTGGCCGAAGCATTGAGTCTGATGGACGATTGGAACGTTGATTACGGCGCTAAAACCGTGTGGACGACTATCAATCCAAAAGCCATCACGATGGGTCAACTTTACGGTCAGTTCGATCCAGTGTCGTCGGAATGGACGGACGGTGTTGCCGCCGTTGCCTTTCGTCGTTATTGCTCTGACGAGAGTCTCGATAGAAAATGGCTCATCTTCGATGGTCCGGTTGACGCTGTTTGGATAGAAAATCTCAATACAGTCCTGGATGACAACAAAAAATTGTGTCTAACTTCCGGCGAAGTAATGCAAATGACCTCGGTCATGTCAATGATATTCGAGGTAATGGATCTTCTGCAAGCTTCACCAGCTACGGTATCACGCTGCGGTATGATATACATTGAACCTCACGTACTCGGTTGGCATCCATTTTTCACATCATGGCTGAGGTCCATAAAAAATTGCGCCTGGTATCGAGGAAATCGTGGCTTAATCACGGATCTTTTCGATTGGTTGATGGAACCTTGTCTCGAGTTTATACGTAAAAATTGCCGTTTGACTCTCAACGCCGGACAGATTAATCAAGTCGTATCGACCCTCGACCTATTCGTCATGTACATGAACGACGCAGTTGACGACAACACACAGGATTACGAGCTTTACGTCGAATCTTGGATTCAAGCGGCGATTCTATTGTCAATGGTATGGGGTGCAGGTGGCGCACTTGATCTAGACTCATCTTTATTGTTCGATGAATTTTACGTATCAATGTGGAAAAACGAATTTCCCGAATTTCCGGTACCAGAAAATGTCAGTGAGATTATGATTTCACTGCCCGGTGATGGTACGATACACGACAGTTATTACACATTCAAATCACGCGGCGCCTGGAAATCTTGGGACGAAATGTCCAAGATGGAAAAACTCATTGAGACTGCCAGCATAGGACAGATAATGGTCCCTACCATCGAAACGGTCAAATACCAAAGTTTATTTCTACGTCATGTGAAACATCGCAAGCGGTTTTTGCTGTACGGCGAGACAGGAACGGGCAAAAGTTTTTACATACAAGATGTCATGATGAACAAACTGGAGGAAGATAAATATTTGCCAAATTTTATAACGTTCACCGCTAAAACGACTGCCGCACTGACCCAAGAATTGGTCATAGCGAAATTGTTCAAAAGGCGAAAGGGTCATTACGGTCCAATGGGCGATACACTATGTGTTGTATTTATTGACGACGTCAATATGCCAACGAAGGAGATTTACGGTGCACAACCGGCTGTCGAATTGCTGAGACAATTTTTTGACCATCGGCACTGGTATGATCTTCGGGAACCTGAACAAATTGAGATTTTCGATACCATGTTCGTATGCGCCATGGCGCCACCTGGTGGCAGTCGTCAAGTGATTTACAATCGTTTCTTGCGTCACTTCAATCTGTACGCGATTCACAGTTTCAGCGAGGATAGTATATCGAAGATTTTCACAAATATCGGACTCGTTGGATTGAAAAGAAATGGCTTTGCCAGTGACGTTGTCAATGTCGTTAACGTCATGGTGAACGCGACAATGGAAATATTTCGCAGGTCCAGTACGGGCCTCCGTCCAACGCCCATGAAATCTCACTACATATTCAATCTCCGTGATTTTTCACGGGTCATAACCGGCTGTGCGATGATCAAAAAAGAGTCCGTTGAGTCGAGGCTGACTTTTGTGAAATTATGGGTACACGAGACGATGAGAGTTTTTGGCGATCGTCTGATCGACGACTATGATCGTCAATGGCTCTTTGAACAATTAAGAAGCACCGTCAATGAGACCATCAAGGAATCCTTTGATTTTGTATTCTCACACTTGCCGATGTACGACAGTCGCATCAACGTAACCAGCATGAGGGATCTCATATTTGGTAACTTCATGGATCCTGATGCCAATCCGGAAGAAAAAATGTACGCAGAGGTATCATCGATCGTGGATTTTCAAAGAATCGCTGTTCAATGCCTCGAAGATTATAATACGACCAATAAGAATAAAATGGACATTGTTATGTTTCGCTATGCGTTGGAACATTTGGCGAGAATATCGAGAATCTTGACGATACCTTGCGGCAGTTTGCTAATGGTCGGTGTCGGTGGCTCGGGCAGGCAATCTTTGACCAGATTGGCCACTTTTATGGCGGGTTGTGGTTTATTCCAACCGGAAATCGGTAGTTCTTATGGCATCAATGAGTGGCGGGACGACGTGAAAAAAGTGCTGAAAAATAGCGGCGGTATCGGTCGTGATTTGGCATTTTTGATAACCGAGGGACAGATCAAGGAGGAAGGATTCCTCAGTGATATCGATAGTCTCTTGAATTCTGGTGAGGTGCCGAATTTATTTACCGTTGAGGAGAAACAGGAAATAATCGAGATGTGCCGTTTGGCTGCTCAAGGAGGCAATCGAAATTTGGATGTGTCGGTTTTGTCCGTTGTGGCTTATTTCGTTAATCGTTGCAAAGAAAAATTGCACATCATGCTGTGCTTCTCACCGATCGGTGAGTCATTTCGAGTTCGTTTGCGCTTGTATCCGAGCTTGGTCAGCTGCTGCACCATCGATTGGTACGACGTTTGGCCAGAGGATGCCCTTGAACAGGTCGCTATTCGTTGCACAACTGACATCAACGTCGACGATTACGTAAAAGTCAATGCTGTGGTGGCTTGCAAATTTTTTCACATTTGCGCAAAGGACATGAGCGAACATTTTTATCGCTCACGCGGACGCAAGACTTACATAACTTCAGCGGCCTTCTTGGATCTAATACGCACGTTTGCCGACCTTATGAAGGAAAAACAAGAGGAGCTCGTTTTAGCAAGGTACTTCATTGTATAAAGTTTGTATTTGACGATGAGGTTATTTCAATTACAATTGGTATAAATGATTTATACCACAAATTTCTGAACATTGACCAAAAATATTCCTGGTTGGTTAATTAATATTAAAGTTTGATTAAGGGGTTAGGCTACTCTAGGTTTTTTAAAAAATCGATTTTTTGTTTGTTAATAAGGTACCTTAGTTGCTATAGATTTATATTCCAAAAGATTGTGGGCGATAATAATCCCTAAGTACTCGATTTTCGTATTCTAGTGCAACGCCTCTTCATCCGCAGCGAGCTTTCTGCAAATTTTCAACGCGTTTATCTCAGAACTACATTTTTCAAGTCGGCCGAACTCATAACTCAAACAAATTTCAACCAATTTATTTGAAATTTCAACTGTACATTCAAAATAACGTTCCCTAAAGCACTACGTAGTTTTTTTTTCATTATATTGCATAGTTCCTTTTTTATAAACAATTTCCTGGCGATGTTCTCGTGGCATTTTTTATACTTTTTGATTTAGAAATGGGCCATTTTTAGAAAAAAACTATTCTTACATATAATCGAAAAAACTTTGGTGCCTCATCGCAAATCAAAAACTATAGGAGCTGTTGGTTCGGCCGTCGACCTTCCAGAAATAAAGGCGTGTCATCGGAAGAATGCTACACAGTCGCCATTTTGACATATATCGCCATGAAAAAATAATTTTGTATTGCCAATTAAATGTATAATAAACCACCTTTTTGTAAATCCGATTTGTTTTATGGTTCCGCTAAAAAAATCACGAAATATGCCTTTTTTGTCTGTAGAGTGGCCTAACCCCTTAATTCGTCCAGGGATTGAATAAATTTTAATTTCTAATGATGGAACAGTTCATGAATGAATAACATCAGAGGAATTTACAAGAATTCAAATTTGATTGTTAAATGGGATAATTATTCGGTTATCCACGTTAAGTAATTGAAAATCATTAATTTTAGCAAATTGGGTTATAAATGAATTGCATTCTATATTTTTTAAATCGAAGTATTCATACCTCCAATATCATTGATAACCAATTGATTAATAGAAATTATTGGTAAATTAATTTCATCAGTTTAATATAAAATTTGTAGTGATGGAATTGCCATATAAATTCTGTGTGTGCGTGGGTGGGTGTGTTTTCATTGATTGCGAATTCTATTCATGGGCAACGATCGGGGGAAAACTTGGAAACTTTGGAGCATTACAGAATGTTAAGGTAGTTGGGAAAATTTTTAATTGTAAAAAAAATAATTTTCCGTCATCCATTATCCGTTATTGTGATAATGGATACTGTAATTTTATCAATCATTTGGTAATTGTCAATGGGCAATGGAATTTTATGCATTATAAATTGTTCTCTAATCGACAATTTGTTACTTCAATATTTTTTGCTTCCTTGGGAAGGAAGCTTTGTTTTCGTGAAAAATGTTTTTTCGAGATTTTTATGCCAATGTGTTCAAAATGTACCAAAACATCGAGAAATCATATTTTTTTAAAATGTCCAGATTGGTGTGTGTGTGTGTGTGTGTGTGTGTGTGTGTGTGCGCGCGCGCGCGCGCGTGCGTTTTGCGTGCGTGCGCGTGTGCGTGTGTATCCTGAGTTTCAGATGTAAATTACTCGATTAATCACTCGAGAACGCTTCGAGATATCGAGCTGAAATTTGGCACACTTGTCGAGCACAAATTACTATTCATTATGAAAAAATTTGGTTTAATTCTTACTGGTGTTCAGATTTTATCGAATTTTTTCGTTTTTGCAAAAATGGCGTAAACGCTCTAACTTGCACAATTTTCAAGATGTTACACTGAAACTTTGTACAGAACTACTATACTTGTCAAGGTTCGAATGATCCAAGGTTCGATTCAAGGTTCGATTCAAATCAATCGAATGATTAAAATTTTATCAAAGGCCCTAGAGGTCTAAGTATGCTGAAACTGCCCCCGAATGATTTTTAAATGATACTTAGAGCATAAGTAGGTACTAATGAAATAATAAGATTCTGAAAGTTTCAGACCTCTAACTCAATTGGTTATTGAGAAAAAGTCATGTATGTAAAAAGCAGAATTTTTTTCTGAGGATTGACTGAACCGATTGATCTAAATGTTTTATATGTTTTGGGGGCTGATAACAAGCTCCGAGAAAAAATAGAGCTGTACAGCTCCATAATATCCTTTAAAAAAAATGGTTTTTCATTTAATTTCAATTTTTTACCATGATACAATTTTGGCATAATTATGAAACTATTTTTTTTTCAAATCTTCTATATTTCTCTATAATACTATGAATTTTCTAAAATTAAAAAAACTGTACACCATAGTAGAAAAAAATAAAAAACCATTTTTTCGCCCAAATAATAAATTTATTTAGATGTTTTGAGGTTTAATTTTTGTATTTTAACGCATATTTAAATAATTTGTATTTATTGAAAATAATATTTCATATTCAAAGTAACAACAAATTTTTTTTGCCACAGTTAAAAATGAAACCAGGTAAAAATATCAATAATTAATTTCATAGTAATTTTAACAAATATTTTTAGGAACAACTTTTAGTCTGAAACTCGATTATTTATATATTTTTTATAGACTTGAGACATAGATATAACCGAAAATTATCGAATTGATGAAAGACACGAACATTTTTTTTCTGAACAAATGTAAACTTTCCAAAAAATTTAAGTTCAATTTTATTCATTTATTATTTTTTCTTTAAAATTAATAAGCCCAACAGTTCACACTAATAAAAGAATTTGTTAAAGATTGATAGATATACTGTAAAATACAATCATAACATAAAAAACACTTTTTAGTAAATAAATAATAAAAAGCCAAACAACTATTTCAAAGATATATTTTTCAAAAATATTGCGGAATCACATTTCAGCTGTGGTGTGCAAATGGTCTTGGAACTATTCGATGTTGCTTCCATGTTGCCGCGATTTACATTTATTATTTGTCACGCGGGAGATCTTTGTCGGAAATTCCGAGGCCTGCTGAAACATTGAGCAATTTAGCTGATAAGGGCAATGTTTCACCTGCGATTGAAAAAGACAGTGACCAAGACTGATGAAATGTGATTCTGCAATATTTTTGAAAAACATATCATTTGGATATATGTTGTCCTGTTTATTAATTATTTATTAAAAACTTTTTATTATGTTATAATTGTATTTTACAGTAAATCTGCGCAGCCTTTAAGAAATCCTTTTAATACTGTGAACAGTTGGGTTTATTAATTAAAAAAAAAACAATAAATGAATAAAATTAAACTTAGATTTGTTTGAAAGTTTAGATTTGTTCAGAAAAAATATGTTTTTGTCTTTCATCAATTCGAGAATTTTTGGTCATTATATCTATGGCTCAAGTCTATAAAAATATACAAATAATCGGAGTTTATAATAAAATGTTGTTCCTAAAAATATTTATTAAAATAATTATTTTGAATATGAAATATTATTTTCAATAGATACAAATTATGTAAATATGCATTAAAATACAAAAATAAAACCTTAAAACATATAAATAAATTCATTATTTCGGCCAATAAGTGGTTTGTATTTTTTTCTACTATGGTGCAGCGTTTTTTAAATTTTTAAAAATTCATAGTGAAATATAGAAGTTTTGAAAAAAAATTGTTTCATAATTGTGCCAAAATTGTATCATGGTTAAAAATTGAAATAAAAAGAAAAACCCTGCAAATTGAAATTTGCACATTGCTTCCTCATCTTTATCCATAGTTCACATAGCTTCCTTTAACACACAGTATGGTGATCAAATTTGGCTTCCTCATAAAGGAAGCTTTGTTAACTATTGAAAAATATTAGTAATCAATGTGCAAATTCGATCGATTGTCGCCAAATTTGATAGCGAATAACATTGATAGCTATACTGGCTCTTCACAAAATTTCATTGCAATATCTTAAAAATTTCAAAAGTTGTAGCGTTTATGCTTGTTTTATAAAAATTAAAAATTTAATAAAAATTAAAGCATTCGATCGATTTTCGCCAAAGTTAACAACGAACATCCTCGATAGCTATATTAGCTCTGTGTAAAGTTCAGTGCAATATTTTAAAATTGCACAAATCAGAGCGTTTACGCTATTTTTCAAAAAATTAAAAATGCCATAAAATTTTAATCCCTCGATGGATTTTCGCCAAATTCAATACCAAACAACCTTAGTAGCTATACTAATTCTGTACAAAGTTTGAGTGCAATATCTTGAAAATTGCAGAGAGAGCGTTTACGCCATTCTTGCAAAAATAAAAAAAAGTCGATAAAATCGCAATACCCGTTATAATTAAAACAATTTTTTTTTCATAATGAAGAGCAATTCGTGCTCGACAAGTGTGCGAAATTTTAGCTTCATATCTCGAAGCTTTTCGAGTTATTAATTATTTACTTCTGAAACTCTGGACACACACACACACACACATCCATCCGGACATTTTTTCTAAATATGTTTTCTCGATGTTCTAGGATATTTTGAACATATTGGCATAAAAATCACGAAAAAAAAAAAATTTCACGAAAGCAAAGCTTCCTTTATGAGGAAGCAAAACAATTTTTTTTTCCAAGATTTTATAGAGCTATACGGCTCTTAATTTTTTTTCTCGGAGCTATTATCAGCCCCAAAAACATATAAAAAATTTAGATCAAACGGTTCGATCAATCCTGAGAAGAAAAAAAAATTCTGTTTTTTACATATTTTACTTTTTCTCAATAACCAAGTTGAGGTAGGGATCTTAAACTTTCAGGATCTTATGCTCTGAGTATCATTTAAAAACCTTTCGGGGGCAGATTCACCATCCTGAAACCCCTAGGGCCTTTGCACATTGATATTACTCATGTTTTTCGATACTTAACAAAGCTTCCTTTATGAGGAAGCCAAATTTGATCGCCATACCTTGTGATAAACGAAGCTGTGTGAACTATGAATAAAGATGAAAGAGCAATGTGCAAACGTTCAATTGAAGTATTTTTTCTAAATGATTGATGTATAATTTTCAATTTGTCATTTTCAAAATCGTGATCTGAAGAGATCGTTACTTGGGTGGTTTGGACAAATTGGAATTCGCCGCCCAACAAGTGGCTCATATGAAATCAACTCTCGTTGCGCTGAGACCCCAACTTGAGATGTCAGCGAAATTAACGGCTCAGACAATGAAGGAAATTGAGAGTGAAAATTTGAGCGTCGAAACAGCGACTGTTATGGTGAAGAAGGATGAGGATGCAGCGAACATTCAAGCGGAAGTATCGGGAGCTCTTAAACAAGAGTGCGAAGCCGATCTCGCCGAGGCGCTTCCCATCCTCGAGGAAGCAATCGGTAAAAAATATATTTATCAAGCGAACTAATCGAAACTTTTGCCAAGCGTTCTTTCTGACAACAATTTTGTAAAATGCTTCATTAAGGTGCTTTGAATACACTGAAACCGGCCGATATATCGCTTGTCAAATCGATGAAAAATCCACCGGAAGGTGTTAAATTGGTAATGGCAGCGATTTGTGTTATGCTGAATATTCAGCCCGATCGAGTCAACGATCCTTCAAGCGGTAAAAAAATATTGGATTATTGGCCACCGAGCAAACGGATACTGAGCGATATGAAGTTTCTCGATTATCTGCGTGATTACGACAAGGATAATATACCAATCGCTACGATCCAGGTATTTCAACTTGACCAATAAAATTGTGTAAAAAAATTTCGGATTAAAAATTGAGTTTTCTAATTCTCAGTTTTTTTTATTGCAAATAAGTCAGTTAAAAGTTTTTTTTTCGTCAGCTTGTTTATCAAATGGTATCGAATTTCAATACCGTTCGGTAAAGATCATTGGGAATGATTTACTGATAATTCAAGAAAAGAATTCTATAGGAATTAAGAAAAATGAAAGTACTTCTCTTTTATAAATTTGCAGAAACATTTTTGTTCTCGAAAGTCGAATCGAATATTCGAATAATTATTTTTTGCTCTTAAACTGATCGATTTCAATGAAGAAGTTATGTTATTCTATCATAAATTTAACATAATCATGATATTTTTTTTCATAGCTCATTACTGAAATAAAGAACATTTCAACCAAACATAACTTTTAAAAGCCAGTTTCATCACCAACTTTTTAATGAAATGTCAAATTAAAATTTTTTTTTTAGAAATTATGAAAATACGTCGTTAGAAAAATTAACAAATAAATTCAATTCACTGATTATTAGTCAAGTGTAATTGAGTTTTTCAAAAATTATACTCTTTTTATTTATCTGCAATATATTCATCCCAAATTTTTATAAAATTTTAACGACAATAAAAAAAAAGTCAATCGTTATCTTTAGTTTCTCTTTCTCAGTTTTAGCCATCATTGAATGGTAAATAAGAAATGATTTTTTATTGATATGATCGATGACTGTTTTTCTTCCTCGTTCTGAAATCTGGCTTTATTTTCAGATACAGATATTAATTTATTCAATAATTTCGACAATGCACATATTTATTTAGATTTTCATCGTAAACAGTCATTGCAATAATATAAGTCTCTTATTTTTTACTAGTATTCAATAATTCTTGTGGCTTATAATAAATATGTGTTAAAAAGTGATATAACAGTACGATTGAGAAGAAATAATTAGATAATAATAAACAACAAAAATGCTTGGAAAAATTATTTAAGAACGTTCTTACTTTCTTTCAACTGTCGATTAATATTTTCGAAATTCGCAGAAAATTTTCCATTTTTGCTTTAGGATTTTTGAAACGACGTTTTTCAGTCAAACGTTTTACATGTTAACTCTTACTAGACATACTTCTGTAGAATAACGTACTTGACACACTGGGGTCGTTTGTACCCCAGTGATAAAAGTTCTTATTAAATATATACCATTTAATACTTGAACTTGCAAATTTTTGTAGAACTTCTTGAGAGGTTACTTCACAAAGTTATACAGGATTCGTGGTTAAATATCAAAGTTAAATATGAAAAAAAATTGAAATATCCAAAGAAAACTAACAAACTGACAACTTTTACGAGAAAAATCATAACTTTTTTATTTTTTGACAAAAATGGTTAAATTTTAATCGAGTTTGCTTAATATATAGCATTACAGGCAAAAAAAATAGTAGTAGTAAAATAATATATCAGGACAAAAATTCGCGCAAAATTTTCGCACTCGACCTTACTTGAAATATTGGGGTACAGGCGAGACCACTCGACTTTGGACGGCTACTGCATAAAAACTTATTGTCTTATAATTAGAGTGATGCTATAAGCTTAAAAGAGTAGTGGCATCCTCGAACTAATGACAGATGTCGCTATATAGGTCCCATTTTTTTTAAATGTAGGTACTTAAAATTAAGGAAATTTAGGCCTGGGATGTTTTGTACCCCAGTGTGTCAAGAGAGAGGTTAATGAAAGAAGAAAACCATTGAAATTGCTATTTATTATTGTCAATTTAGATTATCAAAAAAACGTACATTGAGGATAAAAATTTTGAGCCAAAAATCGTCGCGAAAGCTTCACAAGCTGCAGAGGGCCTTTGCAAATGGGTACGTGCGATGGTACTTTACGACAAGGTTGCCAAAGAGGTTGCTCCGAAAAAAGCGAAACTCGCGATTGCCGAGAAACAGTACGAGGATACAATGGCTTTTTTAAACGAGAAGAGACAAATGTTGTCTGCGTTAAATGCCAAATTGGCAGCCCTCAATGCTAATCTCCAAGTAACCATGGCGAAGAAAATTGATCTTGAGACACAGGTATCAAAAATCATACTGAGAATAAAAAAATGTTAAAATCGTTTTAAAAAAATATGGTAAATATTGCGAATTTGGTCCCCAGCAAAAATATCATTATACCGAGGATCCAACGATAGCGTGATTAAATTTTTTTTTAAATTGTTACACTTTTTTATCAGGTTACAAGTTGTCGTAACAAATTGATAAGAGCTGAAAAATTGATAAGTGGTCTCGGTGGTGAGAAAGATCGTTGGCTCGTGTCAGCGCGAAACCTTCAAAATTCATACAACACCTTGCCCGGTGATATCCTCATCTCATGCGGTATAATCGCTTATCTCGGACCCTTCACCACTTCCTACAGAATCGAGAATATCGACAAATGGTGGCTATATGTGAAAAACTTGAAAATACCGTGCTCCGAAGGATTTAGCTTCGTCGTCGTTTTGGGCTCGGAGATTAAAATCAACGCGTGGAATATCTTTGGCTTACCACGTGATTCGTTTTCAACGGAAAATTCCATTATAATGAGCAACTCAAAACGCTGGAGCTTGTTTATCGACCCTCAGAGTCAGGCGAACAAGTGGATTAGAAATATGGAAAAATTGAGCGAACTCGAAGTCGTCAAGCTCACCGACGCCAAATATATGAATATATTGGAACAGTGCATCGAATATGGTGATTATCTTTATAATTGCATTAGGGTATACACTAATTCATTTTAGAAGGCCAAAATATCAAATTTTTAAGGTTTTTTTTCTCAACTCCTTTATCAGATATGACTATCAAACTGTTATTACAACATTGTTTCTTTGTTTCATCCTTCGAAAATACAAAACAAAAATTTATTTTTTATTTCGATTCATTGAATAATTTATAGAAGGCGCCAGAGTCGAAAATGTCTTGTCCCATGGCCGATAGTTAATTTCAGGATTTATTGGTAAGTCTGAAACAAAAAAAACAAAAGAGCATTTTGAAGAGGAAGGCTTCTCACTCAAAAATTTACCACCGTTAATGAAAAATCAATTTAAAAAGATAGTGGATGTTTGAAATGAAAAAGAAAAATTGAATTTCTCGCAATTTATTTCAAACATCCGCCATTTTTTAATCGATTTTTCATTAACGGTGGTAAATTTTTGTGTTAGAAACCTTCCTTGTTAAAATGCTTTTTTCCGACTTGCCAATCCTGAGATTAACTGTCGGCCATGGGACAAGACATTTTCGACTTTGGCGCCTTCTATAAATTGATCGAAGAATGAAAATAAAAAATAAATTTTTGTTTTGTACTTACAAAGGATGAAACAATATTGTAATAACAGTTTTTATAGCCATATCTGATAGACTCCCAGTGGACCCGGTAATGTTGCAGCAATGTTACCGATTGTAATATGTAATATCAGATAGATGTTACATGTAAATTACAATTTCATACCCAGCAATATGACATTGTTTTATAACATGTTATATACCCGGTATATAACAGTTATATTGCAAGGTCATGTAACAAGTCATAACATCTATATAATTGCTATTTAACAGTTCTGTAACTGTTATATAATAGCTATATAACTGCAATATTGCAGTGATATTATTGTAATATTTCAGTGATATTACTGCAATACTGTAGTAATATAATTTTAATATTGCAGTTATACAACTGAAATATTTAAATGATATTACTGCAATATTATTATTATTATATTACCGCAATACTGCGACTATTAATTTATTGCGGGTCCTTAATTTAAGGACAAGTAACGACAAATCACTTCGTTCCACCACATTAATCTTACATGAATATAACCAAAGTTACACTCACATCGTTACAAACATGGTACGTAACGGCCACAACATTTTTTTACATTACTGTAATGTAAAAACGTTATATACCAGTTATGTAACCTGTATATAATAAATGTTACATAACACGTTACTTACACGTTAAATAACAACTATGTTACACAGGAATAACATTGTAACATTACATGTAACTTCCCTGTTGTATTGCTGCAATATAACATATGTTACATTACTGTAATATCATTAGATTTTACATTACTGCAATGTAGCAAAGTTATATACCAGTTATACGTAACCTGCATATAACAAATGTTACATAACACGTTATCTGCACGTTATATAACAGCTATGTTATACTGGAATAACATTGTAACATTACATGTAACTTCCACGTTGTATTGCCGCAATATAACATATGTTACATTACTGTAATGTCACTTCGTTACAAGCATAGGTATATGTTACATAATGGCTACAAAATGTTACTCAGGAATAACATTGTAACATTAGATGTAACTTCCCTGTTGTATTGCTGCAATATAACACATAGTACATTACTGTAATATCACTTCGTTACAAACATATTACGTAACGGCTACAAAAGTTTTTTACATTACTGTAATTTAACAAAGTTATATACCAGTTATGTAACCTGCATTCTATAACAAATATTACATAACACGTTACTGGCACGTTATACAACAGCTACGTTACACAGGAATAATATTGTAACATTACATGTAACTTCCATGTTATATTGTTGCAATATAACATGTTCAGTACCTTTTAAACCTTTTTTCTGAATTATTTCAGATATCCACAGATATATTTAGCGCGACACCTGCCGATCTGTGCAATACCTTTTTTTAATAATTTTTTCTCATAAATAGGAAAGCCCGTGCTGATAGAAAACATTGGCGAAGATTTGGATCCTGCATTGGATCCCATTCTCATGAAAAAAATTTACGCGATATCCGGCAGGTCTTATATAACACTCGGTGAAAAAACCATCGAGTACGGTTCGCGCTTTCGTCTTTACATAACGACGAAATTGCGAAATCCTCATTATCTACCCGAGATATTTAACAAAGTGACACTGATCAATTTCGCCCTGACGATCGAGGGTCTCGAGGACCAACTTTTGGGCATCGTCGTTGCCAAGGAAAGACCGGATTTGCAGGAGAAGCGCGAATATCTCATTGTTCAAGGTGCGGCTAATAAAAAAGCGTTGAAGCAAGTCGAGGATAATATACTGCGCACATTGTCGGTATCCGGAGCAACGATACTCGAGGATGAAGAAGCTATTGAAATTTTGGACTCGTCAAAGATACTATCGATTGATATATTGAAGAAGCAAGAAGCCTCCAAAGAGACCGAGGCTAAAATCGAATTGTTTCGCCAGAGTTATCGACCAATCGCAAAACATGGTTCTGCACTTTATTACACCGTCACTGATCTTCCAAACATCGATCCGATGTATCAGTACTCGCTCATTTGGTTCATCAATCTCTACATCGTGTCCATCGAAACAGCCAATAAGAGTAAAATATTGGAAAGAAGACTGACCTTCCTTCGAGATACGTTTACGTACAATTTGTATCAAAATGTTTGTCGTTCGCTCTTTGAGAAAGACAAGGTACGAACAAAAAAAGCTGCTACGCAATCTGTCCGCATTTTTTAATTCCCCTGTTACCCTGTAAGTGGCGCTAGTTGTTCTTTTATATGTATATGAGGCATTCCACACCGATTTTTGAGCTTCACCTCAACAATTTTGTCCACAATTTTTTATGGTTTTTTAGTACCTCTGAAGAGCACTCAGGATTTATTCAGATTTTTTCAAAGCCATTTGATTATAACTATAATTTTATAATCAAATTATTTTTAGCCCAAATTAAATAACCTGAAAAAAATCACAAAAATGCCGTTTTTTAAATTAAAAAATTTAAAGCGTTGAGTCAAAGGGGGCAGGGGTTTACTTCTGTTTATAATAAGCTTTTTCGAAAAAAAAATGTAATACACTAGTGGAAAAAATTGAAGGATCAAAAAATGTTCCCAAATTTTTAGTGGTTTTTAACAATGCTGTATCTCAGTGAAAAATGGTCGTATCGAGGTCTTAAAAAAAGCATTTTGAAGCTTGAAGTTTCTGGTTTCCAGATATTTTAGCAAACAAATTTTCGAAGCTACAAGTTTCACGCAATTATGAGAAATACCAAGAAAAAAAAATTTAGCAAATTTGCATCGCTTTTGTTTCGGCTGTAATTTTTGGGAAAGAAATCTTCCAGCTAAAACATTACAAGCACCGAATAGCTTGTTTATTTAGCTTCAATTTGCTTTTTTGAGACCTCGCTGCGACCATTTTTCGCTGAGATATCGAGCTTTTGCGAAAAAGACACTTTTCTGTTTGACTATTGATATCTCAGCAACCAATGATCGCACAGAAATTAGAAGGGGCGTTTCTCAAACTTGACTCAATGCTCTACAAGGATAGTCGGTGTTTAAAAAAAAACAATTTTTTCCATCCTTGCCATGAATTTGAAAAAACAGGAGAAAAAGGGCTATTTATGGTTTTTTAGAAAATCAACGGCCAAATTAAAAATA
Source organism: Alloplasta piceator (assembly GCA_946863875.1). Lineage (NCBI taxonomy): Eukaryota > Metazoa > Arthropoda > Insecta > Hymenoptera > Ichneumonidae > Alloplasta > Alloplasta piceator. The sequence continues at coordinate 18,936,958 of OX333080.1, read as the reverse complement.
TTAATTGACAAAACGACTAATGTTGAGCGTGACTTTTACAGCACAATATACCCACAAAATCCCTGTAAAGTTTCAATTTGATCTATCGAACGGTTTTTTTGTTTCAAGCAATCAAATTTTTGAAAAAATTAAAGGATCATGTTTACCGCCCCTTAACACTTCAAAATCATTATGAAAATGAAAAAAAGAAATTTTTTTCGAGCATTTCCCCCATTTTTATCGCAAACATCATTTTAATTTATGAAAAAAAAATAAAAAAAAATATAAAAAAATTATTTTTTATTTTTTTGAAACTTTTTTTCCAAAAAATTCAAGGATTATGTTTATTCACTTCATAATCATTATCAAAAGGAAAAAAAATTTGAGCCTTTTCACGTTTTTATCGCAAACAGCGTTTAAATTTATGTAAGACAAAAAAAATCGACAAAAAAAATCGAAAATTCTTTGAATTTTTTTTCTGTACATTTAAACGCTATTTGCGATAAAAATGTGAAAAAAAACAAAAAAAAAATTGTTTTCCACTTTAATAATGATTATGACGTTTAGGGGCAGAAACATGATTCTTTAATTTTTTTCAAAAATTTGATTGCTTGAAACAAAAAAATCGTTGGATAGATCAAATTCAAACTTAACAGGGATTTTGTGGGTATATTGAGTTGTAAAAGTCACGCTCAACATTAGTCGTTCTGTCAATATTTTTAATTTGGCCGTTGATTTTCTAAAAAACCATAAATAGCCCTTTTTCTCCTGTTCTTTCAAATTCATGGCTAGGATGGAAAATTTTTTGTTTTTCAAAAAACCATCGACAATCCTTATAGAACATTGATTCAAGTTTGTGAACGCCCCTTCTGATTTCTGTGCGATCATTGATTGCTGAGATATCAATGGTCAAACAAAAAAGTGTTTTTTTCGTAAAAGCTCGATATCTCAGCGAAAAATGGTCGCAGCGAGGTCTAAAAAAAGCAAATTGAAGCTCAATAAACAAGCTATCCGGTCCTTGTAATGTTTTAGCTGGAAGAATTTTTTCCCAAAAATTACAAATTACAAATTACATCGCCCAAAGGCGATGCAAATTTGCCAAATTTTTTTTTTCTTGGTATTTCTCATAATTGCGTGAAACCTGTAGCTTCGAAATTTTTTTTCAAAATGCTTTTTTTTAGACCTCGATATGACCATTTTTCACTGAGATACAGCATTGTTAAAAACCACTAAAAAATTTATTTAATTTTTTGCACTAGTGTAGAAGGAGGAGCCTGAATTGAGTGGGGCGTTATCCAAACATTTTTTTAAACACCTTCAATTCATACAACAATGTTTCAATAACGGCCCACTTAATTCAGGTTTCTTCTTTTATGAAAAAAAATCGAAAAAGCTTTTTATAAACAAAAGGAAACCCCTACTCAATTTGGTTCTACGCTTTAAAATTTTCATATAAGAAAGCGATTTTTTTGATTTTTTTAGATTTTAAAATTTGGGCAGGAAATAATTTGTTTATAAAATTATAGTTAAGTGAAATCGCTCCAAAAAAATCTGAAAAATTTCCCGAGTGCTTCTCAGAGGTTCTACACAATCATAAAAAATCGCGGACAAAATCGGAGAGGTGCAGTCAGACCCAGGTCAAATCGATGTGGAATGCCCCATACGCTTTACGGCGAGCAGAAGACTACTAGCGCCACGAGTGGCGAAAATTGGCAAAAAAAAAGCCGGACACTTTGCGTTTGGATTCAAGCGGTCAGTGTCAGCCCTCTGAACACTAAAAAAATGGACTTGTTCGAACAATGGAAAAAAAATGTTTTCAATATTTTTGTTTCAGACTTTATACTCTTTCGTTTTGTACACGACGATTCTACTTGCTGCTCACGAGATTGACAAAGACGAATTAATGTTTTTCTTGTCCGGTGGCCTCGCACTGGGAAATCCATTGAAAAATCCAGCTTCTGATTGGCTGCAGGAACGTTCCTGGGACGAAATTTGTCGAGTCGTTGATATACCATCGTTCGCCAAATTTGCCGAAAACTTTCGCTCGAATATAACGGAGTGGAAGAATTTTTACGATCTCATGAATCCGCAAAATTCGAAAATTCCTGAACCTTGGGAGAGCGAGCTGACGGAATTTCAAAAATTGATAGTCATGAGAATCTTGAGACCTGACAAGATAACTGCAAAGGTACGTTTCAGTACAAATTTGATTACTGAATGAATGGGTGATTCTCCCGAAATACTCATTTTCGAGGGTACAAAACATTTTTTTTTTTTTTCAAATAATAATGTTGAGCTCCAAAAGTGTTGATGACGTTGGTATAAGATTTTTAAACATCATTACCACTTCGACAAGCTCGTCTTTCTATTTTGCAGGATTTGTCGTACTTTGAAGAAATTGTAGTGCGGGAGGAATGAATGCGAAGGCAGATAAATGATGCAAACCTTTTGCTACAACGTTTTTTATTAGTTTATTTCAGTTTTTTAGTTTTATTAGGATATTAAATATTCGAACCCTTATAGGTGGTTATGATGAAAAATGAAACGCACATACAAACTGACCATCTTACTTCCTTGCACAAACACATCAAATGACAGAGGAATATATGATCCAGAGAAATAACAATTTTCATGGTCTTTAGGTCATAATCTGACATGCGAGTTCTTTTTAACTTCAAAACGTAGCGATGAACTTGTGCTCAAAAGTTTGCATTAAAAACATTATAAACCGAGATTTATTTTAGTAGAAAATATTTATTTGGCACTTGCCAGAGGAATGACGCGTCAGCTTGTGTAACATACAGGGTGTCACAAAAGTAACGGGACGGCTAAATATTTCCTCAGCTAAAATTTTTTTCAAAAAAAGGTCATTCTTGTGGTACTCTTGACGCGGACTTCAATGGTGACCTTAATTTTGACCTCGACGACTACCTTCAAGGTTATTTCAAGGTCAACTTTTTTTTTCAAATGGAAACATCCTTTTTGATATCGTTAATCGATAGAGCGGAAAATGTTACGTTCAAATATTTACTTAGGTCATAGGTACTTTTTGAGCTTGAAGGTCCTCTAAGGTCAATTAAACTTAAACAAGGTGTGGATACCTCTGGGAATAGAAGCTTTTCAATTTTTTCCGTAATGAACAAAGTCATTAATTTTAATAAAGCGCATTAAGTAGTGACCTTGACGATGACCTTCAACGTGATTTTAAGGTCAACTTTTTTTTAAAATGGAAAATTGTATTTTTGAGTTCTGAAATCAGTAGAACTAACAGTTTTACATTTCTCAGATATACAGCCACAATTATCGGACCGTGTATACATTTGATGAAGCAAATCTAGTATATATTGGCTACATGTTGTGATGCATGCCCATGAGTTCGTTTTGTATGATGAACTTACAAAACATTTCGATCTCATCATGTCGTTTACAAATGCATCATCATCCGTTGACTACAAGATGAACTCAAGTCATAAGTCGGCAAATTTAAATTCTGCAATGAATATTTGCAGATGGATGTCATATGAAAGCCATTTAATGATTTTTTTTTGTGCATTCACTATATCTATTCACGAATACCTAATTTTTTTTTTGAAATTTTGGATGCCATGTTGAATCGTCTATTTTTTTAATTCTTAATTTATTAATTACATTCATTTTTAACTGTATATATGGGGTATTCCAAGTGAAAACGTGGGGTTATTTCCCTCGGGTCATCAGATCGTTGCATAACTTTTTTTTTCGCGTTGATTCCACTTCAAAAACAACCTAATTTTTTTAAAGATTTTTCAGGCCACTCCTTCAGGTAGTGCGATGATCATTTTTGTGTAAAAAGGGCATAACTGAAGAAACAGCATTTTCAAAATTCTGCAATTTTTTCCACATTTTCTGGGTCAAAAATAAGTAATTTCTATCATGATTAGAAAGTGGGCCGCGGCTGCCTCATATTTTTTTAAAAATTTTCTTTTTTTCAGTTTCTAAAATAATATAAAAAAAATTAATTCCTAATACCTCTTACATGAGTAAAAAAATAAAATAAAAATAAAACATATCTTGGCAAATTTTGATATTTTGTAAAGTATGCAAAATATCAAAATTTTCCAAGACATATTTCATTTTTATTTTATTTTTTTACTCATGTAAGGGGTATTAGGAATCAATTTTTTTATTTTATTTTAAAAACTGAAAAAAAGTTGATTATTAAAAAAAATATGAGGCAGCCGCATCCCACTTTCTAATCATGATAGATATTACTTATTTATGACCCAGAATCTGTAGAAAAAATTGCAGAATTTTAAAATTGGTATTTTTATCAGTTATCTTTTTTTATTGAAGTATTTTATTGAAAAAAAAAGATTTTTCTCATTTATTTGGAAAAATATGAAAAATATAGAAATTTGCTAGGATATGTTTTATTTTTATTTTATTTTTTTACTCACGTAAGAGGTATTAGGAATTTATTTTTGCATTTTATTTTAGAAACTGAAAAAAAGAAAAAATATATATGAGGCCGCGGCCCACTTTCTAATCATGCTAGAAATTACTTATTTTTGATCCAGAATCTGTGAAAAAAATTGGAGAATTTTAAAAATGGTGTTTTTCAGTTATCCCTTTTTTACACAAAAATGATCGTCGCGCCACCTGAAGGATTGGCCAGAAAAATCTTTAAAAAAATTGGGCCGTTTTGAAAGTGGAATCAAAGCGAAAAAAAAAGTTATGCAAGGATCTGATGACCCGAGGGAAATGACCCCACGTTTTCACTTGGAATGCCCCATATATAATATTCAAATGTGACTCGTTTTCCCTTGCATGTCACCATTGATATATCATATAAGTAAAGAAAATTCATAAGTACTCGGTAGCGTAATAGGTAGCGTGTTAGGTTGTTAGGTAGGATAGATAGGCAGGTCGCAGGCTCGAATCCCGCTGGAGACAGAAGAAATTGAAATAATGAAATTGGGTGTTTAAAATTTTTTTTTTAAGTAACCGGTTCAGAAGCTATGTAAATAAAAAAATAGATGATTGCATCATGATGCCAATATAAGCTACATGTGTCTATCTGGGTTACATTAGAAGATTCGGACAAGATCAAGCAATTTTTTCGGAATAAGTTTGATTTCAGAACTCAAAAATACAGGTTTCCATTAAAAATAAAAAAGTTGACTTTGAAATCACCTTGAAGGTTATCGTCAAGATCACTACTAAATGCGCCTTGTTGAAATTAATAACTTTGCTTGTTACGAGAGAATTCGAAAAGCTTCTATTCCCAGTAGTATACACACCTTGTTTAAGTTTAATTGTCGCAGAGGACGTTCAAGGTCAAAATGTACCCATGACCCAAGTACACATTTGAATATAAAATTTTCCGCTCCATCGATCGCTGATGTCAAAAAAGCGGGTTTCCATTTGCAAAACAGAAGTTGACCTTGAAATAACCTTGAACCTTGCGGTAATCGTCAAGGTCAATATAAGCTCATCATTGAATTCCTCGTCAAAAGTTACTATAAGAATGACCTTGACCTTTTTGAAAAATATCTTAGCTAAGAAAATATTCAGCCCTCTCATTACTTTTGTGACACCCTGTATACCTAAGCTGCACTGTTTTGAGGGAAAACGGCACTAACATCGCAAATGAAACTTTCACAAATTGTCAGCTCGGTGAATTAGATCTGCTCATTCTTTTTTTAGGAGGTTATAAATAGCGTTCAGTTTAAGAAAATATTTTTGTTTTGCAGTTTTCTAAATTTTAAGTTCTTCTTTAGACCGTTACAGTATGGGAAGATGTGTGATGTTTACAAGCCAGAGGAATGATATTTAGGGGTCAAACACGACAAAAAAACAATTGAAATGATTTTTTTTTAATCTGTTCCGAAGCTCTGTCTCCAAACATTATGATCTAACATATGATCCTGGTAAGAAAATCTAAGAAATTAGAGGAGTTATTGAAAATAAACTAGGTTACAGGGAAAATGAGTGCTTCGGGAGAATCACCCATACATGTTCAAATATATTTTGTAATATTGACGAAGAATTATTGAAAAATATTTTTTTTTTTCGAATGAAGGTGATTCAATTTGTCGAGGCTGGTATGGGAACGAAATTCGTGACACCCCCACCGTTCGATTTGTCGAAATCTTACGGTGATTCGAATTGTCTGGTCCCCTTGATATTCGTACTATCACCGGGCTCGGACCCGATGGGTTCGTTATCAAAATTTGCAGAGAACATGGATTACGCATCGAGATTTCGTTCAATATCACTCGGACAAGGACAAGGTCCGATTGCGAAAAAACTCATCGAAGACGGGCAAAACGAGGGTTCGTGGGTTTGTTTGCAAAATTGTCATCTCGCTGTCTCATGGATGTCCGAGCTTGAAAAAATTTGCGAAAATTTCGACTCCACCAATACATCCATCAATTTTCGTCTCTGGCTGACGAGTTATCCTTCCGACAAATTTCCCGTCGCAGTGCTTCAGAACGGTGTTAAAATGACCAATGAACCACCCTCAGGGTTGCAACAAAATTTGATGAGGTAACGCAAAATCCAACAAATAAAATTTGTTGAGTCATATCTCAAATGAAAAAAAATCATGCAAATTTGAAATTTGCACATAGCTTCCTCATTTTTTTCCGTCGTTCGTCAACCCTCCTTTATGAGGACCTCTTTGACCATCTTTATGAAATTATGTTTATTATCATGGCTTTCTCATAAAAGAAGCTTCACGAACGACGCGACTCGAGCAAATGAAAAAGTTATGTGCAAATTTCAAATTCACATGAATTTTTTAGCAATTCCGTTCACTTACATTATTAATTGTCTTTGTCATCTTGTGTATTGGTGCTAAAAAAGTGAACACAATAGTTGCTAAATTAGGAAACTTAGTGTTAACAAGTATTTTTCGAGAATTTGAAAAAAATGTTGAGCACGAACCTCTCGAGCGTTTTTCACCAAATTTAACCGTAACCATTCTTGTAATCTAGTGTATTTGTGCAAAAACTTTTAGCTCGATACATGCAAAATTATGAAAGTTGAAGAACTTGCAAATTTTTTGCAAAAAAAAAAAATTTTAACTGAACCTCTTGAGCGATTTTTCCCAAATTCAATCCCAACTGTCCTTATTACAAAGGATATCTTCACATAAAATTTAATGGTGATAACTGCAGAAATACGAAGTTAGACGACCTACAAACATTTTTCAAAAAATTCAAAGTCCCGCCGAATTGACAATGATTTTGCTATTTCAAAAAAAATTGCACTGAGTACAGGGACATACATGGTCCACTTGTATACCAAATTTCAACACGATCGCACAAACCTTTTTCCAGATATATCCATTTTACGAAAAGCACAAACCATACACACACACATACACACACACACACGCACGCTCGCTCGCACACACGTAAGCACGCACGCTCACACACACATAGACACACGCACGCACGAGCGCGCGCGCCCGCACACAAAAAAAACTTTTTCCACGAAAACAAAGCTTCCTCTATGAGAAAACAAAATAGATATCAATAAATGAGAAAATAAAGAAAATAATTAACTGTGAAGTTTTTTTCCAGATCTTATATGTCAGAGCCCGTGAAAGATCCCGAATTTTTCGAAGGCTGTCCTGGCAAGGAAAAAGCTTTTACAAAATTATTGTATGGTTTGTGCTTTTTTCACGCTGTTGTTCAAGAAAGACGAAATTACGGTGCTCAAGGATGGAATATCCGTTATGGTTAAGTATCACGTGAAATTTAAAAAACATCCGAATTGAAAATTTGCACATCGTTTTCTCATAATGTTAACTCATTACTAAATCATTCTATATATGATCAATTTTCTAAATTTTGGTTTTCTTATTGAGGAAGTTTTCGTGAAAGCGTAATAAATGTACATAATTCACGTGAAAATTACGGTTAAAAACTTTTGTAAACAGAAGTTTGTTTACAATGCCTTTTTGTGATCAAAAGGGCATTGTTTGGCAAACAATGCCCTGTTAAAATGAAATAAAATAACAAATTTCAATTATGATTTTAGGATTCAACGAATCGGATTTCTTGATATCCGTTCAACAACTCCAGATATTTATAAACGAGTACGAGAACGTGCCATTTGAGGCGATAACGTATCTGACCGGGGAGTGCAATTACGGTGGTCGTGTTACAGACGACAGAGATCGAAGATGCCTCAATACGATATTACAGGATTTTTATAACGTCAATGTCATCGACGATGCGAATTACACATTTGCGAATGTTGGTTCGGAATACACATTGCCGAAAAAGTGCGTTACTATATTATTATTTTAATCTATAACTATTTTGCTTCCTCATAAAGGAAGCTTTGTTTTCGTGAACAAAATTTGTTTCGAGATTTTTATGCCAATGTGTTCAAGATGTTCCTAAACATCGAGAAATCATATATAGACAAAATTTCCGGATGTGTGTGTGTGTATCCCGAGTTTTAGATCTAAATAATTAATAATTCGAGAACGCTTCGAGATATCGAGCTGAAACTTGGCACACTTGTTGCGCACGAATTGCCCTTTATTATGAATTTTTTTAATTTCAATTCTAACGGGTGTTCAGATTTTATCGACTTTTTTCGTTTTTGCAAAAATGGCGTAAACGCTCTGAATTCTGCAATTTTCAAGATATTGCACTGAAACTTCGTACAGAATTAGTATAGCTATTAAAGTTGTTCGGTTTTGAATTTGGCAAAAATCGATCGAAGAATTAAAATATTATGAGATTTTGATTGTTCTGAAAAATGGCGGAAATGCTCTAAATTTTGCAATTTTTAAGATATTGCACTGAAACTTTGTGCGGAACTAGTATAGCTTTCAATGTTATTCGCTATTGAATTTGGAAAAAATCGATCAAACGATTAAAATTTTATGAAATGTTAAATTTTGTTAAAAATAGCACAAGTGCTCTAACTTGCTTAATTTTCAAGATATTACACTGAAACTTTTTACAGAACTAGTACAGCTATCAAGGTTGTTTGCTATTTAATTTGGCGGAAATCTGTAGAGGGATTAAAAATTTATGGAATTTTTAATTTTTTGAAAAATAGTGTAAGCGCTCTAACTTGTGCAATTTTTAAGATATTGCACTAAAACTTTGTACAGAGCTAATATAGCTATTGCGGTTGTTCGTTATTAAATTTGGCGAAAATCGATCGAATGATTAAAACTTTATCAAGTTCAGATTTCTTTTTGAATAGCGTAAATACTCTAACTTCGGCCTTTTGCGAGATATTGTACTGAAATTTTGTACACCTTTAAAATAGTGATCGAGGTTGATCGTTATTGAATTTAGCAAGAAGCAAATTTGAAAGAATTTAGCAAATTTGCACATTGATTACTCATGTTTTTCGATAGTTAACAAAGCTTCCTTTATGAGGAAGCCAAATTTGATCGCCATACTACTTTGTGATAAAGAAAGCTGAACTATGGATAAAGATGAGGGAGCAATGTGCAAATGTCCAATTTGCAGGGTTTTCTTAGTTCACTTGATTATCATTTTTTTTTAATATTTAATATTTTCAATATATGCAGATGTGATTATCGTGATTACGTGAAGCAAATCGAGGCAATACCAACGACGCCACCACCGGAAGTCTTCGGTCTTCATATGAACGCTGGTATAACTCGAGATCTCGACGTATCGAGAATATTTTTCGATTCAATGCTGAGAATTCAGGGTACAGTTGAGATCGGCGATATGAGCAAGCAGGACGAATTATTGTTGACTATGAAGCGAGACATTTATGACAGAATGCCCGAGCTCTTTGATCTCGAGGAGGCACAAAAAATGTATCCGGTATCTTACACCGAATCAATGAATACCGTGTTGGTACAAGAAATGGAGAGATACAATAAACTTTTGCGAGTGATACGTAGTTCGATGATCATGCTGGAAAATGCGGTCAAAGGGCTGATCGTCATGACACCGGAATTAGAGGTAATTTTTTTCCATTCAAAAAAAGCAGTAGCAACTTGAATTCTTCATTAAAAAATTGTACTCTATTGCGTATGAACGTGTGAACAAAAATGTATGTCCGCAGATTCTTGCCTCGAGCATGTTAAACGCAAAGATTCCATCGACTTGGATAAAAGCAAGCGCGTATCCGAGCCTGAAACCTCTGCCAAGTTTCGTTAACGATTTCTTGGAACGTTTGAAATTTTTGCAAAAATGGTTCGAAAATGGTAAACCGGCCTCTTTCTGGATAGCCGGTTTTTCATTCGTTCACGCTTTTCTAACCGGTGCAACGCAGAATTACGCCAGGAAGTACAAAATATCGATCGACAAAATCGATTTCGATTTTGAGGTAATTGAATTATTAAGAGTTGACACCTAATTAAAGGCATCTATAGGGGTATAAGAATGCCGAATCTGCCCCCGAAAGATTTTTGAATGATCCTTAGGGCATAAGTACGTACTAATAAAATAAATAGATTCTGAAAGTTTCAGATCCCTAACTTAATTGGGTATTGAGAAAAAGTAAAATACGTAAAAAAAAAAAGAAAAACAAAATTTCTCAAGATTGACTGAACCGATTAATCTAAATTTTTAATATGTTTTAGGGGCTGATTATAGCTCCAAGAAAAAAAATCAAGAGCTATATAGCTTCATAAGGTTGAAAATTTTTTTTCTTTCTTTGAATTTCAAATTTTAACCATGATGCAATTTTGGCACATTATGAAACTATTTTTTTTCGAACCTTCTACATTTCCCTGTAACACTATGAATTTTTAAAATTTTTAAAAAAGGTACGCCAAAGTAGAAAAAAAAATGCAAATCACTTTTGGGCCCAAATAATGAATTTATTCATGTTTTGAGGTTTAATTTTTGTATTTTAACGCATATTTACATCATTTGTATCTATTCAAAATGTTATTTTATATTCAAAACAACAAACATTTTTTTGCCAAAGTAAAAAATTAAAACAGTTAAATATATCAATAATCAATTTTATCGTAATTTCAACAAACATTTTGAAGAACAACATTTTATTGTAAAACTCGATTATTTGTATATTCTTGTAGACTTGAGATATAGATATAACTAAAAATTATCGTATTGATGAAAAACAAAAACATTTTTTTTCCGAACAAATCTAAATTTTCAAACACATCTAAGTTTAATTTGATTAAAGCAAATGCCTAAAAGATATATTTTTCAAAAATATTGCAGAATCACATTTCATCAGTCTTTGTCACTGTCTTCTTCAATCGTAGGTGAAACATTGTCTTTATCAAATAATTTGCTCAATGTTTCATCAGGCCTCAGAATTTTTTACAAATATCTCCTCTGTGTAAAACAAATAAACAATCGCGGCAACGTGAGAGCAATATCCATTTATTAACATCATGACTATAAAATTGATTATTGATATTTAACTGGTTTAATTTTTGACTTTGGCAAAAAAATGTTTGTTGTTGTTTTGAATATGCAATATTATTTTTAATAGATACAAGTTATGTAAATAAATGTTAGAATACAAAAAGTAAACTTTAAAACATCACAAATAAATTCATTATTTGAGCCAAAAAATGGTTTTTATGTTTTTCTACTATGTACCTTTTTCAAAATTTAAAAAATCCATAGTGTTATAGGGAAATATAGAAGGTTTGCAAAAAAATATATAAGTATATATATATAAGTATTATATATATAAGTATTATATATATATATATATATATATATATATAAGTAGTATATATATATAAGTATGTATATATAAGTATATATATAAATAATATATAAGTTTCATAATTGTGCCAAAATTATGTCATGGTTAAAATTTGAAATTAAAAGTAAAACCTTTTTTTTCAAGGATCTTATAGAGCTCTATAACTCTTAATTTTTTTCTTGAAACTAATATTAGGTTTCAAAACATATTAAAAATTTAGATCAATCGGTTCAATCAATCCTGAGAAAAATTATTTTTTCTGTTTTTTACATATTTTATTGTTTTTCAATAATCAATTGAGTTAGGGATCTGAAACTTTCAAGATCTTCTTATTTAATTATAGTATCTACTTATGCTCTGAGTATCATTTAAAAATTTATCGGGGGCAGATTCAGCATACGCCTAGTGTTGGTTAAAGTTGTTAAAAGTGGGAGAGACGATTTTTTGTGGAAGAAACTCTGTTTCCAAATAGTAAGAGCAGTATTCTAGACCACAGAGCAAATTTTTATGCTATTTTTGTGAATTAAATAAAAGTTTCTATTTTTTGCTCAATTAATAGATCCGTGCTGAAACGGGTTTTTTTAATATTTCAACTCTGCACAGCCCTTTAATTTCAAATTTATTCTTTAAACTTTGTATTTGAAGTCAAATTTCTATCTATTTTTTTTTACACTAATGACAGTCAATTCTATTTTACAATGTCATTTTGAGATGTTTTTCCATAAATGAAAATTTATGAAAATAAGATATTTCATTTATGGAAAATATGAAAATAAGATTTTTCAATACATAACAACAATGTGTAATTATTTCTTTTTTTTATAAATTCGATATCTTTATTAAAATATACGTAGAAATCTATAAATGTCGTAAAACAAAGTGCACTCTTAGGTTGGCAAAGTCACAATTTTTATCGATAGAAGCTGTTGACAGTACCAGAATACAAAATTATCAGGCAATCAAAAATAAATAAATGTGATTGAAAATTGCAGGTAATGGGGGTGTATGAATCGACTGTAGCGCCAATTGATGGTGTTTATGTTTACGGCATGTATTTGGTCGGTGGAAGATGGAACATTGAACGTCGCTTATTGTCGGAGAGTCGACCAAAAGTTTTATGGGACTCAATGCCGATCGTATGGTTAAAACCATCTGAAAAGACTGCCATCAACATCGGCGGCCGTTACGAATGTCCTCTTTATATAACTTCCGCGCGTTTTGGTACCCTCAAAACAACAGGACATTCGACGAATTATGTTTTATCACTATTAATCGATACCGATATCCCAGTAAGTCATTGGATAAAGAGAGGTCTCGCTCTTCTCTGTCAACTCGACGATTGACCTCATTGTATCTCATTTTGTTTCATGCTAGCATTGGTTTTCACTTTTACATCATCCTGTAACTCACACACCGAATTTGGCACGTGTAAATAATTCTAAGTAAGATTTCTTGCTCGTGTTAACGGTCTCTTGTACAAGCAAGCGGAAAACGCAACTGGAATAAATAAATCACCCGGAAATTTATACGAGTGCTTATCAAGACCCTTCTTGAAAAAAAAATTAAACTTTTCCAAATCACGAACATCGCGAGTGATTTTTGCAAAATTCTATACCAATAATTTTTATCATTCAATCTATCCCCAGTAGACACGGTAAAGTTGCAGTAATGTAACGGCAATGTTACCGTTTGTAACATGTAATATTACATAGACGTTACATGTAAGTTACAATTTCCTACTATAAATTTAAAATTGTAATATAAAATCGTTATATAACATATTATATATCCGGTATATAACAGTTATATTGTAAGGTAATGTAACAAGTCATAACAGCTATATAACTGCAATATATAACCGTTATGTAACAGTTCTGTAACTGTTATATAATAGTTATGTAACTGCAATATTGCAGTGATACCCTGGTGGAACTTTTTGTTAAAAACTGATTAAAAAAATGACAGAATATATCGAATATGATAAATTCGTACAGATTATTGCACCTTTTGATAAAAAAATATTGACAATTTTTAACAAAAATTATTACTATAGATCAAGAAATAAATGATATAAATGAACAGGTACTGTATTATTTTATCAGAATTAGTATGCAAAGTGTCAATAATTCTTTAAAAATGCCAAAAAATTTCATGAGAAATTGTCATATTTGGATAAATTCTGTGCTGAACAAAATTACATAATATAATATAATCTCGCAGACAACGTCAAAAAATGCTATGTAACCTCAAATATAATCGAACATAGTATTGCATTTTAGTATATGGGTCAAAACGCCAATTATGGAGGTCGAATCCGGCCTCACCCCCTCAGATCTTTTCGCATTTTTTTTAGCTGAAAGTTCTCATTGAAAAACACATTCCCAAATTTGTTCAGATTTTTTCTCCTCTAACTTTCGCAGTTATTACATGGGGTATTCCGTCTAGTTTGACCATTTTCGTTTTATTCATTATGACTTGCCATCTTCCACCACAATAAAAATAATTTTTAAAAATAGGTTTTTTGCGTGAAAAAGTCTCAGCTTTTCAAAAAAATATTGTTTTTTTGTTTATGCAATTGGAAAGCTCTTAAAATTGAGCTTAAAGTCTAAAGAGCTGTTTTTTGGCCGTTGCCCAAATTTTGAAATTTTTTTCAATATTTTTTTCGAAAAGCTGAGACAATTTTACATGGAATTTGTATTTTCGGAGATGGGTTCTCCATAAACATACGAGAAATGAATGAATGAACAAAAATTGATTTTATTCATTTTTTGTTGCCATCTTCCGTTACGTTAAATTTTTTTTGAAAAAATACGTTTTTTGAGTAAAAAAGTCTCAGCTTTCTAAAAAAAATGTTGCTTTTCCGATAATGCCTGTGAAAAGCCCTTAAAATCGAGTTTTAAATCTAAAAAGCTGTTTTCTAGCCATGGCCCATATTTTGAATTTTTTTTTCATGTTTTTTTCGAAAAACTGAGAAAAATGTACGTAACATATGTAATTTTCAAGGTGGGTTCTAAATAAACACACGAGGAATGAATTAATAAACACTGTTCAATTAATTTTCTCGTATGTTTCTCGTATGTTTATTTAGAACCAACCTTGTAAATGACATAAGTTATGTAAAATTTTCTCAGCTTTTCGAAAAAAACATGGAAAAAAAATGCAAAATAGGGGCAATGGCTAAAAAACATCTTTTTAGATTTAAAACTCGATTTTGAGGGCTTTTTTTCACAGGCATTATCGGAAAAGCAATATTTTTTTTGGAAAGCTGAGACTTCTTTTACGAAAAAAACGTATTTAAAAAAAAAATTATCGTAACGGAAGATGGCAAAAAAAATGAATAAAATCAATTTTTGTTCATTCATTCATTTCTCGTACGTTTATGGAGAACCCATCTCGGAAATTACATATTCCATGTAAAATTGTCTCAGCTTTTCGAAACAAATATTGGAAAAATGTTCAAAAATTCGGCAACGGCCGAAAAACAGCTTTTTAGACTTTAAGCTCAATTTTAAGAGCTTTCCAAGTGCATGAACAAAAAAACAATATTTTTTTTGAAAAGCTGAGACTTTTTCACGCAAAAAACCTATTTGTTGAAATTTTTTTTATTGTGGTGGAAGATGGCAAGTCATAATGAATAAAACGAAAATGGTAAAACTAGACGGAATACCCTACGTAATAACTGCGAAAGTGAGAGGGGAAAAAATCTGAAAAATTTTGGGAATGTGTTTTTCAATGAGGACTTTCAGCTAAAAAAATACGGAAAGTTCGGACGGGGTGAGGCCGGATCCGACGTCCATAATTGGCGTTTTGACCCATATATTTTGGGAATAGCTATCTTTCATAAAACGTCTTGTTATTGATATAACCAAATAAATAGCATAAGAAAATGTCACAATTTGAGAAATGTATTTCTAATTTTTTATGATACTTACTGACATCTATTGTAATAATCAGTAATGATATAGATTGACAATAAATATTACATTCTGGTAAGTAATTAAAAATGATGCATTATCACATATATATTTGCAAAGTAATCATGCATTTTGTGTTCTAACGCCAGTCCCACACAACAATAATACGTCCCAAGTACGTCTTTTGGACATCACACCAATTGTCCCGTGACGGTAATGGGATGGTCCCATGGGATAGCCATGGGCTCTAAAGTGTCCGCTATGTTTACCGGAATGGGATGGTCCCATGGGATACCCATGGGCTCTAAAGTGTCCGCTGTGTTTACCGGAATGGGATGGTCCCATTGGCATCCCGGGATATCCTCGGGACGTCTCTGAGACTGCAAATACAGCAGACTGGAGATATCGGTAAGATATTGTCGAGACTCCTATAAGACGTCACCGAGATATTCCAGAATTATTAGTCACAAAATAATACGTCCCAAGTACATCTTTTGGATGATCCCATGGGATACCCATGGGCTCTAAAGTGTCCGCTGAAGACATTCCGGGATGTCTTCAGGATATCTTCGGGACGTCTCCTGGACTGCCAATGCAGTAGTCGATAATAATTCTTGTTTCGATTTAATTTTAATTAATTTCAATTAATTAATCAAATGTTAACAAAATGTGTACGGTACAGAGGGAGTCAGCAAGGACTCCTTGTATTTGTAATATAGCCTCTTTCGAGTTCTGACTTCTGTCGGTGTCGAATTGATATCCGTGTTCGCGCTCGCCTATATAAGCATGCTCTTCACATTATCCGCATGTGAGTAGCGTTCGCCATCTCGCGGCAAGGTTGGAACTAATGCTGCGCGATGGCTGACCTCCTACAGACATCCCTAAGAGAGTTGGCTGGGATCGTCCAAACATGGTTACCACGGGATATCCTCAAGACATCCTATATTAATCTCGAGCAGACCAATGTCTTACTAGTACCTCCCACAGACGTCTATAAGAGAGTGCGTTAGGATCGTCTTATCACGGTCACGACAGGATATCCTCAAGACATCCTATATTAATCTCGGGAAGACCAATGTATTACTAATATCTCCCATAGACGTCTATAAGAGAGTGCGTTGGGATCGTCCAATGACGGTCGCGACAGGATATCCTCAAGACGTCCTATATTAATATCGAGCAGACCAATATCTTACTAGGATCTCCCAGAGACGTCCATAAGAGAGTGCTTTGGGATCGTCTCATCACGGTCGCGACAGGATATCCTCAAGACGTCCTATATTAATATCGCGCAGACCAATGTCTTACTAGGATCTCCCAGAGACGTCTATAAGAGAGTGCTTTGGGATCGTCTCATCACGGTCGCGACAGGATACCCTAGCGGATTGGGTGACGATGTTTTCACCCTGAAAAACCACTGAATCACGGTGATTTTTTACGGTGACGAAGTGCCCACAAAATCACCGAGATCTTGGTGATTTTAAGGTGATTGCAACGTGATTCCACGGTGATTGTCACGGTGATTTTGTGACGGTGACAATCACCGTGAGAATCACCGTGGAATCACCTTAAAATCACCAAGATCTCGGTGATTTTGTGGGCACTTTGTCACCGTAAAAAATCACCGTGATTCAGTGGTGACTTCATCCACTAGGGTATCCTCAAGACGTCCTATATTATATCGAGCAGACCAATGTCTTCCTAGTACCTCCCGCAGATGTCTATAAGAAAGTGCGTTGGGATCATCTAATCACGGTCGCGACAGGATATCCCCAAGACGTTCCATATCAATATCGAGCAGACCAATGTCTTACTAGTACCTCCCAGAGACGTCTATAAGAGAGTGCTTTGGGATCGTCTAATCACGGTTGCAACAGGATATCCTCGAGATATCTTATATTAATCTCGAGTAGACCAATGTCTTACTAGTACCTCCCATAGACGTCTATAAGAGGGACCGTTGGGATCGTCTAATCACGGTTGCGACAGGATATCCTCAAGACATCCTATATTAATCCCGGGTAGAACAATATCTTACTGGTACCTCCCATAGACATTCATAAGACGTACTATCTTGGCAGGACACGAATGGGACTGTCTCAGGATGGTCCCGGGATCAATTTTGCTGTGTATATCACTTTTATTTTATTGTTATAAAGTAATTCCACTTTTTATAGGAATGTTTGAATATTCAGTAGGTACTTGCAAAATTACAAATAAAACACATTTTATTTGTAGTATTTTTTCACGTATTTTCCTACCAGATTTGTCGACCACAATTTTTCGGTCCATAAGGTTTTCGGTCGTAGTTGGAATCGTTTCTACCGAAACGGTCGTCAAATGCGCTAGGGGATCTGACGACCGAAAAAAATCGGTAGAAAAAAGTTACGACAAAAAAAATTCGGTAGAAAAAAATCCACTTACGACCGAAATTCCGGTCGTAGAATCCGCTAGGGTTATTATGAATCAATTGGAACTGACGAACATAATCTTCAGTATTTGATATAAAATTCTAAAAAATGATTTTTTATTTGACATTTATTGAGGAAATATGACTTTTGGTTCCAATTCCTGGTCATCTAGCTACATAACTGGGTAATTTTTGTTAATTTCTTACACATTTTTTACAAAATTGATCAATTTCTGTTCAAATCTGCCGGGTAAAAAAGATTATATATAATCATATATAATTATATATAATTGCATATAATTGGATATAATTGTATATAATTATACATAATTATACATAATCGTTTTGGCAATTTATATATAAAAGTATATAATTAAAATATAATCTGAACAAATATGTTCAATTCTCACAAAATGTGGACAGACAGTTCCACGAGGGTATCATTGTAATATTTCAATTATATATTACTGCAATTATATTACTTACTTACTTACATAACACAACGTCAAAATAACCCACGTAAAAATCACCGGGACCAAAATAACATAACGTCAAAATAACACACATCAAAATCACACACATCAAAATAACATAAGGTCAAAATCAGACACAATGTATAGAAACTGCATGTGAGGTTTCAAACAACACCAAAACCACAAAAACTCTGCAACGGGAATATCGATTCTAGTAGCAACATTTAAACGGTTACATGTCCATATAACAGTGTTACATAACATATTTACGAGTATTATCTAGACCCATTCAAATAACATGTGCTCTCTATACAATATTCACAAACAAACCAGAACATAGCCCAAACAATCATTGTGTTATTTTGGCTAAATATCCCCTACAGCACACAATATTCCTGCAATGTCGCTGAAATGTTGCACGACAACATTGTAATATTGTAAGGAACATTGCAGCAATCTTAATTGCTGCATAGTTGCTACGTCCGACGAGTGAAATATTGCCGCAATGTTCCGCAATATTCCAGAAATATTGCGTCCAATCAATATGCAATAATTCCAGCAATATCACTCGTATTGTATATTCAATATTTCAGGAATATTACGAACAGTCAATATGCAATGTTCCAGCATTATCACTCGTATTAGATATTCAATATTTCAGAAATATTGGACAGGGCTCCGGACACCAATCCGTCGATATACGGCAAATCGACGGCAATTCGACGGCAATAAAGAATAACTAGGCGAATTGCCGTCGCCCGAAAAAGTTACTAGATGTGCCGTCGATGTACCGTCGATGGCGGACCAGACCGAGATACTTGCCGTCGATACACAAGAAATATCGACGGTATAAGACAGTTTTTTGCCGTGTCTGCACAAGACGAGCGATGGTAATTCGTTATTAATTCAAAATGAACCGTCACATGCAGAGTTCGAATACAGATATGGATATACATTCATATATATATATATGTTCTGTGGTATTTTCCAGGACTGTTCTGGAAGTTACTTACGGAATTCGTCTGCGTGAAACTCTGCAACGGGTCTTTTTTTATACTTACTATGCAACGGGGATCACACCGCCTAGATCTAGAGTTCTGGCGGCAACTCGGTTCTGCTTGCAGAACCGAGGATGTGAACATCTTTAATATCGCATTGAGGAATCAAAATACTGAAGCTGTTCAATCTAAAGATCCTGCGATTGCTGTGAGAGCAATTGTTCAATTATATTAATTCTGAATTAATAACGAATTACCGGTGCTCGTCTTCTGCAGAAGACACGGCAAAAAACTGTTTTGCCGTCGATATTTCTTGTATATCGATGGAAAGTATGTTTCAGCGTATTTCAGCGTTCTTCGATAACACACCTAGTAACTTTTTCGAGCGACGGCAATTCGCCTAGTTATTCTTTATTGCCGTCGACGTGACGTCGATTTGGCGTCGACTTACCGTGCTACAGCGACGGATTGGTGTCCGGAGCTATTTCGAGAAATATTACCTGCAATGGAAACTTTATCATTTGAATTATTGCATAAAATAAAAATATGTAGTTTCAAGTCTATATGACTGCGCGACCACAAAGCGCGGGTAAATATTCCAACAATTGATTGTTAATTGGAGACCGCGATGCTGGTAATACACGCGGACCTTTATCGGTGCTCGGTGGCTCTCTCGCCAGCGCGAGAGCGCCCACCGACCGCCGCCGATATTGAACATTTTTTCAATACGAATATCACAAAGTCTTAATTATATTAATGTCACATGTCTTATTAATGTCAATAGCACAACAAAATTTTGAAAAGAAATATGAAAAAAGAAAAAGGAAATGACGTGAAATTGATCGTTATTGATATTTTATAAGGAATAAATGAATAGATCTTTTTCAATTCCTTAGCAAGTCCTGCAACCGTTTCTTTAAGAGGATATTAACCGTAAAGGAACCAAAAAAGGAACACAGTTCCTTTACGCGTTTTTTCAACCGTTCGGAGGAACCTTGAGGAACTGATTCAGTCTGTTTTTTATGTTTTTTTCGTATAATTAAATTTGTACAACTAAAATGGGTTTGGGTTCATTTCTGCGCTTTTTTAAACCGGCTGCCTTTCGTGGTTCCTTCAGTTCCTTTCGTAGTTCCTCTACTGTTTCTTCTTAATTGGTTCCTCATGGTTCTCCGGGACAGTCGCAAAAATGCTTAAAGGAACCTATAAGTTTCTTTATGGTCCTTTATGGGAGGGTTGCAGGAATTGCTAGGGTTGATCTTTTTCATATTTATTACGCTTGTGTAGTTGTAAAATTTGAAGTTCCATCTCACCAATATTGCTGCAAATTACTCGCAACGTTTCAACAAAATATTGCAGGAACATTCCCGAAACATTGCTGAGAAGTTTTAGTGCAATGTTGCGTAGCAATGTTGCCACAACATATCTGCAATATATCATAATTGCACGTGCAATATGACAACATTGCTGCAATGTGTCACCTTTTTTTTTTAATATCGCCAAAAGGGTCGACTTTTTGAAACCATCTTTCATAAACGTATGCACAGTTTAAAACACAAAAAAACCCCATCAAAGGTCACAACTACCTGAAGATCTGCAAAAAGGGTTCAAATTCTGATTTTTTTCTCTTAAATGATTGCTAATGATTGGTAATGAGAAACTGTCTGTTACTCTTTCTTAAAGTATGGAACATTTATATGCATTTGCAAAAAATTCATCAGCTAATATAGAAAAACAAAAAAATACGGTCGCCATCAGTAGTTTTTTTCAGCGCTCGACACTATCACTATAGTTAAGAAGAGCCATCTAAAATTCAAAAACTAAACAGATTCTTCAAGCCAACAATATTACATGAGCTGTTGGCAAACCTCGAATTTCGAATAACAAAATTCTGAAACTTCGAAAAAAAATTAAATAAAACGAGATATTTTCTACAAAATATCAAAAGGTTTTTAAACACAAAAGAGATTTCTCATATTTTTAAAGGCGGGTGACCATATTTTATTTTTTCAAGCGCATTCCAAGCATATCCCTAGCGGATTGGGTGACGATGTTTTCACCCTGAAAAACCACTGAATCACGGTGATTTTTTACGGTGACAAAGTGCCCACGAAATCACCGAGATCTTGGTGATTTTAAGGTGATTCCAACGTGATTCCACGGTGATTGTCACGGTGATTTTGTGACGGTGACAATCACCGTGAGAATCACCGTGGAATCACCTTAAAATCACCAAGATCTCGGTGATTTTGTGGGCACTTTGTCACCGTAAAAAATCACCGTGATTCAGTGGTGACTTCATCCACTAGGGATCTGTCAGTCAAACGAAAGAAACTCGTTTCCCTCTAACAAATTATTTGAGAGAAAACGTGGTTTTCGAATTTTTGCTTTTTTTTATCAAAAAAATGAAATGAAATGTAATAACCCGCCGCCCTTAAATTTCTCTGGCCTCTACCGGGATTTTACCGACTGGGCTAAATACCGACATTACCACTTTAAAATTGCCATCCATACTTGCTCTGGCATAGATCGACGGAAATCAATAACATTTTGTCAGTATAATCAGGATTATGGCACAAATAGAGCCCCACTAAAAAATTTTCGAAAAAAAAATTACAGATCTGATTATCATCAGGAATCTGTAATTGAAACTAAATACCGACATTAGCACCTCGAAATTGGAATCCAAACTTGAAATCAATAAAATTTTGACAGTATTATTAGAATTATGCCACAAATGGAGCCCCCTAAAATTGTTCAGAAAGCAAACAAAAAAATTACAGATCCGATTATCATCAGAAATCTGTAATTGAAAAACATCATTAAGTTATAATGTTTTTTCTGGATTTTTGCTAAAACCAAGAGTGGAGCTCCATGACAAACACCAAAGTACGAATAACGATACGTTTTCGACACTATTTTATGAAAAAACCGCGACGTAAGTTTGGAACCCAAATCCCAAGATAAATGTTGATAAATTTAGTGTTTTATTGAAAAACGGAATGGCGAAATCAAGTTCACAGAAATGCGAGAGAGGGCAGCACCATGGAATTCTTATGAAATAAATATTATTCTCATCAGACTTCTATCCAGACTGTCTGAGCTGTGAGTGGCAATGATAAAAAACGTTGGTTTATATCTCGCATTTACATTTTGCAATTCATTTGTCATTCATTTATAAATTTCATTGACATTAATCCACCAGTATCGCAGAAAGTTTGAATGGCGATTTTGAGTCGATAATGTAGGGTTCCACTAATAATGTCGGTATTCAGCCTCCCCTCAAAAATTCTTCATCCGAGTGCCCCACGATGCTGGACGTGCTGGACAAATCGTTTCCCCTCGATTGAGAACCACTGTCGGCACTTCCAGTTTCCGCCGCGAGGTGACCGCCGCGCCGCGAGCCACTTCTTCGCGCCTGTCCGTGGGTGTTTAGTTTCGTTTCGTGTTTGGCATCAGGATATTTCTCTCGCGCTTCGTCGGTTCGTGACATTGCCCGGAGTAAATCAGAGATTACCGAAGAAAAGGGCAAAAACCGTCGCGGGCCGTATATAGCTCCGACTAGGAGAGAACGAATAAACACGTACGTGAAGGATTATCGGGCTGCGAGTTTTTCGTCGGTACAAAAAGGTGAATGAACCACGAGGAAACGAGAATATAGAAAAAAATGGAGTTAAAAAAATACTGCGTAAGCCGGGCGGCCCCTGTGTGTGGGAGAGAGAGTGACTTTTCTACCCCCCCCCCCCCCCCCCCCTCGTGTGATCAATGAACTCTGTGTGAGCTGTCTTCGTGTTTTGGGGCGTGCTGCCAGTGTGCATGTGGGCGGACGGTCCGCGCAACGCCATACCGTAATCGAGTTTTTTTATTTATTTTTCTTTCAATTTTTTTGTTGTCTTATTGTTTTTTCGCTACAGTGAATATTACAAATCGCGCAAATACGATTATGGCTACGCCACTGATTCGCAAATATCACTAATTCGTCCTTGACGTTCATAATCACACTATTTTTTGTTAAACTTTTATTTTTTGTCCTGGATGATAACGAATGAAGGTGTCGTGGCTTTGAGACTGTGCGCGTCTGTGTGGAGTCGTAATTTTATATATTTTACTGTCTGTGCGATAAGATTCCGGTGTTTCTGGGCAAGGACCCTGCCTGTCTATTTTCAAGTTTTTCTCTCGACACCTTTTTATGGGTTTTTTTTTTAAAGCCCCGAACATTTTTTTCGATATCCGACGATTTTTATAAAAAAAAATGAAAGAAACAATCTAGATCGATATGGATCGATCTAGATTGTTTTTTTTTTTTTTAAAGGAATGTAATTGGTCAGTCGCGCTGATTGGACTCCTGTCATCGCGATCGCCGATTGTATGACGTACTTGTCGCGCGTTGTAGTTTGAGATTTTTGCGATACGGAAAATTCGATGTTTTCATCGGGAAAATGTTATTCTTACGCCAATATATCGTTTTCGCTTCCTCATAAAGGAAACTGTTTTCGTGAAATTTTTTTTTTTCGAGGTTTTCATGTCGGTGTGTTCATAATTAATGTCCCAATACGTCCAAAAAACGCATTTGGAAAAAATGTGGATGTATGTGCTCGTGTGTGTGTGTGTGTACGTTTGTGCTTTTCTTAAAATGGATATATCTGAAAAACGATTTGAGTGATCGAGTTGAAATTTGGTACACAAGTAGACCACGTATGTCCCTGTACTCAGTGCAAATTTTTTTGAAATTGTAAAATAATTGTTAATTTTGCGGGACTTTCAATTTTTTGTAACATGTTCTTGGGTCGTCTAACTTTCGTAATTTTGTAGTTATCATCCTGAAATTTCATGTGCAGATACACTTTATAATAAAGACGGCTTCGATTGAATTTGGGAACAATCGCTCGAGAGGTTTGGTTTAAAAAAAAAACAAAAAATTCGCACATAATTTTAAGTTCTTCACTATCGTCATTTTTCATCTATCGAGCTGAATTTTTTTGTAGCGATACATTCAATGACAATGAAAAAGAATACTGAATTTCAGAAAAACCACTCGAGTGGTTCGGTTAAAATTTTTTTTTGAAATTTTCAAACTTCGTTAACGATCCAACATTCACATTTTTCGAAGTATCGAGCTAAATTTTTTTGTATGAATACGCTAGCTGGCAAGAATGGTTAATGTTGAATTTGGTGAAAAACGCTCAAGAGGTTTGTTCTCAAAATTTTTTTGAAATATTTGAAAAATACTTGTAAACACTAAGTTTTCTAATTTAGCAGCTATTGAGTTCACTTTTTTAGCATCAATACGCTGGATGAAAAAAACAATAATGTAATTGAACGGAATTGCTGAAAAATCATGCAAATTTGGAATTTGCACATAGCTTCTTCTTTTATTTTCGCTCTTCGTGAAGCTTCCTTTATGAGGAAGCCATGATAATAAAAATAATTGCCATTAAGATGGTCAAGGAGAAAAAAATGTGGAAGCTATGTGTAAATTTCCAATTTGCATGAATTTTGTAATTTCAATTCGGTTTTCAAGTATCTTGGACTAGTCCCAAAATTAATTTATATCTCTCGATTGATTCATGAATTTTTTAGATTTTTCGTTTTTTTATCAAGTCTTCCATTATCTTTTTATAATTATCTGAAGAAGGACTTCTCTGATTTTGCATCATAACGAAATTTTTCTTACATCAGTAGTTTGAGTTAAAAAAAAAAAAGTATCAAAGAAACATCATGACAAATCCGCATTGTTTTTTCAATAGTATTATGTAATAGATCCATGATCCACTGTTTATATCATTGTTGGTGTTAAAAGAAAGATGAGGTTTTCCAAAGAACAATCCTGACTTATTTAGGTTTAGAAAAGCAGTCAAACTTCGTAATTACCGAAAAAAAATTTATCGACCATAAGAAAGTATGAGAAACTAGAGGAAAACAATTTTAATAAAAATTTTGCCTTACCATGAACAAACAATTTGCTAAGAGAACTTTTCATTCGAGTGATATTTCTGCAGCACAGAAGAGTTTTTCAATTATGCGATAGATTAAAAATTTTACTTTAAACTATGAAGAGATCAAATATTTATTTGAAACCTTAGGAAGGGAAAGAAATAGTCTTTATTCGAGTTTTTTATAGAACTCTAGAGTTAATTAAAAACTCAAAGAGAGTGCAGGAAGAAAATTCGTTCCGAAGAGCAGACAAAAACTTAATGAAAAACTATAGAGAGTAAAACTAAAATTCCCATAGTTTTTACACCGTTACAATAATCTTTGGAATCATATTTCTGCCTTGGGTTGGTTTTCAGATGTTCACCTGACAAAATTCTGACAGTTTGTCGATATTTGTCGATAAAAATATCGAAACTCCCGGTCTATGTGGAAAAAATTTTAGCTTGTTGGCAAACGCAAAAGGGAGGACGAACAAATGATAAAAGATGAATGATATCGACAATATAGGCATGACTGGAAGTTCCAAAATGCCACACAGCCATTCGACTCCAGCCGGAGTTGACGGTGGGAGCAGAACACCACCTACGACACCGCGTAAGGCTGGAAAAATGCTCGCCGTTCGTGTACAGATGCTTGACGACACGATCACGATGTTTCAAGTACAGGTGAGGGTGGAAAATTCAAATACTCGATATTTCATCCAGGTTCCAGTGATTTGGAATACATTTATTTTTAATTTTTTGTCAATTAATTGAAATATATGAATTTTTCAACATATCGCTAAGTCGTGTAATAATCCGATCTTTTTTAAAATAATTTATTACATTTTTTGTAAACAGAGCAACGTTCATTATTCTTCCTGTATAAGAAGTAAATTATGCTTGAATTTCTTATATTAATACGCAGTTTCACCTTGAAATTTTTTGTAAATTAATCATTATGTCCTTATTAATCATTTTTGATTAATACTAAAATGGGTTCTGAGGATTGACAATAAATTTTATTTTATCAAAAAAATTTGTAAACTGAAGAAATTCGAAACTTTCGTATTTTTAAAATTCTCAAAATGCCAGCCTTCTCATTTTAATTTTTATGCGGCAGTAATTTTATGGAAAAAAATGTACACAAATATCTGAATTAAAAGTGCAGTCACGAAATAATGTTTTACTCTTCATTCATCCTAGGGCATATGGGTCATTCCATATCAAATCGACCACTTTTGAACCCAATCCCTTTCGATTTGGCTGATTTTTTTTCCTTTTCTACCCCATTAAAACCTCAATAAACCTCAATAAAACCCATTAAAAACATTTTTCCGGAAATTTCCAAAATTTTTTACCCAACCCAAAAAAAAAACTTTTTTTCAAATAGCTATAACTTTTTCAAAAATTGGCTGATCGGGACGTTTTTTTTTTTAATTTTCGTCTTTAAATGTACTTTCCGAAAAAAATACAAAAAAATGTTAAGTCATCAAAATCTATGAAATTTTCACTTTTTCGAGAAAAATCAGATTTTTCTCGAAGTTGGTAATTTTGAACTTTTTTTCACTCAAAAAATACTTTGATTAATTCCGGAAAAAATGCCGCTGAACACGGAGTAGGCCGACATTTTCTTCTATTTTTTTTTATCGATTAAAAACAAAATTTCCCAGCAGGGCTTATTTCAATTAGTCATTTTTTGAAGACGTTATAGCTCTAAAAAAAGAAGTTTTTTTTGGGTTGGGTAAAAAAATTTGATAATTTCCTGAACATTTTTTTGCATAGAGTAGAAAAGGAAAAAAAATCAGCAAATCGAAAGAGGTCGGTTTAAAAGTGGTTGATTTGACATGGAATGCCTAATATATACTCTGTATATTAAAATAATATATTCGAAAATGTATTGCTTGTACGGGTATAATGCTGAAATAAGTTTAATTATGCTTATAATTAATATGAAAATCATAAATTCAGAGTAAATATAATTGTTATATGTCATAATTATTGTTGTATTATAACTTATCATAATTCAATCGCGGCATAGGATCGGTAATTACTATTGCACTTTTGTTTTATATTCGTTTCGCCGATTTCATTCAAATAAAATTTTCTCTCAACGTAGTTTATGGGTTAATTATTATCATTTACAAAGTAAATATGTGAGAGAAGTTAAATGATTTATTTTAACATAATTGAAATAAACTTCTGTAGTCATAGGAGGAAAAAAGATTAGAATGCGAAAAAAAACGAAACGAAATTTCTTAAATAAGAAGTTATTTGGATTTCATCTTGAGTAGTATCTCGAACATTTTTTGTACGTACAATTTTATAACTTTTTTTGAAATAATCGGAGGGGTCCCATGATAATAAATCCAATTTTTTAGCAGAAAACAGAAAAAAATGAAATTTTTTTTCTTCATTTTCGATATTTTTTTCAAAAAGTACATTAAAAAAAACGACCTCCTAACAAGTTAGAATATCTTGGTTATTGTAGAAGTTATGATTATTTTAAGAATATTTTTTCAAAAATCAATAACTTCGGTATGGGTTAAGATAGAGAGCTCAAAATTTACATGGATACTTCTTTTTGCATGTATAATATTGTTAATAACATATTAAAAAATCAAAAAAATTGAAGAGGGTCACCGACAAAACGTCGTTGAATTGACATGGAATGACCTATATATATTAGACAGCCTAAAAGAAAACCTTTATTTTTGTTCGATCTCCTACTTCATGAAACCATAATTTATAACATAATATTAAATCTCGTGAAAAGAAATCTTCATGCCATTTCGTAAAACGAGGTTTTTCACATATTGGAAAAATGAGTCCCTTGGATAAATGCCCAGTTTCCTCGACTGGGCTACAATTAAATGTTGAATAATATCAGTTAAGAGGAGGCTAACTACCATTTTTATTCAATCCCTACATTACCAACATATCATCGTCGTCCAGTCTTTCTCCGACAACCATATGGATGAACATTAATTACATTTTGACAATTAAGAGGGGGATACATTAATTAACAACTAATTGTCAATTGAGAGGCTAAAATGCGTTACAGCTAATGCCAACGAAATCATTCGAGCCCCCTAAATATTATAGGTTACTCGTCAGAACCCATGGTGCTGCCCCCACTCGCACGTCTGTTAACTACATTTTGCCATTTCGTTTTTCAATAAAACTACAATTTATCGATATTTATCTTTTGATGCGCCATCCAAACTTACGGCGTGTCATTTTGATAAAATAATGTCGAAAACGTCTCGATATTTGTATCGTGGCATTCTTC
This sequence comes from Alloplasta piceator, assembly GCA_946863875.1. Taxonomy (NCBI): domain Eukaryota; kingdom Metazoa; phylum Arthropoda; class Insecta; order Hymenoptera; family Ichneumonidae; genus Alloplasta; species Alloplasta piceator. The sequence goes on along the minus strand of OX333080.1, from coordinate 18,908,295 downwards.
ATGGAGCCTCACTCTTGGTTTTATCCGAAATGCAGTAAAAGTTGAATAATTTAAGTTTTTCAATTACATGTTTCTTAATGGTAAATGAATCTGTAATTTTTTTTTTTGTTTTTCGAAAAAATTTTGGTGAGGCTCCATTCCTGCCATTGTTCTGATAATGTTGTTAAAATTTTATTCAATTCCACCCATTTGTATAAGAGCAAGTTTGGATGGCAATTTCGAGGTGTTAGTGTCGGTATTTAGCCTCCTCTTAAATACATCAAATACGTTAAATTTATTCAATTTAACCGAACTCAATGTGTCTGTCTATCGGGGTAATAAAATTATCAAAAATTGAAATGGAAACGTTTTCTACGACGTTAAAAATTGTCTATGACGCGCCGATTCGAGGAAAATATATAACTTCTCAAACGCTATCTTACAGAGCATAGTCCGTTGTAGAAAAAAATTATTATCTTCCGCCAACCCTTAGAATTGAATTTCTCGAGTGTTAATCAAATAGCCAACACAGAAACTCAATGCGTCACCGTTTGAAAAAATCGCACGACGATTTCCTTTCACGAGGTTCAATATTATGTTTTAAACTAGGGTTTCATGAAGTTGGAAATAAAAAAAAAAAAAGATTTTTTTTTGAGGCAGTCTAATATATATAAAAGACAGCGTTATCGTATATACATCTACATATTCACCGGTAAATGCGGACTATTGAAGCTTTGCTACGTGGGCACTTTAACTTACTTAATGTTACCGACTGTACATTGAGGTCAAGGGGTATTGCTTGCAAGTCCACTTCACACAGCCCTCTTCAGTTTGTGTCCTTTTCTGGGCTGAAGCGATGCGAACTGACTCTCAATTATCTCCTCTCGTATCTACATATATATGGGTCATTCCACCAAATATTGACTAAAGTTGTAGCGGGGGGTCTGAACTCTGCATAACAAAATTTTTTATTGAAAAGTACATAACAAAGAGAGCTGTTATGATTTTTTTCAATTTTTTTCGTCGAACCCTTTCGAAGATACAGTATATCGAAAATTGCAAGATTTGCAATTATTGACTTTAGATATTAAAAATATCAATCCCTTGTAAAATGTCTAAAAATATATTAAATAATGGTTTTTGTGTAAAAAAATCTCACCTTACTGAAAAAAATATTTTCAATTTCTTCCAGTGTCGGGAAACCCCGAAAAATGAGGTCAAAAAGTAAAATACGCTTTTTCTACCAATGTATCATTTTTTATATTTTTAAAAATATTTTTTTCGAAAAGTTCAGACTCTTTTACATGGTGAATGTATTTTTTGATTTTGGGAATATTAAAAAATAAACCATGGCAAAATTCTCAGATGTTGGTGAACATTATTAACTTTAATGAATTTTTTGGACTTGCAAGTTGAGAGGCTTGTCACAATGCAGTGAAAACGATGAGATTATTTTGAGGTTAGAAATTCATATTTATTGTCGTGAAAAAGTAAGAACTTACGAGATGGTGGTTTGTTGAATAGATTGAAACACTTTCTAGTAGGTATTTTCCGAATTAATAGGTATCTCGAAATCTCGGGATTTACGTAAATTTCGAGATTTTTTATTGTCTGTAGTGAAAACGAGATTATTTTGAGGTTAGAAATTCATATTTATAGTCGTGAAAAAGAAAGAACTTACGAGATGGTGGTTTGTTCAACGGATTGAAACACTTTTTAATGGGTATTTTTCGAATTTTCGCTATGACGAACAATGTAATTTATCTTCAATGAGGCCAAATTAGTGCTAATGTGGAACAAATTTTGTCGCTTCTCTGAAATCTGCAAATTTCGTTCGAGAGTTCGGGGTTCGGGTGACGACCGTGACGGCAGCGCAATACAGATCGGCAATTCATCACAAAACTTTCAACTTTATTTTGCTATGGTTTATTTCTTAATATTCCCAAAATAAAAAAATACATTTCCCGTGTAAAAAAGTCTGAACTTTTCGAAAAAAATATTTAAAAAAATATAAAAAATGATACATTGGTAGAAAAAGGGTATTTTAGTTTTTGACCTCATTTTTCGGAGCTTTCCCGACACTGGAGGAAGTGAAAATATTTTTTTCAGAGAGCTGAGATTTTTTTACTTAAAAATCATTATTTAATATATTTTTAGAAATTTTTCAAAGGATTGATATTTTTAATATCTCAATAATTGCAAATCTTGCAATTTTCTACTGTATCTTCGAAAGGGTTCGACGAAAAAATTTGAAAAAAATCATGAAAGCTCTCTTTGTTATGTACTTTTCAATCAAAATTGCTGTTATGCAGAGTTCAGACGCCCTGGCACAACTTTAGTCAATATTTGGTGAAATGACCCATATATATTCATTAGGGTGGTTCTTATTTGGGGTATGTTGTTTTTTCTTTTGACGATAGTCCTTAATCGGTTTTAAATAAATAAATAGAAACTCAGTCCAAATTTCAGCTCGGTATCTAAATTTTAACTTGGCCTCCACAGCGGTCAAAGTTTTAAAGGGGAAATACGTGTATTTTTTCCAGTCAATGATCTGAACATTTTTTCGACTTAGTAAATATTGATATAAAAATTTGAAACTTGGCACATATGTTCCTCATAGTATAAGGTATAATTGTAGTAGTTTGTCAAATTTTTCTTCCTCGATTTTGGGTATACATTCCCGCTCAAAAGTTTGGATACATTTGTCGATATTTCTTGCTGCACTAGAAGTTGCATAACTCCGTCAAAAAAAGATAATCAAATTAAAAAAAAAATTTTTTAACGGGAAGGAATTCAGCTTCATCTTACATTTTTTAAATAATTTTTACGATTTTTTTTCGACCCGCTATGCACTTTTAAATGTGCCCGTTTTTTGGTATTTTTTTTACCATCGCGAATTGGGCGCATAACTTGAGAACATTTTTTTTTGTCTTTTTTCTCTACGGTACATTCGAAAGGGTTAGCAGACACTCCATTTTTGTCTCTTTAAAATTTTCGTACGATTTTTTCTCGCAAGGTTATTTCACTTTTGGCTGAAAAAGACAAATTTCGAAAAATGGAACATAACGCAAAAACTATAGGGTTGAAGAGAAAATGTCAAGTATAAAAAAAGGAACGTAGGTATACTCGGAATCGCCTGGAATTATTTCAGAATTTTTCCATAAAATTTTTTTTTTTTACTATTTTCGCTCGAAACTCAATAGTGATGTCCCAGAGAAAAATTCTATCTGATTGAAATTTCCGTACTTTGTGATACAACAAAAATCTGAAAAAATCAGCAACATTAAGCATGCTATGAACAACAATTATCAATAATAATATTGCTCAAAGGTTATTAATAAATTGTTTAAACAATTGTTTAAACAATTTTTTAATGATTTTAAGGCAATATTATTGTTGATGAACAATGATCAATAATTATTATTGATAATGGTTATTTATAGCATGGCAAATGTTACTGAATATTTCAAGATTTTTATTGTATCACAATGTACGGAAATTTCAATCTGATGCAATTTTTTTCTCGGACGTTACCATCGAGTTGCGAGCAAAAATAGTAAAAAAAAAAAATTTCGTAGGAAAATTCTGAAATAATTCCAGGCGATTTCGTGTATACCTACCCTACTTTTTTCATAATTGACATTTTCTCTTTAACCTTATAGTTTTTGAGTTATGTTACATTTTCGAAATTTGTCTTTTTCAGTGAAAAGTGAAATAACCTTGCGAGAAAAAAACGTAGGAAAATTTTTAAGAGACAAAAATGGAGTGTCTGCTAACTCTTTCGAATGTACCGTAGATAAAAAAGACAAAAAAAAATGTCCTCAAGTTATGCGCCCAATTCCCGATGGTCGAAAAAAGACCAAGAAACGGTCACATTCAAAAGTGCATAACGGGTCGAAAAAAAATCATAAAAAATATTTAAAAAATGGAAAACGAAGCTGAAATTCTTCCCGTCAAAATGCTTTTTTGAAAATTTGATTATCTTTTTTTTGACTGAGTTATGCAACTTCTAGTGCAGCAAGAAATATCGACAAATATATCCAAACTTTTGAGCGGGAATGTATATCCAAAATCAGGGATGAAAAATTTGACAAACTACTATAATTATACCTTATACTAAGAGGAATATATGTGCACAGTTTCAAATTCTTATATAAATATTTACTAATTCGAAAAAATGTGCAGATCATTGACTGGAAAAAATACACATATTTTCCCTTCAAAACTTTGACCTCTGTGGGGGCCAGGTTAAAATTGAGATATCGAGCTGAAATTTGGCCCGAGTTTCTATTTATTTATTTAAAACCGATTAAGGACTATCGTCAAAAGAAAAAACAACATACCCCAAATAAGAACCACCCTAATTAATATGCATATATATAGGGCATTCCAAGTGAAACCAGCGAGGGATCTCCCGCCCCCCGAAAATTTTAATCGCTTTTTTTTTTGGCTTCTATGTCACCCCAAATGACCCCTGATTTTTTCCAGATTCCTCCCCTTGTCGTCCCGCCACGTGTTTTTTTGTTGATGCAAGAGAAAACATAAAAAACGACCTTTTTTAAATTCATGATTTTTTTTTACAATTTTCGGACCTAAAAACAATAAGATTTAATATATTGTTTTTATAAAATTTTATTTTTGGACTTTACCCAGAATTTGGAAAATTTTGAATTGTAATCATCACATCTTATAGTAAAAAAAAATACGTCTTGCAATAATGTCATATCTTGCTTATATTTATATTAATTTACAAAAATTATCTTTATTTACTTTTTAAAAAAGTGAAGTTTAAAAATGATAAAATCAATTTCTCTGGAGGAATAGAAATCGGATTAAAAAGAGCAGGAACGTAAAAAATCCAACGGCTATATGATGAAATAACACAAAAAAAGGAAACCAATCTTTTTTTATGCATGATGAGAGAATTTTGTATTTTTTTTAAATCGACGCCCGCGTAGAAAAAAAGAATCTTTAAAAGAATCTTGGAAAGAATCTTAAAAAGAATCACGGATAGGATCCGGAGCAAGTTTCTTTCAAAGATTTTTTCCAAGATTCTAAGAATCTTTTTAAGATTCTTCCAAAGATTCTTTTGAAGATTCTTTCAAAGAATGAATTTAGGAAAAAGATAGAAAATCAAAAATAAAGATGACCCTCATGGCCAAAGTCCGTTTTAACACGGCGTTGAATCTTGGAAAAATTCATTCAAAGAATCTTGAAAAGATTAATTGAAAGAATCTTAGAGAGATTCATTTAAAGAATCTTGAAAAGAACAAAATTATTTGCAAGATTCTCCCGACCGATCAGCTTGTACAAGATTCTTTAAACGAATTTTTCCATGGTTCTTCAAATGAATCTTTCCAAGATTCTTCCAATTAATGTTGTTAAATGAATTTTTCCAAGATTTAAACGGATTTAAACGGGTGCCGTGTTGAAACGGACTTTGACCATGAGGGCATCTTTATTTTTGATTTGCTGTCTTTTTCCTAAAATAAGTTTTTCGATTTTCCCAAATTTCTTCTTTTTCAAAAATAGACGCGAGTTGGTCAACTTTTAGTTTTTCGTAAGGTTTTGATGAAATCTCATTCTTTCAAAGAATCTTTTAAAGATTCTTTCATAGATTTAAAAAAAAATTCTTTCAAAGATTCTTTTTTTCTACGCGGGTGAACATGAATAATGGAGGCTTCATGCGTTTAGAATTTTTAATATTTTTGTTGTTTATATATTAAATATATCGTACATACTAAAACTACTGATTCAAATTGATTTTATCATTTTTAAACTTAACGTTTTTTGTAAGTAAATCAAGGTGATTTTTGAAAATTTAATATGAAACTAAACAAGACATGACATTTTTGCACGACGTGTTTCTTTGTTCTTTTTTTTTACTATAAGATGTGATGATTATCATTCAAAATTTTCCAAATTTTTGATTTTCCGAAAAACGAAAATTCATTAAAAAAATATTGGCAGGCTTCGGCCCACTTTCTAATCATAAAAAAAGTTACTGTTTTGAGGTGCAGAATTTGTAGAAAAAAAAATTATCATTTTAAAAAAGGTCCTTTTTCATGTTTCCTCTTGCATCAACAGATAAATCTGGAAAAAAATCTAGGCCTCTTTTCGTTGCCATAGAAGTAAAAAAAAAAAAAAAAATAAGCGACAAAAATAGTAGGGCGTGAGGGAGATCACTCGCTGGCCCCACTTGGCCCCATGTATATTAAACCTGTGCCCATGATAAAATTGAAAAAATAAATTCTTCATTGTGTTGCAGGAGTTTTTTCAAGTTTTTTTAAAGGCCGAGTACGAATACAAAATTTATTTTACTAAAATCGCATCGATACAGAGTACCAAGCAAGGATGTTAAAAATTGTATTTTATTTGTATAATAATTTTAACCTTGCCACAATTGATTCAACCCGGCGCATTGAAATAGTAAATTGGCGTTTAACTGATTGCCATTTACCTTCGCTGTGGTCACTCACGACGATAATAATATATATATTGTCTCAGAAGCTATAGTATAATAAATTCTTCCGCAAGGGTGAGTTATTAGGGCACATATTATGTGTCGACGTATTTACACGTTCACGTGATACATACACGTGCGTGTATGTATGTGCGTGTAAATGATTCCGTTGAGCTGACATATCGATTTTATAGGATTTTATTTTATTTTTTCTTATTATAGTCACGATGCAAAAATGCTTACTTTATCCTGCGATAAACCTTTTTTTTCATGCGAAAAGCACTGAAGATATTTTTATGTGTATAATATTCTTGTACGGTTTTACTTGAGGTGGGTTCAAAAACATAAACATATAAATTTTTTTTTCTTTATTTTACAGGCCAAAGCATTGGGAAGGGTACTGTTTGATCAAGTTTGCAAACAGTTGCACCTTTTGGAAGCTGATTATTTCGGACTCGAGTATCAAGAGCCGAATGGAACCAAGGTGAGAAAAATTTGATTGAGGACGTCGAGTCCGTACCGTCCCTTCCAAAAGTTTGGTACCTCTTCTAATTTTACTGAATTTCATTGGGATTAAGGATGTATGAGCGCTAGGCTAAGTATTCGATTTAACACTGATTTCTTAATATGATATTGTCAAGGTTCAATATTCAGTACTCCAAAAATTTCAAGGCCCCTTAACGATTATTTAAGCAAGATATTATTAATTGAAAATGTCTCATTATTCATGGTTATACACAGAGCTTACGGCAAGGTTGACTTTGCAACTTTTTGTTTTCCACAGTTCGACCGTTTGTATATTAGACCGTAGATGAAAAACATCGAGTATATCCATTGGATGTCAGAGATTATGATGATACATTGAAAAACGGGGATCAACGAATATTCGAATTAGATATATCAAGCTAAACACGACCTTCTTCACTTTTATTTGGAGGTTAAAGCTGGGGAGCATACGATACACCACCGAGTCAGTCAGTTACTCGGAACGAAATAATTCTTAAAACGAAATTAATTTAATATCATATGCTCTCTGAAAATCATCAATGTACTTTTCACTAATATTTTGCTAAATATTACTACCTACTGTTCCCTTTCTGCGAAATTTCAATGAGATCATGTGTATTGACTACCACGTAGCGCTCATACATCCTTAATAAATACTTAAATTCGTATCGTATCGATGGGAAAAGAAGTATCGTATTTGTGCATATCAATGATCGAAAATTCTTATTTATGGGGCATTCCATGTCAAATCGACCACTTTTGAATCCGACCCCTTTCGATTTGGCTGAAAACTTTTGTCTTTTTTCTACCCCATTAAAAACATTTTTCAGGAAATTTTCAAATTTTTTTACCCAACCCAAAAAAAAAGTTCATGTTTCACAGGACACACCACTTTGTAAATGTTTGAGGATTTATAAAGTACCTCATAGTTTGAAAAATTGAGAAGAAAAAACAATTGAAAGTGGTTATACGTGAAAATTTTTTGCTTTTTTTCAAAAAGGCTAAAGAAGAAATAGAAGACACCTATTTATAATTTTTTTGTATTTTTTTCAAAAACTACATTCCAAAACAAAAAGAATGAAAAAAATTGCCATCTTGGTCCATTTTTGACCAAGCCACAGGCTTTTGAAAAAGACATCCAACGCATATCATTTTGAATCCGCCATTTTTTAATTTTGGCCCGTCTTTGCTTTTTATATTTCTTCTTTGATTGAAAAAAATTCTTATAATTTATTCTATATTTTTTACGTTTTCTGATGATTTTTTAAAAATTATAAATTAAATCTGAAAAAATGTTTTAACGGTGTTTACGACGAAACTTATAATCTAGCTTAATGATTTCTACCAAGGACTTCCTGGTTATGTAATACGATTAGTAAACATTTATTTAATACTAATTCAAAAACTGTTTTATTTTCCTTTGGCGTTTAAAAATTTCACATGTTCTATATTCTTCAGAATTTAATTTGATACTTGAGTTCTCTATATTTCAAAAGCCTGTGGCTTTGTCAAAAATGGGCCTATATAGCAATTTTTTCATTCTTGTTTTTGGATGTAGTTTTTGAAAAAAATACAAAAAAATTATACATAGGTGTCTTCTGTTTCTTCTTTAACCTTTTTGAAAAAAATCAAAATTTTTTCGCGGATTACCACTTTCGATTTTTTTTCTTCTCAATTTTTCAAACTCTGAGGTCCTTTATAAATCCTCAAAAATTTACAGAGTGGTGTGTTTTGTGAAATAAGCCCAGTTGCGAAAAAAAAAATTCCAATCGATAAAAAAAATAGAAGGAAAATTCCACCCACTCCAGTTTGGGCGGCGTTCTTTCCGGAATTAAACGAAGTTTTTTTTAGTAAAAAAAAATAAAAATAAAATAAAAAATGCGCTTCCGAGAAAACGATGATTTTTCTCGAAAAAGTGAAAAATATCATAGACTTTAATATCTTAATTTTTTTTGTATTTATTTTCGAAAAGTACATTTAAAGACGAAAATTTTCGAAAAAAAGTCCCGATTAGTCAATTTTTTAAGAAGTTATAGCTATTTGAAAAAACAAAAGCCTTTTTTTTGAATAATTCATAACTTTTTTTGGGTTGGATACAAAAAAATTTGAAAATTTCCTGAAAAATGTTTTTAATGGGGTAGAAAAAAGACAAAAATTTTCAGACAAATCGAAAGAGGTCGGGTTCAAAAGTGGTCGATTTGACATGGAATGACCCATATATATTATAACATGTTTTAACAGTGTTTTTGCAAGCCATGATTAACTCTGGTTGTTTTGTGCAAACTTGACAACGCTAAAATATCGATAGTGGAAAGTGTTCATACCTATGTGAACTTGGCACCCGACTTGTTCGGATCTTAAGTTTTTTTTTCTATAGTATTTTGTATGTATTTGATTGTAGTACAAGTAATTTCGTTTGTAGTTTTGCCAAAAAAAATTAAGGGGACTTCAAAAAATGTCGGCACGCGACTTTTGAAAAATAAAAATTTAACGGTTGATTTCCTTTCAAAATCGTTTGTAGTCGTAAAAATAAAATGTCTAATTTCGATATGCATCCTGGAAGATATCAACAACGGATTCTATTGATGTTAAAGATGGAACAAATCGATCGAATTTCAATACAACGATAAAATTGCTACACCGAATGAATAAAATTCCTCTGGGTGGGGGTCGAAGAGTCGACTAACCAATATTTCGAACGGCCGAAATCCCGAATTTCACGATTACGAGCGTTCGAATAACGAAGCGCCGAAATCCCGATCGCCAGAAAAGCGAAAGCGGAGAGAGCCGCCCCATGCGTAAGAGAGAGAGAGATGCGCCTCCTCTCTCTCTCTTACGCATGGGGTGGGCTCTCTCGACCTTCTCTTTTCTGGCGATCGGGATTTCGGCGCTTCGTTATTCTAACGCTCGTAATCGTGAAATTCGGGATTTCGGCCGTTCGAAATATTGGTTAGTCGACTCTTCGACCCCCACCCATTCCTCTTATTGATTCCTTCTCAATGAAATTAATCTATTGAATCAAGCAATAAATCATAAAAGATCATCATCCAGGATACATAAATAGGAAAAATTAGAAATTATTCTCATAATTCAGAGTAAATAGATCTGAAAAGGATCCTAATCAGAATTGAAACGTAAAAGGAGATAATAACAAAATATTCCATCATCATCGGAATCACTGGCGAAACGTAGCCGATTCTTCCATCACCTTTATTACATATGACCGCACACTCAAACACTTGAATAAAAAAAATACTTCGAAAATTTATTTGGGACCTTCCGTATATTAAGGATCAGGCTCGATCTAGAAGGCAGATAGTTAGGGATTATTTTTGGAGATTTGTCTAATTTAACAACAACCATAACAAAATTCACTGAACAAAAGCGAATTGTTCTGTGGATTTTGTAATGGTTCATTGACATGTTGACATAAATTTTATGTCAACATTTATTGAATAGCAGCGATATTTAATGGACATTCGAAGGTCATTACAAACGCGTAAAAATCATGTGTTAAAATCGTCGTAACAGATTGAGCTGAACAAAAAACAATTTTTTTTTACAAATCCATGAGCGATCGTTAACTGCATAAACTATGGAAGTTGGAAAAAAATCATTATCAACAATATAGCGGCATTAAGGTATTAGTCTACTTTAGAAGGTCAAAAGAAAGCAAATATTTAAGATTTTTTTTCTCAGCTCCTTTATCAGATATTACTATAAAACTATTATTACAACATTGGTTCATCCTTCGAAACTACTAAACAAAAATTTATTTTTTATTTTCATCCTTTGAATAATTTATAGAAGGCCCCAAAATCGAAAATGTCTTGTTCCATGGCCGACAGTTAATCTCAGGATTGGCGAGTCTGAAACAAAAATATAAAAAAGCATTTTAAAGAGGAAGGTTTCTTACACAACAATTTACCACCGTTAATGAAAAATCAATACAAAAAAATGGCGGGTGTTTGAAATAAATTGTGAAAAATTCATTTTGTCATTTTAAACATCCGCCATTTTTTTTTTAATCGATTTTTCATCAACGGTGGAAATTTTTTGTGTAAGAAACCTTCCTTTATAAAATGCTTTTATATTTGTTTGATTCAGACTAGCCAATCCTGAGATGAACTGTCGGTCATGAGAAAAAACATTTTCGACGACTTCGGCGTCTTCTATAAATTATTCAAAGAATGAAAATAAAGAATAAATTTTTGTTTTGTACTTTCAAAGGATAAAACAATGTTTTTATAACAGTTTTATTAGTCATATCTGATAAAGGAGCTGAGAAAAAATCTTAAAAATTTGCTTTTTTTCACCTTCCAAAGTAGACTAGTACCTTAAGAAGGTACTGGTCTACCGTAGTTAATGCAGTGGACAAACTTATTTGAACTTAGGAGCTGCCATTTTGGATTTTTTTAATAAATAAAATTGGAATTCCCTCTCCATTGATAGAAGAACAAAATACGTTACAACCCATTTCGAAAAGTATTCATTTTATATTTAAAAATTTTTTCCAAAGTTCATGCATTTTTCATGCCTCTCAACGGTAACCTCCCCTCAACTCAATGATTTTAACTACTTTTCAAAGATGTTTTAATTACTTTCGCTACTGGATAACCTTCGCAAGGGTACATTTTTTAAGCTTAAGCTTTTTTTTTTTTAAAGAGAAGCTTTTTTTTTTAAATAGCCTGTTCGATTCAGCTTCCGCAAGCTTTGCGATATCGAGCAGAAAAAACTTACACAGATATAGCTTAGAATGCGAAGTATGTTTTGTATTAAATTAGACATTGAGATTTCATATAATTTTTCAATTTTTAGTGGAATCAGGAGTCATTAAAGTTCGCGTAAATTTTACTATGTTGGGCTGGAAGAATATTCGTTCACATTATTTTGAAATATTCAGTGGTAAAGGGAATCGTGCGAATTGATTAATAATTAGCACATGTCTTCCTCATGATGTTCAATCATTCACAGAATAGCTGTAGATGCCTGAATTAATTCCGCGATGCATATTAAAAATAAAAAAACCTTTTTGATGCAATTTGTTCTTTCTATTTGCAGTATTGGCTGGATTTGGAGAAGCCAGTGTGCCGACAAGTAGGACTATCGCTGGTCGATCCTCTCCTTAGATTTTGTGTTAAATTTTATACACCAGATCCGGCACAGCTGGAGGAAGAATTTACAAGATACTTGTTCTGTTTGCAAATAAAACGGGATTTATCGCACGGTTTGTTGCAATGCAACGACAACACAGCCGCTCTTATGGCCAGTTACATCGTACAAGGTCAGTAAACCTCGGAATTTGTGATGCCAATAAATCTTTCTCTCTTCTTAGCTTGCCAAATGCTCGACCAAATTTTGGCCAAACTCATTCTTCATTACGTAGTGGATGAAAAAAATGCTGCAAGACAAAAAGGAATGACTCGAGCCATTTACATTGCAAAAAAATGCGAGTCTTGTCCCATTTTTCAGCTTTCAGCGGCCAATTCGAGCAATCTTCTCAATAGTGTACTTTTGTTCGTTCTAGCGGAATGCGGCGACTACGTCATCGAGGATTATCCCGATCATACGTATTTATCAACGTACAAGTTTGTGCCGCACCAAGATCAAGAATTGGAACGACGCATTATGGAGAATCACAAGAAACACGCGTGAGCAACATCATTTTAAAGCACACGCCAATAACGTGATGATAAAAAACCAAGGGATCAAACAAGCTCCAGTGCTAAAAAGTCTCTGCTTTCCAAAGCTATACAATACTTTGAAAGTCATATCTGCGTGAAAATTGAACGCAGCGTATAATGGTGATATGGAATTGAGAACTCAAAAGCGGAGGAGACGACGTGAAAAATGGTTCAACAAACCGTTTCAGGCGTTTTTCATGAATTTGTTTACATTTGATTTGACCTAGGTCCGAAACTTTACCTCTCCAATTTTGTCCGCGATTTTCTATGGTTTGTAGAACCTCTGAAAAGCACTCAGGATTTTTTTCAGATTTTTTTGGAGCGATTTGACTTAACTATAATTTTATAAACAAATTATGTTTAGCCCAGATTTAAAAATCTGAAAAAAACAGAAAAATGCCTTTTTTAATATGAAAAATTTCAATCGTTGAGCCAAAGTGGGCAGGGGTTCCCTTCTGTTTATAACAAGCCTTTTCGAGAAAAAACTAAAAAAAATAGTAAGCAAAACCTGAATTGAGCGGGCCATTATCCAAACATTTTTCTAAACACCTTCAATATATACAAAAATGTTTGTATAACGGCCCACTCACTTACGGTCCTTCTTCTATTTAAAAAAAAATCAAAAAAGCTTATTATAAACAGAAAGAAACCACTTTGCTACTGCCCACTTTGGCTCAACGCTTGAAAAATTTCATATAAAAAACGGGATTTTTGTGATTTTTTCAGATTTTTAAATTTGGGCTAAAAATAATTGGTTTATAAAATTATAGTTAAGTCAAATCGTTCAAAAAAAATCCGAAAAAAATCCTGAGTGCTCTTCAGAGGTACTACAAAGCCATGGCAAATTGCGGACAAAATCGGAGAGGTAAAGGGTCAGTCACAAGTCGAATCGGTGTATAATACCTCATATGTATTGTAATTTTTCATGAAATTCTAAGGCATTTTATGTTTTTTTTTCTCTAGAGGACAATCACCAGCTGAGGCGGATCTCAATCTTCTCGAGACTGCTCGACGATGCGAATTGTACGGAATGAAAATGCACCCCGCAAAGGTAATCGTTTTTTTTTGCCGCGAGCAAAATCGCGCTTAATAAATAGTTCCGCATATTCAGCTTGATTGAAGAAAAAAACGGAAGTCCGAAATTTCTCTTAATTCCGTTTTTCCTTCTTGACTCAGGATCACGAAGCCGTACCGTTGAATCTCGCAGTGGCTCACATGGGTATAGTAGTTTTTCAAAACTACACCAAGATAAATACGTTCAGTTGGGCGAAAATTCGTAAAATAAGCTTCAAAAGAAAACGATTTCTCATTAAATTACATCCCGAGGGTTACGTGAGTAATACAAATACTTTTTTTCTTCCATTTTAAGCCAAAATTCTTCCTACTCTCTGCTTTTCTTTTTTTTCGCTTCCGAAACGTTAAACTCGACTAGTTCTCATCGCCGCAGGGTTACTACAAGGACACGGTGGAATTTTTCTTCGAAGGACGTAACGAGTGCAAGAACTTTTGGAAAAAGTGTGTCGAGAATCACGGCTTTTTTCGTTGCTCAGTCGTCAAGCGAGTATTGCGACAAAAAACGCGAGTTTTAAGTCGCGGATCGTCCTTCAGGTTAGTCCGAAAAGTAATGAAGAAAAATTTCCCCTGCGATAAAAACATTCAAACGAAAAATAATAATTCTCCCAATCTTTTGTCTACAGGTACAGCGGAAAGACGCAAAAGCAAATTGTCGAGTTTGTGCGAGACAACTACGTGAAGAGACAAACATTCCAGAGGTGAGTTGAAGATGCTCGGAACGAAATCAAGCAGAAAATAGAAAAAGAGTGTGACCAAAATTCGAAATAAAATCCGAACTATTCGAGTAAAGCAATAGTTTGTAGATAGTGCATGCGAATATACACACAAATATTTGTATATACTATGTATGAGGCATTCCATACCGACCGACCAATCCGTGGACCCGACCATTTTTTATTTTGTTGAGAATTTTCCATTTTCTCGTAGCCTCTAAAATCGGTCGGATTTTTCAAAATCGGATTTTTCAAAATTTCACATAATTTTTGTTGAAATGCTCGCAACTTTTCAAAAAACGGAGATATCAAAATAAGCTAAAAGAGAATTTTTTTCCGTCTTGAGTTGCAGTTTCATGAAAAAATACAAAAAAAATATTGAAATAAATTTTCATATTTTTTTTCCGTTTTAAACCCAAAATATATTTTTTTTTTAACTTGGACCACTTTGTTCTTTTGTTTTTAATTCACCACTTTTTAAGAGACATTTTCACAAGTTCTTAAAAATTGGCAGTTTGTGATATTCATAATATTTTTGATCTATTTTTGAAATTGAGTTTTTATTTATGTTTGAAGTTATAAAACCGTGTCGTTTTGGAAAAGGTGACAGTGAGAAACGAATAGAAATAAAATATTGGATTGTTAACCTCTCATATTCGTGCACTATTATTCCGTTGACAAATATTTAATAATTTATTTCATTGTCAGTCTTGGAATCGACGAATTTTTACCGTTATTCGGATTTTTACTTTCATCGATGATTTCTGCGCCTCGTTTCGACGAATTTCTCCTAAAAATTTTCTGTAACATAAAGCACATAGGTTTCACTTTTTAAATGTTTTCTCTAACTTCAAAAATCGACCAAAAATACAAGTTATGAATATCACAAAGCTGCCACTTTTTAGTACTTATGAAAATGTCTTTTAAAAAATGGTGAATTTTTTCAACAAAATCAAAATGGTCCAAGTTGAAAAATATATATTTTGGGTTTACAACTGAAAAAAAACAAATGAAAATTAATTACGATATTTTTTTTTGTATTTTTTTCATAAAACTACGACTCAAAACGGAAAAAAATGATTTTCTATCTTATTTTGACATCTCCGTTTTTTAAAAAGTTACGAGCATTTCAAAAAAATTGCGTGAAATTTTGAAAAATTTATTGTGGTAAGAAGAGTTCAGTCAAGACTCTGAAAAAAATTCTGAAAGACTGCTTCAGTACGTACAAAAAAAGCAAATTTTAGACAAACTTCAAAATGGTCGGGTCCACGGATTGGTTGGTTTGGTATCGAATGCCTCATATATATATGGGGCATTCCCCGTCAAATCGACCACTTTTGACCCCGACCCGTTTCGATTTGGCTGAAACGTTTTTATATTTTCTACTCTTTTGAAAACATTTTTCAGAATTTTTTCAAATTTTTTTACCGAACCGATCAAAAGTTATAATTTTTCAAAAAAATTGACTTTGGGTTTTAAATGTATTTTTCAGAAAAAAAAATAGAAAAAAATGATTCAGACCGTTCTTCAACGTTTTTTTTTGTATTTTTCGGAAAAAAACGAAAATTCCTCGATGATAGCCGTTTTTAATTTTTTTGTTCTTTTTTTTTTATAGAAACTTTTTTTCGTTTTCTATTTTTTTTTTCAAATCAAATTTTTTTTTTAACTCGGCTTATTTCTCATAATACCACTCTGAGGATTTTTAAAGATGTTGAGAGAACCTCAAAGTTAAAAAAAAAGTAATAAATGAAATTCAAAGTGGTAATGATCGAAAAAATGACAAAGTTTTTCGAATAAGTATGAAAAAAAATAGAAGATAGTTCTGACTAATTTTTTTACATTTTTTTTTCAAACTACATTTAAAAACAAAAAAAGTGAAAAAATTGTTATTTAGTTCATTTTTAGACAACAACAGGCTTTTAAAAATTTTGAAGTGGTTAATTTGTCATGGAATTATAGCTATTGTATATGAAATTATTTAATAAACTATGGTTTTTGGGTAATTAAACAAAAAAAAAGCGAAGTGTTGAAAAAGAAACATGAAACGAATTCCATCACAAATTAACCATCATTTAAAATTTTTTAAAGGCCTATTGTTTTTCCAAGAATGAATCTAACAAAATCATTCAGAACTATCTTCTATTTTTTTCTTACTTTTTCGAAAAACATTGAAATTTTTTCGATGATTATCACTTTCAATTTCATTTATTATTTTATTCTTTCAAACTTTGAGGTTCTTTCAACATCCTCAAAAATCCCCACAGTGGTATTATGAGAAATGAGCTGAGTTAAAAAATAATGATTTTTTCAATTGAAAAAAAAAAATAGCAAACAAAAAGTCCCCACTCTGAAAATTTCAGAGAATTGGCAGAAAAAGTCAATTTCTATAAAAAAAAAGAGAAAAAAATTAATAATGGCGATCATCGAGAAATTTTCATTTTTTTCCGAAAATTGAAAAAAAAAAAAAAAACGTTGAATATCGGTCTGAATAGTTTTTTCTATTTTTGTTCTGAAAATTGTATTTAAAAACAAAAATTTTGAAAAAAAAAATTCCCGATAAGTCAATTTTTGAAAAAGTTATAGACATTTGAAAAATAAAGAGCCAATTTCTTTGAAAACAAATTCTGAAAAATGTATTTGACAGAGTAGAAAAAGATCAAAAAAGTTTCAGCCAAATCGAAAGGGGTCGGGGTTAAAAGTACCTGTGTAAAAAAGTTCAGGAATTCCGCGAGTGATTCTGCGGAATTCATAAGGAATTCATATTTGTTGCAAAATATGAATTCCAGATGAATACCTGGTGAAATCACGGTTAATAATTTCATCGATGAAATATCGAAACAATGTCATTACAAGCTAAGTCGCGAATTTGAGAGATATTCCATAGAAAATAAATTATAATTACACAGGAAATATAAAATTTTCCAATCAACAAAAATATAACTCCTTCTCTGTCCATATTAAAATTTATAAAATCTCACAGTCAACACATTATATACCTCAACAATTATTGTAACGAATGGACAGAAAATAATTTCCGTAGGTTTCAACCGTTTCCTATAATAGTGCATACGGTTTTCTATGTGAATTTTCAAGGCAATAACCTTGATAAATTCACAAAGATGTTCTGAGATTTTTTCCGGAAAACCAAATGAAATCCAAACAAATTTGTGCGGAACTCTGATTGAATTTCCGCAGAATTCCAGCTGAAAACTACATAAATGCACTCATGACATATCGGCATCAGCTATTCAGTGTTACAATAGCCAAATTGTAATCTATCCAAAAATCTATGGAATTTCACAATAAGCGCTTCAAATTTCTCAAAAATTATTGTAGGGTGTAGTTGAAAGAATCAGCCGATTTTCTATAAAAATTCATACAGTTTCGAATATGAATTTTCCGGGCAATAACCTTGAAAAATTCATAATGAGATATTGAAATTTTTTCCGGCAAACCAGATGAATTCCGGAGAAAATAAGGTAGAGCTTCGATTGAATTCCTGCAGAATTCCGGGTGGTTACTACATCGATGCACTAATAAAATTTGTGGTCGGTCCGAATACAAAACTACATACCTTCCGATAGATTTTTCATATTCCATTTGTCAGCTCCTTAGCCAGATGATAGCTAAATTGCATTTTTTACAAAATCTTTGGAATTTCAAAGTAAATACTTCAAAAGCCTAAGAAATTGTGTAGGAAGTAGTTAATAGCAAAAATTATTCTCTACAATTATAAACCGGATTTCTTTAGAAATTCATACGGTTTCCCATATGAATTATTGAGGTAATAACATCGATAAATCCATATTGATGTCCTGAAATGTTTTCCGGGAAACCAGATGAACGCCAGAGGAAATTTTGCAAAACACTGGCCGAATTCCTGCGGATGCACTCATCGAATGTCTGGTCGGTCTGAATACGAAACTACAAATCTTGCATTGGATTTTCCACATTTTATTTGCCAGCTCCTCAGCCCGACGATGGCTAAATTAAATAGAATTCAATTGGCTAAATTAAATGGAATTTGATGACTAAATAGATATCTAAATTGAATAGAATTTAATTTAGCGATCGTCGTGATTGAAACCTATGAAAATTATTTTCTGTCCATTCGTTACAATATTTTTTGAGGTATATAATGTGTTGACTGCGAGATTTTATAGATTTTAATATGGACAGAGAAGGAGATATTTTTTTGTTGTTTTAAAAATTTTATATTTCCTGTGTAATTATAATTTATTTTCTATGGAATATCTCCCAAATTCGCAACTTAGCTTGTAATGACATTATTTCGATATTTCATTGATGAAATTATTTACCGTGATTTCATCAGGTATTCATCCGGAATTCATATTTTGCAACAAATATGAATTCCTCATGAATTCCGCAGAATCACTCGCGGAATTCCTGAACTTTTTTACACGGGTAGTCGAATTGACATGGAATGACTTGAATATATTGCGTAAGATGATCCCTTCCATCTAAAACCCCAGCCGTATGTTGGTTTGAATCGTGTTGGATATTTATTCGATTATCAATGTGCGCACCAATTTTCTAAAAACAAAAAAATACACAATCGAAAGTAAGCACGGTCTCGCTTAAAAGCTGGGATACGAGCCATTGTTATATATTTATATTTACAAAGAACCCTTGATCTATTTGATATGCATTTTTTCCCGAAAAAACTGTCCCTATTTTTTTGCAAGTCCCTGCTACATATCTGGCTACACGTAAATCTATGTCCCAACTTATCCGTAGTAAACTTGTTTCGAACCTCTCTCTTTCTTTCTATCTCTATCTCTCTGTTCCTTCGATTTTACATTTATGTTTGTTAGTCTTACCTGCTCGGACAGGGGTGGCGGGGAGTCAGGCTCACCATCAGGCACGAAAAAAAGTATAAAAAGTCACACCCGAATGATCGATGTTACCCTTTCTCGAATAATTCTTCGAATTAAAAAAAAAAAAAACCAAAAATCGTTCCACGCTAGCCGAATAACACACACGTTAAAAATTCCCCGAAAAAATGTATCAGAATAATCGTCGATAGAAAGTAGAAACGATAGAAAGTCACCTGTGGACACCAATAATTTTTCTTTGTCTCTGTCCCTTCCTCCCTCTTTCTCTCTCTCTTTCTTCACCACATTAGATCTGTAAATAACGATTAGAGGATTACCGGCACATCGAAAATTACCGTAATATTCATGAATCCCGGGTATATAAAATGTTTCTAAATATACCGTACCACGTGAATAAATTTTTCCCCCTTTCTAAGTAAAAGTTATTGTTGGTCGCACAATTATTGGAATTACATACGCACACACACGCACACTCACACTCACTCCCTCTCTCTCTCTCTCTCACACACACACACACACACACACACACACACACACACACACACACACACACACACACACACACACACACACACACACACACACACACACACACACACACAAAAGAGTGTCTTTCTCTGTCTTTGACTATGTCTCTCTCCTTTCTTTTTTATCGAGCCTTGAGCATGCCAACTTCAGAATTACATTCTTCAAACTAACGTAAAGATCCATGAAAAAAGGATAATAAAAAAATAATACCTTTTACTCGAAAACAAGAAGTTGCATTTTCAAAGGCTGGACGAAATAGTGAAAAATCACTCAATAATTAGGTCCATTTCCCGTAAACGTGTTATTCTTTCAAAAAAATACTGTTTTCTCAGCTATTCACGAAATTTTTATTGTATTTATTGATAAAGATGTACGTCCTATATAAATTTCACATACACACACGAAAATAAACACACAAATATATATGATGATATATATATCAGCAAGTCCACTAATTATAGCCGTTGGATCTGGCGTCACCCTCTCAGAACTTTTCGCAATTTTTTTAGCTGAAAGTCCTCATCGAAAAACAGAATCCCGATTTTTTTCAGATTTTTTCCCCTCTAACTTTCGCAGTTATCGTATGGGGTACTCCGCCTAGTTCGACGATTTTTGTTTTATTCATTTTGTTTTGCCGGTTTCCACCAAAATTAAAAAAAAATTCAAAAAATATGTTTTTGGTGTGAAAAAGTTTCAGCTTTTCGAAAAAAATATTGTTTTTTTTATTTATACACTTGGAAAGCTCTTAAAATTCAGCTTCAAATCTAAAAAGCTGTTTTTTGGCCATTGCCTAAATTTTGAAAATTCTTCCAATCTTTTTCTCGAAAAGCTGAGACAATTTTACATGGAAGTTTCAAGATGGGATCTCCATAAACATACGAGAAATGAATGAATGAGCAAAAATTGATTTTTTGATATTTTTTTTGCGATCTTCCGCCACAATACATTTTTTTGGAAAAAATAGGTTTTTTGAGTAAAGAAGTCTCAGCTTTTCAAAAAAAATATCGCTTTTCCGATAATGCTTGTGAAAAGCTCTCAAAATCGAATTTTAAATATAAAAAGCTGTTTTTAGCCATTGCCCATATTTTGAAATTTGTTTCCATGTTTTTTTCGAAAAGCAAGAAAATTTTACATAACATGTGTCATTTTTAAGGTGGGTTCTAAATATTATTTAGAAAAAATTCAAAATATGGGCAATGGCTAAAAAACAGCTTTTTACATTTAAAATTCGATTTTGAGAGTTTTTCACTAGCATTGTCGGAAAAGCAATATTTTTTTGGAAAGCTGAGACTTTTTTACTCAAAAAACCTATTTTGGCAAAAAAAAAGTTGCTGTCGCGGAAGATCGCGAACATCAATTCAACATCAAACATGCTGAAAAACATCAATTGTTTTTTCATTCATTCATTTCTCGTATGTTTATGGAAATCCCATCTTGAAAATTACATATTCCATGTAAAATTGTCTCAGCTTTTCGAAAAAAATATTGAAATTTTTTTCAAAATTGGGCAATGGCCAAACAACAGCTTTTTACATTTGAGGCTGAATTTTAAGAACTTTTGAAGTGCATAAACAAAAAATAAATCTTTTTTTCGGAAAGCTGAGAATTTTTCACATCAAAAACGTATTTTGATTTTTATTTTGGTGGAAGCCGGCAAAACAAAATGAATAAACCAAAAATCGTAAAACTAGACGGAATACCCCATACAATAACTGCGAAATTTAGAGGGGAAAAAATCTGAAAAAAATCGGGATTCTGTTTTTCGATGAGGACTTTCAGCTAAAAAAAATTGCGAAAAGATCTGAGAGAGTGAGGCCCGATCCGACGTCTGCAATTGGTGGACTTGCTCTATATATTAGATATCTGTGTGTGTCAAGCTCAAGAGCAAAAAGTTTGATTTGTCTGCCAATCTTAGATATCGTTGTATGTGTTGAAAGGTGATAATATGTAGAATTTTAGTTCAGAAAGTCTACCGGCTTTCCGGAAAAAAATTATTCAATATTTCCGTTCTTGGGAAAATTGTCTTTTCTGTATTATCCTTAAGGCCAATCGACGTCATAGAAAAAAATGCTTCTTGACGTAAAATGATTCGAATAAAAATAAAATTATTAGATTCTGCATTTGATGCAGATTCTGCATCACAATAAAATTATTAGATTCAAAACACGTTTTATAAAAAACAAATTGTGAGTTTCAGTCTCCCACATAATAAAAGCGTCATTTTTTTCTAATCCTGAGTTAGGGTCCATTTCACTTTCCCTTTAGACTGATTTGTGTACAGTTGGATGCGAAAGGAGTGTTTATCAAAACATCAATTACAAAATTAGGTTTTTTTTTGTCAAGCTCCACTATTTTTTTTCAAAATTTTATCCAAAATATTTTTTAATAACAATAATATCTATAAACAATAATTTTTTAATAATTAATTTTTGAATATTGGATATTTGCATGTTAATATATTAATTTTTTACCGAATATCGAATATTTAAAAATCCACAATTAGAATGTCTTAGTACTAAAAATATTTTATTCTATTTAAAAAAAAAAATACTAGACTGAAAAAAAGAATCGAATCTTCAGGTGGTTTTTTGATAATCACCGGATTCGCATCTTACTATACAAAAAACAGTTTAAAACAAAGCAAAAATGAACTTTTAAGTTTTGAAAACGCTGACATTTTCTTCTGTTGAAGACCAAAGTTCCTCATTTTTATTTATCATTACACGTGCGTTCAAGGAGAAAAAACCATCCCCATGCATAAACTAATATCTTATGGAATATTTCAAGTTTTTTACTCCGTCAGCGTTCCGTGCAGAAAAAAAGAATCTTGTAAAGAATCTTTCGAAGACTTTTGTAAAGAATCTTGTAAAGAATCTTTACGAGAATCTTGAAAAGAGTCAAGCATGTGATCCGGAGGAAGACTCTTTTCAAGATTCTCCAGCTAGGAAAGCAGAAAATCTTGGAAAGATTGAAAAAAAATTTCTCACAAAAACCTTAAAAACCACAATTTCCAAAAATCGTTTGATTTCTTCAAAACCTTACGAAAAACTAAAAACTGACCAATTCGAATCAATTTTCAAAAAAGAAGAAATTTGAGAAAATCGAAAAACTTCATTTAGGAAACAGTTAGCAAATCAAAAATAAAGGTGACCCTTATTGCCAACATTTGTTATAACAATGCGTCAAATCTTGGAAAAATTTGTCAAAGAATCTTAGAAAGATTAATTGAAAGAATCTTGGAAAGATTGAATGAATGTTGTAAAGATTAATTTGAAAAATCTTGGAAAGACTGATATGAAGAATCTTGTACCGTTTGTAAAAGCTGATCGGACAGGAGAATCTTAAAAATAATTTTGTTCTTTCCAAATTCTGTAAATGAATCTTTCTAAAATTCTTTGAATGAATCTTTGCATGATTCTTTAAATGAATCTTTCCGAGATTTTCTGTTCCCGTAGCTGGAGAATCTTGGAATTAATCTTGAAAAGAGTCTTCCTCCGGATCACATGCTTGACTCTTTTCAAGATTCTTATAAAGATTCTTGTAGAGATTCTTTCCAAGATTTTTTACAAGACTCTTCGAAAGATTCTTTACAAGGTTCTTTTTTTCTACGCGGGGTTTTAAATTTTTTTTTTTCACATCAGTAGGCTATGGGCATAATAATGAGAAAAAAACCTTGTCCATTATCAAAATATAAAAACTTTTTTTCTGAATTAACTGTAAACATTTGGGTCTGGAATATTGCACATCATCATCTCTTAATACACTCAACGACGTCTAAGGATGGCATGCAAATCAAGATTTTGACCCCGAACTATCGGTCGACCTATTGTGGAACTTGCCATTTATATATGGGGCGTTCCATCCCAAATCGGACAGTTTGAAAAACTTTTTTTTTTTAATTCGGGTTTTTAGTTCCCATTAAAAGATCCTTCCTGTTAAATTTTGAGATTTTTTTGACCACCCGTGCAAAAGATATTAAATTAACAAAAAACCCGCTCTTTTTTTGGTATTTTGGTCATAACTTCTTTAATAATGGTCCAAATTAAAAGTTTTTTTTTCAAAATCTTTGTTTTTAAGGCCTTTTCAGAAAAAAATACAACAAAAATATTCGACGAGTTTTTGAATGAGTATTTTGAGTTTTAAACTTTAAATCGCGTTTTTAAAAGTGAGTGTCATTTCTAATTTTATTTCAATTTTTTTGTTTTAAACATCTAGCTATTCAACTTTTTTAAAGACTAGTCCGATCGTGGGATTTCAATAACTACTATTTTTTTTTCTCGATTTTTGAAAATTCATTTTTTTTCATAAATTATTATAAATACCAATTTTTGTTACTGTATAGTCTTTTTTTAATCATTTTGAATTAATTTTGACACTTTTTCATTATTAACAGATTTATAAAATTGATAATTAATCGATGAGCAAATAACAACAGTTCAAGAATTGTATGAGTGGACATTGAACCTAAATAGTCTACCGAATATTGCTGTCAAATTTTCACCTGAAAGATTTTATTTGCGATACAATACTGCGAATTCAATCACAGGGGGACACAACAATTTCATTCAATTATTCCAATGAGCAACGGAAACGTATTGACAAAGGAATATTCTAATTCAGGAAATAATCGCATATGTAAGGTTATAAAAAAAATACGTGAATAAATAAAAATTGTTATTATTGTTCATAAACAGACTTAATGATTAATTATTAATTCTAAAAACCTGTTAACAATAAAAAAGTGTAAAAATGAATTCTAAATAATGAAAAAAATACTATACAGTAACAAAAATTGGTATTCATAATAATTAAAAAAAATATATTTTTTTATTTTTAAAAATCGAAAAAAATAGTAGTTATGGAAATGCCACGATCAGACTAGTCTTAAAAATTGTTGAATAGACAGATGTTTAAAGCAAAAAAAAAAATGACTCACTTTTACAAACGTGATTTAAAACTCAAAAAACTCATTCGAAAACACGCCGAATATTTCTGTTGTATTTTTTTCTGAAAAGGCCATTAAAAAAACAAAAATGTTGAAAAAATGACTTTGAATTTGGACCATTATTAAAGAATTATGACCAAAATACAAAAAAAAAAGAGTCGTTTTTATTTGTTAATTTAATATCTTTTGAACGGGTAATAAAAAAAATCTCAAATTTTAACAGGATGTGTCTTTTGATGGGTACTAAAAAATATTTAAAAAATGAGGAAATAAAAAAAAAAGTTTTTCAAACTGTCCGATTCGCGATGGAATGCCCCATATATAGAATAGAAATTCATAGTTTAAAGACAGATGATCATATTCACTCGTGCTCAAGTTCGAACAATTTATATATAACGATAAAAAGAAACAAGAGTGCTTAAGTCGAAGAAAAAATGGGGGATGAAAAAAAGGGGCAAAAAATAGCCTGTCGATCTGGTGGCATAGGTCTGATGCTGAACTTGACTCTCTCTTGCTCGCAGGTCCAATTCGTTCCGGCAGACTAGCGGTGGTAGGGCATTGCAGGGCTCGGAGGGGGGAGGCTATCGTGGCGCCACCCCAAGCAGCTCCCTTATGGGCAGCTCCAGCATCTCTGCCCACCCCCTCCTGCCCCTTGGCGACCCCGGTATGTACCACGACCGAAAATACAAAAAAAAAACGAATTAAACCAGCAACGTTGCCGCAACAAACGAGAAAACGAAAAATCATAAAGACGCTTTTCGTTTCGATTCTCTCATTTCCATATCATCGAAAAAATATATATTTTTTTATCACTCTCTTTTCGCTTTTTCAATTAAATATTACGTTTGACCATTGAGTTTGATTTTGTACATAAACTGTCCTATCGTAGAGTAGCATTAGTTTCTATATATATGGGTCAAAATTCCGAAAGGCAGCATGCGTTTGGGCCTCATAGTCGACGATTGTTTTGTAACTTTAGGGACACATAGTACAGTATGAGAGTACACTCTGGAATTTTTTTTGGATTTTTAAATCGACCAGTTTCACCGTACCGACGACGTCATTTTTTTGAAATTTCTTGAATGTCATGTCTTAATCAATTTCTCTAGACCCCTGTAAGAAAAAAAAAAAATTTCGCCATATATTTTCATCGAAAAAGATCTCAGCTTTTCAAAAAAAATATTTCCAAACATGTATCAATTCGTATAAGCATAGAAAAATAGGTTTTTCCTCAAAAAGGCGTTTTATCGATGAGCTTACGATCCAATCTGTTTTTTCATATTTTTTTCGGATTTCTGAGGATTTTTTACACGAAAAAACTCTTTTTCCAAAGTGGGATCTCTGCGGCATCAGACCGTTATATATTAAATATAATCTGAGATGCTGTAAATATCGAGAAAATAGTGCCGATACAATACTTCTTACTGCGGTAGTATTGTATTGTATTGTTACTATCATTTTTTATGGGTTTTAACTCATGTTATGGGTTTTTAACTTAACTTTTAATTTATTAGTACTGTAACAAGAGGTTTTGACTATGAGAAAAAATAATAATACCCTGAAAGCAATATAATATACACGATTCCGGGGAATGGGTGTGTCAACAAACTTTAAAAAACATCCATTCATCTTTTATGAAAATATTTATTGACGCATCGTTAATTTTTCGCCAAGAAGTTGTTAAATATTTTTTTTTTAGTATACTCAAAAGCAACCAATGTAAAACAAGTAAAAATTGTTGAATATTTTTTTTTTTGCGCAAAATTAAACATGCATCAATAAATATTTTCATAAAAGGTGAATGGATGTTTTTTAAGGTTTGTTTACACACCCATCGTGTATATTATATTGCTTTCAGGGTATTATTATTTTTTCTCATAGTCAAATCCTCCTGTTACAGTACTAATAAATTAAAAGTTGAGTTGGAAACCCATAACGACCTCGATAAAAAATTATAGTGACAATACAATATAATACTAGCGCAGTAAGCATTATTGTATCCGCACTATTTTCTCGATATTTACAGCACCTCGGATTATATTTAATGTATAACGGTCTGATGCCGCAGAGATCCCACTCTGGAAAAAGGGTTCTTTCGTGTAAAAAAACCTCAGAAATCCGAAAAAAATATGAAGAAACAGATTGGAGTGTAGGCTCATCGATGAAACGCCTTTTTGAGGAAAAACCCTATTTTTCCATGCTTATACGAATTGGTACGTATTTGGAAATATTTTTTTTGAAAAGCTGAGATCTTTTTCGATGAAAATATATGTCGATTTTTTTTTAAATTACAGGGGTCTAGAGTAATTGATTAAAACATGACATTCAAGAAATTTCAAAAAAATGACGTCATCGGTACAGTGAAACTGGTCGATTTAAAAATCGAAAAAAAATTCCGGAGTGTACTCTCATACCGTACTATTTGTCCCCAAAGTTACAAAACAATTGTCGACTATGAGGCCCAAACGCATGCTGCCTTCCGGAATTTTTACCCATATACAAAACGTTTATATATATATATATATATATATATATATATATATATATATATATATATATATATATAGATATAATATATGCATATAGTTTTGCGTAGAATGCTTCAAGTATGATTTGATCAGGGCTGCATTATAATAATTGAGTTTCTAAAAACTGTCGTGAAAAACAGAGCTGATGTACTTATTGTAAGAAAAAAATTAACGAGAAGGAAGAAAAAAAAGGACGTTGGAAAGCTCCAACCTACTATTTAATTTTTTAAATCGTTCTAACGAATACTGGACAAAAGTAAGGGATCAAAAAAATTTCCTAAATTTTTAGTGGTTTTAAAAAATGCTGTATCTCAGTGAAAAATGGTCATATCGAGGTCTAAAAAAGAGCACTTTGAAGCTTCCTAGATTTAAGATTTTTCAGTGATAAAATTTTCAAAGCAACAGGTTCCACGCAATCTTAAGAAAGTGTGAAACGAAAATTTGCAAATTTTATGTACTTTTTCTCGGCTGTAGTGACTTGGAAAAATGTTTTCCAGCTGAATATTGCATGAACCGGATAGCTTGTTTATTGAGCTTCAATTTGCTTTTTTTAAAACCTTGATGCGACCATTTTTCGCTGAGATATCGGACTTTTAATGAAAAAGGATCCTTTTGTCTTTGACCATTGATATTTCAGCAACCAATAGTCGCACAAAAAATAAAAGGGAGTTTCAGAAACATGAATTAATTCTCTGCAAGGATTGACGATGGTATTTTGAAAAAGATTTTTTTTCCATTCTTTACATGACTTTGAAAAAATAGGAGAGAAAGGGCTATGTATGTTTCTTTTTCAACGGCTAAATTAAAAGTATTGATAAAACGATTCAATTTGATCCATCGAATGTTTTCTTTGTTTCAAACAATCAAATTTTTGAAGAAAGTTAAAGGGTCACGTTTTTGCCCCTAAACGTCATAACCATTATTCATGTGAAAAAAAGTTTTGCTCGAGCTTTTTCCACATTTTTATCGCGAACAGCGTTTAAATTTATGGAAAAAATTTTTGTGAAGAAATTTTGAAATTTTTTAAAAAAATTTCTTCATTTTTTTTTCAATCAATGCTGTTTGCAATAAAAATGTGGGAAAGGCTAAAAAAATTTCTTTTCATTTCAATAATGATTATGAAGTATTTAGGGGTGATAAACATGATCCTTTAATTTTTTTCAAAAATTGTATTGCTTGAAATAAAAAAAACCGTTCGATAAGTCAAATGGAAACTTTAGAGGGTTTTTGTGGGTATATTGAGCTGTAAAAGTCACGTTTAACATTACTTGATTTATCAATATTTTTAATGTAGCCGTTGATTTTCTAAAAAACTATAAATAGCTCTTTTTCTCCTGTTTTTTCAAATTCATGTCAAGGATGGAAAACATTTTTTTTCGAAAAACCATCATCGATCCTTGTAGAGAATAGATTCAAGTTTCTGAAACCCCCCTTTTATTTTATGTGCGATTATTGGTGGCTGAGATATCAATGGACAAAGACAAAAGGATCCTTTTTCACTCAAAGTCCGATATCTCAGTGAAAAACGTTGAGTCGAGGTCTAAAGAAAAGCAAATTGAAGCTGAATAAACAAGCTATCTGGTCCATACAATGGTTTAGCTGGAAAAAAAAATTTCAAGTCACTGCAGTAAAAAAAAAAGTACAAAAGATTTGTAAATATTTTTTTTCACACTATTTCTTAGGATTGCGTGGAACCTGCTTTGACATTTTTTTCGCTGAAAGATCTCAAAACTAGAACCTTGAAGCTTCAAAATACTTTTTTTAAGGCCTCGATACGACTATTTTTTACTGAGATAGACCATTTTTTTAAATCACTAAAAATGTAGGAATTTTTTTTGATCCCTTAATTTTTGCCAGTAGTGTAACTGTAGATTAAATCGCTAATGACAAATCGTGTTTTGCACTGCACTATGCATCCTCAATAACGGGAAGCTTATCGCGATGGACATATTGCCTGATTTACAAAATTTCTCCCGACGTATATTTGCGTTGAATTATTTTTGAAAATATGACGCATATTTTGTCCGTTTACCATGATTCGGGCCTTAAATTGTTTCTTGGAAGATTCTTCATCTAATCACGACGTAGATAATGTCACAGAAGTTATTGAATTTTTAACAATAATTACAAAAAACCAATAAATCGATCGATCACTAGAGAAATCTTTATCCAATAAAATAAGCCCATGCAATTATCGAAATCGGCCAAAAATTGTAAAATGTTCTTGAAAAAAATTGTTCGAAAATGAACGTAAAACAATCCTTATACAATCCAGCACATTAATTGATACAAGCGCTTTTGTGGATTAAGGACAACGGGAATTTCCTTTTTTTTTTTACTTCATTATTGACATTTTATAAGTTACATTTCATGCTCAAATATTTATGGGTATGATTAAAAAAAAAAAAAAAATTTGAAGTTTTTATGCGAAACTAACGAAATTTTTCAATTAAATGCTTTCATATTTGCAGGACCATTTTTTGTGTATCTTCCACATTGTTTTCTTGAAAAAATAATTATAAATTTCAGTCATACAACAATTTTCATTGAGCATATTTCAATTTAGACTTTAGACATTTGGCGGTAACGACAGCTGCTTTAAGAATTTTTTCAAAATGTTGGATTGGGACTGAATGCCGACACTATCAAAGTCAGAGAATGATTTTTTGTGAAAAAAAGTATTATATTAGTCTATAAAGAAATTATGCGTTGTAACAAAAATTCTTCATTTGAAAACTAGCTTCTTCATATTTAAAAAAAGTTTGCAACATTTCGAGTAGAAACGGGTAAAGAGTTTTGCAAACTATTTTCTTTAACGCACATAATTCCATTGACTCTGATCAGTTCGACCAATAATTTTGAAAGAATATTCTTGAAAAAATCAGGTGTAACCCTTTAAAAAAAAAGAAAAGACAAAATCGGCATAAAACGTCGATAGAATGCAGCACCGACATAAAATTCCTGTTGTCACACGAAATACTGAAAGAGCTTTCTTATTCTTTCTTATTTTTACGTTGCTAGCGGTTTTGAGAAATTGCGATTGCTCGAATATAGTTTGATTTTATTCCCAGGTGCAAGGATCGTTCGAATGAAAAACAAAAACTTTATGAATCATTTCATCGGCTAATCAAGTACTTAAATAAATCATAGCCCTAATTTCCGTCGAACCCTCACAAAGTATTATTTTCCATTCGAATGATTCTCCATCAACTCCCAAAAAATGTGCCTCACAGTGTGTCAAAAAATACCTTCCGTCGCTTCGTAAGAATCATTAAAAAAAAAACGGAGATAAAAATCTTGACGTACAATACGATAATAATATTATTGAATTTAAGGGAAGATATACACCTAGGAGCCGTAATAAAAGGTCTTTTTTGTGGTTGTTTTTAAGGAAAACTATTTGAAATTTCGGATTGGGAGTTTTTATATCTAAAAGTATACACATTTAGAAATATGTTCAATTTTTTTAACTAAAAAAAAAAAAAATTGACGAGGTGGGTGCATAATCTTCGGAGTGCCGTAAAAAAATCTGGGTAAACGGTACCCATTGACGTTTCTTCAAAAATAATCGGAAAGAAAAAAACCCAAAAGATTATTAAATTAGATACTATAATCTTATTTATGCCAAAATGGTGGACGTTTGAACATAACATAGCGATTTTTCGACCAAAAATTAGTTATTATTTTGCCTATAAAACAAAAACTAAACAACGAAAAAAAATCCTACGACAAGTACTAGATAATTATGTATAGAATAACCACAAAAAAATTCAAGCCAATCGGTCCATTGGTTTTCGAGAAACTTTGGGTACTGATTTAAAAAACGTGGTTTTGAGAAAAACGCGTTTGAAAGCGGAGACGCGGAGACGGTTCACTCTCTCGGCTGTAACCAGTCTTGCCAGGTCTGAGGAAATGTCCTCAAATCGGAAGAAATTAGTGAGACCCTGAGGAAATTTTGAAGATTTGAAGAAATTACATAAAAATCTGAAGTCATTTTGTAGATTTGGAGAAATTTCATAAAAATCTGAGGAAATTTTGAAGATTTGAAAAAATTGCATAAAAATCTGAGGAAATTTTGAAGATTTGAAGAAATTACATAAGAATCTGAGGAAATTTTGAAGATTTGAAGAAGTAACATAAAAATCTGACGAATTTTTGAAGATTTGAACAAATTACATAAATATCTGCGGGAATTTTGAAGATTTCGAGAATTATATAAAAATCTGAGGAAATTTTGAAGATTTGAAGAAATTACATGAAAATCGGCTTTGAGTACAATTTTTTATTTCATTGCGTCTTCATTTCATAATGTGTCAACGAATAGAGCACCAAATCAGTTTTGAACATAGAGTATTAAGAAAAAACTGACGATATTTTGAACAAATTTGATCAGAATTTGAAGAAATTTGCGGGATTCATGCAATCGGATTTGAGGATTTTCATTTTGTGGACCTGACAACACTGTCTGTAACCTCGGCTGTAACCTTGACACCCCAAAATTTTAAAAAAATGCAAAAAAATCGATTTATTCGACCATGCTAGGTATATATCTCCCCTACTTTTTATTTTTTTATTTTTATACGTACTATTCTCTACTATGCTCACCGAATCATGACAATCACGACACCAATATTTAAGGTCTCACTATTATTTTGTATGCTTTGTAATTGACTTTTTTACTTGTGGGCCAACCCTAGTACAATAAACTTCGTTCTTTCTTTCTTTCTTAAATTGCAGCACTGGGAACGCCGGCTCTGTCTCTATCATGCGGTTCGATGACACTGGATTCTCCGACGACTGTGACGAGTGTCTCGATGGTCGGGGGCTTGACGAGTCATCATCATCACCGTCGCGACGACACAGCTATGTCATCACGGACGCTAACGTCTATAGACGTACATTCACCGGCTACCCCGAGCATCATCAACAATCATCATCATCAGCAGCCACATCCGGGGCATCGACAGTTGCAGCATCTTCAGCAGTTTGCTATGAGCCAGCATCAACAATCACGGATATCGTCGGCAGGTCGTATCAGCCCCTCTAACAGCAGTCCACCTGAATTCCCACCTCCCAGACCCGCGCCCCGTCATCCCTGGCAGCGTTCCGCAAGCTGTCGCGAATTATACGCATCGAGCTTCGAGGATTCGGGCAAAGCGCGCTCGCGTGACAGCGTCACGAACCGCAAAGAATCCTCGATGGACGATGCCGAGCTCGGAACGTTCCAATTGCCATCCCAGGGTGAGCTTGACGCGCCGGTAACCCGTTACGACGAGTCAAATCGTTCTTACAGCGCGGCAAGCTCAAAATTACCATCATTGGATCACGATTCCGTACCGGAGCGTGTTTACAGTAGTTCGTATCCCGGCACGTCATCCCTATCCACAGAATCCGGTCACGAGGAGTCCAATCAAGCCGGTGATCTATCGCACGATGATCTGTCACACGATTCGTACGAATTGTTGGAACGCGAGCACGAATTTGAATATCCCGAGTCGTATTCGTCGCCCCGCGACGATCGCGAACAGCACTCCGATAACAGTGACGAGGACGACGAAGGAATCGATCACGAGATGTTTCAGATGGACTCCGAGACCGATTCCTTCGTCAAGCATCGTTCCGTTAAATCCAACGACGGGCAAATATTCAAAACCGTGCTTGCGGATCTTAAGAATATATCCACCAAGTCAAAATCCATCGATCGGTACTCAACGACAGTTGCCAAAGCCAATAACGATTACGTTATCACGGAATCGAGAATCCAACGCACGGGTACACAAATTGAGCGTAAATTCGAGACCCGTCATGCCAATTCGTTGGATCAAGTATCAAATAGACCGCCGTTGCCCCATCAGGATTCGACTAAAAAGGATCCCGTTGTTATACAGGTGCAAAAGCACAAATTAACCGTACTTAACGAATTGAAGAATTTAAAGCCAAAGCACAAAATCACCCACGTTGATTCGGAAATTTTACGGGACGAGGGTATAATGCGTCCCAAATCGCGTATCGACGATGATCTCAGTCCGTCGGAGGGAACCAAGACTATTTTCGATCCGCCACAACGTGGCAGAACGATTCGGGCTCGTAGCATAGCGAGCCTTGATGATCCACCGGTGTCGCCACGTGTCTACATCGAGACCGGAAGTCTCGGCAGAGCTCACGTTTCCGCCGACAAAAGAGGCGCGACTCGCGAAGCCGACGGGAAAATCGATAAAATCGCAAAATTATTGGACAAGGAACGAAAAATTCACGAGCGCGATGAGCGTAAGAGAATCGAAAGGGAAATTTCGCGCGAGGCACGAAGAATTGAGAAGGCTGATTCCCGAGATCGACGAACAATTGGTCGTGCGGATTCGCGCGAGCTTCGCAGCACGGAACGTCTTGACCTCTGTGATTCTCATGGTCATACGGAACGACAAGATTCTCGAGAATTTCGTCGTAGCATTGAACGTCTTGATTCGCAGGAGAGCCTTGAAACAACGAGAAACAACGGGGGAACGTCACGACGTCACGATAATCGTGTCAAGAGCGTCGAGCGTCTCGATTCACCGAGAAACGTTGACAATCCCGACAGAAGCCCGAAGGAAAAAAATGCTGGACGTTATCACGATGTTCGAGAGCGTCGTGAGCGTAGCATCGAGCGTTTGGATTCTCGTGAATCTCGCAAGAGTCCAGGACACGTGGGACATTACGAATATGAACAGCGCCATACGCTTGAGCGTTTTGACTCTGGAAGCAAAAGTCCGCGGGATCGTCCGAGTCCCCGAGCTGGAAAGAGCGTCGACAAGCTCGATTATCGCGAGAGACCAACATTCGATTTTGATCCACGCACGATCGAACGTTTGAGCTCACTCGAGCGGAATTATTCAGCGGAGAGAGTGCAGACACGTCGTGGCGAGAGACGCAGTTTGAGTAAACTCGATTCACGGGATCGAAAGAGCCTTGAGAGACTTGATTCGCGAGATCGTAAGAGTCTCGAGACTCTCGAACGCGGTGAAACGGATTTGCGGCGCAGCGAGGAGAGTCTCGAGCAGCGCGAGGCACGAAAAAGCTTCAAGAGTAGAGGCGGCAAATCGGAGGATAGACCACGGGAAAGAGACGATTGGAAGAGTCTCGAGAGGGCGAGAAAGGACGATGATAGACGCGAGCGCGAGAGACAAACGAAATTATCGATGGAAAAGAGAACGGAAACGATAATCGGTGTGCCGAACGAGCGGGAAACTGTCAGAGGAAAATCCGTTTTTACCGAATACGAGCCAAAAATCGTCGGTAATATTATCGTGGGTTTCGATGACGCCTTTCTGGGACACATACCGGTCGAACGTACTAAGAGCGATCCAAATCCAGGTCGTCCGAGAATCGGCTCGAACAGCAAACGTCACATGCTAATGCATCAGAAATCCATCGACCTTACACCCGCCGATTCCGGCGACGAGGATCCCTTTTCCGATGGTCAGAGCAGCCGCAAGCCCAATCCCGATATTCCTTATACACTTCACAAACGTCACGTTATGAATGGTACAGCGTCCGATGAAAAATCCGAATCCGACAGTAGCAAAACTAACAAGAAAACGAAGGATTTGCCGAAGTTACCGCTGAAAATGGTCACCGACCTGTCGTGTCTCGATCTCACGAAATTAAACGCCGTAAGCACGAATACGGCTGTCGTTAAATTATCATCCGAGAAACCAAAAGGCATTCTCGTTAGTCCGGACAAACACAAGGGTGAAAAAATTCGTCAACCAACGAGTCCGAGCGCAAAATTATCACCGACCGATCAAAAAACATTCGTGTGTTTGCTCTCGCCGAAGGAAGGAAGTCCATCGAAAATTTCCACGAGTCCGCGCGATCGTTCGCCCGTTAAAACTCTTTCTCTCGATCGTCACAAAAGCACGAACGTCGACGGTAAAATTAGTGCAAAATCGTCGAGCGTCGAAAAGAAATGTTCGAAGCAATCGCCGACCGAACCAAATGTCACGATAATATCGGTGATCGAGAAGAGATCACCAAAATTATCGCCCACTGATCCGAGTGTGACGATTGTATCGGTTATTGAAAAATCTCGATCGCCCGATTCCAGTTCACATCCGAGTTCGAGATCCGACAGATCACCCATAAAAACAAACACCATGCATCTTGCTGAGGTTGTCGGTATGGAGATTAAGAAGGAACTTGAGCGACGCTTGGAGAAGGAGAGATTGAAAGTGCCGGACGACAGTCTCGAGAAACAGGATAGTATCGAGAAAATTCCATTGCCAGAAATACCGGTTAAAGTCGTGACCAGAGAAAAGCCACCGTTGCCAGTGCGAGTGAGCTCGATGGAGAAACGTACAGGCACAGAGAAGCCAGCTTTGCCGATCAAACCGGCGCTACCATCGAAGGAAAATTTAACAATTAAATTGAGTGATTTGGCCTCGCGAGAATCCGAAAAAGCTACCACGGAGAAAAAATTCGATGATGAAAGCTTGCCGACCCCGAAACTCGACACGTCCGATTTATCGACGAAATCATCGGAAAAACAAAAAATCCTCGAGAAACCAAGTATACCGGAAAAAACCAAACGCATATTGGATCGCATAGAATCAAGATTTTCAGAGATAAATAAAAATTCACTGGCTAGAGTTTCACGTCCAAGAATCATTGACACGGGCCACGATGATTTTGTCGATCCAGTTGCCGATTTGCCGCTCGACGAGATACCCGTTAAACCCGCGCTCGAGCTCGACAGTCTCAAAGTACCCGAATTCAATCCCTATATGCTCAGACCTCATGCGGAGCCACTCCGATCAAAATCTCTCTCCCTGGCTGAGGAAAAAGCACCGATAGACACCCTTCTGTCACCGGAAGTGGAGAATAAAGTTTTCGTTCAGCCGGATGTTTCGCCGAAACGCGGCAAAAAAGCGAGAACCGAGGCGAAAAAGGACTTTAAGAAACAATCGAAATCACTGGAGGGTGATAAACCACCGTTGAAAAAGAGCGCTTCCAGGGAATCAAAGATATCACCTGCGAGCTCAAAGATCGACAAGTCGAAATTAAAATTGGGCGAAATGCCACAAGAGATCATAATAATCGATTCGACGGATATCGTTCCCGAGGTGAGTATTGTCCAGAAAGGAAGATCAAAGTCGGTCACTCGTTTGCCGGACAGATCTTTTTCGGGTCCGCGTGACGACAAGGATGAGACAAAAAAACCACGCGCCAAATCAGCCTCGGTCGACGATGACATGATAAAAGGTGCCAGCAACCTTAAGAACGACAAACAACGACCACGTTCGCTCGGAATATCCAAGAGTCTCGGCAGCACCGAGAAAGATTCCCTGGAGAAGGTATCGCCGAAAAAGAGCAAGATTAAAAATGACTCTAAACCGGATGTTGTAAAGATATCAACGCCAAAGGCTTCACCGTCGAAAGTCACCGCGAAGAGCAGTGTGTCACCGGAACTGGAAAGATTACCTGAGCCCATATTCGAGGAAAATTCGATTCATGTGGAAGAATCCGGCATAATTGTCAAATCGGAAATTGAATCGACCAACCGTTTGCCCGATTGCAAAGAGGATAAATCCACGATGCAAAAAACAGTTAAATCACCAGTTGCCTCTCGAAAATCCGGCCGAAATTCGGTACTATTTTCGAAAGGTCGTCTCGGTGTTTCCGAGGGTAGCGCGATCGGTTTGCAGCGTCAAACTGCCGCACAATCGCCAACGTCACAGAGGCGAGCCAAATCGTTGGACGCACCGGTGATATCGCTCAACAAATTGCCATCGGCGAATGCATTCTCGAGCAAAGACGACACTGTGGATACTCTCGAAGAATCCGAGGGTCAAGATACACCGGAAAAAGCCAATGAAGCCAATGTACCCAAACAATCCTCGGTGCAGTTGGAAGCATCGCCGAATCATCGTTCTGAAAGTACCGATCACACAACCGTGCCAGAAATATTCACCGATTCGTTATCCATGACCGAAATTTCGGCGCAGTATCTCGAATCACCGTTGACCGAGTCTCAAGAGATCACAACGTGTCCCGATCTCATACCATACGAGCACGATGCCCAAGTTCAATCGGCTATACGAGCACGTGAAATACCCGATAGACCGAAAATCGAAGGTGCCACAAGATTCATCGATCAGAGCTCGATCGAGTCTGGGGCCGAGACTGACGTGCTGCAGGACACGAGTGCCGATATCAAAACATCAACCGGTGGTAGCGATTGTTCCGCCAAAAGTCCAATTTTCGGTACATCCAAGGGGGCAGTAAAATCGAGCGTGGAGATTTCCAGCGACAGTTCGGACGGTGATAAGCTTGACCAAAAAAGTCCATCGCCAATGGTAGTCACGAGCGGGGATGCGAGAATAACTCACGCTGAACTTCCAAATGTAACGGTAAGTACAGTTGACGAGAAGATCGAAGCTCCCGTTGAATCGATACATCGCGACAACGACGATGCAACGGATATGGTCAAATCACCGATACAAATATCGATCGAAGAGTGCTCGGACGCTTCGGCACCTCAGAGCGACGAGATTCACGATGATATACTGGATCAAGCGATATATAACGCCAAAGAAACAGAAAAACAACGTTTAGACTCTGGCGACACCTCCGAGGATACACTCGACGCGCTTGACGAGAATGCTCACATGCAACAGATCGACAGTGATTTGTCATCGCCGGACTATGGTATCGACAAGATGGATGAAAAGACCCTGGTGGAGGTTGAACTTACGCCGGAATACCTCGAAATGAGAAAAGAGGTGGATGAGGCTGCGGAGGATTTGCCGGAGGACGAACCCTTTAAAGAGGCTAAAGACGAGAACAATACTCTTGGTATCGACCGGAAGTTCCGTTTGAGCACCGAACGCTCCCGCAGTGAAGAAACCAATACGTGGACACCCGATCGAGAGGATCCAGATTCCAGCTCGTGCTCGATCGCTCGACCGTTAGGAATCGGACAGATTCAGCCGATATTTGATCGTCGTGAAATTGCTATGATACGCGAATCTCTAAAGGAAACATCGATGGAGGATGAGAGCCTCAGTTTCGCTGGTGCTAAGCCACCGGAGTTAAGCTCAACGTGGAAACCTTTTCCGCTCGAGAGTTCCGGTAGTTCAAGCCTCGACGATGGTTGGATTCCTCAGGACGACAATAATCATCAACAGTCGCAATCCGAAGACAGCAACGGTCCTAACGAGGATAGCTTTCAGGAGGACCGTGATTTTTCGACGGGTCTCGTTTATCCAATAAATCCGGACATTATGGGAAGCTATGGCGCATTCGCGCTTTCTCGTACACTATCAAGGATATCTGAGCGTTCAACGACATCGGAACAGGATAAGAGCGATCTCGAGGATTCTTTCAAACCGTCCTCACGCTCACCGAGTCTCGACGACGAATCGCTGATATCCAGTGATCATCAGCCATCACTCTCATCCGATCCGCCATCGGGCACGGCTCTGCCGTCTGTTTCCGACGATCGTAGAACATCCTCGGAACTTCCGGACATCCCTATCGACGTTCCTGCTCAAGAGGACGATGCCAAATCACCGAGAACACGAAAATCCCGATTACAATTGCAAGCCTCCGAGGATTGGCCATCACCGCCGAGCTCACCATTGTTCGAAACACCCGTTGTCAGTCACGTTGAGACTTTTTACATAGAGATCAAGCCCGAGGAGGCAGTCAGGGTAACGGTCACCGACAGTACGGAAAATACCCCCGATCAAGCTGCCAATGACAGTGATTCCAGCGATGAAAATCGTACGCTGCACGATGACTTACATTCGACATTGATGGAAGATGGGCAAAGTTCGGCGTCGGCGACGACGATCGACGGTACGGTGAAAATAGCGGTTAAACCGAAGTCAAATTCTTACATAACTGGCTCGTCGCACAGCGAGGACACCTCGATGGGTCTGTCGATGTCCGAATGGTCAAGTTCGAACAATACCGTGCGACAATTTTGTCAATATTCTGGCACAAAGTCTGACGACAATTCACTGGCCGAGCTTGGCGCATCGATATCCGATTGGTCGGGTAGCACCACGGTCATACCGCAACAGTATTATTCGGCTGTGGCGGGTGAAAAGAGTCAGAGTGATACGACAACATCCGACAAGAGTGTGACAAGTATGAGGCCAAATTCAAAGTGTCAATATATCGATAGTCCGGTGAAGCGTGGCGCTGAAATGTCACGCGACGATCCTGATGCGTCAGCCGGGCGTATTTACGAGGAAGAAGAGGAAGACGATGACAACGATGCTGATGACGATGAGGAAACTGCTGGAAAGTATTCGCGTCGTCATGGTGACGACGATGATCACGAACGCAATCAGACCGACGAATTCGATGAAGCTAGAAAATTCGTCGAAAGCCAATTTGACGAGCATCGTCGCCGTTTTGACGATTTTGTTGAACAAAATGCCGCTTATATCGATATATCACCACCTCGTATTACATTCCAGAATGAATACGACGAAACCGTTGACGAGGAGGATATCGACGTTTACGCTGGTCCATTACCGAGTATACCAGGCCCGATACCCGAAGAGGATGAGGACGATCAAATCTACGACAATGTTCCAGCCATGAAATACTCGAGTGGCGATCAAGTACGGATGAAGGTCAGTCCTGGAGACAGTTCGGAAGACATGCACGAGAGATACGCCGATATTGCGACGAGGGTACGTTCGGCGGAGGAAGAATGGTCGTTCGATGATAGAAATCCAAACGATAATGTCGGCCAATTGCGCTCGTGTCAGAGATTCGAGCGCGGTTATGCGGAATGTTGTCCGGATAATCGTTGGGGTACTAAGTCAACTGAGAGACCGGTCATCATACAACCGAGGGGGAAGTCAACGCCTTATTATTCGACAACGAGCCTCAGCGGTGAATCAACAACGTCGAGTCCACCGATGCAAGTTCGCGCTCAAATCCGAACAAAAACGATGGCTTACTCGTCGTGTCGCAGTCCTCAGAGCGAGGGTGACACATCCTCGAGTATGGATAGCCCGGGCCACACGCCCGATCGTGGACAACGTGCCTATCGTCGTAAGAGACAACAAAATGCCAAGAGACGACATCGCGTTGCCGTCGATCTCGAAGTTCGCGATGGACATATTGTCTCGAGTACGGATTCAAGCTTCGACGTTACGAGCTTACCACCGCCTTTGTTAGCCGAGCCCAGTATCGATATTGCCGACGAGGACGACGATGACGAGCTACAAACTGATACCCTCACTCGTGACGAGCCCGAAAAACAAAATCGTGGAAAGCATCAGAAACGCTGAGATCCGAATGGTGATCGTAGTCACGAATATTGAGTCAATTTACATAGGACATTTATTACTTAAGAGGATGTGAAAGACCTGTTTTACCATCGTAGCAGACTCGAATTTTCGAACAAATGTCATTTCCAAATTACTCATCCAAATAGGCGGAAATTTTGGGATGTCATTATAGTAATAGTATTATCTAGGGTCTAAAACTCAGAAAATTTCGATAGCGCAACAAAAAATTACAGTTTTATTACCAGGTGGAATCGGTAATGCAGAAATGGATTTTCCGATGTTTGCATTGTTCGATTGCAAAAATTCTCAGTTTTAGGCTCTAGACCAATAAAAAACGCAGATACTGTGCACTTAAAAATTGCAGTAGGTAACAAATTGCAGAAATAGCATTTGTTGGAAAATCTTATCGTAAATGCCGATAAATAGAGCTATATTAACGTGTATATACATATAGCTATGAGCATTTATAGATATATCACTAGACGGATAACGGACCCGGATTTTCATGCCCTGCCATCTAGCGGTGGCGCGCGTCGCGAAAATTCTCACTACTTTACCGACGTCATCTGAGTTCGTCGGCGTCTTTTACATCCATCACACAATGACAACTATACACTGCGACCTCGATAATCGGAATCCGTCGGGACCGGCTCTTGCAAGAAGTGGGGTTGCGCACATTGCACAGGACCGTCTCTGCGCTGCTGGTGGCTAACGGCGGCCTGGGGCGATTGGCTTGGCGCTTCTCCCACTACGCTGCAATTGCAACAAACGAGGTACCGATTATCGAGGTCGCAGTGTACTCATTTATCGTGATTTTGAAAAAATCGTGAGAAAAAATCCAAGTAAAATTAATTAGCCAAGTGGAATTGGCGAACCCCGAGCGAAAAATTCCGAGACTGAAAAGTAATGAAATTAATAATTAAACACAACGACGAACGTCAATAGAATAAAGCAATCGGTGTACCAGCGAGCTTATCGATAAAAAAAAGTCAGCTGTTCATCGCAACGATGAAAGAAATAATAAATCTAGTCACATCCAAGATAATGGATACGGAAAATATGATACGGAATTGAGTTGATATATACGTCAATATCCGACAGAAACGAAAGGAAAGATGCCTGCAGAAAAAAATATGATTCTAATAATAATAAATCCGAATAATCGACACATCGATTATTCGAGATAGGGAGAAAAGGACAGGAAGGAAAAATATAATGAAATATAATCGACGTATCATGAGCAATCGCAGTAGCTTGAAGGAGCGAAAAAGCAAAACTCGGAAATACTTGATTAATGATCAAAATCATCCAAGGTTAGGGAGAAAAAAAATGAAGAGAGACTCATTCGAATAAAAGATTCTTTCAAGGAGAAAAGTGACAGGTTTAATTGTAACGTCGAATGTTTGTTACGCGTTCAAAGAGTTTGACTTAAAAATGTAATATTCCTCTCCACTCCCACATAAACACACACAAACATGATCCATATGGGTCGTTCCATGTAAAATCGACCAATAGTTGGAATCGATCCCGTTCAATTTCGATGAAATTTTGTCAGAAGTTTTCTTTTATCATAAAACGAAGTTCTACCAAAGGAAAAAAATTAAAAAAATTGTTTCCGAAAATTATTCATAATTGAAAATTTCACAATTTTTTCAATTTTTCATGTTTATTTTTTAAATATCTCGACAACTATTATAGTTACGAAAAAATCGTTGTGGGTTCGCCTTGAAGAGTATACTTGGGACTACGAAAACAAAATTTTAAAAATGATGAGTTGGGAGAATTTTGAATTTTCAAAAATCGTGAAAATCCACGATCAACATTAATTTTTTTGATTTTTTAAAATATAATACTTTGTATTGACCTTAAAAGATCCTGAAATGTTCAGAATCGCGTTTTTTTTAAATATGAATTTTTGAATTTCGGTAAAGAAATTTTTTTTTCTACCTTTAAGTCAAGTGAAGTTGAGCAATCATGCAATTCTGTAAATTTGAGCAGTAAAAATTACATGATTACTCAACTTTACTTAACTTAGATGTAAAAAAAAGAAAAAAAAATTTTTTACCAAAATTTAAAAATCCATATTTTTGAAAAAACGCAATTCTGGAAATTTCGGGATCTTTTAAGATCAGTACAAGATATTATATAAAAAAAAAATTGAACTAAAAATTTAATGTTGATCGTAGATTTTCACAATTTTTAAAAATTCAAAATGCTCCAAGTTCATTATTTTTCAAAAATTTTTTTCAGCAATTTTTTTTTTCGTAGCCCCAAGTATACTCTTTAAAACAAATCCAGAACGATTTTTTCGTAACTATAATAGTTTTCGAGATATTTAAAAAGTGAACTTGAAAAATTGAAAAAATTGTGAAATTTTA
This sequence comes from Alloplasta piceator, assembly GCA_946863875.1. Taxonomy (NCBI): domain Eukaryota; kingdom Metazoa; phylum Arthropoda; class Insecta; order Hymenoptera; family Ichneumonidae; genus Alloplasta; species Alloplasta piceator. The sequence continues at coordinate 18,865,351 of OX333080.1, read as the reverse complement.
ATTTTTGCATGAATTTCGAAAAAAAAATTTCTTTTGGTAGAACTCCGTTTTATGAGAAAAGAAAACTTCTGACCAAATTTCATCGAAATTGAAAGGGGTCGATTCCAACTATTGGTCGATTAGACATGGACTGACCCATATACATTAAATTCAAACGCGACATTTGATCAGAGATCTCGTAGTGTTGTATAATATACGGAAAATTTTTTACGTTTATCTCGAGTATTAGAGTAAAACAGGGCGGACGATGATTTAGAAGTTGATTTTATTAAATATAACTATACCGTTACGGAACCGAGTTACATGAGAAGAAAAAAAAATATTGCTCTAGGCTTTAAATACCACATAGATACAGAATTCGAAGGTGTAATGAACGATTAAGTGTAATCATTGTTCGATTAACGATTTCGAATGTTAAAAATGGAGGGGGAAAAACGGAAAAATTGCGCGAAACGTAGAAATTATTAAGAGCGATTCGATCGTATCTGTTGATTTTACGAGGATGACAATCATCGCGAAAGAAGAGTGAAAGAGAAGAAGAAAAACGGGGTTGGGGGGAAGTAAACGGATAAAACACGGTTATTTCAGTTTGATGATTTGCAATCCCCGATTGGATGACTAGGATTTGTCGATATTTTAGTTCGAATCAAAGTTTGAAGAGACAAAAAACCACGGATAAGGACATTCTTGCTCAACTTAGACTACTTACAAAATAGAGGGTGAAACCATTTTTTTTTCTTGTTGACGATCGGGTGGAATTGCCATAGATTAGACGATCGGAAAAAAATGAGAAATACGAGACAGAAGTAGTGGACGCGGGTAATATTTAATCGTAGCATTTGTATCGTTAATTCCTCTCTTAATCGTGACATTGATTCGGGGAAATGTTATTCGTTCCTGCGCCAAATATAACGATATAACGTCTCGTCAGAGCAATTTGTAAAATCCTCCGTAATTCGTTTCAATTGTGCCTATATACGTGTTGTTGACTTTTTGCTTTAATGATCGTTTTTTACAAGACCGAAAATAAGAGGGAATTGAAATGAATTGAACGAACAAAAAGCCACCGAAAGTGACGATACAACGAATGTTGAAGCACGACAAAGCCAAAGCTGTGTAAAATAGATTTTTCATATCTCAATTGTTTCTTAAATTAGTCTCCTTTATCGAAAATTTTGTATTCATCAATTGGATAATGAATTGTCGACATTTGACGATTACGAATTTATCAAAAATTCGTGTACTTACTCAGTGGACACGGTAATGTTGCAACAATGTAAGGGCAATATTACCGATTGTAACATATACTATTACATAGACGTTACATGTTATAATTTCCTACTCAGCGATATAACATAGTTGTATATAATGTTATATACCCGCTATATAACAGTTATGTAACAGTTATGTAACTGCAATATTGAAATGTAATGTTACATTAATGCAGGGGTCTCCAAACTTTCCAGCCTTAGGGCCATACTGATTACTCCAGTAAATTCCAAGCGCCAAAACCATTTTAATTTTACAACAAAAAGTCATTAGATCCTGCGTAGAAAAAAATAATCTTCGAAAGAATCTTGAAAAGAATCTTGGAAAGAATCTTTTGTCGGATCGGACGGGAATCTTCCGAAGAATCTTTAAAAGAATCTTTGAAAGAATCTTGAAAAGAATCTTAGAATCTTGGAAAGCATGTTGGAAAGGATCTTGCTCTGGATCCTATCCTGATTCTTTCTAAGAATCTCGAAAAGAATCTTTAAAAGAATCTTGGAAAGAATTTTTAAAAAAATCACAGATAGGATCCGGTGCAAGATTCTTTCCAATAATCTTTTGTCGGCTCGGACGCGAATCTTCCAAAGAATCTTTTATCGCATATCGGATGAGAATCTTCTGAAGAATCTGTAAAAGAATATTTGAAAAACTCTTTCAAAGAGTCTTTTCAAGATTTTTCCAAAGATTTCTTCCAAGATTCTAAAATTCATTTGAAGATTCTTTCAAAGATTCTTCTAAAGATTCTTCGGAAGATTCTCGTCCAAGCCGACAAAAGATTATTGGAAAGATTCTTGAAAGAATCTTTGAAAGAATCTTCAAAAGAATCTTTCAAAGAATCTTGCCTTGGATCCTATTCGTGAATTTTTCCAAGGTTCTTGGAAAGGATCTTGAAAATAATCACGGATAGGATCTGGAGCAATATTCTTTCAAAGATTCCCTCAAAGATTCTTTCTAAAATTCTAAGGATTCTTTCGAAGATTCTTTTAAAGATTCTTCGGAAGATTCCCTTCTGATCCAACAAAAGATTCTTGGAAAAAATCTTCGAAAGAATCTACGACAGAATCTTAGAAAGAATCTGAAAAAAATCTTTGAATCATGAAGTAATCTTAGAATCTCGGAAAGAATCTTGCTCTTCGAAAGCATCTTAAAAAGAATCGTCAAAAAAATCTTTCAAAGAATCTTGCACCGGATCCTATCCGTGATTTTTTCCAAGATTCTTGGAAAGGATCTTGAAATAATCACGGATAGAATCTGGAACGAGATTCTTTCAAAGATTCTTTTTTTTTCTACGCGGGCTGTCGCGGGCGGGGTCGATGATACCGGCGGGCCTGATTTGGCCCCCGGGCCGTAATTTAGAGACCTCTACATTAATGTAATTGTTATATTGTATTTATATAACAGCAATATTGCAGTGATGTCGTTGTAATATTTCAGTTACATTACTACAATATTGCAGTGATATCACTTTAATATTGCAGTTATACAACTGAAATATTGAAATTATATTACTGCAATATTATTATTATATTACCGCAATTCTGCGGCTATTAACTTACTGCGGGTCCTTAATTTAAGGACAAATAATGACAAATCACTTCGTTACACCCCATTCATCTTACATTAATGTAACCAAAGTTACACTCTTATCGCATCGTTACTAGCAGGTTACGGAATGGCTACAACCTTTTTTTCACATTACTGTAATGTACAAACGTTTTATACCAGTTATGTAACCTGCATATGACAAATGGTACATAACATGTTAATTCCACGTTATATTCCAGTCATGTATCACAAGAATAACATTGTAACATTACATGTAACTTCCATGTTATATTGCCCCAATATAACATGTGTTACATTACTGTAATGTTACTTCGTTACAAGCATGTTACGTAACAGCTGCGAAACTTTTTTACATTACTGTAATGTAATAAAGTTATATACCAGTTATGTAACCTGCATATAACAAATGTTACATAACACGTTACTAGCACGTTATATAACAGCTGTGTTACACAGGAACAACATTGTAACATTACATGTAACTTCCATGTTATATTGCTGTAATATAACGTGTTCACTGGGTACAGCTGCAATTGTTCCATTTAAAAAAAAATTCTCATGGGAAAAACTGCTCCATTCAGCCATGGACAAAAATGTTTCATCGTCACAACGTTGTGGCATAGCCATAATATTCGTAATTAAATTTTGAAAGTTACTAAAATTAAAAAACAAAAGTCACTCCCGTCAATGTCTTCCCATCCAGTACTGAAAGGATTTACGTGTTTAGAAAAAATAATAGTTACGCAACGCGGACAACACGAAACGATATCGTAATCTTTTGATCGGGTAAAATAATCTGGTCAGGTAATAATCTGGTCTCACCAGCTTCGATGACTCAAAAACTAGTCAGCAATGATCTCAACGTCGCGCAAAATTGCGATTATTATTATTATTATTATTATTATTATTATTATTATTATTGTTATAGCGAAATTCAGACAACAAGTCATTCTTCACCGTGATAATATTTTTTAATTGTTCGTACGCACACCATTAATTGGCACAAATTTTTTCCCCGGCCCCCCGAGCGATCGTTATAGTTAGGCTACTCGGAGTAGTTGCAAAATTCAATACATAAAATTATGCAATAAAAAAAAAAAAATATATATATATATAATGAAAAATCGACGAGTCGTTGGACGATCGTTTCGATCGTTGATAACGATAGTGGCTAGCTGAAACTTGTTCTTTTGTTCTTAATTTTTAAAAACACAGCTCTTCCTGTATAAATAGAGGCCAGTGTTAGGTAATAGGGATGCTGCAATCTTCCTTACATTCCACTTATATTGAATGCAAGTAGACATGCCGCGAATCATATTATTGGCAATTATCGAAATTTTATTAAGAAAATGATTTATTAAGAATTTTCCTTCGTTCAACATTAACGATTGTGAATATCTTTGGCACAATATATATTGATACGGAATTTTTGTTTCAGCGCACACAAATTTTCTTCGCGAATTTACATATCGATGGTAGATCGATGGGTATCGAAATGACACTGCGTTGAGTACCGATTAAAAAAAAATGATGGCCCTAGGAAGATCTCTTAGCGCTACTGATTCGCCAAATTAATTCTTTGATATTAATTCTGATCGAGGGTACTGGATATTTTCTCATTCGACCCTCGGTAGCGAAATAATCAAATGATTGTTTTTACGAGTAGTTAGAAGTCGATGATGAATGGGAAGATTGACCGAAAATTATGTTGAATTGTTGCTGCGACTTAACGTTAAATCTTTTTTTTTTGAACTCGAAATCTTACCTGTGTGCTAGTTAATTGTCAGATTGTATCGAGTCCAAAAATCGTTTCGTTTCGGCATGCGGTTGATTACCACTTCCTTATCCCCAAGCCTAAGACCTCAGTCAATTCCAACGTGACAGTAATTGGAGTCCTCATAATGCGTGTCATTAATTTGAAGAGAAAAATCATGAAATTTTCATCACACTCGAGAAAATCGATTTTTTCCCTCAATACGATATCATATCTGGGACAAATCTGTGAATGCATTAAAATCAATTAGACTTAATTTTGACGCTCAAAAAAATAAAACTATTTTATTTCATGCAAATTTCATTTGTTTCATGAAAAATGTATCGAAGGCAAATTAATTTTTCTCGAGGCGTCGTTGAATTCGAAATAGTTTTTTTCCTTGCATCTATGCATCGTCCGCAGACCCATTATCGTCGCACAATCATTACGCACTTTAATTTTTTTCTTCGATTTTGTAAAATACCTCCGGAGGTTTTTTTTTAAATCACCATGGCTTTATACGAATTGCCGAATTTTGCTGCGATTCCTGCTAAAGGATAACTGATTTTTTACGATATAAACCAATCAGGACGAATCTTTTATTTTGGAAAAATCTTCAATTCTGCTGTTGGTGAATAATTATTTTGAAAATAATATATTACCGTCACATTATTGGATTGTCTTCCCGAGGAATAATTTTCATTGAATTATCGTTTTAAATGTACATTCTCAAAAATACTATCGAAAATATTAACAACACGTAGTAATCAAGCTACTTCATGCCCATTATTATTAGTTTTTTTTTAAATTTGAATATAAAGCATTCCGTTGTTTCGGCTTTAATGCAAATTAGCAAACGACTGAATACTATATTCGAAATGATAAACAATATCTTTAATATAAAGGAAAAGAACAAAAATGTCCCCCGCCCCGTCAAATACAGCATAATAAAAAAAATATATATATATATATATTAGATAAATATAAATTGACAATTCGTAATATTTGCAATTAGGGAACAAGGTATTCGTAGACTTACGATGACTGAAATTCGTAATATGAGGAAAAAAAACATACACGAATTTCGTTGACTTTATTCTCAATTGATAATTGTCTATTACTTAATACAATTATAAAAACAAGAATGATCAGGCGGTTCGTAATTTAAACGAAGAAAAATCTCGCACAAATCTCAAACGCGTCGATCGCGTTTATTTTCCTCCGTTAACTTATCATACTTATGTTGTGTCGTTGATTTTACGTCCATTTTTTTTATCAAGAAAAAATGGCCCCCGGGAAATTGGCCTCTATTATCGGTCAAAACGTCTATTGAAGTGTTCCATTCCAATAAAAACACCTCTTTCAAATTGTGTAAGTTGTGTAAGTAAAAGTCGATTTTTGAGGCTTCAAACAGCACAAAAACCCCAAAAACTCGCTTATAAGCGAATTCGCTGACGTAAAACGCATTTATAAAGTTATAAGCGAATGCAAAAGTTATTTTTATTCGAATGAAACAGTTCAATCTACGTTTTAACCGATAACTACGTTTTGCCATTTTTCTATGGTTAAATTTTTTTTTTTCTTTAATTTTCCGGTTCTCGTCCAAGAATAGTGAAACGTGACATTTTAATGAATATGAAGTGACGATTTTGACAGGTGGTGATTACAACCGTTGGGGCTACTCGAACGGGTATGTGAATTCGCCGGCTTGGCACGTGCCGTTTCGGGTCAACCAGGTGCGTAACGTAATGGTTCACGCAACGCCACGCACACTGACCAATCGATTCTTACCAGCCTATCCGGAATGAGGCGCGACCATCTTAGCGTGTGGTAAAACATTGTAAAAGAAACAATAGAACGAAATTCGAAAAAGATATTAATATATATGTATAAAAAATTTGCGAAAGATTATCAAAAGGGCCGAGTACCACGTACCACTGTATGGGGAAACAAAGGAAAAACGAAAGAGCGAGAGAGAACATAAATTAGTGCAATGACCAGTTTCTTCACCTCTGGATAACTTTAACCGGCAGATATCCTATGCCCTGAGTACACTGCTGACCAGAAATGCCTGTTTATATAGTATGGAGATTTGGAGATTTTGGCAGATAACCCAATGCAATGACCAGTTTTTTCACCTTTGGATAACTTTATCCGGCAGATATCCTATGCCCCAAGTACACCGCTGACCAAAAATGCCTGTTGATATCTTATGGAGATTTGGAGATTTTGGCAGATAACCCAATGCAATGACCAGTTTCTTTACCTCCGGATAACTTTATCCGGCAGATATTCTGTGCCCTAAGTACACTGCTGACCAGAAATGTCTGTTGATATCTTATGGAGATTTAGAGATTCTGACAGATAACCCAATGCAATGACCAGTTTCTTCACCTTTGGATAACTTTATCCGGCAGATACCCTATGCCCTAAGTACACTGCTAACCAGAAATGCCCGTTGATATCTTATGAAGATTTGGAGATTTTGACAGATAACCCGTCTCTTAATGCAGGCATTTTTGCTTAGCACGGTACAGGATATCCGTCGGATAAATTTATCCACCGGGTAACCCTATGTGAAGAAACCGGGCATAAATCATTCAAATGAGAAATCTGCTTCGAACTTCATAAATTATTCTGTACGACCTTCTCGTCGATCGGATCATTTTTTTTCTTGCATAAAATATAACACTCCTTAGAATAACCCGTTCTTGAAAGTGAACTTTAACCATAATCTCCTTAGTTGCCAATGCCATCGTTCAATGATATATATATATATATATATATATATATATATATATTTATGATTTTTTTTCTCCATGGTCAACCCCATTTTGGCACTCACATTAGTTTAGATAATCACAGAGTAGAGCGAGAATCGAATGAGTAAAAAAAAAATTTCGACAGAAGGAGATCCGGAAAATTGAAAAATTTCTCTCGTCACTACGAAATTTTCTTTTCCATTCATTTCAATCGTCTTGACTCGACCCATTGTGTTTCGAAATCTTTTATATCTCACGGCATCTTGCCTCCCTTTTATCTTTATTTTCGTTATCCATCATCACATCGTGTTCGGAGTCTCGTTCAAATAAGACGGGGACATTTTTTTAACACTGAAACTTTCGTCCAGAAGTTTTTTAACGTAAAGGATAAGAAATTATAAGAATTTTCTAATGAGCATAGATTTTTATAAAAATAAAAGCAAATTCGTCGCATCGTTGGTTTGTGCGAAAAAAAAGACTTTATGCATCTTTTATTATATCGGAGACAATCAACTTTTATTTTCATCGCGAAATTTTGAATAATTTTTTATTCCCAGTTTTTTTCAACCAAATTTAGCTTGGGTAGTTCTCTAGACCCGTTTGATTCTTGTGCCTCGTGTTTTTATTACTCGATGTATCACCAAAGATTCTAGTTACTTCTAGATGTTTAAAACACGACACTATACGTGTTTGTGAAAAATACTATTTTATAGCTGGTTATTTACACGTATATATATTTAATTAGCCCCATCTCCCGTGTTGTGTGGTACTCTGAGCTTTTCCCGCATCTTTATACATCGAGATATGATGCATTCTCCACAGATTCAGTTTCTGTCTCGTTCAGCTCCTGTAAATCTTTCGAAAATATTTTACGAATTTTTGTTGCTAGTTCCATTCTATGACTTGGGAATTAACAGGAGGTCATTTTACAATGAGCCGTCCAAAATGGCAACATGTAAAAAGTATTTGGAAGTTCCATGAATAAGAAATATTGTTTTCGTGGAGAATATCTCATATACGTATAATTCAATTGACAATTTAATTTGATTACCACTTTGACTGTTACATAAATATCACTTTTGTGAACCATTACGTAGCGATACCCTCTGGTCATATATGTATATGCATACACACAAATTAATCACTGCCAATACAGTCGAACCTTGCTAACTCGAATCTCGGGAGCAAAGCTAGTTTCTTCGAGTAAGAGAGGTTTCGTCTTATCGAATTGTTCGAGTTATAGAAGGTGACCAAAACAATATTCGACTTATAGAGGCTCCTAAAAATTCGCCAAATATAGTGGAGATATGCTTTATTCTAAGATCTACATATAGGAGTACCATCTGTCTGGATTTGTCTGGACATGTCCGGACTTTTGGCCTTCCGTTCCGACTTTGTCCGGCATTTTAATTTGTCCAGATTTTTAACTTGGATAAAAAATGTTGAATTCATATTTAATTTTTACATTAAATTACTTAAAAGTAAAACAGGTATTGAATCAGTCTTCAATCTTTAGTTAACTTACAACTAGTTCAACTAGTTAATCAGCCTGATCTCAACTTAAAAGAATCAGCTTTAAGTTCGAACATAAAATATTGAACTTCTTTTGGCAACGAAAAATTACCAGTTCAAACATAAAATTATAATGTTTTTTTATCATTCAATCAACTTCTGGGCTTGACTAGAATATCTGGACTATTTTTGAAAAGTCCGGCTTTTTGTCAGAACTTTTCAAATTTCGAAATGGTAACCCTACGCACATACAATTTATACAAAATACATGAATACAAGTTATACAAAATGTAACGTATTTTTGTACAAATTCTTCACTCACAAGTGATCATTGCATAAAGTGCTTCGAGTTATAGAGCCTTTGACTTATAGCGGTCGGGTATCTTTAAACTCGAGTTACAGAGGCAAAATAATGGTCCTTGATTCGTTCGGAAAACGTCGAGTTATTCTCTGTTTTTTGTTCGAAGTACAGAGGTTTTTGCAAGGGAATAGACTAAATCTCGGACATATGGAGGTTTTCGAGTTTTAGAGGTTCGAGTTAGCAAGGTCCGACGGTATCTTTCCACGATATTTGAACGTGCTCGATTATAACTTAAAAAATCACTATATGTATATATGACTGACACAAAATGACACGTTAAAACTTTTTCGATGCGAATTGACAAACATTTGATATCCTTTTTTTCAAATGTAATTCAACCCCTAATCGATGATCTACGAAGTTTTTTTTTCAATTCAGAACAAACGATCGATGTACGATGTTTTTTAATCTTCCCATAGATCATTATCGATTTTTGACACACATACACCAGACGTCGTTCGATCGATCGTTTGTCTCTCGTGATTATTATATATATAACTTATATTATATATTTTACGTATAATATAATACTATATAATATGATATATTATATACAGCCATGGCTAAAAGTATCAGGCCTCTATATTTTTTCACGTTGGTCGTGGATATTTTTTTCCAAGACTTTTTCCTAATATGCATTTATTGTGCCAAAACAAATTTTTATACAACGCGAATTTCTCGAACACATTCAATGGAGCAGGTTTCTAGTGCGAATATGATTTAAAGATTTTTGTTCACACATCCAGTCGGTGATTGTCACTCAGTGAAAGGGCGCACAAGCGTTATAGAAAATATTTGCTCATTAAGGGGAAGTTTAAGACTCTCCCTCTCGCTCTTCTAGGACCCCTATAGGCTCTCTCCCTCGCACTCACAAGAGCGAAAAGGCGGGAGAGGGGGATTTAGCCTGACCTTGAGAGGAGCCTAAACCCCCCTCCCGCGCCTTTCCGCTCGCGTGAATGCGAGAGAGATAGAGCTAAAACCTGTAACACGTTTTTATCGGAGATGGCTTGGGGGAATAAAAAAAAATAGTGAGGCCACCTGTACACATTAATTATGCAGGCAGTCCCACTCCTTTTTTCAATTCCATCAAGCCATTTCCGAGAAAAATGTTTTTAAAAAATTTTGAGATTATGTTGTTCTTTAGACACCCCTTAAGGAGAGGCTAATCACCCCCTTCCCGGCCTTACCGCTCTTGTGAGTGCGTGAGAGAGAGCCTATAGGGGTCGTGTGAGAGCGAGAAAGAGTCTTTTACCTCCCCTTAAGAGAAGAACTTTGACCTCCCTTTAAGGGTCTGCCCCCCCCCCTTAAGGGGAGGCTAAACCCCCCTCTCTCGAGAGTGCGAAATCGAGAGAGACGGTCTTTCGCCTCCGCTTAAGGTGAGGTTAAACCGCCCTCCCCCGCCTCTCCGGTCTTGTAAGTGCAAGTGAGATAGATATTCGCTCCGTGCACGAGTCTGCGGTGGCGATATCTAGTAGTTGAAAGGCGCGAAAGAATCGGAAAATTTAGTCGTGATTGCATTGGAAATTTGATAAAAAGTTCAATTTAATAAAATAAAAGCACTTATTTCGAGATTTGCTTTATGTAGTTATATAAAGAATTTTCCCTACAATTCAATGCAAAAAAACAGCAAGAAAAAAACTATAATGAATACGTATATTTTCATGATTCTACGATGCATTTTGAGATTATTCATAAGTATCACGAAAGTCGTGCTTGCTTTTCTGCGTCAGCCGTCAGGCGATAGGTTATGGGACTTACTTTTTTCTCTTCACAGCTGCAATCCATTTGTTTCTCTGCTTCACTTTATGTTTCCATGTTGGACAGCGGTAAAATTTGCACATTGCGTACACAATTATTTTCGCAATTTATTACACAACAAATAGAAAAGCCCATTTTATTGAATAACACAATGCGAATCATACGGACAACTTCCGAAATTATTGCATCTTTTCGCCACCCCGGGCGCTGAGGTAGATTCTCTTGTCCCCACCATAGGGCTTGCACGGAGCGAATAGGGTTCGTGTGAGAGCGAAACAGAGGGTATTTAGCCTCCCCTTGAGGGAAATTTAAAGACCCTCTCTTAAGGGGAGCAGGTGCCGCAATTTTGGATTTTTTAAAATAAATAAAATTAGAATTTCCTTTCTATTGATAGAAGAATAAAATACGTTAAAAACCATTGCGAAAAGTATTTATTTTATATTTAAAAAAAAATTCCAAAGATCAAGAATTTTTCATGCACCTCGACGCTGGATACGTGACAAAAAGATTTAAAAATAATATTCATAAAAATATCATAAAAGTGCAATGCATACTAGAAAAAAGGTTTGAAAACAAAGCTGCGGCTAATGTGAAAAAATTAAAAATATAGGTTGCTAATAATTTTAGCCAAAGCTGTATATAATGAAATAGAAAACATAATATGAATTTATAAATACTCTCACTGCATGATAGGAGCAACGGTTCAAATGTAAAGCAATTTTTTCTTACAAATTTCAATCAATATATGAAAAAGATTATTTGATATGAAAAAAAAAATCATTGATAGTTCTGATTTTTGTATCACAAAAATTCTAATAGTGACACAAATTAAAATAGCGCCCGTATAATCCACAAAAAAACGATAACTAGGAAGTCGACAAATTTGGGGTAACAAATGAAATTTCCATCAACGAGTAAGCCATGTCCATGAACTTTGCGTTATTTTTATGTTTGGACCGGAATGATCACCACCCGTCGGTCGTTACAATCTTGAAAAAAAAGGAAAATAGCTCCACGAATTTCGACGGACGTGTCTGTATGTTCTTTGATCTTCTACTTTTTCTTTCCTTTCATCACTGGAACGGTCACCCCACCCGAAAACCCCGCACCCAAAATTCCCGAAGAGTTTTATGCCTCTTGACTAAAATTGCATGCCCTTTAATTAGTTATAATATGCCCGATCGCCGGAAAAGAGGGTAAAAATTGATAGCGCATACACGATGTATTTGCGTTCTGGCGAGATTTCACTTCAATCGATTTTTCAAACGTATTAAAAATTACGCTAAAGAAAAAGAAGAAAAATTAAAAAGTCGGAGAGAGGAGGCAAAAGTGGTGGAGTTTTGCCAAATTTGTCTTTCGAGAGAGTCTTTTTCTTTTTCAATTAATCAATAATTCGTTGTGTTAAGGTGTTATCGCTGTTGACCCGAGTGGATCAAATTTTGACGAGAATACGTCTATGTTTTCGTTTGTAATAGGGGTAATTTCGTGAACAGGTTGGTATAGATGACCGCCATCTGTTGGTGCATAAGTGAATGAAGTCGGTAAGTATGAGATCTACTATATCGACTATGCGCGATATAGTAAATCGCATACTTACCGACCTCATTGTTTGACACATTAATTCGTATTGTTCTTCCAATTGCCCGAATATCCTCTTAAAGACGGATCCACGTAAAACTTACGGCTGTATCAAGGATACAGCTAACCAGGGATTTTTGTTCTGTATTTTGCCAAACCGCATTACGAATGTCGAATGTGGCAACACTTCTGTAAGGGTCGTCGTTGATGTATTTTAAGACGAAAAAATGAAAAAAGGTCGTTGCAGAGTACTCCGAGAATTTAGAATGATTTTGAAATTTCGAGATGTCGAGAAAAATTGCATGAAAAAAAAAATAATTGTGCTCGAATTTGTGGGTCTGATCATTTTTTTCGTTGATCATTGAACCAAAGGCAAAAAAAAATTCGTCCGTTGTATTCAATACGAAACACGTACGAAGCGTCAGAGAAACGAGAAAGAAAATCTAATGACGACGATGATTATAGAACAAAGGAAAAAAGAAAATCTGAAAAAAATGACGATGGAGCCTCCCTTTTTACCGCTAGGATTAATACGAAAAACAAGAGAAGAATAAATAAGAAAATCGTTCCGTTCGTTTATAATAATTCTTGACACTTTTTTAACGATCAAATAACGTGCTTGTTGAAAACTTATCGTTAACGATACGAAAGCAATTTTTTTTCTTCCCCCTCCGCTCGTGCATTCGTGTATGCGGCTATTGTATAAAGCCACACGGTGGGAAAAGAAAAAAAACGAAGACGAGAATAATGTTCGAAAAGACAAAAAAAATATATGAAAAAAGCAACCGTAGGGAATCTATTGTACATTGATTATTGATACATTAATTATGATATTAATAAATTATATACAAAGTCATTTACAGGAGTCAGTAATTTCTTTTGTTTTTTTTTTGTATAATTTCAAAATAAGTTTTGTTTTCTCGAAAAATTTTCGTTCGTTTATTCGAAATTTTGTTTCTTTGACGAATGGATTTAATTTTTTTTCTATTCTCGTCCCAACTTTCGTTTTGTCTTTATTTGTATATTCGTATCTTTTATCGCACCCCTGGAATTGTTGGTCAGCTGGATGACAATGCCAAGTGTGAGTAATCCCTAATGAAACAACAACAACAAAAAACCTATCGTTTGTATATGAATAATGTTCTCTCGATGTTTAGTTAGGAAAGAGGCTTTATTTTTTTAATTATTGCATCATGAAAATTACCGACGAAAAAGCCTGCTCGCAGTTTAATATTGGCAAAAAAAATATTACCATAAATACTTGTTCATGTTCGTAACTTGATAAATTTGCTCGAAGAAACTTCCTGACCAGATGGGATATAAAAATAAAAGTAACATAATAAAGATACCTTCCATACGGAAAAACACATGCAGTGCCTAATGGATATTTGAAAAAATATAATTTTTCAATGAAGTTCCGTATCAAGGAGGAACGCCACTGTGACGGGTCTAAGAATACCCGATTTTCGGGATTTTTTTTGTTTTAAGTAGGGATGATTATTTGAGGATCAGACAAGAAGCAATTTATTAGTACATATTCAACAATATATATTCATACAAATTTTTATTGAGAAGTATTAAAAATTGATAAAGTTATTACCATGAACGTAATGACATAATAAAAAAATGACTCCTCCTAGTGGCAGCGATACAGCAATGAAAAATCATCTGAAATCAAAAACACAATTTTTTTTTTAATCGAACAGTGACTATCGTTAAGCGTAGCCATTTTTTTAAACAATTTTTTCACGAAATAACGCTAATTTGAATTTTTTTTTGACCGTTTTTTTTAATTTTCATAAGGTTTTAAAAAATAGTAATTTTGAAGATTTTGAAAATCGGCCACGCACAACCTTAGCCAATGCGAGAACAAAAATTAAAAAAAAAATTGTATCGGTTCATTAGTCTTCCAGCAATCGATGCCACCGTGTTAAAAAAAAGTCATTTTGAGCTATAAGCACGGAAAGAAATAGATTTGTTACGCCAGCAAATCAAGTGACAGCAAAAGTAATTTTTGCTGCGGTTACAAAAATCATGTGTTATGTCAGCAAATTGATTTGCTCGTCTAGCAATCATATGCTCTGTGTGCATATTGGTTTGATGACCTAACAAATGATTTTTGTAACCGCAGCAAAAATTACTTTTGCTGTCACTTGATTTGCTCGCCCAACAAATCTATTTCTCTCCGTGAGCGTTTAAAGTTTTCATTGCATATTCGTTTATTCTGAATGTAGTTATATTTAAAAATATTTATATTTATTAAACTATTTATTCCCGGGCCATATGATGGCTGGTAGTCCCAAAAGACCTGCTCTTCTTTTGGATATATCTTAGTCAATTTTTGAGATTTTGAGTAAAAAATTTGTTTACATATTTTTGAATATATATAGGTATATATATTCCAAGCCAATTCAATGACGTTTTGTCGGTGACCCCCTTTGATTTTTTTGATTTTTTAATATGCTATTATACATGCAAAAAGAAGTATCCATGTAAATTTTTAGCTCTCTATTGTATACCGAAGTTATGATTTCTGAAAAAATATACTTAAAATAATCATAACTTCTACAATAACCAAGATATTCTAACTTGTTAGGTCATTTTTTTTTCAATGTACTTTTTGAAAAAAATATCGAAAATTAAGAAAACAAAAATTTCAATGTCTTTTCGCTTTTTTAAGCTTCTTTCACTAGGACTCCTTCGCTTAAAAAAAAACAAAACAAAAAAATTCTACGTAAAAAATCAACATTTTTGAGATACTACCGAAGATGGGATCTAATGAACTTCTTATTAATTTTTTTTTTTTAATTTTTGTTTTGTAATTTTAATCTTTTTTCCTTCTATGACTACCATAATTGATTTCAATTATGTTAAATATTATATTTAACTTTTCTCACATATTTCCTTTGTAATGCTTAATTATTATAATTTACAATATGTGAGAGAAGTTAAATTATTTATTTTAACATAATTAAAATCAACTATTGTAGTCATAGAAAGAAACAAGATTTAAATTACAAAAAAAACATTTTTAAAAAAATTTTAAATAAGCAGTTATTTGAATTCCATCTTGGACAGTGACTCAAAAAAATCTTTTTTTACGTAGAATTTTATAATTTTTTTTTTAATCATTGAATGGGTCCCATTGAAAGAAAGTCCAATTTTTCAACTTAAAACAGCGAAAAATACATTATAATTTTTCTCTCAATTTTCGATGTTTTTTTCAAAAAGTACATTGAAAAACAAAAAAATGACCTTCTAACAAGTTAGAATATCTTGGTTATTGTAGAAGTTATGATAATTTTAAGAATATTTTTTCAAAAATCAATAACTTCAGTATGGGTTAAGATAGCTAAAAATTTACATGGATACATTGTTTTTCCATGTATAATACCATATTAAAAAATCAAAAAAAATCGAAGGGGGTCTCCGACAAAACGTCGTTTAATTGATTTGGAATGACCCATATACTTTAAGAAAATGGAGAAAAAAACATTCGATTTTTTTTACCTGTCACAGAGGCGTTTCCCCTTAATTCGACTATTTGTTGCATCTTCAACAATGATTATAACTGATTAATTAATTTTCAACTCATTACTGCGAACGAGCGCTGCACGATTTGAAAGAGAATAAACAAATTTCGACACCTTTCGTTTTGCTCCATGTGACATAGTTATTTTGAAATAATGCACAAATATCGTCGCTTATGGATGATGATTGTCAAAGTCAACATTTTTGTCGGCAATAACGAGATCATGCATGAAAGGGTTCCAATAGCAAGCACGTTATATGAATCATCTGAGACTTTATGTAATTATTATAATTTGATTTGCATCAAAAGAAACATGTACCCTATACGTTTATTCTTTGCGGCCCTTTCACAAGACTGAAAAACAAAAATCGGGTCGAATTTGCTCAAATAGGCCTGACAATATTTTTTTTTTAAATATTCGCACCACTCGAAGTATCATAGCATGATAATTTTTACGCTGTACCGCTTATTTTCATAAAACATCAGAATTGTTTTTTTTTCGAACTCTGTACTTCACTCGTAGATTTCCCAAATCTTCCCATACTTTGTATCTCAACTACGAGTGAATTGCACGAGGGATTTTGACAGGATTAATTTCATAAGCGAAACATGGATGCTAATCTCATTGTCGTTTACAGATCCCGAAGTCTCGAAGTCCGAAGATAATGAAAAACGGGAGAACAATAATTCCTATATCGCCGATAGGAGAATAACCGAGAAAACTGCCAACGTCATGCCCGAGATAAATGTAAACGTGAACGTGATAAATACTCCCGATCTGAGTCCGGTAAAAAATCTACGTAACGGGGATGTCGAGGATGCGGAAATTCGAAAGACGAAGGTAAAATTGAATAATCAAAACTTCAATCCAGTAGTCTTCAGTTTTATGTTTAATTCGGATCAATTTTTTTTTTTTTTTTTACAGAAATGGCCCACCGACAAAGCTTATTACATTGCCAAAGAGCTTCTCATGACTGAGAGAACGTACAAGAAGGATTTGGACGTTATAAATGTCGTGAGTATTCAATCGTTACGATTAAATATTTTTATTCATTTCTGCGAACGGTTCATTTTTACATTCTACTCGGCCGTGATGAAAAAATCGACTCGAGACAGTATTTTTCTGATCTCCCAGACTAGAGTAATGATTCGTTTGAAGAATCTTTTTTTTTTTTTCTTGTAAAGCATACCAAAATGTTGAATTTTCGTTTCTTTAGTTAGACTTAAAAAAATTGTTTGTATACGTTTTGGATGAAAAACTAGTGCCAATTTAGATGGGTCTGGTTTGGTTAAGGAGTTCCTACTTGGTTTAGAAAAAAAAATGTTACAATTATTTTACAGAAAAATAAGTATTCTATGAAGTAAGTGGCCACGGTGAAGAATAATGTTTGGAGTATCGGCTGCAAATCGGCCAAAGGATCCGGTGGTAAAGGATCAAGCGACGATAAATAAGTTCAGCTCTTATTATTACGTTTTGATACTCATTGAGATCATCTTCGGAAGATTTATTATAATCTATACACAATTTGTTTTTAATGATAATAAATAAACAGTAGTTTTAGTGTGATGTTTTGGAAACAAGAAAAAACATTGTGCAAACCCTTATACAAAGTGACAATGAGCAATGGTTAGGTTATTTCTAAACACTGAAATGTGTCCATAGATGTGTTAATAACTAAAATAATACACTCAGTCAAAAAATTAAAAGAACAGCAAAATTTTCGAGATTTTTCAGCAATTTTCCAAAGGCTGTAACTTTGTTAATTTTTGTCGTAAAATTAAAAAAAAAGCGTTTTGAAGCTTGAATCTTCTAGTTTTGGAATTTCGAGTCAAAAAGAATTTGTGGGCATCACCCTCGACGCAGTCGACAGAAATATAACTGTAAAAATTTTCTCGAAATTTTTGCTTTTATCAAGTCGATGGGCTCTAAAATTTTTTTTCGAGCTTAACCAATCTATGGATCGTGTAGCTAGATTATTTGGTTTCAATTTGCTTTTTTTATTTTTATTCTACGACCTCTTTTCGCTGAGATATTGGTGATTGAACAAAAATTCGACTTTTCTTTTAAATCTTCGAAATCTCTAGAACTAATGATCGTACAGCGAGTAAAAAAAAACGATGCCAATTTTCAAAACAATCGGTCGAGCCATTTTTTGTGACCGAATCATCAACCTTTTAGAAAAATTGAAGGAATACGTTTATTGATCCCTAAAGACCAATTAATGGTGTTAAAAATGAAAAAAAGTGTTTCTTTTTTTTCCACTCATTTAATCAGTGTGAAAGCTAAGAACAAATCCCAATTTCGAAACAATAATTTTTTTTTCAAAATTTTGGAAATTTTTTTCATTTAATTTGGAAAAAAAATTGTATTGGCATTTTCTCACCATTTTGCATTCAATATTTAATAATTATCGAAAAAAAAAATGAAAAAAATGCCAATACATTTTTTGTTTCAAATTAAAAAAAAAATTCTACGATTATGGAAGAACAAATTTTTTTTTCGAAATTTGGATGTTTTTTAAGTTTTCACGCTCATTGAATGCAAATTTGAGAGACAAAAGAAAAACTTTTCTTTTCATTTTAGATTCCAAAACTAGAAGATTCAAACTTCAAAATGCATTTTTTTTTTAATTTTACGACCAAAATTAACAAAGTCTTTGGAAAATCGCTGAAAAATCTCGAAAATTTTACTGTTCCTTTAATTTTTTGACTGAGTGTAGATCTCACATACATATTAGATAAGTGGATTAAGATAATCGTTCTCGACGGAATGAACCAAAGTAGATTTAGATTGTCACTTAAAAATGACCAATTCATGGTCGAATAAAACCTATATAGAAATTATAGTAATTAATAATCTCTCACCATCTGTTCTCCGAGATATAGCACCGACCATTTATTTTCGATAAGATTTTTTCATGACTCATCAGATTCGTAACCGATCCCATATACAAACTCATATAACATACGCAATTCACTGAATTTCTTAAATCTATCTTGCTTCCAACATATCACACATTACTGTTCATTTATTTTTATTTAAAAAAAAATTCTTGATAGATTATAGTAAATTTTCCCAAAATGTTCCTAATCAGGATCGAAACGGAATAATAAGAGCTTAATTTATTTATCATTGCTCGATCCTTCACCACCGGATTCTTTGGCCGATGCGCAGCCGGTACTCCAAACACTATTTTTACAGAAAAATAACTCAGTTTTCACTGCCGAGATAGACAAATGTAGCTCATATTGGCATCATATTGCATACATCTATGACGCATAGGAACACTCACAGCAGTGTGTCGCTTATGAGTGCTCACCTGGAAGTCATATTTGCATCATATGATGATTGACAATAACACATATGGGGCTCATATGGCAGTCACGGCGTGACGAAATTGTGGTGCTCATATGAAGATCATATTGACGTCATACCGTGGTGAAATTGGTTGCGCTCATATGAAGCTCATATGACCGTCGGGATGTGAGGTATTATTGTAATTTTTATACGGTTTTTTTTTTAAATTTCTATTGCTTGCAAAATTTTTTATTATGTATATTTTTTCATTTACATAGCTTCTGAACCGATTACATTTAAAATTTTTTTTAAAAACACCCAATTTCATTACATTTCGATTTCTTCTGTCTCCAGTGGGATTTGAACCTGCGACCTGCCTATCTATCCTACCTAACAACCTAACACGCTACCTATTACGCTACCGAGTTCTTATGAATTTTCTTCACTTATATGATATATCAGTGGTGACATGCCAGGGAAAACAAGTCACATTTGAATATTATATATATACAGTTAAAAATGAAAGTAATTAACAAATTAAGAATTAAAAAAATAGACGGTTCAATATGGCATCCAGGATTTCCAAAAAATGGGATATTCTTAGTTTTTTTTACAGTTTCGCGAATTCGAATATCTCAATCGAATCTATAGGGAAATTTGTAGAATTCAAAATGGGGGATCTATTTGATTAAAAAAATGATGAAAAATAGTGCAACTCTTGTAAAAGTTTTTTTGCTTATATGAAACTAAAATATACAACAAAAAAATTAAAACATTCAAAAAAAATTAGTTGAAATAATTTTTTTTTCTAAGTAAATGAAAACAATTTAAAAAAATTCAATATGGCGGCCGTGATTTGCAAAAATGCTCAGATGTTGCTGAACATTATTAATAACTTTATAATGAATTTTTTGGGCTTGCAAAAGATGCGAGGCTGTCACAACATGCTGTCATTTTGCAGTGACTTTACAGCTGTCATATTGCGCTCATCGAATGTATCACTAAGAAACATGCATATCGCCATCATATTGCGGTCATCGAATGTATAACTGAGAAACACGCATAACGCCATCATATTGCATGCATGGCATGTATACTTTCAATGCTAACCTAGTGAATACACCAAAAAAATCATTGAATGGCTTTCATATGATATCCATCTGCAAATATTCATTGCATAATGTAAATTTGCCGGCTTATGAGTTCATCTTGTAGTCAACGGATGATGCATTTGTAAACGACATGATGAGATCGAAATGTTTTGTAAATTCATCATACTAAATGAACTCATGGGCATGCATCACAACATATAGCCAATATACTGGAAAATTTACTTCATCAAATGTATACACGGCGTGATAATCATGGCTGTCTATCTGGGAAGATGCGAGGCTTGTCAACACATGCTGTCATTTTGCAGTGATTTTGCAGCCGTCATATTGCGCTCATCGAATGTATAACTGAGAAACACTCATAACGCCATCATATTGTATGCATGGCATGTATACTTTCAATGCTAACCTAGTGAATACATCAAAAAAAATCATTAAATGGCTTTCATATGATATCCAGCTGCAAATGTTCATTGCAGAATGTAAATTTGCCGGCTTATGAGTTTATCTTGTAGTCAACGGATGATGCATTTGCAAACGACATGATGAGATCGAAATGTTTTGTAAATTCATCATACTAAATGAACTCATGGGCATGCATCACAACATGTAGCCAATATACTGGAAAATTTGCTTCATCAAATGTATACACGGCGTGATAATCATGGCTGTCCATCTCGGCACGGTTATAAAAGTTCTCTCTAATTTTTAGATCGAAATTCGAATGATTTCGGTCGCTACAGCCTTTCTTGAAAAAAATTTATTGGAGCGTGAGACCTAGCGTGGAAGTTTTAAGCGCCTTTTTCTCGGAATGGTGTTTTTCAAAACGGGAGCCACTCTCAAAGGTAGAGTTTTCAAGCGATTCGTTTGAAATTTGTACAGGACATTCTTCACGCCATTCCTTAGGAAGCTATGTAAACTTTTTTTTTAAAAACAAATATTCCCATTTTTTTTACGAAAAACTGTCGCAAAAAAGGCAATTTGATACCTTTTGTTCAAACCACCGCTATTTTTTCGAATTTCACTAAAAACAAACCTCCATAGGGCGACATTTCTTTTTTCACAATTTTCCACAAATAAAACAATGTTGAGCAATAATTAAGGAAATTAAAAAAAAATAACATTTTGTATTCTTTATCAGTGCTTCAATTTGTAAAAAAAAAATTGAACCGATTAGCTTATCCTAACCACACACAAAAAATCGCAAAAATCGGCTACTTTTTGGGCGGTCATACTGTGATGATCCCTTAAGTGATGGAGCAACCGGGCAATTATTAGCGCTGCATTCTTGGGCAGTTACGCGCTTTCAGCACGTATATATAGATATACATCGACATATAAAATGCTACAGAATGTAGCGCTCAAAGCGTCAAAAATCTGACTTTCATGATAACGTAATAGATTTGCCACGGGCGTAATCGTGCAAAAAAGTAATAGATCCATTACAATTGTAATAGACTGGCAACACTGACTGCGCGGTAAATTGTAATATAAGTACAGCGGTAGTTGCACAGGGATTGCGAGCGAATCGCGAGCGAGCCGAAGAACAGGTAAAATCTCCGATCCTTGCGAGTTTTACTCGTTCAGTGAGCATGCTCGTACCGAGCAGGTAGCTATATAACTCGTTGGCGAGTTAATACCCCCGCGATATAACTCTTCGAAAGAACGGCACACGAAACTCGGGAGACGATCCCCTCCTCGAACGAGCGCCGAGTCGGAAGGATCGGGCAGTTTGAATCGTTCAACGATTGAATCCCGGCGCTCTCGACAGGTAAAAGTTCTTCAAGGATCGGATCCCCACGATCTCGACGGAGTATAACTCCTCGAGGAGCAAAACCGCTCGCCAAGCGAAAGGGTTTCGATCTTTACCTGAGTTTGGCTCTCCGCACGGTCATCGCTACTATGCATATACCTATATAGATGAAAACGGAGCGCACAGGCATAAACGGGCGTACATATATATATATGTATTTATATATACGTTACTGAAAAAAATTAAGAGATCAACAAATTTTCCAATTTTTAGTGGTTTTTAACAATGCCGTATCTCAGTGAAAAATTGTCCAATCGAGGTATTGAAAAAGCATTTTGAAGCTTCAAGTTTCTAGTTTTAAGATCTTTCAGCCAAAAAAATTTCGAAGCTATAGGTTTTACGCAATCTTGAGAAATCTGAAATAGTAAGACAAACCAATCTTTTTTTTGTGTGCAGTTACTTGGAAAAATTTTTTCCAGCTAAACTATTACATGAACCGAATAGCTTGTTTATTTAACTTCAATTTGCTTTTTGTTGAGTCCTCGCTGTGACCATTTTTCGCTGAGATATTGGACTTTTAATGGAAGAAGATCCTTTTGTATTCAACCATTGATATCTCAGCAACCAATGATCGCACATCAATCAGAAGGAGCGTCTCACAAACTTAAATTAATGCTCTAAAAAATTGTCAATAGTTTTTTGAAAAAAACAATTTTCCCATTCTTGCCATGAATTTGAAAGAACAGGAGAAAAAAGGCTATTTATTTTTTTTTTTTGGAAATTAAAGGCAAAATTAAAAATATTGATAAAACGACTAATGTTACGCGTAACTTTTACAGCTCAACATACCCACAAAGACAATGTAAAGTTTCAATTTGATCTATCGAATGTTTTTTTTTGTTTCAAGTTTCAAGCAATCGAATTTTTGGAAAAAAATTGAAGAATCATGTTTATTGCCCCTAAACACTTCGTTATCACCATTAAAATGAGAAAATGTTTTTTTCAGCTTTTTTCACATTTTTATCGCAAACAACGTTTAAATTTATAAAAGAAAATAAAATTTAAAAATTTTTGGAAAATTTGTTTGAAAATGTTTAGAAATTTTTGAAGAAACTCACTCCTTTGAAAATTGTTCAAAGGTAAAATTAAATTTAGAATAAATTTTCCTTTTATTTTTAGTTTCCGGAAAAATGTTAAAGCTTATTACTAAATATCGTGAAATCTTTCTTTAAAAAACGTTCAAATTGCATTATCATAAATAACCTAATTTTTAAAGAAATGGCCAACAGTAGTTAACACATATTCACAGTCTAATATACATATATATTAGACCGTGAATAACTTTTGAAGGAGAGTGTTTATCGAAAAATCATGAGAAACGTTTTCTGTAGAGCATTCAATTCCCTACAAGAACATGCATCGCTCGTTTTGGTGTATTGACTTGAAGCCGAGGTGAAAAATTTCAAAGGTTGACTTTTTTTTCCTGTGTCATTTGAATATAAAAAATAAATTTGCGACGAGAGACCTCTAAATATTAATATTCAGAGCTCTGCTTTAAACAGGAATCTTTTTTTACTTCCCTGAAGGTAATTAATTGGAGATTGCGAATTAAAAAAATAGTCTCGTTTTTTAAAAGCATAATAACGATGACCATACGGAGAGCAAAATTCTGATAAGGATCGAAACGTCTCGCCTCGTGAGAGGTTTTGATCCTCAGACTTAGTATACCTATATATATCTCTGTCTCGCTCCCTCGCTCTATATCTCTCTCTCTATATCTATATACATATATATCCACGCTTATTCCTGTACACCCCGTGATAATATATACATAGGTATAGACATTGTAGCGATGACCGTACGGAGAGCAAAATTCAGGTAAGGATCGAAACCGCTCGACTCTCGACGAGTTTTACTCCTCGAGGAGTTATACTCCATCGAGCCCGTGCGCATTCGATCCTCGATGATCAACACGTTCAATGAGTTCCGACGGGGGATTCCATTGACTCAGTATATCTATATATATCTCTCTGTATACGTATATATTAGACTGATTCACGAAATTAGATTTTTTTTTTAAATCTCCGATTAAATACTTTCGGGGAAGTGAAGGAGATGCCTGTTGAAAGCAGAGCTCCGAATGTTGATATATTTAGAAGTCTCTCGTCGTTAATTTAAATTTTAGATTTAAATGACACAGGAAAAAAAAAATCAAACTTTGAAATTTTTTACCTCGACTTTGTGTGAACTACTGTTGGTCATTTCTTTAAAAATTAGGTTATTTACGATAATGGAATTCAAATTCTTTTTTCAGGAAAGATTTCACAATGTTTAGGAATAAATTTTAACATTTTTCCGGAAACTAAAAAAAAGGGAAATGTCCTCTAAATTTAATTTTAACTTTGCATAACTTTCGAAGGAGTGAGTTTTTCGAAAAAAATCTTGGGAGACCTTTTTTGTGAAGCGTTCCATTCCCTATAAGAATATGTATCGCAGATTTCGGTACAGGGAATTGAAGTCGAGGTATGACATTTCAAAGTATAAACATTTTTTTTCCTGTATTATTTAAATGGAAATTCGTGATGAGAGATCTCAAAATATTAATATTGAGATCGCTGCTTACATATATATATACGCCCGTTCATTCCTGTACGCCCCGAGTTAATGTATGTAGGTATAGGTATAGTAATGATGACCATACGGAGAGCAAAATTCGGGTAAGGATCGAAACGTCTCGCCTCGTGAGAGGTTTCGATCCTCAGGCTTAGTATACCTATATATATCTCTGTCTCGCTCCCTCGCTCTATATCTCTCTCTCTATATCTATATACATATATATCCACGCTTATTCCTGTACACCCCGTGATAATATATATAGGTATAGACATTGTAGCGATGACCGTGCGGAGAGCAAAATTCAGGTAAGGATCGAAACCGCTCGACTCTCGACGAGTTTTGCTCCTCGAGGAGTTATACTCCATCGAGCCCATGTGCATTCGATCCTCGGCGATCGACCCGTTCAATGAGTTCCGACGGGAGATCCCATTGACTCAGTATACCTATATATATCTCTCTGTATACGTTTATATTAGACTGATCCACGAAATTAGATTTTTTATTTTTTGAAATCTTTGATTAAATACTTTCGGGGAAGTGAAAAAGATGCCTGTTGAAAGCAGAGCTCTGAATATTGATATATTTAGAAGTCCCTCGTAGCGAATTTATATTTTAGATTTAAATGACACAGGAAAAAAAATTCAAACTTTGAAATTTTTACCTCGACTTCGTGTGAACTACTGTTGGTCGTTTCTTTAAAAATTAGGTTATTTACGATAATGCAATTCAAACTTTTTTTTCAAGAAAGATTTCACAATATTTAGTAATAAGTTTCAACATTTTTCCGGAAACTAAAAAAAGGGAAATTTACGCAAAATTTAATTTTAACTTTGCATAACTTTCGAAGGAGTGAGTTTTCAAAAAATCTTGGGGGACCTTTTTTGTAAAACGTTCCATTCCCTGTAAGGATATGTATCACAGATTTTGGTACAGGGACTTGAAGTCAAGGTATGTCATTTCGAAGTTTAAACATTTTTTTTTCTGTATTATTTAAATGTTCATACTTTGAAATGTCATATACCTCGACTTCACGTCCTTGTACCAAAATCTGCGATACATATTCTTATAGGGAATGGAACGCTTTACAAAAAAGGTCTCCCAAGATTTTTTTGAAAAACTCACTCCTTCGAAAGTTATGCAAAGTTAAAATTAAATTTAGAGGACATTTCCCTTTTTTTTAGTTTCCGGAAAAATGTCAAAATTTATTACTAAACATTGTGAAATCTTTCCTGAAAAAAGAGTTTGAATTCCATTATCATAAATAACCTAATTTTTAAAGAAATGACCAACAGTAGTTCACACAAAGTCGAGGTAAAAAATTTCAAAGTTTGAATTTTTTTTTCCTGTGTCATTTAAATCTAAAATTTAAATTAACGACGAGAGACTTCTAAATGTATCAACATTCGGAGCTCTTCTTTCAACAGGCATCTTCTTCACTTCCCCGAAAGTATTTAATCGGAGATTTAAAAAAAAAAAAATCTAATTTCGTGAATCAGTCTAATATATACGTATACAGAGAGATATATATAGATATACTGAGTCAATGGGATCCCCCGTCGGAACTCATTGAACGTGTTGATCATCGAGGATCGAATGCGCACGGGCTCGATGGAGTATAACTCCTCGAGGAGTAAAACTCGTCGAGAGTCGAGCGGTTTCGATCCTTACCTGAATTTTGCTCTCCGTACGGTCATCGCTACAATGTCTATACCTATATATATTATCACGGGGTGTACAGGAATAAGCGTGGATATATATGTATATAGATATAGAGAGAGAGATATATAGAGCGAGGGAGCGAGACAGAGATATATATAGGTATACTAAGCCTGAGGATCGAAACCTCTCACGAGGCGAGACGTTTCGATCCTTACCTGAATTTTGCTCTCCGTATGGTCATCATTACTATACCTATACCTATATGCATTAACACGGGGCGCACAGGAATGAACGGGCGTATATATACGTATATAAGCAGAGATCTTAATATTAATATTTTGAGATCTCTCATCACGAATTTCCATTTAAATAATACAGGAAAAAAAATGTTTATACTTTGAAATGTCATACCTCGACTTCAATTCCCTGTACCGAAATCTGCGATACATATTCTTATAGGGAATGGAACGCTTTACAAAAAAGGTCTCACAAGATTTTTTGAAAAACTCACTCCTTCGAAAGTTACGAAAAGTTAAAATTAAATTTTGAGTAAATTTCCCTTTTTTTTAGTTTCCGGAAAAATGTTAAAATTTATTCCTAAACATTGTGAAATCTTTCCTGAAAAAAGAGTTTGAATTCCATTATCGTAAATAACCTAATTTTTAAAGAAATGACCAACAGTAGTTCACACGAAGTCGAGGTAAAAAATTTCAAAGTTTGAATTTTTTTTTCCTGTGTCATTTAAATCTAAAATATAAATTCGCTACGAGGGACTTCTAAATATATCAATATTCAGAGCTCTGCTTTCAACAGGCATCTTTTTCACTTCCCCGAAAGTATTTAATCAAAGATTTCAAAAAAAAAAAAAATCTAATTTCGCGAATCAGTCTAATATATACGTATACAGAGAGATATATATAGGTATACTGAGTCAATGGGATCTCCCGTCGGAACTCATTGAACGGGTCGATCGCCGAGGATCGAATGCGCATGGGCTCGATGGAGTATAACTCCTCGAGGAGCAAAACTCGTCGAGAGTCGAGCGGTTTCGATCCTTAGCTGAATTTTTCTCTCCGTACGGTCATCGCTACAATGTCTATACCTATATATATTATCACGGGGTGTACATATGATGGATATATATGTATATAGATATAGAGTTTTAAGATATAACGGTACTCAGACAATTATGAAATTCTCAAAAACTCAAAAAAATGCGATCCCAAAATTTTGAAAAAATGTACACTACCCTTTTTCATATAATTAAATAATTTGACAAAATGTCAATTTTTTAGAGTGGACAACTTTTTGACCGTTTGAAATCGCACGGAATGCATTATATATATATATTATATAAATATATGTGGCATTCCACGGTATTTCGATCAAAATCTTACCTTCATGATTTTGATTTTCCTCTTAATTTTTTATCTAAAATTTTTTATATAAAAAAGGACATTAAAAATAAAAAATAATCCAATGAAATATAACAAAATTTTTGGGCTTTGTTCCAAAATGGAGATTTCAAAACTCTATGAGTCAACTTTTTTTTTTAATTTTTTGAATTTGACTCATAGAGTATTGAAATCTCCGTTATGGAACAAAACCCAAAAATGTTGTTTTATTTTTTTAGATTTTTCCGCATTTTTTCAGATTTCACAAAGTTGTCGCTTTTGTTTAAAAAAAATAAATAAATACATCCAAAAAACGCGTGGCTGAAAAATTCTGAAAAAATTTGGGAAATTTTTTTGAATGTCCTTATTTATGTAAAAAGTTTAGAGGAAAATCGAAATCATCAAGGTAAGGTTTTGATCGAAATACCGTGGAATGCCACATTTATATTCATAGATATATGTTATTATTTGTTGATCCGGTTTACGAAAGCCCGGCTTGCGTTAGTGCTTACCTATCGACTGTATGTATCATAATTTTTCGTTACATTCATCACTGGTGATAATTGTCAAGCAAAAATGCGAATAAAAGAATAACAGGAAATGATAATTTAGAAAAACAACGAAATTAACGGAAATAAATTACGGCAATTCGCAAACATTAATCATGTTAACAAAAATTTGTATTTCAATACTCCTGTTTCCCAAGAATTTAAAGATGAAAAAATAATTGTCGGCTTAAAATAAAAAAAAAAGATTGTCGCAACGTAATTAACTATCAACGGTTGCATGCACAAAAGAAAATGAAGCGTTCAAAAACAATCGTCATTTCAATAGTAGAATATTTAACAAAAATAAGTTTCCATTGAAAAGATTACATTAATCATCCTATGTAATCTATGAGATTTTTGCAGTAACAATTTTTTTAAAGTTCAATGTTTTATTATTTCATGTAAAAATGCCGTTTCAATATTTCATCCAATAGTCAAGATCGTACATATATAATGTAACGCAAAACAAAGAGGGAAACATCCTGTGCCCAACGAGATCGGGCCAGGTAAAGATCGAAACCCTTTTGCGTCGCTCGAGGTTTTGATCCTCGGCGAGTTTTACTGGAAGAGTTCTCGGACGTTTCGATCCTCATAGGATCGATCCCACGGACTCGAGACACCCAATAACTCGCGATAGGATGGAAACCTCGTCCGAGAACTATTTACTCGCTCGCGATACGATCCCCAAAAATAAATGTCTCCTCGACTCGCGAGGAGAGGGAAACTACCTGAGTCTCTTTGCGCTCCCTCTCCGATTCGATCGTCCCGGTATACCATAAAGTTCCTCTCGCGATACGAGCTACCCTTCGTATACCTGCAATGTGCTCGCTCAAGGATTGAATCCCCGATCGAGCAAAACGTTTCGCTCGCAACCCCTGTAGTTGCACTGTTAAAAAAATTTATTTGATCCAAATAAACGAAATCACTTGAGTGGCATTTACTTGAGACAAACCGATTTTTCTTTGCATTTAATAAAAACAGAAATTGCGCTCAGTAAGTCATTTTCTTGGTAGCAGTTGTTTCGTCAAAATAATCTAATTCATTGATACTAGTTACAGTTATTTCATTCGAATACAGGATTTCTACGAACAGCAAGGAAATATTAATTGGAAATAATTAATATTTTTTAACGTAATACCTTATTTGGTCAACATCAACCGGAGTTATTCGTTGCGAATATGTAATATTTTTGATTGGATAAACCAAAAATACTGTAAGCAAGTAATTTACATTTTTTTACATAAATTGTATTTTTCTTTGGTACAAGAAAATATACCTTGATGCAAAGACTTGGTATCCTGGGATAAAAAAAAAAAAATTATTTGATTGAACTACTTCAGATGATCCATCGGAACATTCTGCTTTATCAAGCCAAAGAACAATTATTTAATATTAAAATAGGATTTTTTTCATTTTAAAAATCAGTATCATTTATCTGAATTGATTATTGTATGTGAGCGTAATATTAAATTCATTTAACACAATTTCGAGTTATTAGCTGTGTATATGGAACATTTGTGATTGAATTAACAAAAAATTTTTGACGCAAGTAGTTTAAGTTTTTCACCTTACTGTGTATTTTTCCGGTACAAGAAAAAGTTATGTATTATTATGACACGGTATTCTTATTTTGGTATTATTATTATTGATATCATTATTCATCTGATTCAATATTTGATTTTTTTAAATTAAGTTAAAAGACAAGTTGAACCAAAAAATGGCCTTCGAGTAATGAAAATAAATTCTTAATACTATTTTTGTTCGTATTTATTTTTCGGCCCGTGTTCTATAAATATGATATTTACATTAGTATATTAAAAGTAGTCTGTGGTGTGTAGTGGTTAGCGTCCCAGTCTTAGGTCGTTAGGTAGGCTCGATAGGTAGGAAGGTTTCAAATCCCAGTCTGGACTCGTACATATTCTAGGGTTCGCGAATATGCAAGAAAACTAAATCATCCGGAAAAATCCATGAACTTTTAAATGATCTATTTTTTTTTAATTTTATTCATGTTGAATTTGAGGATATGCGTAAAAACGTGGGTCGCGGGTTCAAACCCCACTGAGGGCGATTATTTTTTTCTTAAATTTTTTTTTTTCGTTACTTGACCCGTAGAAACTATCAATCATGAATATAGAACTGATTTTCATCGTAACAACTGATAAATGTATGGAAAAAATAAACAATTCTGCACGGGTGGTCTAAAACAATATTTAATTGGACGAATAGATTTGGGTTTGGAAGAAACTGATAGCATGTTCCATTCGAATGAGCATTTTCTAGATCCAGAGGAAGCATTTTCTAACTTCTATGGAGTCATACACGGCACCAAAAATTAGAAATCATTTCAAGAAAAGTATTTAATTAATCGAACGTATGACCTGTATGCAGGGCCGGATTAGGCTCTGTGGCGCCCCTAGGCAGGCTTTGTGGCGCCCCTAGGAGGCACAGCAAGCTACAAATATCGAAACGTTTAATGAATAATAAAACACGGGTGAAAATAATTTATTTGTAAAATTTTTCAACCACCCACGCAAACTCTGCTATAAGTTAGTCAAACTGGATATTTGACGTCATTTCTGATTCAATGCACAAGGTGGCAAGAGCATTGAGACGCTTTGGTGACCAGGTCGACTAGTGCAGTTTCATCACTGGGCCGTCCGATGGCGCTGAGTGTCTAATCTCAAATAAAATTGGAAAGTATGTAAAAAAAATACAAGTACAGACAATTTTTATCTATTTTACCGCCAGCTATTTTACACCGCCGGCTACTTTACGAAATCACGGCCAGCTATTTTACCGAGATATCCTTCCCCTATCCCCCACTATATTCTCCTTTCTGTCAACTGTCGTAATGTCGCCCCTTGCCGTGAGATGTTGCCACCATTTCTATCAGTGGTGGAAAACCCCTCACGCCGTAAAAAAAGTGGCAAGCGTCAGTCCCAACCATGTTAAATAGGTAAGAGTTTACTGTACATTCATCATAAGATGGAAGAAAAAGAATTTGGCAATAATAATTTTCACTTTTAGTCAAATTAAAAAAGAAAAAGTCCAGGTGTTCCGGAGAAAAGAAGACATCGAAAAAAAATCAGAGATCGTGGCGCCCCCCAAATTGTGCCGCCCTAGGCGATTGCCTAGGTTCGCCTAGGCGGTAATACGCCAGTGCCTGTATGAGTACAAACAATCATTGAGTTTGACGAAACAGTTCAATTTTCGGAACCACGTAGTCGGAAGCTTGATTCAAATTTTAATTTACTTGACTGAAGTAAATGGGTTTGATATTTAAGTAGCCTGTACATTCCCGTATAGTAACTGTGCATTGTTTTAAATTATTTCATATTTGCTCTCATTGAAGAATGATATTTCTATCAAAAATATATTTACTTCATCCCAACAACGAATTACGGAATAATATACGAACAATTAAATTACTTGCGTCAAATAAATTTTGTTTGTTTCAAAATTTTTTTTTTAACAGTGTGCCAAGTAAGCAAAGCATATATTCAATACATGTGACTTTTTGCTATGAAGGATATACATTCTTCTACCTGGCATAGCAATTTTTCGATTTCTCATTCCGAACACCGATCGAGCGACTAGAGATGCCAAACAATGTAAATACAAGCCGCAATAGCCCATGGTACTTAATAATTATTGTCTTTTTTTCCGGCTCTGCGTATATTCAATTCTTGAAGAATTTTGTTTTTGCTGTACTGTAACTGTAAAAAACGCTAAGAAATTGACTTTAACGAACATCCAAATTTTTTTTCAAATTTTAAGCGCCATGTTGAATCGTCTATTTTTGGAATTTTCAATTTATTAATTACTTTAATTTTTAACTGTCCATATATGTAATATTTAAATTTGACTCGTTTTCCCTGGCATTTCACCACTGATATATCATATAAGGAAAGGAAATTCATAAGCGTCCGGTAGCGTAATAGGTAGCGTAATAGATAAGCAGGTCGAGGGTTCGATTCCCGGTGGAGACAGATGAAATTCAAAAAATAAAATCGGGTTATTTTTTCATTTTTTTTTGTTAATGTAACTCGTCCCGATGGGATGTAAATAAAAAATATAAATATTAACAAATTTTGCAAGCAATCGAAATTTAAAAAAAACCGTCTGAAAATACATCCGTGTTTGAACCTTATTAATTTTTACAATGCCCATTATAGAACAGGCACTCAGATATTTAAAAATATTATGATTGTAAGTATTTTTACGATGTCACAATGTGCAATTTGATTATATTATTATAAAATTTGTTTCGATTCGAAACACTTTTTATTATGCTGATAGTAAGAAACATATGCGGCCATTGTAAATCAAACAGGTAAGCCATCATAAAAAGTGACAAATAATGCTACAGACGTTCGAATTTTTACTATGTTGACTAAGACTATTCCTTTATACCGTCATGTAAATTTTACTATAATTCGGAATTGTCCCCAAATTTCTATAATATTCTGGCAATAAATGATTGAATTTCTGGTACTATTTACTATAATTTTCCATCTCGTTTTTTCCGTGTACAAACACTATTTTTATGTTGGTACTCGATTAATCTGATTGTACCGTAAGTCCAACCTCCACGTTTGGATAGATTGATGACTTCTGAAAATGTGCTGTAATAAAAAATCCTTTTGTTTTCTAGTGGTTCAGAGAGGAAGTTTCGCGAGAAGCTGATCTCGAGGGTGAAACAGCAGTAGGTTTGATAGAATTATTAGCCGACGCTCACGGTCCTTGTCTCCAAGAGATGGAATCTCGTTTAGCGCGTTGGGAGAGCAACGCACGGCACAATATCGGCGATTTTCTCTACAATACTCTTCTGAATGTTTTGCCACTTTACGATCAGTATCTCGAGAATCTCATACCCGTACTCGAGAAGATGGAATATTCGATCCGAACCTCGCGACGCTTCGATCAATTGTGTCGTGACTTTGAGTCACAAAAACACTGTTATCTTCCGCTTAGCTCATTCCTGCTGAAACCGTTGCAACGACTGCTTCATTACAACAGTATTATCGATAGTAAGTTCAACCTTGGGGTTGAAGAAATTTTACACTTTATTTCTCTTCCCAAAAATCGTGATTTTATAATGTCTCTTATCTATGCACAGGACTATTGGATCACTATCCAAAGGATCACACGGATTTTGAGGATTGTTTAGCAGCAAGAGACAGGCTAGGTGAAACTCTTCTTGAAGGACTGACCGTCTTAAATCAAGCGGTGAGAATATCAAGAACACAGATCTGCTTTTCGAGTGATATTTAGCCCCTTAAAAATCCACCAAGAGGATTTTATATTTTCCATCTTGTTCTTCTCGTCGAATGCACCAAATTTTTAATTGATTAATCTTTTACAGGAAAATATGGTTCAACTCTGCGAGCTGCAGAGGGATATTAGCGGCTTTGATAATTTAGTTCAGGAAGGGCGAAGATTCATAAGGCAAGGATGCTTGCAAAAATACAGCCACAAAGGCTTTCAGCAAAGAATGTTTTTTTTGGTAAGATATTATTTCCTTTCGACTTTTCCTCTTCGAAATTTTCTAATATCATTCATCAGACTGCTAAACTTTTTTTATCATTTGCACCAGTTTTCCGACGTGTTGCTCTATACATTCCGTACTCAACAACCAACTCAGTGTTTTCGCGTTCATGGCCAATTACCTCTGAAGGGAATGACGATTCACGAGGGTGACAACAAAACTGGCACGGATTTTGTATTCGTCATACAAAGCAATGGCAATCAGTAAGTGGCCATTAGTTTTTTTTAATAATAATTTTTTATTAAGGGGTCATGCCACTCTACAGTCCAAAAAGGGCAGATTTCGTGATTTTTTTTAGCAAAACCATAAAATTAATCGGATTGACTAAAAAGCTGTTTTATTATTCTTTTAATTGGCAATACATAATTATTTTTTCATGGTGATATATGTACTACATAAAATTTTTTCCGATTACGCCTTTATTTCTGGAAGGTCGACGGCTGAACCAACTGCTCCGATAATTTTTGAGTTACGATGAGGCACCAAAGTTTTTTCGATTATATATAAAAATCGCTTTTGAAATACGTAGGATTTTTTTGATATGTTGTTTTTTTGTAAAAATGGCGCAGTTCTCAATCAAAAAGTATGAAATGCCATGAGAAAATCGTCAGAAAATTGTTTATAAAAAAGGAATTATGCAATATAATGAAAAATTCTAAGTAGTGCTTTAGAGAACGTTATTTTGAATGTACAGTTGAAATTTCAAATGAATCTGTTGAAATTTGTTTGAGTTATAAGTTCAGCTGACTTGAAAAATGTAGTTCTGAGATAAACGTTTAAAGTTCGTAGAAAGCTCGCTGTGGTTGAAGAGGGGTTGCACTAGAATACAAAAATCGTGTACTTAACCCTAGAACGGTAGCCTCGGGTGAAACACCACCCCAGGCGAGTTTCGATCTCGCGCCCTTTTTCCCTACTCGTGACCCCAACCATAATTCAATTTCATGCTCGGAGAGTCTCCAGAGCCGGCTGGCACCGTCAATTGCTCGCGTCTCTTGGATCAGGAAGCATTGAAAGTTAGCGTGGGATCGATTTCCACCCCAGGTTACCATTTGCGTTACATTTTCGTCAAGATACCAATTTTTTGGTATCTTGACCAAACGTGCCTATATGTTCTTGACACCCATGTGTCAACAATATAAGCACGATTTGTGTGAAATTTGTGTACAACGAGACGTATAATGGCTATGTAAACGATCTTTCATTTGCATATAGCAAAATTAATGTATTTAAAAAAATACACATCTTTTAGAATTTTCTTGCCTCTTAAAAATGAAGTCGATTTCATTTGGTTTTCACATAATTTGGCGTTGTTACACCAATTCTGGTGCGAAAAATCAATATTTCGACTTCTTTTAAATTCCCAGACTTCGATTCCCGGAATAAATAGACTTTTTCGAAAATCGAGTAAAACTAATAATCCTAACTCAAAACTGTATATTTTTCCTTTATGATGCCGTTGGATTTATTCAATTTCGTTAAAAATCAACGGAGATATTGCAATTTCAATAAAAAAAATCATTTCTACGAATTTTTTAAGTTTTTCATCCTTTTACCTCATTTTTTACTAACTTTTCCTACTTCAAGCGCAATCGCCGTAGGCCTACGTGATTCTGCATCAGAAAACGAAATGAATGAACCCAAGTTGAACCTTTTTCATGAAATTTTACCAGAGATATGAATTTTTCAAAATTGGGGTAGTTTATCACCCCAGGTTACCATTACAGGTCAAAAAAAATAAGGTCACCGTTCTAGGGTTGAGGATTATTCACACACATAATCTTTTGGAATATAAATCTATAGATACTAAGGTACCTTTTTAACGAAAAAAAATCAATTTTTTGAAAATCCTGGAGTGGCCCAACCCCTTGAGGGGGCATCCATTAATCATGTGAGGTTGGGGGGGGGGGGGGGGGGGGGTCAATGGAAAAATATCATGAATGATCATGTGGGTATTTTAAGATATCAAGTATATTTGTTTTATTAACATTTGCAGACCTTGATACATTTTCATTTTTTTTGGCAAATCTTGTACCAAAAGATTCGTATACGTGTCTTGAGGACCTGTTAATTCATATAAAGAATTATTTCATATGCTATTCGTAATAATTAATATGTCGATAATAAAAAATAAGTTGACAAACGTAGTAAAAATGTGGTTTTACTCGAATTAAAGACCAACTATTAGAATCACTTGAAACCAAAATGGCCTGGGGAGGTGGGAAAAATGGTCAAAAATAAATCACGTGATTAATGAATGCCCCCAAAGTTCAAGAGTTCAAACATCAATTACGAATAATTGAGACAATCGCATGCACCCATCGCCGAAAATTTATTTTATTTTATTTTATTAAATATCAATGTCATTTCTTTATTGGTCACTTTTGTTCGTGCAGGCCATTGACCGTAGCGGCGAACAGCGAGGAGGAGAAGGAACGTTGGCTCGAAGATTTGAACATGTCGATTGCTCAAGCTGATGCAATTGAGGGAAAAACTCCCTATTTGTCATTAAAATCCTGCAGTGAGTATTCTTTTCCGTCCTTTTCCTTTAAAACGTTGATTTCCACAATCCTATGTACGTGAATTGTGTGTCTATTACGTTTACATTAAATACACGATAATAAAACTTAGGCTCGGCGGACGAAATCGTCAGTGGCGTTGGGCTCGAGCTCGACCGAAGCAATTGCGGTGGTGCAAAGGCTTCGCAACGCAGTAACACGACTGTTCACGTATGTTGGCATCGAAATACCAGCATAAGCTACAGCGATCAGTTGCGAGCTTTTCAGGTGATTTTTATTTGTCATGTTTTCTTATCGCTTACACAGGCGCACAAAAAAAAAGTTGTGTGTGCTGGGTGTCCCACCATATTTTTCCTCCGTATTTTTTCCTGCTGAGCACGAATCTGAAGTCAGAATTAGAGGACGATGGGCAAATTCTCGAGAAAATCCATTAAAACTGATAAAAATCATGATCCAATAATCTTTTCTGTATGATATTATTATCATGCGGTTTTTGTTTGTTTCTTTCTGTAATACCCAACAGTACTTTGCAAACATGTTAACTCACATCCGATTGTGTCTCGCATAATATAATTAAAAAAACCGCTTGTTGATCCAACCAAATCCTCATTCCTCCTCTTCATATAATAGTTATTGGCTTATTTAAGCAGTTCGTGAAAGCTCTTGATAGAGAAGGAGAATGCTCTACATACTTGCGTACAGTATTTAAGCACAAATCTAATGCTAAACTAAAAGAAGGCATCTTTGATGGACCGGAAATCCGAAAGTTATTCAAAGATGGATAATTCGTTTTAGCTATGAATGACCAAGATAAGGCAGCATCGTTAAGTTTTAACGAAGTGTGCACTAAATTTTTGGGTAATATGAAAGATGCTGATTACAAAAAAATGGTGGCAACGATGATAAAAAAACTTTTAAAATTCCGGTTGTCCGATGAATTTGAAAATGCACTTTCCTGATTCTCATCTTGATCAATTCCCGGAGAATAACGGAGACTTAAGTAAAGAGCGAGGAAAAAGATTTCACCAAGATCTGAAGGAATTTGAACGGCGATTTCATGGACAATGGGGAGTAAATTTGGTAGCAGATTACTGTTGAATGTTACTAAGAGAAACACAATGAGAGAGGAAAAAAGCGCAGCAGAAATCCACTGCATAGGTCATTTGAAGACAAAAGGATCTGGAAACAACCAAAGTTATAAGGATATTATCATCATACAGAAAAAATTACTAGATCATGATTTTTATCAGTTTTTATAGATTTTCTCGAGAATTTCCTCATCGACCCCTAATTCTGACTTCAGATTCGTGTTCGGCGGGAACAAATGACCCCGAGCACACACAACTTTTTTTGTTGTGGGCCTGTGTTATAAAAACTTTTTTTATTTTCATGAAATTCCACAATAATTCAATTTTTTTCCATCCAATTACAGAATCAACTAAGTGGTTTTCTATTGCGTAAATTCAAGAATAGCAACGGTTGGCAAAAACTCTGGGTTGTTTTCACGAATTTTTGCCTTTTTTTCTACAAATCCCATCAAGATGATTTTCCATTGGCAAGTTTACCCCTTCTTGGTTATGCCGTCTCAACGCCATCAGAGAAAGACGGTATCAACAAGGATTTTGTCTTCAAATTGCAATTCAAGAATCACGTTTATTTCTTCAGAGCTGAAAGTGACTTTACATTTGGAAGGTAAAAACATTTTTTACCTTAACTAGATATTAAGACGTTATGCGTGATTTTTTCTTAGGAATTTTGTTCTGTTAGGATTTGTGTTCGCGTTTATTATAAAGAATGAGCCATCAAGGATGGTGGGCCTTTGAACCGTTTTCTTCTTTGATTGTCTGTGGTGTGTTTTTTTAATATTGTGGTAGTTTTATCGGTTGAAACAATAAATACATAACTAACAATAAGCACGTAAGACAGATATTTGTACTTCTATTTATTCATTTTTCATGGATTGATTTCATGGATTAATGTTCTCGTTTGCTTTAACTTTGATGTGAGTGAGCTTTTAATATTGTTTTTCTTTGAATGCCGAGAGTTGGTTCTTTTTCCTGTTTTTCTGTACGCGCTGTGCGCTTTGATTATGCCTGCGTTGTTTTTTGCAAAGTTTGTTGTAAGGTTTTTAATCTTGATTGTGATTGGTCAACTTTGGTGGTCTCGTATAGGATTTGGTATTGTGGGTTACCGTGGGTTTTTTGAGACTTGGGTTTTCGTGATTTTCGCTACTTTCAAATTTAGCGTAAAGCCTGTATGTTAGCGTTAATGAGTTTAGTGGGTGGGCCATATTTGAGCACTGATGTGAAAATCATAGTGTAAATTTTCGGTTGTAGCTGTAAGTTTATTGATCATTAATATATTATAATATTAACCCTTAATAGTCACACCTCGAAAAAATTACGTAAAAGTCATTGGGAGTGAAATTCACCCCAATCATTTTGAAATGTAATAAATTATTGAAGAAAAAAAAATACTGCAATGTACTTTCAACTCTTTTCTACACGACCATACCGATTATTTTCGAAAAGTGTGATTTTGAATGTGCAAAAAAAATTGTACAAAAAAATCTTTCACAAAAATGATTTTTTTTTCGTAAATTGACACAGAAGAGTTAATTTGCAATCTAAAAAAATCGTTTCTAAAAACTGAAATAGCATGCTTTCAGGTGGGAAAACGAATTTTTATTTTACCATTTCAAATGAAGATTTTATCCGAAAATATGATACGCCTGTTTTCGTGGGATAAGCGTTATTTTGTCGATGAAAATCGATTTTGAAAAATACAAAAATACGTTCTACCAAAAAACCAAGCTCCTTATTCGATATGATAATGCCGAAACTATATTCTACATAGATATATGCTCGGTGTTTGTCGCACAGCGGTCTCTTACAGCTTGGGCACTGTATATTCGACTTTCTATCACTTCTTGTCGGAAAATTATCGCAGCGCGTGGTTTTGTCGAATTTCCGGCGATATTTTGTAACTTCAGGCAAATTGTCGAGCAATTTATCTCTAACGGTCCGCGCGCGAAGATTATAAGCCATTCTTACAATCAATTGGTACATAATTAAAAAAAAAAAATATTCTCAACTTCGCAATTATCAATTTTAATACCTACGGTTGAAGATTATTTGAGAAAAACAAAAAAAAAATTGCTTCAAAATTGTTTTTTTTACACTCTTGTCATCACCCCGAATTTTCACACACTCTGGTTCGAACGGCTGCCACAATAATACTGACGAGCCCGTTCAAATAATCCATACCTGGTTCCATGGTTAAAGGTTCAAACTACTTATAGATGGCGAAACATGTCCCATATTCCCGAATTTTC
This sequence comes from Alloplasta piceator, assembly GCA_946863875.1. Taxonomy (NCBI): domain Eukaryota; kingdom Metazoa; phylum Arthropoda; class Insecta; order Hymenoptera; family Ichneumonidae; genus Alloplasta; species Alloplasta piceator. Next base: position 18,825,482 of record OX333080.1, on the reverse strand, counting down.
TGGAAGGTATTCCAGGTCAAAAGACGGCTGGGGTATATTTCACCTAGTGTGACTATTAAGGGTTACGAGTTTTAGTGATTTTTTTAATTTATTTTCATCAACAAATCTCTGAAACATTTTTGTTTATCGACAGATGGATGGAGGTCATAAGGAGCGCAACTCAACAAAGTTATATTCCAGTGAATTTCAGTCGAAAGGAAAATTATTGAAAGATCGAGTTTACTTATTGTAAAGTAAATCAGATTGTCGAAATGTCGGCCTCATTCGGTGTCTACCAAGCTGCATGTTCTTTTTCGTGTAATTGCACTTTTTTTTTCCATTGCGACGATTTCAATCGACGAGATCATTTGCTAGGGAGGATGAAAATCCGTGCCGGAAAACTAAAAACTAGAGAATTCTCCACCATGGTTAATTTGCCAGAGTACGACAAATTGTCTCGAAATATACAACGACGAAATCAAATTGAAGGCCTTGAATCGTTATTCGCAAAAGCGAAATTCTTTCTACTCCGAGTGGAACAACGAATTAAAAGAAAAATCAAAACTCTGCCTTTTTTGGAGGTCTTCCATTCGACGATTAGACGTCTTTCAATAAATTTTTTTTTCTATATGTAAATACGTTTTAAAATAATCATAAATGACCAATTTTTTGCGTCTAAGAATTGACGATAATTTTGTTAATTATGCGAGCACATTTATCGATATTCATTTATTTAAAAAAATTATTAACTCGTAGATGTCGTTGTCCGTTTAATCCTACGAAATGTATGAACAAATTTACAATTGTATCATTTTATTTACAGTTTTTAATATTTTTTTGTTATGTCGAAAGATTAGTATACAACGGCGTTTGAGACTGGTAGATGGAATCCATAGTGACTCTTAGTACAAGATATCTAAATAATGTAATATCTCAAAATGCACTCATGTCCACATTTAGCTTTCGTAAATTATTGCATTACGCATCTTAGAAGAATAAAAAAAGTTACGGACAACCACAATTCAGTATCTGCATAATCCTTAGTCGAGGAATTCACGAACAGGGACACATATTTTATATTACCATGTGAATTGCCAGAAAAGTTCGATAATCTGTTTTATTATTCAAATACGTTTATAATTATTATAAGCATTTTTTACATATTATTGATAGTATGTTATACATATATTTGAAATGTAATTGAGAAATTAGTTTTATATAATTTACGAGAGCGGAATGTTGATGAGCAAAGATCAAGCTATCAAGAGAATTATTAAGCTTGAAAAACTCTGCTCCGTATTTAAATGGCAGCTTTTTTCGATTTTACAGTCGATAATATTGCAATCAGATGGATTCAAATTCGAAGAGGACGTCGAATAGTAATTTTAATTCGGGAAGTGTTCAGACCTTTTATTTCATCACGTTTCAATTGTTTCTTTTTCAATCTGTTGCGTCACGACGGACAGTCGTGCAGAAAAAAAAGAATACCAATTTTTATAATGTATCGTAAATTCGCCGCGAACGAAGTTCTGCGGCAAATAAGTTATACGAAAAACGCAATTATAATAGGAATATAATTTTTACTCGATATCAACATAAATCTATCTTATGTCTAATATAACAACGATGAAAAAAGAAAATATACAATACATTTTATAAATCGAGAACAATAATTGTCAGTGAAAATATTTAATACAAAACTTTTCTAAAATTCAATCTAGATGATACAACGAAGTTCTGAATTTCATCAAATCTCCTGATGCGTTATGGATAAGATTTTTTTTCGCTACGTATTGGGAAAATTCACAAGGAGGGTATCGGAAAGAATGAAAAATTCGTTGACGCTTCAGTGTAAGGATCTCGAAAATGGTATCACGTCTTATTATCACAAGTAAATGATGACATTCGTAAAATCAACACACAATTTCAATATTATCGATTCCAACACATACTATTTCATTATTATATAGTATAATAATTATGTAGTATATATAATTATAATTATGTATGGGTCATTCCATGTCAAATCGACCACTTTTGCACCCGACCCTTTTCGATTTGGCTGAAAATTTTTGTCTTTTTTCTACCCCATTAAAAACATTTTTCAGGAAATTTTCAAATTTTTTTACCCAACCCAAAAAAAGTTATGAATTATTCAAAAATAAGGCTTTTGTTTTTTCAAATAGCTATAACTTCTCCAAAAATTGAGTAATCGGGACGTTTTTTTTTCGAAAATTGTCGTCTTTAAATGTACTTTTCGAAAAAAAAATACAACAAAAATTTAAGATATTAAAGTCTATGAAATGTTTCACTTTTTCGAGAAAAATCATCGTTTTCTCGGAAGCGCATTTTTTATTTTTTTTTTGTACTAAAAAAAAACTTCGTTCAATTCCAGAAAAAATGCCACCCAAACTGGAGTGGGTGGAATTTTCCTTCTATTTTTTTTTATCGATTGGAATTTTTTTTTTTTTCGCAACTGGGCTTATTTCAGAAAACACAGCACTCTGTAAATTTTTGAGGATTTATAAAGGACCTCAGAGTTTGAAAAATTGAGAAAAAGAAATCGAAAGTGGTAATCCGCGGAAAATTTTGATTTTTTTCAAAAAGGTTAAAGACGAAATAGAACCCACACAGCACAAAAGTCAGAAATACTTCCTCGCGAACTGTTTTTTAAGACTACTTCTAAAGCAACACGTATGATATCGCGCAGACGTTTGTCTGAAGAAGTCTGAAATAAGAATAACTTGAGAGATCTTTGGAATGAAATCAACTGTCAGATATCCTTAGAAGATATCTTCAAGATATTCCGTAAAAGACATCCAATACAAAGCCAGAAATACTTCCTCGCGAATTCTTTTTCAAGACTACTTCTAGAGCAACACGTATGATATCTAGCAGACGTTAGTCCGAAGAAGTCTGAAATAAGAATTACTTAAGAAGAGTGTAAAAAGGTCAACATAACCTCAAAAATTTCTTGACGCATTTTTCTCGGAGATGGCTTGATGAAATGAAAAAAGATTAGTGGGGTCGCCTGCGTAATTAATGTGTACAGGTCATGGCCCCACTATATTCTTTTTTTATTCCATCAAGTCATCTCCGCGAAAAATGTGTTAAACGTTTTAGCTCTATCTCTCTCGCACTCACGAGAGCGGAAAGGCAGGGGAGGGGGTTGAACCTCCCCTTAAGAGATCTTCGGAATGAATATTAAAAAGTTATTAGAAATCACATATTCAGATGAACTACGTGATAATCTTTGTTCGGATACATATCGGAACCGTTTAAATTCTGGGATTTCACCACTGCTATATCATATAAGTAAAGAGAATTCATTAGTAGTCGGTAGCATAATAGGTAGCGTGATAGGTTCGCAAGTAGGCTAGATAGGCAGGTCGCAGGTTCGAATCCCCGTGGAGGCAGATGAAATTGAAATGATGAAATCGAGTTATTTTCTAATTTTTTTTAATACAGTCGGTCCAGTAACTATGTAAATGAATAAAAATACGTATTAAAAAATTTTGCAAACGATAGAAATAAAAAAAAATTAATTTTTGATAATTTTAAAGGAACCCTTAAAAAGTTATCTTGACGATGTCTTGTGAAGAAATCTCGAAATAGTAGTCTTTACGATATCTTTCGGAAAATGTATTCGGATGTCCAAATCTTACATAAGAAATCTACAGCGATTCTTTCAGACGTCATATTGCTGTGTGGGAAGACACCTATATATAATTTTTTTGTATTTTTTTCAAAAACTACATCCAAAAACAAGAAGAATGAAAAAAATTGCCATATAGGCCCATTTTTGACCAAGCCACAGGCTTTTGAAAAAGACATACAACACATATCATTTTGAATCCGCCATTTTTGAATTTTGGGCCGTCTTTGCTTTTTATGTTTATTTATATTTATATTTATATTTCTACCAAGGACTTCCTGATTATATAATACGATTAGTAAACATTTATTTAATACTAATTCAAAAACTATTTTGGTGTCCTTTGGCGTTTAAATATTTTACATGTTCTATATTCTTCAGAATTTAATTTAATACTTGAATTCTTTATATTTCAAAAGCCTGTGGCTTGGTCAAAAATGGGCCCAGATGGCAATTTTTTTCATTATTTTTGTTTTTGGATGTAGTTTTTGAAAAAAATACAAATAAATTATATATAGGTGTCTTCTATTTCTTCTTTAAGCTTTTTGAAAAAAATCAAAATTTTTTCGCGGATTACCATTTTCGATTTTTTTTTCTTCTCAATTTTATAAATCCTCAAAAATTTACAGAGTGGTGTGTTTTGTGAAATAAGCTCAGTTGCGAAAAAAAAAAAATTTCCAATCGATAACAAAAAAAAATAGAAGGAAAATTCCACCCACTCCAGTTTGGGCGGCATTCTTGCCGGAATTGAACGAAGTTTTTTTTTATTAAAAAAAAAATATATATATATATATATAAAAAAATGCGCTTCCGAGAAAACGATGATTTTTATCGAAAAAGTGAAAAATTTCATAGACTTTAATATCTTAAATTTTCTTTGTATTTTTTTTCGAAAAGTACATTTAAAGACGAAAATTTTCGAAAAAAAACGTCTCGATTAGTCAATTTTTGAAGAAGCTATAGCTATTTGAAAAAACAAAAGCCTTTTTTTGAATAATTCATAACTTTTTTTAGGTTGGGTAAAAAAATTTGAAAATTTCCTGAAAAATGTTTTTAATGGGGTAGAAAAAAGACAAAAAATTTCAGCCAAATCGAAAGGGGTCGGGTTCAAAAGTGGTCGATTTGACATGTATACTATACAATTATACCCCATGTATACTATATAATTATATATGTATGGGTCATTCCACCAATTATTGGCTAAAGTGTTGCCGGGGGGTCTGAACTCTGCATAACAAAATTTTTTATTGAAAAGAACATAACAAAGAGAGCTTTCATGATTCTTTTCAAATTTTTTCGTCGAACCCTTTTGAATAGACGGTAGATCGAAAACTGCAAGATTTGCAATTATTGACTTTGGATATTAAAAATATCAATCTCTTGTAAAATTTCTAAAAATATATTAAATAATGGTTTTTGTGTAAAAAAATCTCAGCTTTCTGAAAAAAATATTTTCAATTTCCTCCAATGTCAGGAAAACCCCGAAAAATGAGGTCAAAATCAAATTTCCTGATGCGTTATGGATAAGATTTTTTTTCGCTACGTATTGCGAAAATTCACGAGGAGGGTATCGGAAAGAATGAAAAATTCGTCAACGCTTCAGTGTAAGGATCTCGAAAATGGTATCACGTCTTATTATCACAAGTAAATGATGACATTCGTAAAATCAACAGACAATTTCAACATTATCGATTCCAACACATACTATTACATCATTATATAGTATAATAATTATATAGTATACATCATTATAATCATATATATACTATATAATTATATATATATGGGTCATTGCACCAATTATTGACTAAAGTTTTGCCGGGGGTCTGAACTGTGCATAACAACATTTTTTATTGAAAAGTACATAACAAAGAGAGCTTTCATGATTCTTTTCAAATTTTTCTGTCAAACCCTTCCGAAGATACGGTAGATCGAAATTGCACGATTTGCAATTATTGACTTTAGATATTAAAAATATCAATCCCCTGTAAAATATCTAAAAATATATTAAATAATGGTTTTTGTGTAAAAAAATCTCAGCTCTCTGAAAAAAATATTTTCAATTTTCTCCAATGTCGGGAAAATCCCGAAAAATGAGGTCAAAAAGTAAAATACGCTTTTTCTACCAATGTATCATTTTTGATATTTTTTAAAATATTTTTTTCGAAAAGTTTAGACTTTTTTACACGGGAAATGTATTTTTTTGATTTTGGGGATATTTAAGAATAAACCATAGCAAAATGAAGTTGAAAGTTTTGTGATGAATTGCCGATCTGTATTGTGCTGCTGTGACGGTCGGCGCACGACCTATCGAATCAAGTTTGAAAATTTCTGTATAATACGCCTCTTGGGTATCGGGCCGATGCTACAGCAACGCCAACTGTCGGTTAACGGCGGCAACTCCAGGTCGTTCTTCTCATATAGTAAACATATGAAAATAACAGTTTAAATTCGATATATATCGTCCACATTTTGACAGCTACAGCGTTGATTCGGGGATAAATGGAAAGAGAGAAAAATAATAAACAATACGTGTCTTAACATTTTTTTAAACTGTATATTTTGTTGAAAATATTGAGAAATTGATTTTTTTTATATAGATATACTTCTGTGTATAAGCAAGGTCCTGCTCGTCCTGCCTGTATAGTCAGCTGCTCCTCGAGACGGTGAGGTTAGGTAAATGTACCTGTCTCAAGTCGCTATCAATTCCACACACGGTCGTGTATACAGGTCTTGCAAGGCAGACCCCATTCAATGCTACGACTTTCGACGTAGTTTTGAAGGCGTTTTTCGATCCCGTCGACGCCGCCGCGTGTCGCTGCTATCGTGCGGTGTGGGTTATATTAGGGTGCTTGGTTAGAAGTTAGAAAGAGACAGAAGATACTACTCGCACCGGACCCCGCTCTAGCGTAGCACACCTAGCGGCCATACATTGAGTTAAAAAGGCTTCAAAAGTACGACGTTCCCCTCCTACCGTCGTTGCAAGACCTGTATGTACGACCGTGATTCCACATATCTAATTTGGATATATTTCTCACATATTTTTGACGTATATTTCGAAAGAATATCTCATTTCTACAACAAAATATATTCAATATATTCGAGATATAGTTTCTATATACATCGACATATATTCTTTTTCCGTGAGGTTGTTTTTATCATATATGAACAAATATATAATTGAATATATCAAAATATTTATGCCTCAAGTTCACGAAATGATCTCTAAATTTTGCAGACATACTTTCAAGTCTCTCCAGGTGTATGAAAATAAAATATCGATGAGTTGACTTGATATAAAAAAATTTTTTTTCACCCATGCAAGATTTTCGTGCTTTTCACCATATGCGTAGACAGCCGAAAAGTGACTATTTTCTGACAGCTAAGGGCGAAAACAGCCGAGTTCACTTCTTTTTTCCCCTCCGGGGAAAAAGAACCGAACTTTTTTTCAGTATGTGCGTGGATAGCCAAAAAGGGGCTCTTTTTTGATAGCTAAGAGCCCCTTTTTGGCTATCCACGCACATACTGAAAAAAAAAGATCGTGTGCAACGCGGGCCAGAGATTCGTCTTTTGTCTCGCGTGGTTGCGGCCCTCGCTTCGCTCGTTGCGGCAAACTTCACGCTCGACAAAAAGACTTATCTCTGGCCCTAGATGCACAAAATACTATTAAAACCGCATTTTTTGATCGCTATACCATCATGGAGAAATCATTTTTCGATTTTTACTATGTGTATGAAACTTTGAAAAGCGTGTTTTTATTCGTAAAAAAGGGAGTAAGTACATAGGTAACATTGTTGATGCTATTACTTATTAATACAGTTATTTGGGTTTATTTATGTACACAAATAAAAAATAAACAATTATTTTTCATCCCCTTCCGTCTTAACACCTTTCAAAGTACAATTTTTTTTTTCGACAAGAGTGTATCCTTCGATTTTTTTCAAATAAATTGACAAATAAGTACATTTAAAACTGCATCTTTTGATCGCTATCCCATCATGGAGAAATCATTTTTCGATTTTTGCTATGTGTATGAAACCTTGAAGAATGTGTTTTTATTCGTAAAAAAGGAGTAAGTATACAGGTAACGTTGTGGATGCTATTATTTATTAATACAGTTACAATATTTATGTGTACATAAATACTGCCGTGACGGTCGAAGCACAACTGTGTACAATATTTATGTGTACATAAATATTGTACACAGTTGTGCTTCGACCGTCACGGCAGTACAATACAGTTCGGCGATTCATTACAAAACTTTCAACTTTATTTTGGTATGGTTTTTTTTTAAATATCCCCAAAATAGAAAAATACATTTTTCGTGTAAAAAAGTCTCAACTTTTCGAAATAAATATTTTAAAAATATAAAAAATGATACTTTGGTAGAAAAAGCGTATTTTACTTTTTGACCTCATTTTTCGGGGTTTTCCCGACATTGGAGGAAATTGAAAATATTTTTTTCAGAAAGCTGAAATTTTTTTACACAAAAACCATTATTTATTTTTTATTATATATTTTTAGAAATGTTACAAGGGATTGATATTTTTAATATCCAATGTCAATAATTGCAAATCTTGCAATTTTCGATCTACCGTATATTCGAAAGGGTACGACGAAAAAAATGAAAAAAAATCATGAAAGCTCTCTTTGTTATGTACTTTTCAATAAAAAATTTTGTTATGCAGAGTTCAGACCCCTCGGCACAATTTTAGTCAATATTTGGTGGAATGACCCATATATATAATTATATAGTATATAACCATTATATAGTATAAAATATTATCACAAGTAAATTATGACATTTGTAAAATCAACACACAATTCATTATATAATTCATTATATAATTCAACACACATCGTTTTCAACATTCCAAATTTTAAGACCGAAATATTAACATAGTTTTGAGTCGAATTTCGTTCTTAAAGGAATTTAGCTACTAGAATGGATATCCCGGTTGCAGAGTTTCTGTTGTTTTTTGCTGTTTAAAACCGTTACATGCAGAGTTTCTATACAGATACTAGGTCTTGAAATGTTCGTAACGAATTCAGCTTTTTATGAAAATTTCAGCCAAATTAATTGACGAAAAATTGGTTTTTTCCAATTTAAGAAGAAAAAAATCACGTTTGAAGTGACTATAGATTTGTTTACCATTTTTTAAATTAAACTTCGAATCAAACTGAGTACTTTATTTCAATGAAATTTGTTTGTCAGCCCTCGCGTTTTTTCGCTACGTTACCTTGAAAAGGGTCATATATACAAAAAATCGATTTGAAAAAAAAAATCACAACTCGATAGTGTTCTATTTAAAAAATCTGCAAAAATCCAGAGCTTTCTTGTGAGCTAGTAGAATTTAATCCGAACCAGTGAGGTCAAACGTGGGTCCAGTTCAGCTGAAATACCTTATATATGCTTATTCGAGGTGTGTTAATTATGATATGTGTTGACACAAATTATGTTGAATGTGTGTGTTTTGAATTGACGTGTTGAATTTGTTATGTGATAATTAGACATGTAATCCTTGAAAATGGTACAGCTGTGACTGTTATCGTGTTTTCGTTGAATTGTCATCGGGTCTCGCAAATTGTAATTTCGAGAGACTGGTTTGTTTTTCAAAATTAAATGTTCAATTATCCGCAATTTCCAAGGTTTTCTAAACCCTATATGAATTTGTATATGAGGCGGTCCACATCAACTCAGAGGTGTTTGACCCTGACCCGATGCGATTTGTTCCATTCTTTTTTATGTTATTCAGCCTATCAAAAAACATACTCCAAATTTTTTTTCAAATTTTTTGGACCCGCTGGCATCTAAAAAAAAATTGACCAAACCTGATTTTTGACGGAAAAAACGCCCATTTTTAAAATTCCCAAAAAATTCACAAAAATTCTGTGTCATAAAACGAAAATTTTGAGCCATGAAACATAGTGGAAGTATTTTTTTTCTGGGTTTACGGAAGAAAAAGTAGATCGACATCTTTGTATTCTTGAAATTTTTACGTGAGGCATAAGGTAAACGGCCCAGTTACTGACCCTGTCCCAGATAGTGACCCTAACGGCACCATTTTGATTGCCATAAATACAGTTTTTGTCGAATAATAATCCAATTACCGGCTAATTGAAGAGAATTTTTCACTTTTCATTATTGGAGAGAGGGACCTTTCTAAAGGAGATATTAAAAATAGAAATAGACCAGTGAATCGAAATCGGTACACGTAGGGTTCACAAATGAAGATGGGGCTTATGTACAGGGTCAGTAACCCGGACAGCAGAGAAGCATTATTAAAACAATGATTTTATTAATAAATCTTGATTATTTCACTTTCATAACCGGTGAATCTCCTTTGGGGGGCTTTAATGCACACGTTGAAACCATTAGTTTCCGGTTTGGCTATATCACACATGAATAAATAGTCGAAATCCGACGCTGCCGCGCTAGAAGAGTCAGTAACTGGGCCGTTTACCTTAACTTTTTCTTCATTTTAGGAGGTTATAAATATGGAATAACATCTAAAACATGCCAATAAAAATAAGTAATTGATATAAATAATGGAAACAACACATCCAAATTTACCCAATTATTCGGCTAAATACACAATATTATTTCAACAAGTAAAATAACCTTCGAAATAGAATATCTCGATTTTTCGGATCAACTGCAGTATGCGCTGGTAAAGGCCTCCAACCTGCAGTGTTACAGGCAAACTGGGTGAGATTGCAACATTCACACCATCTATTGTTAGAAGGAAAAAACAGTGATTCAGGTTCCGCATTTGGTGGGAAAAGTAAATGTGTAAAATCACGCCGTGACGTGAAATGATAATAAACTATCATAAATAATAAGAAGAGGCATAAATAATAGGAAATAATAAATAAGAATAATAATAACCAATTAAGAATTATAAGACACAAATCAAATCTAAATGATTCTGTTGGTCTGAAGAAGGGCGCTTTATTTTGCAAAATTGGAAGAGGTTTGTTGAGAATATTTTCAGTCCTGAAAAGAGTCACACTGCATTTCAAGTCGGAGGCTTATACTGCAGTTTTAGTCACAAAGGTTTTGCCATGTCAAAATTTCGCAATGCAAGAAATGGCCGATAAAAGTAAGTTTGACGAGGCGCTGTCGGTCACAATGTTACAACAGGCGCGGTGTACTCAAGTTTTTATATAAAATACTTCAAAATAGCAGTGTAGTAGAGTATTCAGAATTACTATGTCATTAACTATATAGGCCTCACGTAAGAATTTCAAGAATACAATAATGTCGATATACTTTTTTCTCCGTAAACCCATAGAAAAAATACTTCCACTATGTTTCATGGCCCAACATTTTTGTTTTGTGACACAGAATTTTTGTGAATTTTTTGGGAATTTTAAAACGGGCGTTTTTCCGTCAAAAATCAGGCTTGATCATTTTTTGTTGAGATGCTGCTGGTCCAAAAAATTTGAAAAAAATTTGGAGTATGTTTTTTGATGGGCTGAATAACATAAAAAATAATGGAACAAATCGCAGAGGGTCAGGCTCAAACACCTCTGAGTTGGTGTGGACTGCCTCATATGTAGGGAGGAACTTAAATTCATCCTCTACATCTGTCAAAGGCGTATCATTCATAGAAAACAACTCCCAATCGGCCAAAAAACCAAGTTATCGATTCCAAGAGTATCAGTTTTTTGACGTTTTTTGGAACTCGTTCGAATTTGACAAGCGGTTTTGTCTACTTTAACGAAATGTTAAGGGATCATCACAGAGTAAAATTTTCAAAGAATCGATTTTCTTTTTTTTTGCATTATCCGATAGTATACACGGTTATAAATGTTTTGTCTAATTTTTAGATCGAAATTTGAATTATTTCTTGGAAAAATTTTATCGGAGCGTGAGACCTAGCGCAGAAATTTTAACCGCGTTTTTTTCGGAATAGTGTTTTTCAAAATGGAGGCCACTCTCAAATGAAGAGTTTTCAAGCGATCTGTTTGAAATTTGTATAGGACATTCTTCACCTCATTACTTAGGACGCTATAGCTTTTTTTAAAAAACAAATCTTTCTATTTTTTTTACGAAAAACTTGAAAAAAGGGCTAAATTTGATACTTTTTTGTTCAAACCGCCGCCATTTTTAGGGTTCCGTACCTCCAAAGGAAAAAACCCTTATTGGATCACTTTGTTGTCCGTCCGTCCGTCTGTCTGTCACAGCCCTTTATCTTGGGAACGTGAGGAGCTATCGAGTTGAAATTAAAACCATATACCCAGGTCTACAGTCCCTTGAAGCTGTGAAAAAATAAAATTTCTAAGTTAACGTAAAAAAAGATACGGCCGTTTATGCTGCAAAAAACGTATATTTCGACACTCTCAAGGGGATCAAAATTTATAGGGTATTTTCCGTTGACCCAGAACTATGAAATTTGGCAAGTAATACTGTCTTATACTACAAGTATAGGGAAAAAATCTGAAAACTATAAATTTCTAATTAAATCATAAAAAATATAGTCTTTATTTAAAGTACGTAATCAATCATTTGTTCCGTACAAATCCCACCCTTGGTGGGCGAGTTCGACTCGCACTTGTCCGGTTTTTAATATTTTCCGCTGAAATTTTCAGGAAATATTCTTGAAATGTTATTCTACAATACTGTAATCTTTCATTGCCCGTATGTTGTAAAAAAATGTTCGAAAAAGTGTCTCTTTTTCACCGAACTAAGCGTACCCCCCTTGATAATCTTTTCTAAATTTTTGTTTCGGATAAAATTTGCGGCCGCAATCCTGGCCACCATGGGACAACATTTTTTTTCTACGCAATTTTCTGGAAATAAAAACAATGTTAAACAATAAATGAAGAAATTTAAAAAAAACATCATTTTGTATTCTTAATCAGTGCTTCGATTTGAGAAAAAAATATTGGACCGATAAGCTTATCCTATCCATCTAACAAAAAATCGCGAGAATCTGTGATGATCCCTTAAGGGTAATGGGAAATTTTAGGGTAATCACAAATATACCATTGAAAAAGTCTCGACGGAAAAGTAATAAAATATATATTTATGTCAGATATGTACATAACATTTTTATTCTTCAGTATCGACGAATACAATTTTCTCGTCATTCTCGACAGTAGTGGAAATTTCGGTGCTGTTGTCTTCTTCGCCTATTCGGCTTCTGAAAAGCCAGGGTGAAAATTGTCGTCGATCATTGACGAAACTACCGGAGGATGCCGACGATGATGACGATGAGCTACCATGACCACTGGAAGAGGCTGATGCTGCCGCTGCCGCTGCGCTTGCTACCGGATATCCATTTACAATACCGGAAGTTGCCGAAGCTGCACTCGATGCACTTGAATCACCATTAGAACCATATGGATAGGAAGAATATCCCTGAGATTGGGCCTCAGCATTGCTCTGCGAAAATCCGTCTGAAGTTTGTGAATTGCTATTCGCATTCGAGTAACCACCGTTGCCGTTTGACTGAGCATTTGCCTCGGCATTGTTTTGCCCAAATCCATTGGACGTTTGCGAATGACTGTTCGCATCGGAGAAGCCACCGTAGCCATTTGATTGGGCATTTGCCTCGGCATTGTTCTGCCCAAATCCATTGGACGTTTGCGAATGACTGTTCGCATCGGAGAAGCCACCGTAGCCATTTGATTGGGCATTTGCCTCGGCATTGTTCTGCACAAATCCGTTGGACGTTTGCGAATGACTGTTCGCATCGGAAAAGCCACCGTAGCCATTGGATTGGGCATTTGCCTCGGCATTGTTCTGCGTAAATCCATTTGACGCTTGCGAATGACTGTTTGCATCGGAAAAGCCACCGTAGCCATTTGACTGAGAATTTGCCCCGGCATTGCTCTGCGAAAATCCATCTGACGACTGCGCATTACTATGCGCATTCGCCAAAGAACCGTATCCAGTTGACTGAGCGTTAGCCTCGCTCTGACTCACTACACCTGCACTGGGATAACTCGGACGACGATTTCTGTTGTAGCCAAGATTATTGCCAATCCTATTTTAAAACGGAAAAAAAAATTAAAACTTCACAAAACAACGAGAACTATTGATAAATTGAAATTTGTGTACTTACCTGACCAAAAGTGACTTTTGATGAGAATCTTGAGTACTTTGCGATGAGACAAGAGTCTGAAAAAAACCAATCGATATTGAAAATTTCTAAGAACATTTGTTTCGAATAATAATGCCGATGAGTCGTTGATTAATTGAGTTTTGAAAAATCGTTTATTGATTTTTTGAAAATCAACGAATTAATGTGGCATTAAAACGTTGAAGATTTGCCAACATTTTGTCTTCACCATTTATCAATAACGCTTTTGCATTATTATTGCGAACATTTGATGTTGAAAAGAAAATTTAATATCGTTGGTTCTTTTTGGAATTATGTATTTACACCATCGCAAAGTCATTACATTCTGATCGAGTCAAACTTGAGGTCGAGAATACCATGGACGTTTTTGAATGAATAATATTGTAAACTTCACAAATGTGTTCGATATAAACTCACCCTGGTGCGAAATTACCATTGGTGCTATAGGAATTTCCTCGGTGCGGATGATTATTCTCAACCTGACTATTCCCTGTAAAATGTGTAAGGATCCACTATATTCAAAAATCTTCAAATATCGAATTCAGCAATTAATGAATTTCAAAACAAATGAAACATATATGAAATCATCAAGGGTTATCGTCCTCTTGCTCTGGCGTTGGGTCAATGAGATTTCAAGAATTCTTTGTGCGCGTATCAAAGGAGAAAGAGGTGCGAGTAAAGGTTCAACTAAATCATAGATTATCTAGTTCATGGGAAATTTCCGTTCTATCTAGATAAGTGAGAGCTATTTTGTTGTTTCTCGATAGATAGTCGATGAATCCATTGGAAAACGTCCATGATATAAGCATCGTTTGTAAATCAATGCGATTGGTTTATGAAAAAAAGACCTACGACGTAAAAATATTTAAACAAACAAAATAATTTTTCACTCATCGAGATGAACTACAATTACGAATTCAAGGAAATTCGTAATAAACTTTTGATATGTTGTAGTCCATGAAAAAATAAGAGCCACGTATTTTTTTTTTAATCAGCAATCACGGAGTTTTAAGTGGTGAAATCAACCCTTAAAGTTAGGTATGATAGCGGGTTCTTAAGCTGTTCCACATGAAAAGAGTGTACCGATCGAATTGATATAAATTGCATTTTTCGATGTAAACAAATGTTTCATTGCTTTTGCGTACATACTTTTATGTTTATAACGATATTTCTATATGTCTGTTCGTATGTATCATCACTTTAGAGATTAACTATTTTTATACTCACATACACCCCCGATCAAAAGTTTGAATACACCCGTCGATATTTCTTGCCACACTAAAAGTTGCATAACTCCGTTAAAAAAAAAAAAAAAAAATCGAATTTAAAAAAAAGCGTTCTGGAGGAAAGAAATTCAGCTTTGTCTCGGTTTTTTGAAATATTTTTAATGATATTTCTTCGACCCGGTATGCACTTTTGTACGTGACCGTTTTTTTGGCCTTTTTTCGACCATCGTGAATTGAGCGCACACTTGATGACATTTTTTTTGTCTTTTTTATCTGTGGTACATTTGAAAGGGTTAATAGACGCTCCATTTTTGTTTTTAAGAATTTTTGTACGATTCTTTCTCGCAAAGTTATTTCACGTTTGACTAAAAAAAGACAAATTTTTAAAGATTCAACGTAATTAAAAAACTGTAGAGTTTAAGAGAAAATGTCAAGTATGAAAAGAGTAGTGTACGTATACACGAGATCTTCTGGAATTATTTTCCAATTTGCCTATGAAATTTTTGTTTTACTATTTTGGCTCGAAACTTTGATGACGGCTAGCTCCGCAAAAAATTGTATCTGATTGAAATTCCCGTACTTTGTGATACAAAAAAATTCTGAAAAAATTCAGCAACATTTCGCATGCTATAAACAACAAGTATCGATAATAATATTGCCCAAGAGTTATTAATAAATCGTTTAAACAATTGTTAATCACAATTTGTTAATGACTTTTGGGCAATATTATTATTAATGAACAATGATCAATAGGTATTATTGATAATTGTTGTTTATAGCATGCCAAATGTTGCTGAATTTTTACATATTTTTATTGTATCATGAAGTACGGAAATTATATTTACAGTTAATCTCAGGGTGACAAGTCTGAAACAAAAAACTAAAAAAGCATATTAAAGAGACAGGTTTCTTACAAAACAATTAACCACCGTTAATGAAAAATCGATTTTAAAAAATGGTGGATATTTGAAATAAATTGTGAAAAATTAAATTTTTATTTTCATTTCAAACATCTGCCATTTTTGTTAAATCAATTTTTCATTAACGGTGGTTATGGTTGTTGTATAAGATACCTTCCTCTTTAAAGAGCTTTTTAATTTTTTTTGTTCAGACTTGCCAATCCTGAGATTAACTGTCGTCCATGGGAAAAGACATTTTCGACTTCGGCGCTTTCTATAAATTATTCAAAGAATCGAAATAAAAAATACATTTTTGTTTTGTACTTTCGAAGAATGAAACAATGTTTTAATAATAGTTTTATAGTCATATCTGATAAAGCTAGAGTTTAGAAAATAATCTTAAAAATTTGGTTTTTTTGGCCTTCTAATGTGGACTAGTACCATTCTAGCGTAGTGGTTATTTTGATAGAATCTGAAGCATGAGTTTTTTTCAGTTTCCTTCCGTTCATTGAGTTCTCATCACCCTATTAGCGATTGTCAGGGAATTTGACAAAATGTATATTAATCCATTAAATGAAATGAGACTTTTACTCGTCATCTTTTAAACATTGGAACTTCCTCATAGTCCGATTAACAATAATGAAATCGAATTAAAGGAAAGTATAGGAAAAGTAAGAGATGCTATGGCCGAGTTTAATGATCTAAAAATTATAGAAGATACTATACGTTAGACTTTCAAGAACCATTTAAGGGGTTATACGCAGTTAGGAGGTCGAAAAGACCAATTTTTCAAGAACTTTTTTTAAAAAGACATTTAAATTTATTAACGTAAAAATGTATTTAAAAAGGGCGTCTTGCAGTGAGCACGATATTTCTGGACTGGATCATCCAAAATAAAAAAGATTTCGTTAATATAAGGTATAATCTAGTATTTAATCGAAGGAATAAGCAAAATATTTATTTTTAATCAACTGGCAGCTTTAAAAAAAAATCGATTTTTGATAACAAATGTTGTCTTAAATTGTTTATAAAATGGAAAATATTTATCGGTAAAAAAATGTTTCGATTATTTTTAAAAAATCTATTTATAAAGCTTGTGTACGAATTTAAGACTGGCCGGTTATGCGGTTTAAAGTTCCAAAAGCACTTTACACATAGTAATTACGGGTTTACAAATATGGATATATTTTTGAAAATATTTGTCGGTTTGGCATGACATTTTTGGGGTATATATATTTAAATACATTTAGATTACGAAAATGAAATAAGAAAATCGATTTTTTGAAAATCTTTACTGCGTATAATTCCTTAAGGCCGGATATAATAATGGAATCTGTGGAGAAAAATGACGAATGGTGTCCTGGAGTAGCTCTAATTGATCCTACGACTTCTTTCGACGATAAAGAAGATTTAAGCTATGAAGTACAAGCAAAAAGGAATTGAGTTTAAAAAAAGTGTTAACACCCAAAACGAATTGAAAATAGAAATGATTCAAAATAGGTTCAAGTAAGTCAAATCAGTTCACCAGTTGAGACGTTGCCCTAACCCGATAAATCGAGGTGGAACCTACACGGAGAAAGTATCCCGCATTTCAGAATATAATAATCTCAATTATCCAAAAAATACTATAGAGGCTTGGTTAATTGTTCACGATGTTGATCTCAGTAAATGGTTTTTACGAGCAAAACATTGATTGGAAATTAAGATTTTCATTTTCGGGCTTCATCAACGTGGATAAAGGAAATTCAAAAAAATTCATCGCACAACTAGTAAAAAAATTAATAGATTTGTCTCAAGAAAGACTCTTGAATCAAAAGGCACATTGCAAAATAATGCTGATAAATTTAATTCTGAAATTCAATTAAAAATCAAACGGTACGGTTTGAAAAATATGTATGGTTCTGACTAAAGTGGATTCCAATTACAAATAGGTACATCCAGGACGAACATTAACGGAAGAAGGTACGAAACAAGTAGAATGTTTTGTATACTCCGTTTTGGTGAGAACACACAGTTATACGATTCTGCCAACAATATCAGGAGATGGAAAACTGCTATCACTTCTTTTCATAGTCTTGAAAGCATCATCTGGATGGGTGGGGCCAACAGTAGAAAAAATTATTTTTCAAGCACCGAATGTCTTCATAAATTTTTCGAAATTCTTTTGATAGATTCATGAAGTGAACCAAGCAAGCGAGTGAACCAAGTTAACCACATGAGAAACAAGTTATTGTAATGATTTTATACCAAATAGTACAACAGGGAAAATTCAACCACTCGACGTCTATGGATTTAGAATCTGGAAAAATTATGTTAAACACTTTTCGGACAGTGTTATGTTGATGGTTTATGACATAGATTTGCATTTAAGACATAATATAATCAAATTACAGTCCCTGGTACATAACCAGTTACTAGGGGAGTGCGAATAGCATTCGAATCGAATAGAATCGAATAGCGATAGTCGATTCGAATGATTCAAATAATTCGAATAATAATTTTTTGCCCTTAAGCTGACCGATTTCGATGAAGAAGATATGTTGTTCTATCATATATTTAACTTAATCACGAAATTTTTTTCGTAAGCCACTTCTGAAGTAATGCAAATTTTAATAAAACATAACTTTTAAAAGGAAGTTTAATTACCAACCTTTCAATGGAATGTAAAATTAAAAATATTTTTGAGAAACTATGAAAATCCATGGTTAGGAAAATTAACAAATAAATTCAATTAGCTGATTATTAGTCAAGTGTAATTGAGTTTTTCAAAAGTTATACTCTTTTTATGTATCTACAATATATTAGCACATTTTGAAAAAAATTTAAATAAGAAATAAGAAATGATTTTTTATTGTTATGATCGATGCCTGTTTTTCTTCCTCGTTCTGACATCTGGCTTTATTTTCAGCTACTGACATTAATTTTATTCAATAATTTCGACAAATATTTATTTAGGTTTTCATCGTAAACAGCCATTGCAATAACATAATCTCTTATTTTTTACTAGTATTCAATCATTTTTGTCACTTGTAATAAATATATCTTAAAAAGTTATACAACTGTACAATTGAGAAAAAATAATTAGATACACTGTTCACTGTTCAGTATATGTGGGACGAGTATAAAAAAAGTTCATCTCCAAAGGGATGATGAAAACCAACAGGCATATAGAAATATCGTTATAAACATAAAAGTAAGTATGCAAAAACATTTTAACAGTTGTTCACATCGAAAAAAATTATTTCCGTACAAAAAATAAAAATAATGTTTTTGAGTGTTTGATCCCTCAAGTTTTTTTTTCGTGCAAATTCAAAAACAAGTCAACTTTATTTTGGTTTGCTGTTCAATTTCGTTTTTATTTCTTCGAAATCGGCTCATAATTTTTTTTTATACATGAAAATTAAAAATGTTACGGGGTGGTTCACCCCTTTAAGATAGGGGTGCGTGAAAAAGTGCGGATGTGTTTTTCATTATTCGACATTAGGAATGTAATGCAATTTATAACTTAAAACTCCGTGATGCCGATAAAAAAAGTACGTCTCTTATTTTTTGATGGACTACAACATATCAAACGTTAATCGAAATCGGAGGGGAACACCTCGAACCGTTTCCTGTTAGGAAAAACTCCGTATAAAAATGTCATTTGTAAGTGTATTGAAGTAAACTCAGTGGTTTTTCTGTAAAGTCACTGTGAAGCATTTCTTCCTACATCAAGTAGCAACTTGTTAATTCAGATCCAACATAAATTACACTAATTTCTCCTTGGAAACATGTGCAAACAATTTTTGAAAATTTAATGAAATAAATCGTTATTATAATTCAATCCAAGTACATTGTGGTCAAGACTGAAAAAAATGCTTTCAAAACCTTATTTTAATGAAAAAAAATTATTACCATGAGAATTCAAATTATCGTAGTCATTCGCGTCGTAGTCTGTGCCATCAAAAGATTTTCCCAATATATCTTCCTCGTCAGGGAAAACAATACGATCTTGACTGGTAACTACGAAAAAAATATTAGAATTTTTATAATTATCTAATTTTTTATGATTTACAATGGAAACGAGTGCCTCGCAAAATAAATAATTAATTCGCATTTAAATTTAAAATTTGGATGAATCCATTTTTTTCGCACCACGTCAATATTGTAAACTAGACTACATTGAAACATTAATTTTTTTTTTTAATATTCGCCGTTTCCTTAAAAGGTCGACATTTTTCAAACAGTGAAATTGAAATAAATACATTTTTTCACTTACCAGAAACAGCGAGCAATAAAACAGGAGCCACGTATTTCATCATCGCAATAAAATTATGCACCGAAATTTCACTGAAAATATATTTCCAAATATGAACACTACAATGCTAGAGATTTTTTTTGTGGAATAAAGATTTGTTTAAAAAAATCTACTAAATAATATATATATTATAACATGATATATTTTAAATATTAATATATTATATTAACATTATTAATTGTATTATATTATATAATTAAATTATATATAATTAATGATATATAATAATTATATAATATTAATATTATTAATTATTAATACATATTATAATCTGAAAAATAATATTACAATCGAAAGATTGATTCTGTCTTCCTATTTTTTACGGAAGCTTGTGCTGTTTAGCCGAACGCGAGTATGTGACTGGGTCTTGCTTAATCGGTGTCCTCCAGTTTTATAAACGTGAAAGCAAAATCACGACAAGGTGGAACATATTATGGGGATTCTGCCGAAAAGACACTCCGGTGCGAAACTAACTTTTGCGTTCAATCTCACGATCTTCCGTTCTGTATAATCACTCTGGACCGCAAAGACTACTTTATTTTCTTCACCGACTATACTCGTTTTATTCAAACTCATTTTCGGAGAGCTTGCCCTTGGACATTCAAATTATTTTATCGTTACCTCAGATCCGATGAAATGATATTTCCATACTCCGTCTTCTTGGAAAAACGACAAACCGGCCGGTACAACGGAAGTTGTCCTGAATTCTTTCTTGATACGCAAAATCGTATAAACAATTGAAAATTCAAATCCAAATAATTACAAGCACAAATGCATTGATAATAAACAAATTTAATGGATCTTGTATAAAACCTTTGTATTTTTATTTATAATTTGAACGATGCAGATAATTGGATATGGCATTTTAGATACAAGAAATTGCCACTTATTCGCATCAACACAATTATTTAGTATTGTCATGGTACATAGATTACAATTGTAAAAAAGAGCGTGAAAAAAAATGTTTCCATCTTCTGATGGAGGAAACTTGATTCTGATGAATAATGAATATGCGGCGATCCATATATATCACTTGCGCCAGTAAAAAAAAAAAAATTCCACAATCAATTTTGAAAAATCGAGTTACTTTATTGAAAAATATTCACCGAGTGTCGAATTTTTTTAAAAACATTCTGACGTTTTTTCTCGTTGATTACCATTTTTTAACATTTTTCCATTCAAATGGCTGTATCTTTGGCAGGATTTGACGTATTTGCATTTGTAAAAAATGAAAATCGGCGTCTTTTTATGGCCTTCCAGAAAAAAATTAATTTAGATTTTATTGAGCAAGTCAAACGTCCGTTTCAGGGTAAAATATACAAAAAAAAAAAAATTCTCAAGGAAAAACACTCGTAATTTTTTTTTGTTTAATTTCCCCGAATTGTGAATACGAAAAACGAACAGTTATTTTTTTAAATTAATATATCAATAAAATGAAAAGAAAATAGCTGTTACTTCATGGTGTTTAGGAACCCCATAATGTAAAAAAATACCAAAAATTCGTTTTTTGTATTCACAATTCGGGGGGGGGGGGGTGGGAGTCGAAAAACCTAAAGATCAAAATTCATAATGACCGAAATTGCTAACGAATAGTCTATCAATCATAATTTTAAAATTCCCAAAAGACCATAATGTTATATTACTTTTTCACAATTTATGCAAATATGCAAAGCATGTTCACACGGAAAAGTTTTTTTCAGATTTGAAATCAGCAAACATAGCTAAATACAAATTGTACGACAACAGCAGATTCAAATTCCAAAATATCTCATTTCCAAACAGGCATTATCACGATGGAGAAAAATTTCGAACATCAATCTATCGATACTAAAAGATCAGATAGTTCAAAATACAGAAACTGAAAATCCTGAAATATAACCCCAATAAATGCCACTAGAAATGATCGTCCATTTCTAGCGCCTAGAATTCGATCAGCCGGTATTTTGACCATTCGATATTTTGAACATTCGGTATTTTGACCATTCGCTATCCCAGTAATTTTGTACTTTCAGTTCGGTATTTGAATTTTTGGAATTTTGACATATGTTAGAATGACTTCTCCGATTCATCCAGTTTATGGAATTTAAACAATGCGCCTTATTGGCTCTTAGACAATTCATTTAACCTACGTTTTATTTTTCAATCTCTCCTTTATTAAGCTTTTATATAATGCACGCACGAATTATTAATTTTTTGAATACATAAATTTCTGAATTTCGGTCATTATGAATTTTGATCTTAAGGTTTATCGACTCCTACCCAACTCGGGGAAATTAAAAAAAAAAAATAATAACGAGTGTCTTTCCCTGAGAAAAACAATAATATTCTTTGAGAAAAACAACAATAAAAACAAGTTAAGTATTATAAAATGTAGCAGACAGCACATTTAACTGAAAGATGTCTGAAAGACGACTTTTTAAAGAAGTCTTTCAGTTAAGTTGGATACGATGTCAAATGATGTCCATTAGGTATATTTATTAAAATAAATTACAAAACCTTTAGATGAAAATATTAATTTACTTCTTACCTAATATACACAAGATTTTAATCTAATAAGTAATTAATACAAACATATTTTTTAAAAAATGAAATCAAGGATAAGCCGACGGTTGTCTGAAAGTACTAGCGCTAGTGGCGCCACCGACGATACACCGCGAACAATCCATGAGACATTTTTTCGAGGTTACCCTAGTGGATGAAGTCACCACTGAATCACGGTGATTTTTTACGGTGACAAAGTGCCCACAAAATCACCGAGATCTTGGTGATTTTAAGGTGATTCCACGGTGATTCTCACGGTGATTGTCATCGTCACAAAATCACCGTGACAATCACCGTGGAATCACGTTGGAATCACCTTAAAATCACCAAGATCTCGGTGATTTTGTGGGCACTTTGTCACCGTAAAAAATCACCGTGATTCAGTGGTTTTTCAGGGTGAAAACATCGTCACCCAATCCGCTAGGGTACTGTTGTGTGTCTCGTGCAGTGAATCACTTTTTCTATATTCGCATCAAAAAGTGAATCAAACATGAAAATATATTTAATCATCTTGGCACGAACGAGTAAAAAGGTGAGATCGTTCGATAATTTATACTGTTTATGTTGATTAGTATATATTCGCCTGTGTTTATTACTATGAAAAGCTTGCATAAGGCTCAAGTTTATTCTATTAAGCTCTTTTAAAATAAAATAAATTAAGTAGTTTAGAAAATGCGTGTTTTAGACCTTTAAATACTTGTATTGAATATTTAAAACATATAATAAACCACTTATGCAAAATCTTCTTTATTTCTATAAACGTACTGATATAAATTTCAATAAATAGAAAAATGAAAATACGGCATAGTTTCGATGTCTTGTAGGCCTATTCAACGGACATCTTTCGGACATTGCCTGCAATACATCTTTCAATCTTCTTTCATCATTCAAAAGTGATATTATTACAAAATATTACAAAATTTTTCAAAAAGAAATGCTTTAAATACTTGAAAATTCTCAGGTAGTTTCAACATTTTTCCCCGTCGATCAACAAACTTCTTTTACGAAGAAACTAAATCAAGGAAAATCAAATAAAGGATATCCATACTAATGACAGAGATCCGACCGATTATGCGAAAAAAAGAGGAACCCAATATGTTCATTCTTAGTTTTCACGATGCTTACATCATCCAGGAAGAATTGTAAACACACGCTTCTGAGAATTTGAAGGGGAATGTTTTTCGTGAAGGCAATTAATGGTTTATAATTTTTCGTAGGTTATCCCCCTCATTATTACATTTCAGGTTTTGGATGATTTCTTTTATTTGATGAAAATCGTTGTTCTTCCATATTTTACTCTGGAAGGCAATTAAAAAATTGTTATCAATTCTTGAATGTAAAATCGTGAAATCAATCTCTATTAATGAGTATAGACATTTTTGGAAACTTTTACAGATAGACAAACGTGTTGTAGAAAATCGCATGACGGCACAGTAATGCAATTTTGACGACGAGATACAGCATAGCGTGTCGCAATTAAGCAGCATTCTACATCCGATTTAAGCAGCATATTGACGTCACGTTGTCAGATTTGCATTATAACTATGTTGAGATCTAACGTTAGAATGCAGCAAAATAACAGTACGCTGTGCTGCATATTTGCGTCTTAATTGCAGCACGTCCTGATGTTTATGTTGTAGTTCAGCTAACCGCCGAAACGTGTCGCACATCCTCTCGCTTGTTCTCACATGCGATGAAGCAGCGCCGAAGGCATTTACAAGAAGTACGATAGATACCAAATTTATTTTAAGAGCACACCTTGATACAATACAATATGACGGGACATTTGCGTCACGATGTGATGCAAAAATGATGCAAATATGCAGCACAACGTGGCGCAAATCTATCGCCAAAATAAGGTTTTAGAGCACAGCGTGCTGCAAATATGCTGTAAATGTGCAGCACGCCGTGTTGCAAATATACTGCAAATGTACAACGGGCCGGGCCGAATATTTGCAGCATTATTGAAACATTATTACATAATATCGGGTCATTGTAATGCAGCTTAATGCGACGGTACAAAGCTGCATACTGACTGTCACAGCTTGCTCTTGCGTTAAATACTATTGCCGACAATATGACGTAAAATGTCCATCTGGGTTAGTTTAGAACAAAGAGATTATTCACATTGTTTTTTTTGGTAAAATGCAAAATATTCTATAATGATTTATATATAGCAAGACAATGAATAAATAACGGGTGGGATAAACGTAAATTGTCTCGAATAACCTTCGTGATTTTTAGTTAACTCTTCGTCAATATTTCACAATGCTGAGAAGCTTGAGCCAGTTATTAGAGACCTCGAAAATTGCGTCAATACATACTCACACACACAGACGCCCGTCCATGTTTTGGGATTTCCTGTGACGCTGTAATTACCCACTAGTCACCAACTCCGAGTCACTGTTCACGGTGGAATAATTCCCGAACGTTTACAGTCTTAAGTTATAACATTATATGTGGGTATATACAGGGTGTCTCATTTTAATCTTACACCTGATGTATCTCGAAAAATAATTCTCCGATCAAAACTTGAGTATACAATTAAACTTCAAAGGGGGACGTTGACAAAAAAATGTTTTTCGGTCCAAATTCGAAAATGGCGGCGATAAGATAGCTGACATGTTCTTTTTAAAATGGAAACATGATTTTGTTTCACTAAAAAATTTATCAGTTCAAAACTAATAACTTTTGTAAGAACATTTGTTTGATACAGTACATAATTAGATCACCATTTTTGACTATTTTAGTGTTATCCAGGATAGGAACGAGTAGTTTGAAGTCGAAAAATACTGCGGAAGTGACGAGTCGAGATACCTAATCCTTGTGAGTGTTCCACACGCATGTACAATGTACATACGCATTACGCACGCACATGCGCCCACTTACACTTGGGTTTATCTTCTCGTCCTCGTCCTTATCCTGGATAACGAAAATAGTAAAAAATGGTGATCTATTATGGACTGGCTAAAAAAAATGTTCCTACAAAAGCTGTTAGTTTTGACCAGCTAAATTTTTTGGTGCCAAAAACATCATGTTTCCATTTTGTTGAAAACAAGACGGTCATCTTAACATCACCATTTTTAACTTTGGACCAAAAAACATTTTTTTTTTAACATCCCCCTTTGAATCCTAAAAGATTCATTGTATTCACTTTTTGATCGGAGCAGTATTATTCGAGATAAATCAACTGTAAGATTAAATTGGGACATCCTGTATTATGGACTGTATCAAAAAAATGTTCCTACAAAATTTGTTAGTTGTGACCTGACAAATTTTTTGGTGGAAAAGTCATGTTTTCATTTTGTAAAAAACATGATGGCCATTATAACACCGCTATTTTGAATTTTTTACCGAAAAACATTTTTCTGATCACGACCCCCTTTGAATCCTAAAAGTTTCATTGTACTCATTTTTGATCGGAGCAGTATTTTCCAGATGAATCAGCTGAAAGATTAAATTGGGACACCCTGTCCCTTAAATTGGGATTGTATTTAAAAAATGTTCCTACAAAAGTTATTAGTTATGACCTGATAAATTTTTTAGTAAAAAAATTATGTTTCCAAAAAGAAAACACGTCAGCCATCTCGACGTCACCATTTTAGATTTTGGACCGAAAAATGTTTTCTTTTAACGTCCCCCTTTGAACGCTAAAAGTTTCATTGTACTTAATTTTTGATCGGCGCAGTATTTTTTGAGAAAAATCTGCTGTACGATTAAAATGGGACACCCTGTATATACTTATAAATAACCGTAAATCGATTTGGAGTTTTTAAGATAATCAACAAATTTTCTCCTTTCGCTGTAAAATTCGTTGAGAATTTTTTATAATGTAATTTTTATTGCTTAAAAATTATCGGCAATTACATGAATACGAACTAAAGTGAATTCCAACATATTAATCGAAAGATATCGCGGAAATTCATTAATATTCGCTGTTTTTTCCTGTTACTTTTATACGTGTTAGCAATTTTATCGTTCCAGGGACGGTCGATTTCTTCTCTGAAAATATCAAGATATCGTATGTTTTTAATATCTTTGTTATTCCCTTTCTTATTTATCATTCTATCATCCTTTTCTTTATTTGATCACACTGAGGAAAAAAAAATTTGAATGAACTAAATCGTTAGTCGCATACGCACGACTAAATATTTAGTTGTACAATTCAACATTTTTTTGCCTGAATAATATTTTGGTCAACCAAAGCGCAGAATTATTCAAGGAACTAATTATTTAGTTAGACCAAATAAATATTTAGTCGTGCGTACGCGACTAACGATTTAGTTCATGCAAACATTTATTTTCTCAGTGCATCTTTCCGTGATTCAAGTAACTTGATTGGGATCTGACGAAATTCGTGAGGCATCTGGTATTAAATTTTAAACTATTAGTAGGGTGTACACGGACATTCAACCCAAGAATATGTCACGCATACATGTTACACATACATGCCTAAGTGCAACCTTGTTTCCGCCATATTGTCTTAGCCACGCCTCCATGTCAGATCCCAACAATTCGCTTGAAAATCTAGTACATTTGAAAATATTCAAGAACAATTACCTCTATATATATCCAATTTGAGGTCTCGGAGGTACGAGACCACCATAATCTATTAGTTGTTCCCCACCATAAGGACCCTGTCCTCGTCTATTCTCATAGCCATCGCGTCTTCCATCCTCGTAGCCACCGCGTCTTCCATCCTCGTAACCATAACCATCGCGTCTTCCATCCTCGTAACCATAACCATCGCGTCTTCCGCCATTATTGAAGCTGCCGCGTCTTCCGCCATTGTTGAAGCTTCCGCGACCCTCGCTATTTCCATATCCACGTCCTGTTTCGTATCCATTGTTTCCGTAATCTCGTCCATATCCTTATCAATGCAATCTTCTCATCAATGCCTCCTTTTTAAGGGCAGGGCAAGGTTTTAAAAGCGAAAAAAGGCACATTTTCATGATTTTTTTGCGCCGATATGAGTAATATTGTTTTATTCATTTTATATATATATTATAGTATAACTTCTGAAGTACATTAGAAACAATTTTCAATAAAAAATATTGATAAATATGCCCGTGACAGCGAATCTCCGGAGGCGCCTTCAAAAAAAGTTGTTTTGCGGTGAACATGATAACTCGTTACCGGATCATCTGAAACAAAAAAATCGATATGTGTTTTAAAGGTGATATGTTTCCCCAGGTAATCAGCGCGAGTTTTTTTTTAAATTATTTTATTTTTATTTTTTAATAACAAATCACCGAGATTTTTTTTTAGCTAGAATCGCGTCTTTCACTTCCAAATGCTGCAAAAAAAATCCCCCTGATTACCTGGGGAAAAATATCACCTTCAAAACGCATATCGATTTTTTTTGTTTCAGATGATCCGGTAACGAGTTATCATGTTCATCGCAAAACAACTTTTTTTCGAGGCGCCTCCGGAGATTCGCTGTCACGGGCATATTTATCAATATTTTTTAATGAAAATTTTTTCTAATATACTTCAGAAGTTATACTATAATATATATATAAAGTGAATAAAACAATATTACTCATATCGGCGCAAAAAAATCATGAAAATGTGCCTTTTTTCGCTTTTAAAACCTTACCCAGCCCTTAATTTTATTTTACATTTAATTTGTCCTCCCATAACGTCATTCCATTGATTTCATAGCCCCGTTGTTGATGCAATTTTTTTCTTTAAATAAAAACATTACGCTTCTCCATTAAGGGCAGGCTAAAGACCCTCTCTCTCGCTCTCACACGACCCCTATCATTCTTTCTCTCTCGCACTCGCACGAAAAATGTCGGTATTTAGCCTCCTCTTAAGACTGGATAATTTTACCTTGGCTGCGACACAACGCCAGAACAGCAGTGACGAGCACCAGAAGCATTGGAATAATCCTCATGATCGAACGTAACGTTTCTTTCGACTCGGTAAGAATGTTTTGAAGGAATACACGAAGTTTCAATTTCTTATATACGAACAGGGATTGTAATATCGCGCATGTAGATAGACTCATTACAATACGTAAAGTTATTATTTCCTTGTCGTGAAAATTGCTTTTTCCCACCTTTTCTTGCACGCGTGCAACCAAGTCGATTCCAATTAAAATAATTCACGTTCTTCCCACTTGATCGCGCTTACGAATTATCTTCTCCTTATATATTTTTTTTTATTCAACAATTTTTTACAGTATTTGTGCATGCTTCGACAATCTTGCTTATAAGCTCCGCTTAACTTTAGACACGGAGAAACGAACTTATTGTTATTTATACAGTAAATCGAAAGACCCGAGACATGTATTAAGTTGATTTAAATAAAGAATTAACTAGCTTACTTTCAACGTTTTAAGGTGATATAGAATCCAACTATGTTTCTTATGGAAACTTTAATTCTTTATTCTGCTCTAAAAATATATAGGTTGCAATTTTTTCGAAAAAATATCACCACCTTCCAAACGTCCATTCAATAAAGAAATGGAAAAACCGTGTAATTCTCAATTTGAATTGACTTACGGGGATCTGCTAGTGAAATCCTAGCTCTATGATACATATATGCTAAAAGGCTGCTGATTCTTTTTATGCATGATTTTGGATAAAAAATGATGTCGCACGTCGAAAAATAATTGCGGAAAAATCTTCGCCATTTTCGACATTGTTATTTTCGAATGAAAAAAAATTTCACAAAATTCATGCGTGAAGTTGTCTGAAATAGTAAACAGGACATGCGCAAAATTCGGCATATCTTAAAATTAAGTATTGTAGAAGGAGATCAATTTTTATGTAAACAAAAATGACTGAAAAGGCTTGTTTTCCACATGCAAGCAGCTTAATTTTATTTTGTATTACTTCTAATGTCACAAAATTCAGCTACCTCGAAGTAGCGGAAGTAGGAGGAGTGAGACGGGAAAATAAAAAAAAATTGTATAGTAATAGGGTTTTTATATTCATATACACTACTCACAATAATAAGAGAGAAAGAAAAATTGCCAAAGTTTTCGGTGATTTTCGATGTATTTCAGTGAAAAATAGTCGTATCGAGGTCATAACAAAAGGATTTTGAAGCTCCGAGGAAATTCATTCCAGTTTCCGAAACTGCCCGTATATTTTTCTAGTTTTCAGATCTTTTGGTTAAAAACTTTTAGGAGCTACGGTTCATACGAAATTTAAAGAAATAGCGCGAAAGAAATTTTTTGCCAATTTTTGACCTTTTTATTTTTAGTCCACGGGCGAGGAAAAAATTTCTCCAGTAAAATAAACAGGCTATCTGGTCCAATACATGGACCAGATAGCTTCTGTTTATCCAGCTTCAATTTCCTTTTTCTAAATTTTTTTCTACGTCAATTTCTTGCGGAGACATCCGACTTTGAATGAAAAAGGATCTTTTTGTCTTTAACCAATCAGACCAACAACCAATGGTCGTCATATTCGGGTAGTTTCGGAAACCGGAATAAATTTCGTACAAGGTTTCTTCAAGAGTTTTGGGATTTTTTTTTTCTACCCTCAATATTTGGTTGAAAAAGTACAAAAAAGTGACGTTTTACCTTGTTTTGGTAAATCGACTGCAGCTTTGCTAATATTGCTGGGAAGGCTAATGTTTTAAGGAATTTTCACAGCTCAATGTACCCCCAATAATCCCGTAAGTTTGCAGATCGATCTATTGATTGATTTTTCCAGACCGATTGATCAAATTTTCAAAAAAAAAAATTAAAGAAGAAACGTTTTTGTTTCTAAACATCGGATAATCTTCTTAAAACTTGAAAAAAAATATTTTTTTTTACCTTTTTTACAATTCTGCATCTGTTAAATTTGAAAGAAAAATTTAACCGTTAACAGATGCAGCATTGCTAAAAAAAGTCGGAAAAAACCAATTTTTCCATTTTTTGGATTTTTTTTTGAATTTTTGATCAATCGGTCGGGAAAAACCGTTCAATGGATCAATCTGCAAATTTACAGGGATTTTGGGAGTGCATTGATCTGTAAAAATTCCTTAAAACATTGGCCTCCTCAAACTGCAAAGCTGCAGACGATTTACCAAAACAAGGAAAAAGGTCCCTTTTTTGTACTTTTTTCAACTGAATATTAAGAGTAAAAACAATTTTTTTTTCCAAAATCTCTTTAAGGAACCTTAGAAGAAATTTATTCCAGTTTCCGAAACTGCCCGTATATTTTCTGTACGGCCGTATATTTTCTTTTTGATCATTGGTTGCAGAAAGATCAGTGGTTAAAGACAAAAGGATGCTTTTTCATTCAACGTCGGATATCTCCGCGAGAAATCGACGTAGAAAAAAAAGGAAATTGAAGCTGGATAAACAGGCTGTCTGGTCCATGTATTGGTTTAGCTGGAGAAATTTTTTCCGAGCCCGTGGACCAAAAATAAAAAGATAAATAATGTGCAAAAAAATTCTTCGGCGCTATTTCTTAAAATTGCGTAAAAATTGTAGCTCCTAAAAATTGTTAATGAAAAGATCTGAAAACTAAAATCTTGAAGCTTCTCAATCCTTTTTTTATGACCACGTTGCGTCACGACCATTTTTCACTGAAATACAGCCTGTCAAAAATCACCAAAAAATTTGGAAATTTGTCTTGCTCCCTTAATTTTTGCGAGTAGTGTATATAATACATATAATGAATTCATAAATTGGATTTTGTAAAATTCTTTTTCATCAAAAAATAACAATTTCGAAGATAGCGGATGTTTTGCCGGAATTATTTTTCGACGTGAGACATCATTTCTTATTCAAAACCACGCACAACAAAAAATCGGCAGCCTTTAAGCATATATGTTTCATAGAGCTAAAATTTTACTTGCGGGTTCCCTTGATGCGTATCTCAGGATTTTCCAATTGACCGTTTAAATATGGACTTATTTCAATGTCTCCAGTTAAATAGAAGACTGTACATTTTTCTCTTGTCAAAAGTCTATCGTCTCACATTTTTCTTTTAACTTTATAAAAATCAAAAATTTTCAAACTTTTATCAACTCTAAAATGTACATTACAAACTATACTTTGAATATTTTAATAAATGAATTTCACATATGAACGATTGTCGAGAAAAAAAAATGGTAGAAAAGGGGAAATTTAATAACCCGTCACTTGTTGCGTTAATCAACTACATCTATTTATTAACAGTTGGCGTATACATTTTAGTCCAGATTACAACTTTATTCGCAGGTGATTTCATTGGTTCTGACATCGGGGACAAATCTTCTTATCCGTAGTTCATGCCTTTAAATAATAAATAATAAATTTTTATATTTTTTCTAGACTGCACGTCACAGAAATAGTTTATTATTGCTGTATTGCGTCATTACCGTATCCTCTTCCGTTCATGCCTTGTCTACCGCCGTATGGCATCATTCCTCCTCTCATCATTCCATATCCAGAATTTCCTCGTCCACGACCTTGTCCAAATCCGTTATTATACTGTCTTCCATATCCTTAAAAGTACCATATATATTTGAAACTTTTTACTTTTCAATACTTGGCGTCGAGACGCTATCGCGTAAGTCTCTTAATATCGCTGTATATTATTTTGTATCTTTTTTTCTTTTGGTACTTCGAAACTAATTTAAAAATTACATCACCTTGGCCTTGGCAGAGAGCCAAAAGTCCAGTGAGTAGCACACACAGCGTAAAAATGATCTTCATGTCAAACGTCAATATGACTCGATGAAAATATATTGGACAACTCATGAAGTTTTATCGTCTTTATATAGGAGTAACGCGAGAAAAACAAATATATTATACTAATTGCAATGCGTACGTAACGTCATGCCTGACACGTTCCTTGTATTGTTAGAATTGATATTTCGGAAAAATCACCGCGATTACGTGTCTGACGTAATAATGCAATGTAACTCGATAAATATATACGGAGAAATTCTGGGATTATTGCTTTTTTGCTCGTCTTACCTTTCGCACAAACGTCATTTGGAAAATTGATCAATCATACGATAATTATCGACTACCAGTTAGTTACAAAGATGATGACACGATGAAAAATTCATGATATTCTTTTCGTGAAAGGAATATTAAAAAATGAATTTTGTCCGCGGCTCTGTGAGAAAACCGCGCTAGCAGGACATATTTTCCACTCGGGAAAAAAGCGAAATTTTTGTAGATAATAGTTGATTAAAAACAAATATGGCTGCGTGCATTCAATGTACACATTGATAACTCAGTTGTTTTTTTTTCATAACATCATTTTCAAAAAAAATGATTTTTAAATTTTTAGCTTTTTTTATTTCGCCTCAGAAGGCAGAAAATCGGCAGGAGGGATTTCAGCTTTTCCAGGGGACCCAGTCTGCGCCAACACGCCGGTTTTTGAACATAAATATAAATGTTCGTTGAATACGTGTAAGCCTGACTAATGGGCCATCATTTGACGTATCAAATGAAGAAATTATTGACGCTAGTTGGAACTCTTAAGGGGACCAAGTCCGCACCAACACGCCGGTTTTTGAACACAAATATAAATGTTCGTTGAATACGTGTAAACCTGACCAATGGTCCATCATTTGACCTATGAAAGGTAGACATTTTTGATGCGAGTTAAAACCCTTAAGGTGCAGCGGTTCTCCCATAAATCAATTTTTGACTTTCACTGCGCAGTGCATGATCCTGATCAAACTGCTCGACGGATCTTATCCTACGACGTCTCATTTTCTTCGCAAAATCGCAATACCTTTTCGGACTGCTTAAGTGGGGCATATTTTTTTAGGTCCTTATTATATTTTGACACAAAAAATGGTTCAAAAATTCAAAAAGTGGCCTGTAACTCCGTAATAAAGACCTAAAAAAAATGTGCGACACTTGAGCAATTCGGCAAAGTGTTACGAAGAAAATGAGAGAACCACTGCACTTCAAGGGTTCTAGCTTGTGGCAAAAATGTCTTCATTTGATACATCAAATGATGGACCATGGGTCAAGTTTAGACGTATTCAACGACCATTTATGTTTATGTTTAAAAATCATCGTTTTGTGGCTAACTCGGTCCTATTAAGGAGGGGAAAGGGTCTGAGATACAAAAAAAGCATATTTTTGTGATTTTTTTTCAGAGTCCCTTATTTAATAATATGTTCTGAAAAAATTACATTATTAAGCATTATTCTAAGAATCTTCTGCTAAACTTTCATAAAAAAATTATGAAAAATAAACGAGTGGTAGCGGTGAGAACTGAGTCACCGCAAAATAAGTTTCCATGCGGTACCTAGTCAGAATAACTCATGATTGCTGCATCTGAAATTAAAAAACCAAAAAGATTTCTTTAGTACATAAGTTTATCTTGGATTTGAACGAAGAAATAACAAAATATTCATTTTTGAATTTTCGGTAAGGGTGCTATCCAAAAACTCTGATTTTTGCCAAAAATGGCTCTTCTTGTTTAATTAAAAAATAAGTTGTAATTGAAAAATAAAAATCCTTCGTTCAGAACCGGGTATTTAGTATGTCAAAGAAGTGTGCAAAGCTTAGGCAAAATCAGTCCAAAGGTTTTCGAGAAATTTTGACTACCGACTTAAAAGAAAAGTTTTGAGAAAAACGCGATAAAAGGTTGATACATGAACAAAATAGACAATTTTTTTTTAACTTACATAGAATTGTCGATTCCAGCTCTATAAAGAAACTCGTATGCAGCTGCTACATGATGGACACACTCCTTTTTATTTATTTGATAATCTTGGCCATATGGTTGCGCCTCAATAACTTTTTTATAAACTCAATTGTCCGGAGACCGGAGACTCAATTGTCTGTAACTCGTAAAGTTTTGCTCCTAATGACTTCAAATTTTCTGTTAATATTTCTTATAAGTTGTAGTATCAGAAAAACATTTGATTTTTTTTCACCCATGCAAGATTTTCGTGCTTTTCACCATATATGCGTGGATAGCCAAAAAGAGGCTCTTTTTTCTCCGGAGGGGAAAAAAGAAACGAACTCGTCTTTTTTCACTTTTAATTGTCAAAAAAGAGCCTCTTTTTGGCTCTCCACGCATATAGTGAAAGGACACTCAAATCTCCCATGGGGAAAAAAAGATCGTGTGCAACACGGGCCAGAGATTCGTCTTTTGTCTCGCGTGGTTGCGGCCCTCACTTCGCTCGTTGTGACAAACTTCACGCTTGACAAAAAGACTTATCTCTGGGGGCCTCTTACGGTTCTCGAGGGAATATACGCACTTTTCGTACTTTCATGTCACGTGAATATTTTCGCCCTATTACGGATCTATCAAGTGAGAATGCGAGATCACTAGCTACTTCCGGCATAGTGATCTCCAGGGATCGGCAAAAAAAAATTACCATTTTCCATTTTTCAATTGACGAAAAATCGCTAATTTAAAAAGATGAAATACCAATTGATGAAAAATTGAAATTATACGAAATTGTATTTTCAATTATCCAAATAATCGATAATTGGTCGAAAAATAATATCAATTATACGCCAATGATTAATGGGAAAAAATAAATTCCCAATTATCTCAGTAATCGGTAATTGGTCAAAAAATAACATCAATTAATCAGAAAATGTGTAATTGGTTCGAAAAGTTTCCAATTATCCGAATAATCGGCAATTGGTAAAATGAAAATATCAATTAATCAGGAAATGGGTAATTGGTTGGAAAATATTCTCAATTATCTGAATAATCGCTAATTGGTCGAAAAATAATATGAATTTTCAGAAAAATTATTAGTTGGTTTGAAAATATTCTCAATTACCCAAACAATCGTCAATTGATCGAAAAATAAAGTCGATTTTTCAGAAAAATGGGTAATTGGTTTGAAAATATTCTCAATTACCCGAATAATCGTCAATTGATCGAAAAATAATGTCGATTTTTCAGAAAAATGGGTAATTGGTTTGAAAATATTCTCAAGTACCCAAATAATCGTCAATTGATCGAAAAATAATGTCGATTTTTCAGAAAAATGGGTAATTGGTTTGCAAATATTCTCCATTACCCGAATAATCGTCAATTGATCGAAAATAATGAAACACCAAGTAATTAACTTCTCGCTTTCTGAGATGTCCAGGTTGACCGCTGCGTATTTTTCGGAGTCCAGGTTGAGAGCTTCGTAGATGTCGGCGTCCAGGTCGACCGCCACGTAGTTTTCTGTGTCCAGGTCGACAGCTTCGTAGTTGTCGGTGTCCAGGTCGACCGCTGCGTAGTTTTCGGTGTCCAGATCGACCGCTGCGTAGTTGTCGACGTCCAGGTCGACCGCTACGTAGTTTTCGGTGTCCAGGTCGACCGCTGCGTAGTTGTCGACGTCCAGGTCGACCGCTTCGTAGTTTTCGGTGTCCAGGTCGACAGCTTCGTAGTTGTCGGTGTCCAGGTCGACCGCTGCGTAGTTGTCGACGTCCAGGTCGACCTCTACGTAGTTTTCGGTGTCCAGGTCAACAGCTTCGTAGTTGTCGGTGTCCAGGTCGACCGCGGCGTAGTTGTCGACGTCCAGGTCGACCGCTACGTAGTTGTCGGTGTCCAGGTCGACCGCTGCGTAGTTGTCGACGTCCAGGTCGACCGCTACGTAGTTTTCGGTGTCCAGGTCAACAGCTTCGTAGTTGTCGGTGTCTAGGTCGACCGCGGCGTAGTTGTCGACGTCCAGGTCGACCGCTACGTAGTTTTCGGTGTCCAGGTTAGTTGTCGGTGTCCAGGTCGACCGCTGCGTAGTTGTCGACGTCCAGGTCGACCGCTTCGTAGTTTTCGGTGTCCAGGTCGACAGCTTCGTAGTTGTCGGTGTCCAGGTCGACCGCTGCGTAGTTGTCGACGTCCAGGTCGACCTCTACGTAGTTTTCGGTGTCCAGGTCAACAGCTTCGTAGTTGTCGGTGTCCAGGTCGACCGCGGCGTAGTTGTCGACGTCCAGGTCGACCGCTACGTAGTTGTCGGTGTCCAGGTCGACCGCTGCGTAGTTGTCGACGTCCAGGTCGACCACTACGTAGTTTTCGGTGTCCAGGTCAACAGCTTCGTAGTTGTCGGTGTCTAGGTCGACCGCGGCGTAGTTGTCGACGTCCAGGTCGACCGCTACGTAGTTTTCGGTGTCCAGGTTAGTTGTCGGTGTCCAGGTCGACCGCTGCGTAGTTGTCGACGTCCAGGTCGACCGCTTCGTAGTTTTCGGTGTCCAGGTCGACAGCTTCGTAGTTGTCGGTGTCCAGGTCGACCGCTGCGTAGTTGTCGACGTCCAGGTCGACCTCTACGTAGTTTTCGGTGTCCAGGTCAACAGCTTCGTAGTTGTCGGTGTCCAGGTCGACCGCGGCGTAGTTGTCGACGTCCAGGTCAACCGCTACGTAGTTGTCGGTGTCCAGGTCGACCGCTGCGTAGTTGTCGACGTCCAGGTCGACCGCTACGTAGTTTTCGGTGTCCAGGTCAACAGCTTCGTAGTTCTCGGTGTCCAGGTCGAGCGCGGCGTAGTTGTCGACTTCCAGGTCGACCGCTACGTAGTTTTCGGTGTCCAGGTCGACAGCTTCGTAGTTGTCGGTGTCCAGGTCGACCACTGCGTAGTTGTCGACGTCCAGGTCGACAGCTTCGTAGTTTTCGGTGTCCAGGTCGACTGCTGCGTAGATGTGGACGTCCAGGTCGACCGCTACGTAGTTTTCGGTGTCCAGGTCGACAGCTTCGTAGTTGTCGGTGTCCAGGTCGACCGCGGCGTAGTTGTCGACGTCCAGGTCGACCACTACGTAGTCGTCGGTGTCCAGGTCGACCGCTGCGTAGTTGTCGACGTCCAGGTCGACCGCTACGTAGTTTTCGGTGTCCAGGTCAACAGCTTCGTAGTCGTCGGTGTCCAGGTCGACCGCGGCGTACTTGTCGACGTCCAGGTCGACCGCTACGTAGTTTTCGGTGTCCAGGTCGACAGCTTCGTAGTTGTCGGTGTCCAGGTCGACCGCGGCGTAGTTGTCGACGTCCAGGTCGACCGCTACGTAGTTTTCGGTGTCCAGGTCGACAGCTTCGTAGTTGTCGGTGTCCAGGTCGACCGCTGCGTAGTTGTCGACGTCTAGGTCGACCGCTACGTAGTTGTCGGTGTCCAGGTCGACGCCCCGTAGTTTTTGGTGTCCAGGTCGACCGCTACGTAGTTTTCGGTGTCCAGGTCGACCGCTGCGTAGTTGTCGATGATATAATTTTTCAAAAAGAATAACTTATCATAGAATAATTTATCAATATCAAATTTAATATCAAAATGAATATCTATTTTATAAAGATGTTTCTTCCTTTTTTTCTTTTTCCAAAAATTCGCTTTTATTAATGATTCGATGGAATCCTTCTTTCGTCCTTTCTTTTTTTAAAAATTCTCTCTAATTAAAAATTTGATCAAGTTGATATCAAATTTCATTTCTCTTATAATCCACTTTTTAATCGACTTGATATTCAATTTGATATGGATTTAATAATAATTCTTCTTTCTTTCTGTAGAAATTCTTTCTAATTAAATATTTGATCTAAACGGATAACTTATCACAGAATAACTTATCAATATTAAATTTGATATCAACTTCGTATCAAATTTCGTTGAAAATTTATTCTTTTTGAGAAATGATTTAATGAGACAGAATTTCTAAAGAAAAGAAAAAGAAATTTTATTAAACTGATATCAAGTTTATGTTATCAAGTTCATGTTAAACTGATGTAAAGTTTATGATATCAAAACTACGTAGCGGTCGACCTGGACACCAAAAACTACGAAGCTGTCGACCTGGACGCCAACAACTACGAAGCTGTCGACCTGGACAACGAAAACTACGTAGCGGTCGACCTGGACGTCGACAACTACGCAGCGGTCGACCTGGCCACCTACAACTACGAAGCTGTCGGCCTGGACACCGAAAACTATGAAGCTGTTGACCTGGACACCAAAACCTACGGGGCGGTCGACCTGGACACCGACAACTACGAAGCTGTCGACCTGGACACCGAAAACTACGTCGCGGTCGACCTGGACGTCGACAACTACGCAGCGGTCGACCTGGACACCGACAACTACGAAGCTGTCGACCTGGACACCGAAAACTACGAAGCTGTCGACCTGGACACCGAAAACTACGTAGCGGTCGACCTGGACGTCGACAACTACGCAGCGGTCAACCTGGACACCGAAAACTACGTAGCGGTCGACCTGGACGAAGACAACTACGCAGCGGTCGACCTGGACACCGAAAACTACGAAGCTGTCGACCTGGACACCGAAAACTACGTAGCGGTCGACCTGGACATCGACAACTACGAAGCTGTCGACCTGGACACCGAAAACTACGTAGCGGTCGACCTGGACTTCGACAACTACGCAGCGGTCGCCTGGACACCAACAACTACGAGGCTATCGACCTGGACACCGAAAACTACGAAGCTGTCGACCTGGACACCAAAAACTACGGGGCGGTCGACCTGGACACCGACAACTACGAAGCTGTCGACCTGGACACCGAAAACTACGTAGCGGTCGACCTGGACGTCGACAACTACGCAGCGGTCGACCTGGACACCGACAACTACGAAGCTGTCGACCTGGACACTGAAAACTACGTGGCGGTCGACCTGGACGTCGACAACTACGCAGCGGTCGACCTGGACACCGACAACTACGTAGCGGTCGACCTGGACGTCGACAACTACGCAGCGGTCGACCTGGACACCGAAAACTACGCAGCGGTCGACCTGGACACCGACAACTACGAAGCTGTCGACCTGGACACCGAAAAATACGTAGCGGTCGACCTGAACACGTAAAACTACGGGGCGGTTGACCTGGACACCAACAACTACGCAGCGGTCGACCTGGACACCGACAACTACGAAGCTGTCGACCTGGACACCGAAAACTACGAAGCTGTCGACCTGGACACCAAAAACTACGGGGCGGTCGACCTGGATACCGACAACTACGAAGCTGTCGACCTGGACACCGAAAACTACGTAGCGGTCGACCTGGACGTCGACAACTACGCAGCGGTCGACCTGGACACCGAAAACTACGTAGCGGTCGACCTGGACGTCGACAACTACGCAGCGGTCGACCTGGACACCGACAACTACGAAGCTGTTGACCTGGACACCGAAAACTACGTAGCGGTCGACCTGGACGTCGACAACTACGCAGCGGTCGACCTGGACACCGACAACTACGAAGCTGTCGACCTAGACACCGAAAACTACGTAGCGGTCGACCTGGACGTCGACAACTACGCAGCGGTCGACCGGGACACCGACAACTACGAAGCTGTCGACCTGGACACCGAAAACTACGAAGCTGTCGACCTGGACACCGAAAACTACGTAGCGGTCGACCTGGACGTCGACAACTACGCAGCGGTCGACCTGGACACCGACAACTACGAAGCTGTCGACCTGGACACCGAAAACTACGAAGCTGTCGACCTGGACACCGAAAACTACGTAGCGGTCGACCTGGACGTCGACAACTACGCCGCGGTCGACCTGGACACCGACAACTACGAAGCTGTTGACCTGGACACCGAAAACTACGTAGCGGTCGACCTGGACGTCGACAACTACGCAGCGGTCGACCTGGACACCGACAACTACGTAGCGGTCGACCTGGACGTCGACAACTACGCCACGGTCGACCTGGACACCGACAACTACGAAGCTGTTGACCTGGACACCGAAAACTACGTAGAGGTCGACCTGGACGTCGACAACTACGCAGCGGTCGACCTGGACACCGACAACTACGAAGCTGTCGACCTGGACACCGAAAACTACGAAGCGGTCGACCTGGACGTCGACAACTACGCAGCGGTCGACCTGGACACCGACAACTACGAAGCTGTCGACCTGGGCACCGAAAACTACGAAGCTGTCGACCCGGACACCGAAAACTACGTAGCGGTCGACCTGGACGTCGACAACTACGCAGCGGTCGACCTGGACACCGAAAACTACGTAGCGGTCGACCTGGACGTCGACAACTACGCAGCGGTCGACCTGGACACCGAAAACTACGCAGCGGTCGACCTGGACACCGACAACTACGAAGCTGTCGACCTGGACACAGAAAACTACGTGACGGTCGACCTGGACGCCGACATCTACGAAGCTCTCAACCTGGACTCCGAAAAATACGCAGCGGTCAACCTGGACATCTCAGAAAGCGAGAAGTTAATTACTTGGTGTTTCATTATTTTCGATCAATTGACGATTATTCGGGTAATTGAGAATATTTGCAAACCAATTACCCATTTTTCTGAAAAATCGACATTATTTTTCGATCAATTGACGATTATTTGGGTACTTGAGAATATTTTCAAACCAATTACCCATTTTTCTGAAAAATCGACATTATTTTTCGATCAATTGACGATTATTCGGGTAATTGAGAATATTTTCAAACCAATTACCCATTTTTCTGAAAAATCGACATTATTTTTCGATCAATTGACGATTATTTGGGTAATTGAGAATATTTTCAAACCAATTAATAATTTTTCTGAAAATTCATATTATTTTTCGACTAATTAGCGATTATTCAGATAATTGAGAATATTTTCCAACCAATTACCCATTTCCTGATTAATTGATATTTTCATTTTACCAATTGCCGATTATTCGGATAATTGGAAATATTTTCAAACCAATTACACATTTTCTGATTAATTGATATTATTTTTTGACCAATTACCGATTACTGAGATAATTGGGAATTTATTTTTTCCCATTAATCATTGGCGAATAATTGATATTATTTTTCGACCAATTATCGATTATTTGGATAATTGAAATTTTTTTTTTTCCATTAACCATTTTCGGGTAATTGAAAATTCGGATTTTAAAATTATCAATTTTCAAAAAATTGATAATATTTACCGAAAATGCGCTTGAAAATATCATTACTGCCGATCTCTGGTGATCTCACATTTTCATGGAGTCAACGTCAACTTTTGTTTATCAAAATGACTGTGACAGAGAATGAAAAAAAAATTTTA
This sequence comes from Alloplasta piceator, assembly GCA_946863875.1. Taxonomy (NCBI): domain Eukaryota; kingdom Metazoa; phylum Arthropoda; class Insecta; order Hymenoptera; family Ichneumonidae; genus Alloplasta; species Alloplasta piceator. The sequence continues at coordinate 18,783,877 of OX333080.1, read as the reverse complement.
TAAAAATATATGCGGAAAATGAAGACTCGCAAGAGGAAGATTGTGGTATAACTGTGGAAATAAAAAATATCGGTAAGTATACTATTTTCATATCATGTTATGTGTATATAATGTACATCGAAATTCTAACCTCCAATGTAATGAATTTGCATGTAGATGGTTGGTAACCAACAATATTATTGACAGTAAAGTGAAATTAAAATATACAGGATGACATGTGGCTGCAAATTTCCACATCATTAAATGCACGGCAAGTGGACCTCATCAAGGACCGAAAGAATGGCAAAAGGTATGAAAAATCATAACATTCCATTGCAAACAGCGCATGTTTATATTAAAAAACCATTTTTATTTAATGATGCACGATATTTCATGACATGTCACAATAAATCAAAAATTATTTCACACAAACGTAGACATGGCGGGACTGGAAGGCAAATGTGTTGAAGAAGTGTGCCAGTAATCGTAGTTATGCGAGTGGTACAGGTGGAGGTCCTCCAAAAGTTTTAAATTTAACAGCTTTGGAAAAAGACCTATTATCTATAATAGGCCGAGGGGGCCTATTACGGTTCTCAGATTGAGTGAAAATGACGACAGTGAGCGACTGACCCTATTACGGACGATCTCACTTTGTGAAAAGACGAGATTATTCACGTGAGTGAGCTTGACACAAAATTTCATGCTGCAAGCCACATTGCGCATGCTCAAGCGTGATTTATCCCCCCTCAATGCGACGGAGATTGCTCGATTTTTGTTCATCAAAATAATTGCAAGTAATAACAAACGAACAATAAATCTGAAAAGTGCTATCCGCCTACAATGAATAATTTGGTGTTTGTGATGTTTCTGCAAGATCGAGAGTCTTTACAGGTAAATAATATATATACTTAGAGGGATTATATTTTCCTGCAATTTATACTCACGATAAAATTTAGAAGCATAATTAAAATAAGTAAGCTTCGATTTGTTCGTAATTTGGAGTAAAAAATCATCCATGAATATTGTATGGGCATTTCTGTATTTGGAGGTTATGTATGTTTTCTTTCGACAATGGTCTTTGTAATTTTACCCACAGTATCATAAGTTTTCTGGGCCTGACAGAAAATTTATATTGTTTGGTTTGTAGATGACAGCGCATACCCGTTATTGCCATATTTGATGACGCGAATAACTTAACGTACCTGAAGGAACACCATCAGCAGCAATACGCAGTGTCATGCCCGGACTCGCTCTTGCGTGGAACAATGTATAGGAGTATTAAAAGGAAGGTGGAGGTGCCTCAGAAAAGATAGAACTCTGCATTATGCACCAGAAGTTGCAGGTATAATTGATACGATAAAAACGTCATTCATAACACAGCCACACGAAACGAAAAAAAAAATTCGGCCTGGGGGTCAGACTATGTAGACTGTATGTTTTTGGGGTCGCTGAATCCGAATACGAGGTTGGTTTAACCCTAGCACGTCAGGGTTTAGCTATAACCTCAAAAACACTCCAAAATCGAGTTGTTTTTTAAATATCTCGAAGACTATTATAGTTACGAAAAAATCGTTCTGGCTTTGTCTTGATGAGTATACTTGTGGCTACTAAAAAAAAAATATTCCGAAAAAAAATTTTCATAAATGACCAATGTGGAGAATTTTGAATTTTTAAAAATCTATTTTTTTTTAATATATTACCTTGTACTGATCTCAGAAGATCCTGAAGTTTCCAGAAAGGTGTTTTTTGTTTTTTCAAAACCAATAATTTTTTAATTTAAAAAAATCGTGTAAATCCACGATCAACATTAAACTTTTGCTTAATTTTTTTTTTTTGTGCATTTCCCCCCGTCTAGAGGCTTTCGCCTATTACAGGGTCGGCCCGGGTCAGTAGCCAGTCCCCCCTGAGGATTTGGTCCGGATCAGTAACCAGATCCCCATGCGGCCGCATTTGACTTCCCCCTCTATAGCGCATTTGCTATGGAAATTAATTTCCATAGACACAGGGAAACTGCGGAAAACCTGTGTCACTATAGCCGGTCCTGAGTTCGCTTTCCGATGCCGGAGCTACGTCACGTTTCGTCGAGAAATTGTAAACATGGACTACAGCTATTGTGACGTCGTATTTTTGCACGCGTCACAAATGACTCGATAACGTATGTGGAACAACCTCGCTCCACGGCTGAGTCCCTCTCGAACGCAACCAACAGGGCCAAATTGTAATTTGTCGTTAGATTTTTATTCTTTTTGTATATTTTCGATATTTTTCTTGAGCAAACGACGGTCTCCGTCGTTACCAACATCGGCATCGTCAACGAAATTGAACGAAAGAGCACCGCGGTTAACGAGAGCCATATTCAACGCTCTCGTCACCAACACCATCGAGATCCGTAGCTCATGTACGTGAGCCTCTGTCTTCATGATCGACGCGAGCCACGCACACCACCATCATTCGTCGTTGTCGCTCTCGGCATCATCGCTGAGAGAGCGCAAAATCCAGTTTCGCACCTTCTCGGACGTCAGCTCCACGAAAACGTCATTATTATTATTTTCCCTCGTTCTTAATATATGAGAGAGAATCGCTATCGTCATCGATCCCGCGCTTGACTATCGATCGTCTCCCACTCCGAACGTATCGCGCTAATCGATTAGGATCGCACTTAGTTCGATCATTATTAATCATGGGTGGGGGTGAACTGAGCTTACGAGGACGATTGCGGATGTTCTCTCGAGGACTCCTGCCGAAGTGTCGAACGAGGAAGGACGTTGTTACCGTGGCGTTATCGAGGTCCGTCGCCCAAGAAAGCGCGTCCACCCTATATATCAAAGATGGGAGCCTGCTACCTTACGGGCCCCTTCTGCAGAGAACAAACCGGTAAGATCGTCGTTTTGCTCGATTTTGGGAAAGGGTAAAGGGGAATTCGCGAGTAAAAGCAATTCCAAGGGCCAAAGGCCCAGAATCGTAGCAATATTGTCGCGACGGCACGTTAACGCACATCTAATTCGAGTCTTTACCGCGACCAACATCTTAGCGCGTTCCGTTCTTTATTAAATGTTAGAATCGCCGAGAGGGATTCATTTTGGTTATTACGCGGAAGCGAGAGTCCATAGGTTAATTAGCGTAATTTGTTTAGAACTCTCGGCCTGAGTAAAATCGGGAGCTATCGTAAAACAGCGGCCATTTTGTACAGAAGTGTTGGAACGGACAAAACCGTAGAGATATCGGCCATTTTGAGATTGGAGCGCGATATTGCCACGAGGCCGAGAGGAATTAATTATTCGAGTATTAAAGAAAGCGAGAACGAGATCTCAAGGATATTTCTAGAGAATATTTAAATTGTATAGAAGCGAGACGCGAGCTTGTATTAGAGAATAAGGATTTTGTCTCAGAGAAAACGGGAACTTGTGGTATTGTGAATTTTGATTTCTTGATTGATCGTATAAATTCAGTTTAATAAAGTAAGCGTTGTGTTACCCGAACTTGCTGCAAAGAGTATTTATTGTAGAATTTCCAACGATCCCTAACCGCGCCCCTCTACCATCCTCAAGGGCAGCTAGCCAGGCGAAATTGTTGAACTCACGAGAAAACTCAAGGAAATATAAATTTGCTATCGTAATTTATTGCGATAGCTGGCGCCCAATCCTTGAGCGATCTCGTGAGCTGTTTTGTGACCCGAAGAGTCGGCTTTTCATGCGTTAAGAAAAGTCACGTCACAAATTTGGCGCCCGACGTGGGGCGCCAAATTTGTGACGTGAGCTGTTTTGTGACCCGAAGAGTCGGCTTTTCATGCGTTAAGAAAAGTCACGTCACACTATATACATGAGGCTCACACCTGTACGAGTACTTGTGTATGCCACATATATATATCGGGAGCTTGTCACGCCCATACTTTTATTTCTCGACGAAACTACGGCACAGGGAATCGAACCCAGGACCTCCCGATGCTCTGGTTTAGAGGCGAGCACGCTAGCCACTACACCAGAGTACCGGTACTTTTGCTTAAATTTTTATTATATAATACCTTGCACTGGTCTTAAAAGATCCTCAAATGTTCAGGATGGTGTTTTTTTGTTTCAAAAATTAAAAGATCCTGAAGATTCCAGGATCTTTAAAGATCACTCCAAGGTATTATATAAAAAAAATTTAACAAAAAATTTAATGTTGATCGTGGATTTACATGATTTTTAAAAATTCAAAAATTCATATTTTTGAAAAAACAAAAACAACTTTCTGAAAGTTTCACGATCTTTTAAGATCAGTACAAAGTATTATATAAAAAAAAGTGGAACAAAAAATTTAATGTTGATTGTAGATTTTTAAGATTTTTAAAAATTCTCCAAATTTATGATTTCTCAAAAAAAAATTCGGAATATTTTTTTTTTCGTAGCCACAAGTATACTCTTCAAGATGAACCCAGAACAATTTTTTCGTAGCTATAATAGTTTTTGAAATATGAAAAAAATAATCTTGATTTTCGAGTGTTATTTTTTGTGGTTATAGCCAAACCCTGACGTGCTAGGGTTAAACCAACCTCGGATTAGGATTCAGCGATCCCAAAAACATACAGTATACATAGTCAGACCCCCAGGCCGAAATCTTTTTTAAATTTTGTGTGGCTGTGTAATCAATGTAAAGATTGTGAACATATTTTAATTTTTAGCCCGGATAGTGAATGCTGCTTGTGTCTTGCACAATATTGCTCTACGATAGAGACTCTCAGATCCAGCGTTGTTTTATGATGAAATCGATGAAGACGTACCAAGAGTTAATGAAAATGTAGTTGAAAATGGGGATGAAGTCCGTCGATGAATCATTAACACATATTTTAATGGATGAAGTTTTAATAAAAATATTTGATAAAATTTATTCAGTTTTTAACAGTATTTAAGTCTTTGGATTTGGTTTATTAGTGTATGTATTAATTTAAAAGAATAATTATTCTAGATATGATGGAGTCATTTTTTCGACGTCTGTTCTCAGAAGTATGAGGTTTTCAGTGATTTGTCCAAAAATATTTTACCACTCGGTATTAGCATTTTGCATAAATTCAAATTTCATTTTTTTGTTAGGTGTAATTATTCTTTTGAAATTTCGAGTTTTTCTTGCTTAATTTCCCGCTCTTCCTGCATAAACTCTATAGCCATGGTATTTACTTTGTTCCTTCTATTAGTCTTGATGTTTCCTGAAAAAAATGAAAAACAGTTATGACATTTTTTCAACGTGCTAAACAATTCTATAATACATCCTAACTTGAAAAGATGTACTTCTCAAAGGTATTTCATGCACCACCACATTTTCCCCTACCTTTGGTGAATGGTTGTTTTAATATTTCTATATATAACATGAATGTTCGTTTCACTAATAAACATGAGGGGAGTTTACATACTTGTGCCGTAAAATTTGGTTCCTCTAAAATATTACTTGTTGAGGGTGAAGGGATACCTTCCGCATAATTCAGTTCACAGACTCCTGAACTTTCTGTTAATGAATATTCTGGGATATTCGACAATCCTGCCGAGTTTCTTTTCGATATATCTTTTCTTAACAACGATTTCTGTTTAAGGCGATTAAAATTTCCTCCCTTCAGTATATCTGTCGGGCCTGCTGATGCTGGGCCTATTATAGATAATAGGGCTTTTTCTAAAGTTGTCAAATTAAAAACTTTTGGAGGACCTCCACCTGTACCACTCGCATAACTACGATTACTGGCACCCTTCTTCAACATATTTGCCTTCCAGTCCCGCCATGTCTACATTTGTGTGAAATAATTTTTGATTTATTGTGACATGTCATTAAATATCGTGCATCATTAAATAAAAATGATTTTTTTTTAATATAAATATGCGCCGTTTGCAATGAAATGTTATGATTTTTCATACCTTTTGCCATTCTTTCGGTCCTTGATGAGGTCCACTTCCCGTGCATTTAAGGATGTGGAAATTTGCAGCTACATGTCATCCTGTATATTTTAATTTCATTTTACTGTCAATAATATTGTTGGTTATCAACCATCTACATGCAAATTCATTACATTAGAGGTTAGAATTTCGATGTACATTATATACTAAGGTGATGCAAAAAAAATCGATTTTTTTATTTTTTTACAGCTCCATCGAAAAACGTTAGTACATTAAAAAAAAAAAAATTCCCAAAATTTAAGATAAAAAAAAAAATTTTTTAGATAGTGCTCGAGCGGCTTTTCGGTCTTTTTTTAGATTTATTTTTTTTTCTCTAAAAAAAGCGGTGTAATTGTTTTAAGAAAATCACATTTTTCGCTCCAAAATTTTATATTTCAACAAAACAAAAAAAAACAGTTTAAGTGATTAGTTCTTATTTTTCTGTATTTTTAACTACAGATTATCACAAAAAAGATAGAGAACAGAATGAACAGAATAAGTGGGATGTTACTTGGAATATCCGGCTGAACAGTAATTTCTTTTGGTGCTAGACAGATACTTTTTCCTGTGTTCCTCAACAACTTGCAAAAGATATTGTTTTTGGTCTTCATTTTTTGTGATGAGACCGTTAAAATCTTTCATCACAGATAATGCACGCTCGGCCGTATCATTCACAACTTGCATATTTTTGAACGTTGCTAAACAGGTATTATAAACCTGGTTATTCTCCCAAATTGCAGGATTAACGTCCAAGAAACTGCACGGGAGCTCAAAACTCTTAAATAAATTCAACGATTTCGATGTGACGAAATCAATCAAGTCTTTTGAACCAAGCAATTGTAGTTCGTCGATTTTAACTGCAACTCGTTCTGCGAACGCCATCCAGCAAATGAGCGCGTCGACCAGCATCGACCACGGAGTTGAACCTGAGTCCTGAGAACCTGAGTTGAACGGAGTCGACCAGGAGTTGAACCTGGTCAAGAAGCAATTAGAGGAGCAACATGAAAAATTGCAAGAAGCATTATCGCAAAAAAGCAGCCTCGAGGCGCGAATCCAGCAAATGAGCGCGTTGACCAGCATCGACCACGAGGGGTTATGTTGAAAATTCGCAAAACATCGTCGTGCATTCAGGTGGGTTCGGAAGTTTAAAGGAACTTATCCTGACTGACGACTGGTCGGTGTGGTATGAAAGATTGGAGCAATATATTATTGCCAATAGTGTTCCGGAGAGCAAAAAAGTTGTTTTATTGCTCACACTTTTAGGTACGGAAGGGTACTCGCTGCTTAGAAATTTGTGCTCACCGCTGTTGCCCAGCCAAAGAACCTTCGAGGAGTTTGCCGATGTGATGCAAAATCATCTACAGCCCAAGCCGAGCGTGATAACCGAACTCTATAGATTCAAGGAGTGCCAACAGAAGGATGGGAAGGATGTGAAACAATATCTCGCCCGTCTAACGAAATTATCCATCCACTGTGACTTTGGAACGAAATTGGAGCTGAGTTTACGAGATCAGTTCGTCTGGGGCATCCGGAGCAATGCAATCAAAAGAAAGCTGCTTGGTGAGTCGAGCCTCACTAACGTAAGGGCGGTGGAAATTGCCACCGCATTGGAAGCTGCGTCCAGGGATGTCGCAGAGATGGGTTCGTCATCGAGGGGCACAGAAAGTTCTGTGAACTTTGAAGGCAGCAAGGGGTCGCAGTTGCCAAGTGAAAAAGGAGCATCATCGATGATGAGATGTTTTTGCTGCGGAAAAGGGGGCCATAGAGTGGCTCAATGCAGGTTCAGGTCGTATAAATGGCACGTGTGTCAAAAAGAGGGTCATTTGGCCAATGTGTGTAAAAACGCAGCTGATTCGAAATCCAAATCTTGTCACTCGCAAAAGAACAAAAGAACAAATGATTATAATAGAAATAGAGTTTCAAACAAAGGTAAAAAAACAAAGGTAGTTTGAAACATCATTATGTTGATGAAGTTGACGATCTCGAATCGGCGTTAGATAATTTGTTTTGTATTAAAGACGAGTCGGAGCACGACGTAGTAAGAAAAATTGACGAAAAGTCGGTGCTCGATGAACCGGTTTTTATTAATGTAATTGTCGAAAATGTTACGATTAAATTCGAAATAGACACAGAGTCTCCGATCACGGCGATTTCTATTTGCGATTTTGAAAGAAAACAGAATTTGTCTAAATTGACGTTAAGTGAAACGAGTCGAAGATTCAAATCTTACGCTGGGCACCCGATCGTTCCTTTGGGGATTTTGCAGGTTTCGTCGGTTTTCACGAATAAGCTCGGCACGTATACGAATTTTTTTTTTTAATTGCATATTGGAGAAAAGGTTACACCGATTTGTTGCAAGCCGAGACCTCTTCTTTATGCGCTGCGTGATAAAGTCGAGCGTGAATTGGAGCGACTAATTAACGAAAAAGTTATCGAGCCTGTTGAATCGAGTCAGTGGGCGACGCCGATAGTTCCGATTCTCAAGAGAAATGGTCAAATGCGTATTTGTGGGGATTATAAGGTCACAATTAACCCCCATTTGAAAGTTGATAGGCACCCAATACCGCGAGTGCAAGATCTTGCGACTCTTAATGGAGGCAAATATTTGTCGAAACTTGATTCGTCGAATGCTTATCAACAGGTCAAATTGGATGAAGGATCACAAAAATTGGTGACCATTTCGACTCACAAGGGGTTGTTTGCTTACAAGAGATTGTGTTTTGGCGTGGCGTCGGCCCCTGGCTTCTTTCAGCGAGAAATGGAACGGGTGTTGCAAGGGATTGACGGCGTGGTCTGTTTTTTCGACGACGTTCTCATATCGGGATCGACGATGGAGGAACACGCAGAGAGACTCAAGGCCGTTTTGAGCTGCTTCCGTGACTGTGGTCTCACGGTGCAGAGAAAAAAATGTGAGTGGTCGCGAGAGCGTATCTTTTCTCGGGTTTGTAATTGACGCTCGGGGATCTCGAGTAGCTCGGGAAAGGGTTCAAGGTGTATTAGACGTACCAGCGCCGCACAATGTGACTCAGTTAAAGTCCTTTTTGGGGATGATAAATTACTACGCCAAATTCATAAAAAACCACGCTACGATTGTTAGCCCGCTCCATGAGCTGTTGAGTGCTCAAGCTGAGTGGCAGTGGACTCAGGATCGGAACAAGGCGTTTCGAGCTGCTAAGGAAGCGTTGGTGTCGCATGGGGTGCTGACGCATTATGATCCTAATCGGCAAATTAAAGTAACGTGCGATGCTTCGCCGGTAAGGGTGGGAGCGGTTCTGTCACACGTCTTCGATGATGGCAGTGAGAAGCCAATAGCTTTTGCATTGAGGGCGTTGTCAAGGGCAGAACGTAATTATTCGCAGCTCGATTGTGAGGCCGTGGAGCTCGTGTTTGGGGTTAAAAGTTTTCACCAGTACGTATACGGGCGTAGTTTTGTATTGGAAACAGATCATAAACCCCTGGTTTATATCTTTGAGGCAAAAAAAGGTCTTCCGCAAATGGCGGCGAGTCGTGTGCAGCGCTGGGCCGTATTTTTGGCGGGATATGATTTCTTAATACTGTATATCAAAGGCATTGATAACGGAGGCGCCGATGGTCTCTCTTGTCTTCCTTTACCGTGCGACTCTAGCGATGGGGAAAGAGTCGATCGTGATGAGTACTCTTATTTAAATTTGGTTTACGATGACTTATCTGTGATTAAAGACGTGGACGTCAGGTCTGAACCTGACTGTGATAATATTTTAAGTAAGGTGCGTAATTTTCTATTTAAAGGGTTTCCTTCTAAAGTTGAGCAAGAAATTGTCCCTTTCAAAAACCGCGAACGAAAACTCTCGATTGTCGACGGATGCATTATGTGGGGGCATCGAGTAGTAGTACCACAATCTCTGCGGAAAAGGTGTAATCCGCACATGGGTATGATCCGCATGAAGATAGTGGCTCGTTCCTACATTTGGTGGCCGGGAATCGATAAGGCGATCGAAGCTATTAGCAAGTCATGTGAGTTGTGTTGCACCAAGGCAAGCAACCCGCCTCGAGCGGAGTTGAACGTGTGGAAGTGGCCGGACGGTCCGAGTCACTGTGTTCATGCGGATTTTCTGGGACCCTAAGAAGGAAAAATGTATTTAATATTAATTGACGCATTCTCGAAGTGGGTCAACGTCAAAGAGATGGCGGATATAACGTCCAAAAACACGGTCAAAGCGTTCAATGAATATATTTGTTTATGGGGTTTGCCGAAGAAGTTAGTAACGGACAATGGACCTTCTTTTTGTTCGAAAACGTTTACTGAATTTCTCGACCGTAATGGCATCGAGCACGTCCGCACAGCGCCTTATCACCCCGCATCTAATGGGGCAGCTGAAAACGCGGTTAAAACGTTTAAGAACAAGGTTAAATTATTGCGAGAATCGGGGATGTCACGCCACGAGGCCCTACATCGTTTTTATTGTCCTATCGATCCACGCTACATTGAGCAACGGGGGTGACTCCTGCAGATTTACAAATAAATAGGCCGTTGCGTACTCGTTTGGACGTGTTGAAACCGACTGTGCGTAAGCACGTGGAGTATGAGCAAAATGAAAAGAAATATTTTCATGGGCATCGTAAAAATAAATTTGCGATTAACGACACTGTAATGGCGCGAGATTACAGCAACAGTACGTGGTGTAAGGTCAAAACTATCGACTGTTTCAGTCCGGTTACATTTCAAGTCCTCACAGAAGATATTCGACTCTGGAAGAGGCATCTGTATCAACTTAGGTCATGTAATCTTGTTTTTGAAGAACCACGAGTTGCGCAATCTTCAGTCCAAGATGACCCTAATCATGCTAGTCAGTCGGAAAGTTATTGTCATAAGACAGCAACAGCGTTGGGGAACTTTCCTCGAGAAAAAGTATGTCTAGGCAGGCATCATGTTTGCCGGTAATCCCGGAGCTTCGCCGTAGTTTGCGTGTGATTAAGCCTCGCGAAAGGTTGAATTTGTAACTCTTGTAAGCAATGTTAAATTTGGATTATAGATCTTGTAAAAAGGTTTAAAGGTTAATGGGTTAATCGCTAAATGCGAACGATTGAATTGTAGGCACTTGTAGTCTTTAAAGATTAATCTGTTAATCGCTAAAAGCTGTGATTAGATTTGTAAATCTCCGAAAATGCTATAAGCATGAATGTAAGGAGGGAGGAGTGTAATGTAGCCAACTTCTGTGAGCTCGCTATCGACTATAATCGATTGTTACTACCGACTGTTGCGCGCGCCTGTGAGTCACAGTGGTTAGCGTCACTTCAAATTTTCACATGTTTATATGTTTATTATAATCACTTATTTTCATAAACAATGGTGTTCGCTGTGTTTGCGAAATAATCAAATTAATTTTCATACTTATCTAAAAAATTTTCAGTGAGTGAATTTGATTTTGTGCCTTGTATACAGATTATATCCTCTAAACTGTCAAGGGAAGAGTTTCCAGTTATTTTTAAATTTTGAGCAATTTTTTGGTAAAAATTCTTATTATTAAAAATAATAAAAATCATGAAAAATGAAAAACCGTGACAAGCGCGTAAAAAATGAGTTTTTCTTCTTGTAATAACCTTGGAAAATATTGTTTGTTATGCAGATACATGAATCAGTGGAGCAAAGGACTGCGGATGCTTTTTGCGATACATTTCACTTCGGAGGCTGTTTCCTAAAACCTGGATCTTCGAACACGCTGCGCGCAGTCCTGGCCAAACCACTGGATGGATTTTATCCTGGGACGTCTCATTTTCTTTGTAAGACTTTTCCAGACTGCTTGTATGCGACACATTTTCATTAAAATCAAAATTGTATTGTGTGCGATACTCTAAAAACCAAAAATGTTTCAAAAATTCAAAAAGTGGCCTGTAACTCTATAATGAGAACCTAACAAAAAAATGTGTCACATACAAGCGGTCCGGAAAAGTGTTACAAAGAAAATGAGACGTCACAGGATAAGATCCATCAAGCGGTTTGGTCAGGATTCCGCGCAGCATGTGAAACCCAAAAATTTATTTATGAGAGAACCACTGCACCTTAAGAGTTCTAATTAGGGCCAACAATTTCTACAATTGATACGTCAAATGATAGATCATTGGTAAAGTTTACACCAATCCTACGAACATTTATATTTATGTTCGAAAATCGACGTTTTGACGCTGACTGGGTACCCTTACTTTTCTAAATCAGAGCTACGAGATAAATAAAAAATATTTATAATCAACTTATATACAACATCACAGTTCACATTAATTTTTTTTTGAACAACTTGGAAAGTCTTTTTTATGTTTTTTTACATTCTGTAACAAACCTTGAACTGCTCCTCACTTTTAGTTAATTGCCGATTGTATTTGGTAATTAGTGCAACATTTCTTTCGGCAACGTCGCTTTTAAATTGAAGTGTACTAAAAACTTGAACATGGTCTTGAAAACTTTTATGTGTAAACCATAAACTTATGTCTACATCAAGAAAATCAGTACACAAGCCAAACCGTTCAAACAACACGAACGATCGTTTAGATACAAATTCGCTCACATCTTTTTTTAACAAAGTTTTTAATTTATTGTTACTGATCATGAAACGCTTTTTATTCATTTTTTTACTTTTACGGAACTTCAAAGCAATAACAATTTTTATTGCACTTCGTACGTAAAAGACCCATTTTACGCACACTTCGCAGGTTGGGGTTTTACGCCCTCGTGCAATAAAATTTTGTATGACACTCGTACGAAAAACTTTTTCTACTCATATCATAATGTACTATTTTTTATTTCCGGTGAAACACTCGTATCAAATAAAATTAATGTGAACTGTATTGTTGTGTACAAGTTGATTACAAATATTTTTAATTTATCTCGTAGTTCTGATTTATAAATTTATAAAGAATTAAAATAAATGATTGATTTATAATATATAAAATGTATGATCAAATTTTATTATATTTGTGATATACCCGTATTTTTTATTAATGAACAATAGAATTAATCATTCATCGTTGATTAATAAAATGTAGTGATCAACAATTTATTGAAAATGTACAAATAGTTGTTTGAAACCTGATAATATTGGGTATTTAAGTGGCATGAGTCGATTTTGTCGCGTTTATAAGTAAATAACATCATTATTTTAAACAGTTCAATGGTTAAGGCTTGATAACTCCAAAACGGCTCGCCTCACGCAAATCTTCATTCCGTCCTTTTTTATAGAGCGTTCAATTTCCTACAAAAAGCTATTTTGTTTATTAATGTACAGTGATTCGTTTTTGAATAGGGTAAATGTCCCAATTATTGAACAGGTCCCAATTATTGAACACTAGCTTGTATTTTTATTATTTCTCATTCACCTGCATGCATTTACTCATTTATAAAAATTTCAATATATATATGGAACTTTTAGCTATCGCACTTTTAGCTCGTGCAAAAGAAGCTTTAATTAATAGAGAAAAAAATTATTTAATCAGCAACAGTCACCCGATTTGACGTCTCGTGGTAACTGCTTATCGTTTTTGCTAAGACGCGCCGCTTCACGCGTAAGGGCATACAAAATTCCAAAACTGTCGCGTCTCAAAAAGTAAAGGTATTTCAGGTTCCTCAGAAAATTTCTTACTATTAACAATTGAAAAAAAAATGTTAATTAATTATTTGTTAAAAAATACGGTGTTCGATCATTGGGACATAGAAAATGCAGTGTATCCCAATTATTGGACACTCGAATTCTTCAAGATGGCGTCATTAAATCCACCAAAACATCGAGACAGTTAACGTGTGACAGATCGTGTGAATCGGACTTATTCAAACAAAAACTGTAAGTTCCTGAATAAACTTACCTTTATTCTTTTAATAATAACTCTAAAATCGTCAAATATATTTTTTATTTGTATTTTCGTGCAATAAACATAAAAAGAAAAGTACCGATGTCTTTGGTCTAGTGGCTAGCGTGCTTGCCTCTAAAGCAAAGCATCGGGAGGTCTTGGGTTCAAATCCCGATGCCGTCGTCTCGCTGGTGAAAAATATTGTGACGCGACGTAGCTCTGGGCATACACTGTACATAAACAAGGGTATAGTCCGTAGACGTCCAATATAAATTAGTCAGTGACTGACACGACGTAGCTCCGGCACCGGGATAGGAACCTAGATGACCGACAAACAGTAAGAAAGTACTCCCTATTGAGTTACCCCCAAAGTGTTTCGGAAATTTACTACAGGAAAAATAGTTGGTGCCGTCGCTAATGACCCTGGCAGTCGATGCGACGTTAAATAACAAAAATATATATATAAAACGAAAAGTAAAAAGAGAATATAACCTAAATATAACCTAGAAATACGAGTGTGATGATCAATATTTTTTGCTCTCCGATATTTCAGTCGAAAAACAAGAAAGCTGCGACAAAATCGAACAAAAACAGAATATAAAAACGAGGAAGCTGAAAATGAAAATAAAATAAATTTCGAATTGAAAAGCAAAAATAAACCAAGTACGTGTTAAAAGGGTTAGGTATTCTCCTCCTTTACTTTTTCACTTACACGAACACTTTTAGCGATAATAAAGCGTTTATTCAGGCTCTTGGCCGATATGACAAATAAATAATACAAAAGATATAACTAACGATGAACAATACTGAATTAATTAACTAGACAACTCAAGGCTACCTTCGGCGCGCGCGACACGTACCTTTTCAACACACACACAGACTTAACGCTGTTCAATTTGACGACTTTCACTTTCTCAACGTCTACTCTCTTCCAGGGGGTCCAAGCACAGATGGGGATGAGTGAGGCAAAGTTTCGCCTTAACCGTCTACTAGGAGCGCTAGTGTCGCTACCCATAAGCCATTGCGACAATTTTCCATCTCGCTCGCACGCACTCACGGCAATCCTTTCTACTTTTTGTTTGTAACAGCTATGTCGAGGAAGTGTTTGGTAGCGGGATGTTCGTCGGAGGCTACACGCTTCGTCAAATTCCCAAATCCCATGACTAAGTCTGATCAGTTTTTAAAGTGGCTTGCTGCAACTGGGAATCCTAAGCTGCTGAATGTTTCTCCGGTACATGTGACAAATCGACATTTGTTTTCGGTTCACTTCGAACAAAAATATATGTTGGCAAAAAATGTTGATATTGTTTTATATATAAAAGCTCGTTAAATATTTGATGTAAGCGCTGGTTGTGCGGTTAAAACTTTGCAAAGTTCTGACTGATTAATTTTATGTGATACGCAAATAGAAAAAGATTTTTTAAGTTGGTTTTACATATAAAAGCTCGTCAAATATTTAATGTAAACCGTGGTTGTGCGGTTAAAGCTTTGCAAAGTTATAGCTGAATGATTTTATATTATACGCGAATAGAAAAACAATTTTTAAGTTTCTTTATAACATGAAAGCTTGTCAAATATGTGATGTAAAAACCGATTGGCAGCTGAACATTTGCAAAGTTCTGACTGATTAATTTTATGTGATGCGCGAATGGAAAAACAATTTTCAAGTTTGCCTATAACATGAAAGCTCATCAAAGATGTAATGTAAAAACTGGCAGTTAAAACTTTGCAAAGTTCGGACTGATTAATTTTATGTGATACGCGAATAGAAAAAGATTTTTTAAGTTTGTTTTACATATAAAAGATCGTCAAATATTTAATGTAAACACTGGTTGTGCGGTTAAGGCTTTGTAAAGTTATAGCTGAATAATTTTATGTGATGCGCGAATAGAAAAACAATTTTCAAGTTTGTTTATAACATGAAAGCTTGTCAAATATGTGATGTAAAAACTGATTGTGCAGCTAAAACTTTGCAAAGTTCTGACTGATTAATTTTATGTGATACGCGAATAGAAAAAGATTTTTTAAGTTTGTTTTACATATAAAAGCTCGTCAATTATTTAATGTAAACACTGGTTATGCGGTTAAATTTTTGCAAAGTTATAGCTGAATAATTTTATGTGATGCGTGGATAGAAAAAAAATTTTCAAGTTTGTTTATAACATGAAAGCTGGTGAAATATGTGATGTAAGAACTGGTTGTGCAGCTAAAACTTTGCAAAGTTCTGACTGATTAATTGTATGCGATCCGCGAAGAGAAAAAGATTTGTTAAGTTTATTTTACGTATAAAAGCTCGTTAAATATTTGATGTAAACAATAGTTGTGCGGTTAAAACTTTGTAAAGTTATAGCTGAATAATTTTATGTTATACGCGAATAGAAGAAAAATTTTTAAGTTGGTTTATAACATGAAAGCTTGTCAAATATGTAATGTAAAAACCGATTGTGCAGCTAAAACTTTGCAAAGTTATAACTGATTAATTTTATGCGATACGCGAATAGAAAAAGAATTTTTAAGCGTGTTTTTTTATCTAAAAGCTTGTTAAATATTTCGATGTGTAAATATGAATGTTGTAAATAGTCATATATTGAGATGAATAATTATACAAAATGTTTGAAATATATTAAAACATGAATATACTGGCATTTTTATTATATTTTTGTATCCTGGGACATTTGAAATGAAATAATAATAATAATGAACCTGCTTCGGGGGCCGTGGAGAGGGGGTAAATCTGTATATATATATGTCATAGGCATTAGTTCTCTAACCGTCTACTACGAGCGCCACCAGCGCAAACTTTGCCTGAACATTTACTATGGTGGCTTGTACCCCCTGCTCTCTTCAACGCTCTACGGTCGACTCTCTGTCTCAACTGCCGCGGATCTCACTAGATCCTTCTCACGTACTCTCTCTCGATGATGCTTCGTCATCATCGTACGACTTTCGCTGACCAATCATCAATCAATCGATCGATCACGCGATGTCACGTGACGGCACGCGATCTCTCTCTCTCTTGCGCACTACGCTATACGCTTATTACGAAGCATTTTCGCTGTTCGAGCAATATGGCGTCTGTCACCGAGGCACGATCACCAGCGCCTCTCAAATTACGCGGCAAAATACGAAATGCTCGAACATACGAATGAACCAAAAACCTGTCAAAAGAGACTAAATATATATTTTTGTATTTTTACATGATTAATAAAAGATTATTTAAGTGTTTGATTTTGCTTTTATTTCTTGATATTGTACCCAAAATAATATTTTCAGAATTCTCGAGAGTGTTCAATAACTGGGACATGCCTGTTCGATATTAGGGAGATAGGCACTTCCAGTGTTCAATAATTGGGACATTTGAATGCTTCACATTGTTATTCTTTTTTTTCATTTGAAATCATTCAAAAATAATTTAAAGCGTGATTTTTCGATTGTAAATATATCAAAGTATCATTTGAACATGAAAGCGATGGTTTTCTTCTTGATTTTATATTTTTTTCTCCCCGGATTCAATCCCCAGATCCTTAGCTGTTCAATAATTAAGACATTTACCTTAATAAAATTGCAAAGTTCAGAACATTTTTTCCCATGTTTTTTAAATGGAAAAAAATTGGAAACCGCCACCTCTAAATATTAATATTCAGGGCTCATATTTGGACAGGGTCTTCGCTTAGGGATACTCTGACGATTTATCAATGTTCTTTGAAAAAACAAAAATAGTCATTTTATTTGAAACAGTCTACTATACATACATCTGCAACATATAATGTACACTGCTAGCCAGAAATGCCTGTTGATTTCTTATGAAATTTTTTACGACAACTTGTCTCTTAAAAGTGGCATTTATGACCAGCACAGTACACATTTTTTTGTACCAATTGGGAATGATTCACCAAATTTTTTACAACCTGTACTACCATTATTTTTTGGTAATTTGTAATCTAATCAATGAAACAAATATACTTGTTTAATTCTAAATGTTTAATTTTTATACTTAATAAACAAACACAATTACCAATCACTTCCTAGAAGTATGCTTACATTATATATATTACGTGTCTCTCCTTTACGGTTCCTTATACAGCGAGAATGATCACATCTCCTAAAATCTTACGATTCAACTGTCTAGCAGGCTTTGATGCAATTGATGGATGTAACGCTTTATAATTTTTAGATACACCGCTACAGACTATTATATTTTCGCAAGGAGTGCTCGGACTGTCTGGAGCATACGACAGCTTGGATAACATTCTCTGTTCTCGAGTCCTTTATTTCAACGGAATCATTTTTGTTCTCTTGCTTGCACAGGAAATACATTCTTGTGGTTACATAAAATGTTACGATCCTGTGAGTTAATCTTGATGCATGCTCGGTGCAACCAGCAAGCGGAGTTGACGGTACATCTTCAAGGGCACTCGTAACGTTGAATAGCGACTCCGTGTTTAAATCGTTCTTTCTTATTGCTTGAAAAGTACAGTATTTCAAAAGAGAAATTAGCGTGGATAATCTCTCGGACAGATGTTTCAAGTAGCCATAAGATTTTAATTTAATTAATTTGTGGCTTTCTGGAATTTCTTTACTCGGGTCCAGGATTGTTACTGACTATCATTCGTATTTCGTACTGTAAGTGGTAATGACTTACTGCGCATGAGCCAGTCGTTTTAAACTGTTCCTTTCAGCGGATCACCTCCTCATTATGGTACAGAAATTGCTGCCACTTTTTAGATACAGAGTTTCGTCTCCTTAGTATTCCTTCGTGATTATCATACACATTATATACTTTATACTTCATATACCATATTCTCATACGAAACATGGTACAATAATTTATAGAGTAAATAAAAATCTGAAGAGGATCTGAATCGAGAATCGAAACGTAATCACGAAAGTTCATTGCATTGAGACCTAGAATTACTTACTGGCCGAATTGAGGCCGATTCTATCACAACAAGAATTTTTCTACACGGCCCCATACAATTTTGATATATTTTTCTCATACATATGGGGCATTCCATACCAAATCGACCTGAGTGTGACCCTCCACCTCGCTGATTTCATTTACGATTTTTCATATGATTCTTCCATCTGAAAATAGCATTGAGAATTTTTTTTCAGATTTGTAAAATCAAATTTGAGTACGTTATGACTTTTTGAACCTTTTTTTCGAAAACTTCGAGGGCCTCAATTTAAAAATCTGAAAAAATTCCCAAAAATCCGGTGTCAAAAATGAAAATTTTTGACCCAAAATTGATGATGTCCAGGCTTTCGCTTCCACCTCGATTTAAGGTTTTTATGAAGAAAACGTAAAAAAATAGATGCAGAAATAAACCAATTATTTTTGGCAATTGTTGGTCAACGATAAAAATATTCAAGCCACTTTTCACGGTAGATCAATTTCTGCATTTTTTTACGTGTTCTCCATGAAAACCTAAAATCGAGGTGGAAGGGAAATCCTGGACATCATGAATTTTCGGTCGAAAATTTTGATTGTTGATACCGGATTTTTGAAAAAAAAATCAGATTTTTAAATTACAGCCCTCGAGGTTTTCGAAAAAATTGTTCGAAAATTCATAACGTACTCAGATTTGGTTTTAAAAATCGAAATAAAATTCTGAATGCTATTTTGAGTTGGAAGAATAATATAGAAAATCGTGAACGAAATCAGCGAGGTCGAGGGTCACACTCAGGTCGACTTGGTATGGAATGCCCCATATATATTGAGACGGCCGTGGCTAGCCAGGGCCCCAAAGAGCAAGCTACGGCCTTCGCTAACGGGCGAAAATTAAGCGATCCAGAATCCTATAAACGACGGGCCACGAAATGACGTCAAAAGGCACCAATGGGAACCAGATGTCGACATCAGGTGCCAATCCGAGGCACCGAAACATCAGGAGACCTGCAGGAGCAAATTTAAACTATCAGAATCGATGGATTATACACGAAAAACAATCTTCAAAAGGGACAGCGGAAGATTGGTGGATGCTGATTGGCGATGAAGTGCACACCATCGAGGATTTCTGCAGCAAGTTTAAGGCACAGTATTGGACACAAAAGATCCAGGACAAGGTCCGAAGACACTTGGAATTCAGAGCCTACGAATGGGACCGACAACAGCTGACACAAACGGAATATGCAACTCGAGCAATCGGAAACGCTAGGGACCTCACCCAAATCCTCACGGATGGAGAAATCATTAGAAAACTAGTGCACCATTTCGATGAACATGTCAGAACGGCCGTCACTGTCCGGGGAATCCATACCATCGACAAACTCCTTGAACTCCTGGAAAGCACCGACGGCATGGGACCGTTAAACTCAAAAAGAGGACGACCCAAAAGTCAAGGACAGAATCTGTGTTACGAAGGACAAGGTCACGGGGGACGGCCACCATACCCAGGGAACGGGAGAGGAAATACCATACCTAACAGCGGCAGACACAGTCACGGGGCCGAACAACGAACAAAATGAACAGGGATATCAATCACCATTTCCACCACAACCACAAGGAGAAGCAACGACCCTGAATAAACGCGAATACGCAGCGCACGCAATCAGCAATGCCCCATGGGCAAAAGCTCCCCAACCATCTGGAATCCCACCAGGACCATGTATTAGCCAGCCAATCCTATGGACAGGGGGACAATCAACGATGAACCAGGGAAACGAGTAGCCTTTGCGCCCGAAGCAGAAAACAAACGAGGCGCAACGGAAGATAACGAAATCACAAAATGAGCACTTGATGAGGCGCAAGAAAGATAGAAAAGAAATACAAAGAAAAAAGAGAGGAAAAGGAGACAGCAGGAACAATAAACCATGATAGCCAACATAATCCGGGGAGAGAAAGAAGGGAGCAACGAGAAAAGAGAATAAGAGAGAAGAGAGGAGGGGAGAGTGATCGATGAGCTGGAAAAAGGGGTCGTCGTGAGAAAGGAGAACACGGACGCCCAGAGCCAAGAGCTCCTAGCGATCGTTTGGGCACTATAAAAGTTCCGAACATATCTGCTCGGTGCTAAGATTGAGATCATCATGGATCACAAGGCGCTCCTGTTCATGAAATCATACCGCTTTCTAGGAGACTGACTCATGAGATGGGCCCTCCTAATCCAGGACTACGACCTGGAAGTAGAACACTGTCCAGGAAAACGAAACAGAGTCACGGACACGCTGAGCAGACTCCACGGGGAGGACGGAGAAGGGGGACGAGAACGCCAAGGGAAAATCTCCATAGCGGCACTGCTAGCACAAAAACCCTCGAAGGAACTAGCAAACGAATTGAAAAATTTTGGAAGACAACAACGGGAACAAGAAGGATGAGGTTAGACGAGGACTTTGCGCTCCCAAAACTGGTGAAACAAACGCGAAAAATCATCGCAAGCTGCGATATCTGCCAACGCAACAAAATTGCAATGAAGAAAAATTACATCAATATTCAGACGATCATCCCTGAAGGACCAGGGGACCTCCTGTCTATCGATTTCTACGGACCACTCCCAGCATCGGTAGGAAGGGTGAAACACATCCTGGTCAAGATAGACGCATTCACAAAATATGTAGTGTTGTATCCTCTACGGAAGGCAAACACAGCGGCCACGATAAAACGCATCTTTGAAGACTACGCCCCAAAATATGGCAAACCAAAACGAATCCAGTTAGACCACGAAACCCACGGATAGAGACGGGGGGCAAAGTAGAACGTCCGCATAATTGAAATGAAAAACCCGTCGAGGTTCTACATCCATCTAGACGACCCTTTTGGCATCCGGGAAGCGAAACTGGGGACCATCGAAAATCTCAGGGAAGAGCAGGACGAGGTCTACCCACTCCCTGAGGAGGAGAGCTACGCTGGAGCCAACATCCTGGTCCGGGATGACGGGAAATATTATCAAGGAATAATAACGAAGAATGGCGCAAGCGGAGGGGGGAGAGTGTGGCTGGGGGACTGGGCGGTACATGTCGAGGCGAGCCTCGAAGACATGTTCACTGCGCCAAACTATATACGAACGACGCCATTTTTTGCGATATTATGTGACCTCCACCAGACTAGGCTGACGACGACAAACGGAAAATGGCCGGCGAACATCATGGACGGAAGCCGACCAATATTCGAGGGTGGAACGTCGAGAATAGAGACGAAAGGAATCATGTCGATAGGGCGGGACCTTGGAAAACCCCTGAGGGACACGGGAATGGCGAAAAAAGGGAAAACCCGATCATAAGATCCTGGACCCGGAATGGGGGCTCATGGCCAAACCCGATAGCACTCCACGGGAAAATCGAAAGAATCACCAGCATCAGCAGCCAAGAAGGACAACAACGAAATGCAACAGAACCGACCAACGGCAGCAACACCCGGGCAACTAAAGCAACCCAAAACGCCGAGGGAGAGAACCCGTCGGCCGAAGGATGGGAGGACAATGACGAAGCGGCCGGAGGAGAAGACAGCGACGACGAACCAGGACCGGAAGACATTTTGAGAAATTTTGAAAAAAAAACGTCTCATTTAAATATACCTGCAGCGAACCCATCCCCGCCGAAAGAAAGCATTCCAACCTCAACGAAAAAGGGGAAAGAGGGGAACAGAAACCGACGGAGGAAGCAGGCAGCGAGTCAAAGAAAACGCGGCGAGAAAAAAACATCGCAGAAGAAAAATCCAGCAGATCTGCAACAAAAACAACCAGAAACAAAAGCAAAAAAAGAAAATCAACAAATGCAAATAAAAACTTTAATTACCAGGAACCGATAAATAAGCAAGCGAAAAGCAGGGGCAACCCAACCTGCAACAGAAAAAGCAAAACAAAAAAAGAGAGAAAGGAAAAAAATAAATGAAACAAAAACTTCATTTGAACAGGCATAAATGAATAAGCAAACGGGAAAAAATTTAGGACAAAAAGAAAAATAAGCAGGCGAAAAGCAAAAAATTTTAACAAAAAAAAATGAGAAATCTTTGCCGTGACAGGCGGGACAAAGATTTCGGGGGACTATGAGACGGCCCTGGCTAGCCAGGGCCCTCAAAGAGCAGGCTACGGCCCTCGCTAACGGGCGAAAATCGAGCGATCCAGAATCCAATGGACGACGGGCCACGAAATGACGTCAAAAGGCACCAATGGGAACCAGATGTCAACATCAGATGCCAATCCGAGGCACCGAAATATCAGGAGACCTGCAGGAGCAAATAAAAACTATCAGAATCGAAGGGTTATACACGAAAAACAGACACAACCACAAAAACAGAACAATAATCAACGGGGACCAGAATCGGGAAAAGACGGGTTTAAAAGAGCGACCAGAATGAAGGAAAAGCACTCGAGATCGAGCTGTACTACGAAGCTACCCTCCGGCTTCAGGTAGGGCGGTAGTCTGGAAGTAAGCAAGATCCGAAAGGGAAACAGGAGAAAACTCGCTGCGAAAGCGAATAGTGGAGGCAACAGTTTGCCCGCCAGACTATGGAAAAGAGAGAGTGGAGGGGATAGACTACACGTCATTATACACACATTCACAGCGAAACACAAAAATCACAAGGGAGTTTTCCATAGGAAAATCCCAGCTGAGCACAGATTAAACACCTCGAGAAACTGCACCGAAGCCCTTGGAAGGAAGTAAAAACTTCCCCGGGTCTAAAGAAGCTCCGTCCCAAAGAAATCGAAGGATAACAAGCAACGAGACTCACCCATACGAGCCCGCGATCACGTGACCATACAGGAAGAGCAACCCGCGAGAAAATGCGAGAAACTCGCTCAACGGCGAAGCACAGACGAACAGCGAGGACACAAAACAGCTAGTGCACAAATCACATTCGAGTAAACTCACGGAGACGACAAAATCACTCCAAAAGACGACAAAACAGCGATGACGTGAGAGCACACGCCGTCACTTCACCACGAGTCACCGCCATCTTGTGCCGGGTATTCCTCAATCGATCGAACATCGAGCAGCAATCGATCTAACGGAAAGCACGGGATGCACCGCGGCGAAAACGCCAGCCAATCAGAGCGGCGCTACAGCGAAGACAGGTGTAAGACGGGCAATCAGTAAGGCGCGCTAACCCCACCAAGCAGCACGTCCAGCAGAAACCACGGAGAGAGCGCCCGCCAATTAGAGCGTCGCTACAGCCGAGAGAGGTGTAAGACGGGAAAACAGTAAGGCGCGCTTCCCCTACCAAGCAGCCCGACTCATCGAAAAGAGTCGCAACAGGACCATGAACGAGAAAGGGCGCTAGTGGACAGTGGCCAGCCAATCACAGCAGCAAACGACACACCCACCCAAATATCAATATTTCAAACATATTTAATCAACACTCCGTATCACAACGTGTTCAAACATTAATAAATAGTTACAACAACTTATTTCAAGCAAGAAAATAAAAAAAAATTGAGAATGTCACCCTAAACTTGGTCGCAATCGAATTTGTTTTCAACGCCCAATCGTACAATTTCATCACGCTCGCGACCTCGTGGGACTAATCCGACAAACGAACTTTATCTGCATGACCATAAGAACAAAGGCTCCTTATGTTGAATCACACGATTCGATGTTGCCACAAATATATTTTTTTATTTCATACTTACTATCGATAATTATTGTACAATTCTTTGAGCAAATACGTTCCAACAAGTCATCAGTAAAGTCGAGTTTCACTTTTAATTCACTCTAAGTGACAAAGTGATTTTTCTCAATGGGTCGTTCAAAGTTAACTCTTTTGTACGCAGATGATTCTAGAATTTTCACACCATCTATACCACATTGCCCCATTTCGCGCGAAAAAATATTTTGCACCCCACCGGTGAGGTTGGTACCAGAACCGGTCGGATCATTGCCAATTCTCTAGCGGGATTTGCAACGCTAAGGGCAACTCGGTTTGAAGTGCGTTGCTTTATTGTATCAGAAGGCAACTCGTATTGGAACGCTGTCGCAACACATTACCGCTGGTAACCTCGAAAATTGCTGATTTCTCAGTCAGTAACATTTGGAAAGAGCGTTGCTCTGGCGTTGCTGCACGAGTTGCTTGCACCATTGCCTTTTGACATAACCTCCAAATTGACTGATTCATCAGTCAGTAACATTTGGAAAGAGCGTTGCTCTACGAGTTGCTCGCACCTTTGCCTTTTGATACAAAGCCACTCGTCGTCTTTCCGTTGTCCGCTAAGTTGTTTTCACTAAAACAACGCGCTGCAAATCCCGCTAGGGTTGACGACTTTTTAACTCTTATTTGGTCATTGTCGGATTCATTCTCGGTAGAGGAACTTTCTATAACTCGTCTATTCGTTGGCGTTTTTTGTGGCTATTGCTGTCGTTGCGAGCGTCTCGATTTCTTACGCAGAAGGTGCAGTTGCTCGACGATGTTGTATTCTTTTCACTGCTCATTAGTTATTTCTATCGGCGCCGTTCAGCTTTGAGCTTCTGTAACAGTCATGCGCGTATCACATCGACTTGAAGTTTTCAGCAGGCGTCTGTAAAATGACATGTTATTATAGCTTAGTCATGGTAGGCAATTGCCGCTGGCAAATGGGAATTTGTCAAAAGCCCTATTAGGGTGTTTCTTATTAGACAACATTTTAATCTTTGTTAGTCTCACCGCCGAAAAGCTTCCATCTAATATCAGAAAATATGGGTAAAGATTAAATTCGATCGGATAAAAGTGTACCTGAAAGTATGTATTCCCCACTAAAATCAATTGCGGTTTGAATTTTTAGTACTTTTCGATGAAATTAAAATTTACAAAAAAATCAACTATATTGAAGATGCGAAGAACATTCATTTCCGATAATAATAATAATAATGCAGAACAACAAGTGAATTGTTGAAAAAAAATTGGTAAATATTTAGAATCGCGGCGTTTCCGAAGAACGGCGGGAATTTTTTTTTCACGATTATCAGCTTCATTATGTCACTATCAATAATATTTCATCAATGGATGCTGAAATTTTTTATTATCCAATTTTTCATTATCCAATTTTTTATGAACCATTAAATGCCAAAAAAACAGCTAAATCTTGAATCGGGTGTGGTGCGTGGGATCGTCGAGTCCGTGCGTCCATGGGATACGGGGATTCGTAGGGTGGGTATGCGTGCATGGAATACGTGGATTTGTGGGGTGAGTTCGGGCATTGAGTGTGGTGCGTGAGATTGTAGAGTGGGTGCGTCCATGGGATGCATAGATTGGTGGGGAGCGTGCGTCCATGGGATACGTGGATTTGTGGGGTGGGTTTCGGTATTGGGTGTGGAGCGTGGGATTGTGGGGTGCATGCCGTCATGGGATACGTGAATTTGTGGGGCAGATTTTTGATAGAATAATTGAAGGTAGGAGTCTTGTTACGTGCTAGTCAAATAACGGCTTTTTAATCGTTGACACAAAACAAAATGTACGAACAGTTTTCTGCATCGCAAAAATCCTCTAGTGAAAAAAACTTCACAGATACGAACTCGATCTCGATTATGTTTCGCAATTTATTATTGAAAATCATTTAGAATTGCTGTTTTGATTGGGGTAAAATCAGCTGTAAGCACCCTAGCGGAACACGCATCGCGTCGCGGACGCTGAAAAAGAATGCTGATGCCACCATTGCTTTCAGACAAATAAGGACGTACGAAAGGACTACATTCAGAACAGTGTTTAATATTTTCTAACAGGTAGCGCGGCGGTCTCTTTCCGTACCGTTGCACGTACAAGCGTCACACGCAGGATCCTTTTGAAGCATACTATTTTTCCAAAAGCAACGGCGTCGGAGATGCAGTCCTTTTCAGTGTCACGACGGTCTTTTCTGACAGGTGGCGCTGTGATCTTTTTCTGTACCGTCGCACATACAAGTGTCACACGCACAGTCGTTTCGTAGCATATTATTTGTCGGAAAGCAACGCGTCGTAGATGCAGTCCTTTATAGTGTCGCGACTTCCGCTAGGGCAGCTATATATATGCCAGTTTCCCGGAACGACGTTGATCTGGCAGCGCTTCGTTTTCCAACATTGTATCTATATATGGGGCATTCCACGCCAAATCGACCACTTTAGAATCCGACGCTTTTCGATTTGGCTGACACTTTTGTTATCTTTTTTTACCCTATCAAAAATATTTTTCAGAATTTTTTCAAATTTTTACACCCAGCCGATAAAAAGTTATAAATTGTTCAAAAAAATTGGCTTTTTATTTTTCAAATAGCTATAACTTTTTCAAAATTTGACGTATCGGGACGATTTTTTTTTCAAAATTTTTTTTTGTAATGTACTTTTTGAAAAAAAATACAAAAAATTATAAAAACCCATCTTCATAGTTTTTTTTTAGATTTTCGGAAAAAATAAAAAAATTTCTCGATGATTACTATTTTTGATTTTTTTTTTTTTATTATATCAAACTTTGACATTTTCTGCAAATCGTCGAATTTTTTCAGAGTGGTTGTTTTTCGATTTCAATTGTTTTTTTCCAATTGAAAAAAAACCTTTTTTTCAACTAGCCTTATTTCTCGGAACACACCATTCTGAAAATTTTTCAGGGTGTTCAGAGGACTTCAAAACTTGAAAAAAAATAAAAACAAAAATTAAAAATGGTAATCATCGAGAAATTTTTGATTTTTTCCAAAAATGTAAAAAAAAACGATGAAGAAGCGTTTCAATAATTTCTTTGTATTTTTTTCGAAAACAATATTCAAAAACAGTTTTCGAAAAACAATATGAAAAAATTATTGAAACCCATCTTTATCATTTTTCATTAGATTTTTGGAAAAAATCGAAAATCGAAAAAATGTTTTTTAATGTACTTTTTGAAAAAAATACAAAAAAATTATAAAAACCCATCTTCATCGTTTTTTTTCAGATTTTCGGAAAAAATCGAAAATTTCTCGATGATTACCATTTTTGATTTTTTTTTATTATATCAAACTTTGACATTTTCTGCAAATCCTCAAATTTTTTCAGAGTGGTGATTTTTTTATTTCTATTTTGTTTCCATTTGAAAAAAAATTTCAACTAGCCTTATTTCTGATAACACCATTCTGCAAATTTTTGAGGGTGTTCAGAGGACTTCCAAACATGAAAAAAAAAAATTGAAAGTGGCAATCAACGAGAAATTTTCGATTTTTTCCAACAATCTAAAAAAAAAACGATGAAGATGTGTTTCAATAATTTTTTTATATTGTTTTCGAAAACAACATTCAATAACAGTTTTCGAAAAAAAATATAAAAAAATTATTGAAACGCATCTTGATCGTTTTTTTTAGATATTTGGTAAAAATCGAAAATTTTTCGATGATTACCATTTTCAATTTTTGTTTTTTATTTTTTTTTTTAGTTTGGAAGTCCTTCGATCACCCTCAAAAATTTGCAGAATGGTGTAATGAGAAATAAGGCTAGTTGAAAGAAATTTTTTTTCAATTGGAAAATACAATTGAAATCGAAAAAACGTCACTCTGAAAAAATTCGAGGATTTGCAGAAAATGTCAAAGTTTGATGTAATAAAAAGAAAAAAAAGAAAAAATGGTAATTATCGAGAAATTTTCGATTTTTTCCGAAAATCTGAAAAAAAACGATGAAGATGGGTTTTTATAATTTTTTTGTATTTTTTTCAAAAAAGTTCATTAAAAAACAAAAAATTTGAAAAAAAGTCGTCCTGATACGTCAAATTTTGAAAAAGTGATAGCTATTTGAAAAATGAAAGGCAAATTTTTTTGAAAAATTGAAAACTTTTATTCGGCTGAGTGTAAAAATTTGAAAGAATTCTGAAAAATGTTTTCGATAGGATAAAGAAAAGTAAAAAAGTTTCAGCCAAATTGAAAAGGGTCGAGATCTAAAGTGGTCAATTTGGCGTGGGATGCCCCATATATATATATATATATATATACTAGGGGCTTGTAGGGCTCGGGCGCTACGCGCCC
The DNA here is from genome assembly GCA_946863875.1 of Alloplasta piceator. NCBI lineage: Eukaryota > Metazoa > Arthropoda > Insecta > Hymenoptera > Ichneumonidae > Alloplasta > Alloplasta piceator. The sequence continues at coordinate 18,755,325 of OX333080.1, read as the reverse complement.
TCGCATCGTAAAGGTTCGCGTCTAACCCAAACCCCGACCCCCCGCCCGCCAGCTTCCCCAACCCCCTCCCCACCATCCCACGCCTCCCCCCTCCACACCCGGAAACCAACCGCTGAATTTGGCCATCCATGGCCAACTTCAGCGCGCTCGATTCTCGATTCCATGGCCAACTTTATCCCGCTTGATTCTCGATGCCATGGCCAACCTCACCATGCTCGATTCTCGAATCCATGGCCAACTTCACCGCGCTCGATTCTCGATTCCATGGCCAACTTTACCCCGCTCGATTCTCGTTTCCATGGCTAACTTCACCCTGCTTAGTCTGTGGCCAACTTCAGGCCGTCTCGATTCTTGTACACGGGGGCGGCGGGGGCGGCGGGGGCGGCGGGGGCGGTGGGGGTGGCGGGGGCGGCGGCGACATTTTTATATAATATAGTATATATATACGTTGAAACCATTAGTTTTCGGTTTGGCTATATCACGCATGAATAAATAATCAAAATCCGACGCTGCCGCGCTAGAAGGGTCAGTAACTGGGCCGTTTACCTTATAAATTGCTGATTTACAAAAAACTCGTACTGATCGATTTTCTTCCAAATTTTTTTGTAAAAAACTGTCATTTATTCCACAACTTTTAAACCTGAGTAGATAATGGGATAACGATGGGATCTATTTTTTCGATTTTTTATTTAGCACCATTTAGCTTTTGCATTTCCGATGTTTTGACATTTTTTTGTTATATTAGTGTTGGTTGATAGAGGCCTCCATGATTTTATTCAATTTTTTTTGTCGAACCGTTTTCAAGATATCGATTTTTCGAAAATTACATAAATTTTTTTTTAAACATCCATAACTTTGCGAACAATGGGCCAAATGGGACGGTTTTTTTCAAACTTTTTGTTTCTAAACATACTTTTGACGAAAAATATTGAAAACAAATTTCAAATCGTGCTTCTGTAAGATTAAAAATATAAATTCTCGATTCTCGATTCCAGGACCAACTCCACCCAGCTCGATTCTCGATTCCATGGCCAGCTTCACCCCGCTCAATTCTTGATTCCATGGCCAGCTTCACCCCGCTCAATTCTTGATTCCATGGCCAACTTCACCCTGCTCGATTCTCGATTCCATGGCCAACTTCATCCCGCTCGTTTCTTGATTCCATGGCCAACTTCATCCCGCTCGATTCTCGATTCCATGGCCAACTTAACCCCGCTCGATTCTTTATTCCATGGCCAACTTCACCCCGCTCGTTTTATTGTTCCATGGCCAACTTCACCCTGCTTAGTCTGTGGCCAACTTCAGGCCGTCTCGATTCTTGTACACTGGGGCGGGGGCGGGGGCGGGGGCGGTGGCGGTGGCGGCGAAATTTTTATATAATATAGAGATATATATATATATACTAGGGTTCGTGCGGTTCGGGCGCTACGCGCCCTCACGTCGTAATCCCTTCCTCCCCCGTCCATGGCCAACTTCACTCCGCTTGATTCTCGATTCCATGGCCAGCTTCACCCCGCTCAATTCTTGATTCCATGGCCAACTTCACCCTGCTCGATTCTCGATTCCATGGCCAACTTCATCCCGCTCGTTTCTCGATTCCATGGCCAACTTCATCCCGCTCGATTCTCGATTCCATGGCCAACTTAACCCCGCTCGATTCTTTATTCCATGGCCAACTTCACCCCGCTCGTTTTATTGTTCCATGGCCAACTTCACCCTGCTTAGTCTGTGGCCAACTTCAGGCCGTCTCGATTCTTGTACACGGGGGCGGGGGCGGGGGCGGGGGCGGCGGCGGCGGCGGTGGCGGTGGCGGTGGCGGTGGCGGTGGCGGCGAAATTTTTATATAACTAGGGGCCCGTGCGGCTCGGGCGCTACGCGCCCTCGCATCGTAAAGGTTCGCGTCTAACCCAAACCCCGACCCCCCGCCCGCCAGCTTCCCCAACCCCCTCCCCACCATCCCACGCCTCCCCCCTCCACACCCGGCAACCAACCGCTGAATTTGGCCATCCATGGCCAGCTTCACCCCGCTCAATTCTTGATTCCATGGCCAACTTCACCCTGCTCGATTCTCGATTCCATGGCCAACTTCATCCCGCTCGTTTCTCGATTCCATGGCCAACTTCATCCCGCTCGATTCTCGATTCCATGGCCAACTTCACCCCGCTCGTTTTATTGTTCCATGGCCAACTTCACCCTGCTTAGTCTGTGGCCAACTTCAGGCCGTCTCGATTCTTGTACACGGGGGCGGGGGCGGGGGCGGTGGCGGGGGCGGGGGCGGGGGCGGTGGCGGTGGCGGCGAAATTTTTATATAATATAGAGAGATATAGAGAGATATATCTATATTATATAAAATTATCGCCGCCACCACCGCCGCTGTGAACAAGAATCGAGGCCATGACCAACTTCACCCCGCTCGAGTCTCGATTCCATGGCCAACTTCACCCCGCTCGGTTCTAGGTTTGGGTTTGGAGGTTTGGGTTTGAAGGTGTCGGTTACGATGGGAGGGCGCGTAGCGCCCGAGACGCACGGACCCCTAGTATATATAAATATATATATGGAGATTGGCTGCAACTCTAACCTCTTTGCACGCACCGGTTGTATTGTTGTCGGTGATTCAGGTGATTTTGTGACCGTTTACGACGATTATCTACAAATGGGGTGACACAATATTCGGTGCTAGCACGGCATTGACAGTGGACAGTTTATTTCTCAAAAAGTGCAACATGCGATGTTGCCAAGTGTACCCAACTACTTCGCGGCAGTCTGTCTTCTGCTATGTATTAACTTTTTCATCGAGATTATCTTAAAAATTCTATTCGAATAATTTGAGGACTCTATATTTTTATAATCCCGTTAAAATCTTCAGGTTCTAATTTACAAGTAGCAACTTTAATATTAATACTATCAAATCGATACAGTAATGAATTCGGTAATGATAATGCCGACGGAACGGGTTTCACATAAATCGACGGGTTAATTTTTCGATTTTTAATCTCATATTCCTTGATGGAATCTTCGATAAGGTATCCCAAGTTTTCATTAAACAGAAGTGTTACGTTCTGCGACTTCCGGGATTTCTCTTTGATATTGATTTTTCCCATATCGGGCAATTCTCGAGGAAAATACGCAAGGAAAAAGAACACGGTCGAGACAAGGGTTTACTCTTACGGTGTGGCCATATTCACACCAATTTTCTGCCTCTCAAATTACGGGCCATGAGGACAACGTCGTCGCCTAGTTAATCACGCATCAACTCGGACCATTTGAGAAGAGTTCCAAGCGTTATCGTTATGAAGTCTAAATAAAACAATCTCCATCATCGGTGCGACAAAACATCCACCGGAGATATGGGACTCCGCGAAAAATATCCATAGGGCCTCTGTGGGGCCAAGCGACACTCGAACGTTGAAATCTTTAGGAGCGCATGGCACTCACACCAGCCTAGCGCAATGCTGAGATCCTCACGCACACTAGAGTGCAGCTACACCATCGCCATCATATACGAGACGGCGAGGAATTATATTAGTACGTACGATCAGTGGTTCTTCTTTTCTATTTTTATTGGCGTAATAATTAAGAGATCGCAAAAGTTCGCAAAATAGGACGTTAATATAAATTCAATCTTAGAATCGAGCATGGAAAATATCGGTTGGGTCAGATCATGCGAAATATAAAGTAAGATTATTTTAACACGGAATAACATAAGGGAAAAGTTTTTCTTGAGAAAATAGAATTTCGGCGACTAAAGATTTTAACGAAAGACAGACGTTGCAATAGTTTATTAGGGTATGAAAAAGGGAAAATACAAAAAATGACATATAGAAAAAAGACGAAAGAAAAGAACACCACTGTCTCTCGGAAGGTCACACACGTGGCCCATAGCAAAATTAGTCATTCTGCGTACAGAGAGAAAAATTATTAAACATTGCAGTGCAACCCGATATGTCATGTATACAAAAATCGTTTCATCGCTCTGTCGGGAGATTTTTAGTCGAAGAAATGCTATCGGCATATAGCAAACATCCGGAGGTAATAAATTTGTCAAGCCAGAAAAAAATAAAACCATGCGAGAAGAAATTGAGATGACGCTGGGAAAGATAGTCTGAATCCAAGGGTCTGAGGAAATTTCCTTGCGTCCCGCGGACCGTTCGAGGCCCGCTACCCCCTTGAATCGATTCGTTCTATCTCGCACAATGAGTCGTTGCAGGGACGCACGTCATATATGGGCACAAAAAAGATATTCACCAAGCATTGCTCAAGATTCAAAGTTATTAAGCTCAAGAGAAATTTTAACTTAAGAGGAGGCTAAATACCATTTTTATTCAGTCCCTACATTATCGACGTATCATCGGCATCCGGTCTTTCTCCGATAACCGTGGATGAAAATTAATTACATTTTGACAATTAAGAGGGGGATAAATTAATTAACAATTAATTGTCAGTAGAGAGGCTAAAATGCGTTACAGCTAATGCCAACGAACTCATTCGAGCCCCCTCAATATTATAGGTTACTCGTCAGAATCCATGGTGCTGCCCTCACTCGCACGTCTGTGAACTACATTTTGCCATGTCGTTTTTCAATAAAACTACAATTTATCGATATTTATCTCTTGATGCGCCATCCAAACTTATGGCGTGTCATTTTGATAAAATAATGTCGAAAACGTCGTGATATTTGTATCGTGGCTTCATGGAGCCTCACTCTGGGTTTTACCCGAAATGCAGTAAAAGTTTGATAATTTAAGTTTTTCAATTACAGTTTCTTGGTGGTAAATGAATCTGTACATTTTTTTTTGTTTTTCGAAATTTTTTTAGTGAGGCTCCATTCCTGCGATTGTTCTGATGATGTTAAAATTTTATTCAATTTCATCCATTTATATAAGAGCAAGTTTGGATGGCAATTTCGAGGTGTTAGTGTCGGTATTTAGACTCCTTTTAAAGCAGGCGTACGAATTATGCTAATTATAAGTAGCCTGTGTATGAATGAATGATTTATTTTAGGGTAAACAATAGGAAAATCACTAAGGAAGAAAATTTGAATTAGCAAAAATAATATTCAAAAATAAAAACAAAAATAGAATTATTCCATTTGTTATGAAACCAAAACAGTTTCTAATATTTCAAACCAAGATACACTTCTTTCAAAAACTCAAAACTTCAAATTCAAAATTTAAATTTCAAAATCCAAATTTTCTTTCAAATAACAAACAAATTCAATCTCAGGAAAACGATTTTGAAAACTGAAATAAATTCCGAAAAGAATGTTAAAATTGAAAAGCTTGGTAATTGAATTATTCTCAAGTGTACAATCATACAATATTGAAATAATTATTTTACCAAATCAATTCGGAGATTTCAATTCATGTTGTTCAAACAATTTAACATCGCAAATTATAAAAAGTCAAAACATTTACAAGATCAATTTTATTAAGACATTTTAATCAATAGAAATTAATTAAAATCAATTTAACCAATGCGCAAATTATGATTATGAAATTATAAAAGCTGTGAAATTCTTCCAAATTGATCAGAATAAATTATTTAAGAAATCAAGTAAAATCATCGATATGGCAAAACCAGAAATTCACTTAATAATTTGCAATTAATGAATTATTAATTAAAAGACCCTTTCTTGCGAGAAGGCGATGGGAGAAGTTCGAAAGAGCAGGGGAAATACAGTGCAGTAGAGCAGAGGAGCAGTAGGAAGAATGAAAATTGTCATAAGAAAGAAAGAGAGCCAGCCATAGTCAAAAAGCAAACCAATCGGAAGTACTGTAGAGCGAGAAAGTATGTGAGAGCATGCAAGAGCGAAAGAGAACGAGAAGGACGGTCGAAGCCTCCGTGGTGGGGCCTGAGCGCAGCGAGAGCCCAAGCGAGGGCGGGAGTAAGAGAGAAAGAAGATGATAGAAAGAGACCCCTCGACTCCTCTCTGCACATAGAAAATTTGCGTAAAACTGCAAGATCTGAGTCGCGAATTGTTTCAAAAGATACCGATTGTAAAAGTATGGAAGTATGAGTGAAATTTAAGATAAATTCAAGTTTAATTATCGATTAATTATTAGAAAATTAGAATGACCAGCGAGGTAGAGGGGAGCTCTAAGACGTGCATCGCCTTAGGAGTCAAGGGACGATTTGCCCCTTCCCAAAATTAAGCTGGACCATGAGTATAAAAGCGCGAGGCGCAACGCCTAATTAGTTCATTCGTTATAAAAAAATTCACGGTCTAACATCGTCCACGACACTCGTCGTCAAAGCTTCATTGATTTTCGAAAGTTCACTGCGTAACATCGTCCACGACACTCGTCTTCAAAATTTATTAAATTCAATTTTTGAAAGATTTTGATCAACTCTTAACAGTGCGAATTTTTCCGAAAATTAAAATTTAACTTTTTCGCGTATTTTTAATTCTTAAATTGTATCAATATTATAGTTACTTCGTTTTAATCATTAATCGCTTTAAATAGACATTGTGCGTGATTTATCAACATCATTGACACTATTATTCCGCCTACGTTATTCTCCATATTACATATTAGCGATAAAACGATTTTTGTGAATTATATGTAATTCTTGGTGATAATAAAGCAAAACTGTGCAACGAAATACATACACACGCGCATTCAAATCTACTTGGAAAACTTTATTGTGCTGTGTCTTGACATTTTCACCACCGTCTACATCCTGCGTTTCACCGATTTCGCCTATTCATCCAACGTCTGGTTGATTCTGGTCACCCTGGTCATCTGTACCTATCGTTCGTAGTCATTTATCCAGCAGTCGCTTAGTTTCACCATCACCTCCGATTCAATTTTATTCAAATACTCATCAAAAAGGTAAGTAAACAAAAATGGATTTGAGATTACAAAATTCGAATTGCGAGAAAACATTTTCTTGACATTCCACGAGAAGGAATCCACAATTGACTGTTCATTCATCTTATTGATTTGGGAGATAACGTCAAAAATAAATTCCATTCGTTTCAACTTGTTTGAATTTTGTGGTGCGCAATTTGAAGTAGTCGTTGTATTCTTCTCGACACCCGTTACGTTCCATTCACACTGCATCCTCCGCGTTGTATACAGGGTCTCCCTTATTTCAGTGTAATATCGTGTTAAAGTAAAAATTCGGAATTTCAAATTTACGAATTTTGATCGCAAATCATTTTTCACAATTAAATCCTTACATTCACAAACTCTAGGCCCCCGGCGAATCAGTTGTTGGTACAGGCTCGCATACCAGCCAACAGCTGTTATCAAAAGGCCCCTAGAGTTACACGAAAAACATTCATAAACAAATCCGAAGGTTCTGGTGGGTTAGATCAGCTGACACAGGCTACTTTGCCCGTCAGTGACTAACCACGAAGGTGATTCCCAAGGATTACACACAAGCTTTGAGACCCGGAACACACAGTCGCCGGTACAGGCTGCCATACCGGCCGATGACTGCTGATGTGAAACCTCTCAGAGCAACATTTACACTTCCCAGATCGACCTTTACGTTTCTGCCATCAGCAATGTTCGTTAATAATTTATCACAGGTCTGATATAGCTCTCAAAATTTTCTAATTTATTTCCGCTTTTATTTTTCATTATAATTTAAGCCGCGAGATGTTTTGCCAACATTTATAAATCGTTCATATGCGAAATCATTCTTGGTTGAGGTAATAACTTCTAACTCGTAAATTTCAAAATATTAAAATTACGTGCCTATCTTTTCCGTTACAATAAACACCAAGAATCAGTTCCATTCACTATTCATAGTTAGTTAACGCGACTAGTCAACGCAACTGACTTGATTAGTCGGTCTTACTAATCAAATAGTATTCAGGAGGGTAAGGGATGGACGGCGAATAGGCACGGTAGCCAACTATACGATCATATCGGCAGACTTGTCGGTACCCTAAAAATCCGCCAGGTGGCTTCCTCTCGCACAAAAGAACTTTCCTCAGAACGCTTATAATCTTTCAATTTCGTTTATGTTTGATATCCTTAATTTTTAGTATGGATATTTAATACTTTGCGGCGAAACACAAGATGTTCGAAGACGAAATGGATTCCCATAGAAAAGGGTCTTTTTTCTTTACCTTCTCTTAAAGAAAAGACGAAGCTTTACGAAATTGTAAAATTCATATGCGTCGCGACATTCAAAGATTGAAATATTTAAAAATACTGTGTAGATACTGTAGATATATGAACAAATTTATAATAAACCACCAGGAAATAGTTGACACAACCATTTCACTCGTGGTTGGCCGAACTAAAAAGTCAGTTGGTCTTGCATTTATGAACCAGCCATATAAAAATCGTTGATCCAACCAACTTCTCGTCTGGCGCTCAGAGGACTAAGATAGTTAATCGAGTCAACTATTTTTTTTTGTGATCACAGATAAGTCGTGTGTCCGTGCAATGAACGAGTAAAACTCGCAAAGATTGGAGAGTATACCTGGTCTTCAGCTCGCTCGCGATTCGCTTGCAAATCTCTTGCAAAACTGCAATCTCTTACACATAATGAACTCTCTTCTCCGCGGTATGTGAATCTTTTTCAATATTCGTGGTTCAAAAATAATTACATAACCGAAAAACCAGAATATTTCGAAAATTCTGTTAAATTCGGTTTCGGTCGATCAAAAACACACTGTGAAATGCCCAGTTGTAATCATACAGCAGTTATAAGATGTGCATGGTGCAAAAAGTCTTTGTGTTTAAAGCATTTTTTGGATGACTACCATTATTGCACGACGGTTGAGCCACAATTGCCGATAATTGTAATAGTAATGAAAAATAAAATTTAATTGGATGATTGAATAACATAAATTTGATATTTCTTATGGTGATATACAGACTCGCTTAGGCAATCAATAGGATTATCAAATAAAATTAAAGAACACATTTCAAGAGTGTTAATTTACTTATATCTTTTTATATGAAAGTTGAAAATTTTTATTAAAATAGATAATTGAAAAAAAATAGTGTTAAAGATTAAATATCTCTTTCATTTATAAAGTAAAATATTCCCTACCGGGTACCGGATCTATTACTTGAGTAATAATTATTGGGATCATATATGTATTGTTAATGCGCATCATTGTTCTAAGATATACTAAATCAGCGTTTACGCTAATGCGGAAAATATGATTTTAGATCGACGTGTAAAATAACAAGGATAGTATTCTGACATGAAAATACAAGTACCGGTGAGTAAGGGGTAACTCATCCCCTCTCCCCCTAAAGCTTAATGCAAGTGTACGCAAACATAAAATTCATATTGCCGAGTATTAACTGGCCGCAGTTTCAACGTAATAGATGGTGAAATGTTGAAAAACTTGAATGAAAAAAAAACCAGTGGGGCTGGTTTTCACCTTAGACACACGTAATAATTGCGTGACATGTGAAAAACGTCAATTTGGAGTTTATATAAAAATATTTCGAATCACCAGACACATTTAAATTCAGGAAAGACAGAGGCGATAAGGAAATTCGAGTAATTTAGCCCCCCCCCCCCCTCTTTAAGCTTGCTGTCCCCCCTCTTTAAGCTTGCTGAGGGATCGCAATGGAGGAGGTTACTGCCTAATCAGCCTCCGGTAGACGTGCTTGAGTTTACTCGCATTGCTACCGGGGGCTTAGGTTAGTTACCGACTGTATTAGTGAAGGTTTTCTAAAGTTTCCCTTCGCTCTCAGCAGTATTGCGATACAGTAAGAAAAGGGGTAAGGCGTGGGCTGTAGTCCGTCCCTACTGGGGGGGAAAGAGGAAAAGCCTCGTTATATACGTTGGAACCATAGATATTATTTATTTTAGTTTCGAATGCTCTAGAACATCCATGAGTTTCAACAAAATCGGAGGGGACCCGTAAGTGATATTCCTTGCAAGACAAACAATTGTACGATAGCTGTATTTTCAACACATTTTATCTGCATTAAGAGAATTGTCTTTAATAAACCTAAACTTATTTTTTTATAGAAAAGTTGTCAAATCCAATTTAATTTTATTGTAAATCTAGATTTCGGCATTGGTATCATAAAAGCAATCGATTATGTGAGCGGCCGAGTGGATTATAATTTGGTTGTAGAAGAATCGGCTTCGATTCGGCCAGTGAATGATTCTAGATGTAGGTGGAATAAATGTTTTCACGTATTTACGTTTCGATCCTTGGTTCGGATCCTCTTCAGGAAATTGATTTACTCTATGAACATTTTAACAAGTTTTGAGATATATATAATATGTTATATGTGGTATGATTTGCGTTGTATTAATCGTTTAATGGGTTACTGATTTTTAGGTTATGTAAACTGTCATAGTAACTAACCTGAAATTGATCGATCGTTCTAATTTTATTTTTAAGTGTTTTGAAGATGATCTTATGGAATTTATCGATGAGAGACAATAACTATGTCCTATGAAAGAATCAGTAGATTGATTCGGTGAGGATTTTATTTGATTTCGCAAAAGATCGTTTTTTGTCGATCTTTGTTATCTGTGGAAATTTATCGTTTTATTGATGTTTTGGTGTATGAGAATAACTTATTTTGGATTCTAGATGTTATATTTACCAATTAAAATTATAGAATTTGATATCTTCAAAAACCCATGTCGGAATTAGCGATATTAATTGAACTACATTATTTGTCGTGTGATCACAGATTGTTCGAGAGATATACTAAGTGGCGTCTGAATTATGGCGAGGAGAGAGGGGTATGAATATTCGTTGAGGTAGTGCCGTGTCAAAGGATTTATGATTATGTGCATAATGAGATGTATTGAGTGACTTTGAGATTTATTTGTTTGGAGTTATATTCGAAGCTCTGTCGGTAATTAAAATAGATGTGAGTGAGGTGAGTTGTTGTGAGTGCGTTAAGTGAAGATGGGTGTATGCGATGTGTATAAGTAAAATGAGAGTGTATGCGATGTCAATAGATAAAATGAATGTGTTTGCGATGTCAATAGATAAAATTCGGTGGTTACATTATTGCGTCATATGCGATGTCAATGAATAAGTAAAATAAGTGTGTATGCAATGTCAATAGATAAAATGAGTGTGTTTGCGATGTCAATAGATAAAATTTGGTAGTTGCATTATTATGTTATGTGCAATATCAATGAATAATATTTGTGGTTATATTATTGTGTTGTATATGCTACTTAGTTTTTGAATATCAGTTCTGGAATTTATTCCATTCGAGTGTGCCTCAATTTGAATCATTTCTAAGATCAATCTCTTTTTTAGCCAACTTTCATTGTTTAAGATTCTTACATAATCAAATTTGAAGTCGTGTTTTAGTTCTATTGCATTTGTTTCAAGAGCTGTCTGTTGTGTAGTCGTGTGTTTTAAACTATTTTTGTGCTCATTGATTCTGGTTTTCAGGTATCTTTTGGCTTATCCTATGTATACTGAGTTACAGTCTTTGCTATCATTATTTTGTAAATGATGTTTGAATTGTTAAGATTTTCAATTTTGTCCTTGGTAAAACCAATGATAGATAGAATGTTGTGTTTATTGTTTGTGACTAATGTTATGTTGTATTGCTGGAATAGACGGAGTAAATGGTGGTGAATGTTCTTTATATTATATGGTAGATTCATTAGTCTGGAGGAATCGAAATCATTATTGTTCTTTGATTATGTGTTGATTATAGATAGTCTTTGTCTTATTGTTTTTTCAGTGAAGGATATGGGATGGCAATTTCGTGTCATACTGTTTTTTATAAGTTCTAGGTTTTTTTGATGAAGGGATGGTTTAGATAGTTTTATTGCTCTGTCAACTAATATGGAAATTATTCATTTTTTTTGGCTGAGTTGATGGTGTGAGAAGAAATTAATAAATCTCCCAGACCAAGTTGGTTTTCTGCACCAATTTGTGATAATCGAATTTTCTTCTCGAATTAAAAGTAAGGTAAATGTCCCAATACCCGACCACGTCCCAGTGCCCGACCACTTGAACCAATATATCAGCAAGTTAAGCGTTCACTCAAGAGAAATCTCAAACTGTGAATTGATTTAATATCCAGGATTCATAATCTACGTATATGACACTACTTTTAATAGTTCAAAAATCGTCGGTAAATTAATTTTGGATCAATATGACGGTACGCGTACCATTTGGGGCACGGAAGCCATTATCTAAGCTGAAGTACTGAGGAATTGCGATATCTTATTGAAACAATATCGAAGTGGTTGTTATTGTTTTCAAACTGAGCCTTAGCTGTTTCATTGGGAAAGATACCACTCATTTGAACATGTTGTCTCAATTAGCCAAAAATGCATTTTAAGTACTTAATTTCCATGTCCGGTTATTGGTACATACGCAATGTATCTTGTACCGATAACCGACTATGTGTCCGGATATCGGTACTTGCTCGCGACTATGTTCAGTCCTAGCAACCGGACATTTGCCGACATGTATATGATTCGTGCATAACCTCAAAATTTCGGTGACACATGCTCTGAGCAGCGACGCATTTTTCTCAATTCGCCCCCCCCCCTCCCTTCCCCCCACCATAGAGATGAGTGGTCGGTTATAGGGTCATAATGTGTGGTTGGATATTGGGTCATATAGAAAAACGGGTGGTCGGGTACTGGTACTTTTACGAATCAAAAGTATGTCTAAGAACGGAATTTCGTTTTTTTTTCTATTTCTGTCGTAAATTGTAATTTTGAGTGATAAGAGTTGAAGATTTTTAGAGTTGAATCAATTTTGTTGGTCGGAAGAGCCATGATAATGTCATCGACGTATCTTTTATAAAAAGGTAATGTACATTTTTATTTTTCTAAGCAATTTGTCTCCAAGTCGATCATAACTATGTTTGAGAGTATAGGAGCGAGAGGTGAGCCTATTGGTAAACCAAAGATTTGTTGATACATGTGTCTATAGTTTTAATTATTTCGTTTAGTGGGAATTTTTCTGAAAATAAACTTGATTTTTTTTATGGCTTTGAATAACGAGTTCTAATGGGTTGTTTGTGTAGAGAGATACGACATCGAAAGAGACTAGTTTGTAGTCAGTAGACATGATGATATTCAAAGTTAAGTTTTTAAAGGAGAAGCTGTCTTTTATGTGTAAGTTGGTTGTATTTATTAATTTAGAAAGTTTGGTTTGGATAAAGTCGGCTAATTTATATGTAGGACTATTGATTGATGATACTATTGGACGAAGTGGGAAATTTTGTTTATACATTTTTGGAAGGCAATATAGGCGAGACAAATTGGAATTTTCTGCTTTTAGATGTTTATGTATCATTTCGTCGACCATTTTTAATTTTCTCCATCTCAAAAAAATGTTCCTTGTGCCTTTTCGTTGACTGATGATGGGGTTTTTGTTTGTTAGTTTACAGGTGGATTTAATGAAAACAGTACGCATTACAAAAATCATCAGGAAAGAAAAAACCAACACAAGTCATCAATTTCTTAAATTCAAGTATCACAAATAATCAACACGACACAAAGAATAACCACATCAAGAACTCACAAAATAACATAAAACCAACCACTACAACCAATAAAATGAAAGAATGGTTCATCAACCTATCAAACACCGACAGTCCAACACACATTTCTACATTTTTATCTCGAGGAGAAAAAAAATTTCGCTTTCCCTATCTCAAACCTACAGACATCAAAACATACATCCACAAATCAATCGCAGAATTAAAATCAAAAATAGAATTTCTACTCAATACACCGACACAAACTAAAATCAGACCAAAATTTACCATAATTCTCGATAAAATAAATATATCTGTGAGTAAGTTGTAGTTTTTTGCTATATAGTCTGATTTGTTTAGTATATCTGTTGAATTTCCTTTATCTGCACGTGTGATTAGTAGTTGAGGGTTGTGTTTGAGAAAGAGCGAATAGTCACGGATAATTTTGTTGGTGTTGAGAAAAGGAATAGGTATATTTATTTTATCGAGAATTTTGGTAAATTTTGTTCTGATTTCAGTTTGTGTCGATGTATTGAGAAGAAAGTCTATTTTTGATTCGAATTCTGCGATTGATTTGTGGATGTATGTTTTGATGTCTGTCGGTTTGAGATAGGAAAAGCGAAATTGTTCTCCTAGAGATAAAAAGGTAGAAATGTGTGTTGGAATGTCTGTGTTCGATAGGTTGATGAGCTATTCTTTCATTTTATTGGTTGCAGTGGTTGGTTTCATGTTATTTTGTGAGTTATTGATGTGGTTATTGTTTGTGTCATGTTGATTATTTGTGATGGTTGAACCGGTACTCTGGTGTAGTGGCTAGCGTGCTCGCCTCTAAACCAGAGCATCGGGAGGTCCTGGGTTCGATTCCCTGTGCCGTAGTTTCGTCGAGAAATAAAAATATGGGCGTGACAAGCTCCAGATATATATATGTGGCATACACAAGTACTCGTACAGGTGTGAGTCACATGTATATAGCTGTAGTCCATGTTTACAATTTCCCGACGAAACGTGACGTAGCTCCGGCATCGGAAAGCGAACTCAGGACCGGCTATAGTGACACAGGTTTTCCGCAATTTCCCTGTGTCTATGGAAATTAATTTCCATAGCAAATGCGCTATAGAGGGGGAAGTCTGATGCGGCCGCATGGGGATCTGGTTACTGATCCGGACCAGATCCTCAGGGGGGACTGGCTACTGACCCGGGCCGACCCTGTAATAGGCGAAAGCCTCGAAACGGGGGGAAATGCACAATAAAAAAAAATATATATATATTTGTGATGGTTGAATTTAAGAAATTGATGACTTGTGTTGGCTGTTTTCTTTCTTGATGATTTTTGTAATGCGTACTGTTTTTATTAAATCCACCGATAAACTAACAAACAAAAAGCCTATCAATAGTCTACAAAAAGGCATAAACAATATTCTTTTGAGATGGAGAAAATAAAAAATTATCGACGAAATGACACATAAACATCTATGAGCAGAAAATTGCAATTTGTCTCGCCTATATTGCCTTCCGAAAATTCATAAACGAAATTTCCCACTTCGACCAATAGTATCATTAATCAATAGTCCTACACATAAATTAGCCGACTTTATCCAAACCAAACTTTCTAAACTAATAAATACAACCAACTCACACATAAAAGACAGCTTCTCCTTTAAAAACTTAACTTTGAATATCATCATCCCTACTAACTACAAATTAGTCTCTTTCGATGTCGTATCTCTCTACACAAACATTCCATTAGAACACGTTATTCAAAGCCTTCAAAAAAGATCGAGTTTATTTTCAGAAAAATCCCCACTAAACGAAATAATTAAAACTATAGAATTTATCATGTTTTCAACCTATTTTACCTTTCAAGACAAAATAGATCAACAAATCTTTGGCTTACCAATGGGCTCACCTCTCGCTCCTATACTTTCAAACATAGTTATGATCGACTTAGAGACAAATTGCTTGGAAAAATTAAAATTTACATTACCCTTAAATAAAAGATACGTCGATGACATTATCATGGTTCTTCCGACCAACAAAATTGATTCAACTCTAAAAATCTTCAACTCTTATCACTCAAAATTACAATTTACAACGGAAATAGAAAAAAATAACGAAATTCCGTTCTTAGACATACTTTTAATTCGAAAAGAAAATTCAATTATCACAAATTGATACAGAAAACCAACTTGGTCTGAGAGATTCATTAATTTCTTCTCACACCACCCACTCAGCTAAAAAAATTAATCATTTCCATGTTAGTTGACAGAGCAATAAAACTATCTCAACCATGCCTTCATCAAAAAAACGTAGAACTTATAAAAAACAGTATGACACGAAATTGCTATCCCATATCTTTCACTGAAAAAACAATAAGACAAAGACGTTCTATAATCAACACACAATCAAATATCAATAATGATTTCGATTCCTCCAGACTAATAAATCTACCATACACAAAGAATATTCACCACCATTACTCCATCCAATTACTCCGTCTTTTCCAACAATACAACATAACGGTAGTCACAAACAATAAACACAACAATCTATCTATCATTGGTTTTACCAAGGACAAAATTGAAAATCTAAACAATTCAAACATCATTTACAAAATAATGACTGCAAAGACTGTAACTCAGTATACATAGGATAAGCCAAAAGATACCTGAAAACCAGAATCAATGAGCACAAAAATAGTTTAAAACACACGACTACACAACAGACAGCTCTTGAAACAAATGCAATAGAACTAAAACACGACTTAAAATTTGATGATGTAAAAATCTTAAACAATGAAAGTTGGCTAAAAAAGAGATTGATCTTAGAAATGATATAAATTAAGGCACACTTAAATGGAATAAATTTCAGAATTGACATTCAAAAACTAAATAGCATAGTATGTAACACAATAATATAACCACCAAATATTATTCATTGATATCGCACATAACATGATAATGTAACCACCGAATTTTATCTATTGACATCGCAAACATACTTATTTTATCTATTGACATCGCATGCACACTTGATTTACTTATTCATTGACATCGCATATAACGCAATAATGTAACCACCGAATTTTATCTATTGACATCGCAAACACATTCATTTTATCTATTGACATCGCATACACTCTCATTTTACTTATAGACATCGCATACACCCATCTTCACTCAACGCACTCACAACATCTCACCTCACTGACATCTATTTTAATTACCGACAGAGCTTCGAATATAGCTCCAGACAAATAAATCTCAAAGTCACTCAATACGTCTCATTATACACATAATCATAAATCCTTTGATACGGCACTACCTCAACGAATATTCATACCCCCCTCTCCTTGCCAAAATTCAGACGCCACTTAGTATATCTCTCGAACAATCTGAGATCACACGACAAATAATGTAGTGAAATTTATATCGCTAATTTCGACGTGGGTTTTCGAAGATATTAAATTCTAAAAATTTAATTGGTAAATATAACATCTAGAATCCAAAAGAAGTAATTTTCATACACCTAAACATCAATAAAACGATAAATTTTTACAGATAACAAAGATCGACAAAAAACGATCTTTTGCGAAATCAAATAAAATCCACACAGAATCAATCTACTGATTCTTCTATAGGACATATTTATTGTCTCTCATCGATCAATTCCACAAGATCATTTTCAAAATACCCAAAAATGAAATTAGAACGCTCGATTAAATTCAGGTTAGTTATTAGGACAGTTTACATAACCTAAAAATCTGTAAGCCATTAAACGATTACTACAACGCAAACCATACCACATGTAACATATAATATATATCTAAAAACTTGTTAAAATGTTCATAGAGTAAATCAATTTTCTGAATAGGATCCGGACCAAGGATCGAAACGTAAATACATGAAAACATCTATTCCACATACATCTGGAATCATCCACTGGCCGAATCGAAGTCGATTCTTCTACAACCAAATTGGTATCATAAGATTAATTTTTGCAAATAAACCAATTTCATTCGTTTAATTATTTTGTATTAGTACGTACTATATAGCAAGAAACGTAGACGATATTTCAATAAAATTTTAGGATATCTAAATAATGTGCATCACGCCAATGATTTGACGATATATTTTAGTGCGATTTTTTACCCTGTTCCGCGGTGATCTGACACCAGTCAAAAATACTGTCTCCATTTATCTGTTTGAACGATCGTGAATCGTCTTCCCTTTTCCGCATACTCACGAAACATACGTATCTCTGGTTGTTGGGCCACGGATATCCAATTGATTTCAACTCGTTGAAACATTTTTAATAACTGAATAACAATTATGTCGTGAAATTTCTTCGATGTTGAATAACTTTTAAATTATTATCACGATGCAACAGACCTTATCTGAATTCAAAGTAATGTTTGTTAACATAATGATGAAAAGTAAATTAATTATGGACGAAGGTGTACTTTCAGTGATGATATCAAATTGATCCCGGAATTTTACAGCGACTATAATCTGAACATCAAACGGAACCGCCTAAAAAAATATTATCTTTTATATCAAAAAGAAAGTTACACAACGATAAAAATCATGGACAGCGTTAGACGAACCTTCAATTGTAAACTTTTTACCTGAAATATAAACTGCAAAGCTCTGAGTAATATTATAAAAGCCAGTATGAGAAACTTTGAGCCCGGCAGTCCGTTCTTGTTGTTATGTTTTCCCGATCCCGCGTTGGACTTACCTCTACAAAACCCTAAGAGGTATACCCATCGGAGGAGAGGGCTGCGATTGCGCAAAGAAAAACTGCGGTGGTGTTGATAGGTGGATAGACATCTAAATCGCTTGTCAGAACACTGCGTGGAGAAGTGCGTGGACTGCGCTATTACCACACTTCAACCATGTATCGGCGTGGTTTGATATCCCACCTGCCGCGCATTTTCTCATAATTCTTTATCTTAGTGATTCCTACGATCGTTTATTTCGCCTGCACTACGTGATAGTCTGTTTTTAAATATATATTCAAAGCGTCGTAGAAGATAGATGTTTGCTATGGTAGAACAATCCAACACACGGGAAGTGTAATAAGTGTAATAATAACATAGAGGGTAAAAATATTAGTTGTGAATAGCGTATCAAATTATTCCGACACATGGTTGGAGGACGGTAATAGTTTTCTCCCCGCAAACAGTATTCTGACAACCAATTTAGATGTCTATCCACGTGTCGACACCACCCGTCGCTTGTCATCGCGTAATTGCACCTCTCCGCTCCGCTGCGTGTAGGTATTAGACATATTGTAGAGGCAACTCCAACGCACAGTCGGGAAAACGTCACTCAACACTACCAGACTGTCGGGCAATAATGCCAGATATTTTTCAGCAACCTTACTATAGATTCAATAAATTTCTCTTGTGCTGTGCAGGCCTATGGCCTTATCATAGTCGAGCTAAAAGGTTCCTCATACTGGCTTTTATAACATCAATTGCAACTGTGCAAATGACATCTCACGTAAAAAATTTCCAATTATATTTTCGTCTAACGCCGTCCATGATGTATATAGTTATGTTAGTTTTTCATGAGATAAAATATCAAATTTTTCGGGGTTGATTCGATCGAAACCCAGGTCCTAGCCGTTGTAAAATCTTGGAACTTTGATGTCATCACTGAGACTACACCACCGTTCATATTTATTCTAGGTTCCGCCATTTCAGTGATAATCTTGACTGTCAATTCTCGTAAGGTTGGTTGCATGATGATAATAATTTCAAAGTTAACTAATAATAGAGAATTTTCACAATGTAATTGTTATACAGTGTTTGAAAATGTTTCAACGTATTGAAATCGATTGGATATTTGTGGCTGAACAACCAGAGTTGCATATACTTCGACGGTATGTGGAAAATGGAAAACAATTCACGATTGTTTCTATAGGTAAATATATACAATATTCCTTTAAGGTGGTCGTCTAGTGTGAAGGCTGTTTTCGGGAATTTTTTTTTGACAAACCATTAAAATAAAATTATCTATGAATTGTGTATCATTTTTATTAATATTTAAACAAACGTGAATATATTAACTATAATAAGTGATACACCGCCCAACAGGAACACATATAAAAAACAAGGTACTCCACTGCTGCCATGATTCTGGCCGTTCTGCTTATCCGAAATAAAAAAACCAAACGCCATTCCAATTGTCAGACTTGAGGCTCTATCCGGAACCAAGATAAAGTCAGAATTCAAAAAAAAAATTTTTTTACGCTTCACAAAAAAAATTCAATTCTTTGAACTTTTTTAGGGTCTATTTAGCTGGTAAAAAGAAAACTAATGACGCAATCGTAATTACATTGATTCAAGTTGTAGATATATATGTACTAAAGATGCTGTAGTTATATATGTACTAAAGATGTAAAGATGCTATATATGTGTACTAAATGATGATGTGTACTAAAGATGCTGTGATGCGGAGCGGGCCCCGCGCTGTAACTTTTCAACGGCTTCGAATTTTTAAAAATCCTTTTACCCAAGTCTTCTGCACATGTTTTAGATGTGATTTATTTAAAAAATCGATTTTTTTGACCTGACACACTAGGCGACACCCATAATTTTGATTTTTATCAGATCACTCTAAAAAATTGTAATTAGTCGCACTGAAACCGATCGTCAAATTATTAGTGTGATGCACATTATAGATATCCCAAAGCGTTATTGCAATGTCGACTGTATTTCTTGATGCTACGTTCTGCCGCCAATACAACATTACGAAACGGTCAAAATATATTTAGCTGCACGATTTTGTCTGGTGATTGCGATAGTCCAAAACAGAAAAATCCGCCAAAATCTACATTAACAATAAAATTGTATTGGTTTCAACAACTTTTCGATTAAATATACAGTAATGGTCATTTCAAGTGGGCAGAGATAATTTTTGCTCGATTTTGGCGAGAATTTAACGGATTTTGAAAATTGACGGATGTGCAGTGGAGTAAATTTTGTTATCTTTCGGATGACACTAGTTGGAATGCAATCGGTCAAGAATTGGCCGAGTGCGAGGCGATGGAGTTAGGATATGCATATCGCGAATTCGTGAACACCTTAAAAAAAGGTATACGTGATTGCCGAATAGCTTTCTAACTGAAACCATTTGCAAGAGCAGTTCATGTCATTCAGGATTAAAAAAATACAAATGGGTCAACGCCAGTGGATGGTATAGCCCCAGGAAGTTGTAACGGTATTCCGACAATAACTTGCAAGTCCTTTGATCAATTGACCTGAACATATTCACAATCTTCGCAACGGAAGAGTCTTATGCCGAAAGTGTAAGTTGGTGCATTATTCAAAGGAAGTTTCAATAAACAAAACTTATGGTCTTCCAATACCGGAATCGACCAGTATCACCAGCGGGAAGCGGCAGAAAAATGGCATGGAAATGCCGGAATAAGAAAAAAAATCGCGTCTGGAATCGCAAGGCGATGCTCAATTGTTTTCGAACTCTCCCGCTGACTAGACGTTTTCTCACTAGAGTACTAAAATGACACTTTTATCTTTTAACAATTTTTTTCGATGACCATTATTTTTGCTGATCAGGGGAGATGCAGAAAAGAAACTTAAAAAAATCAATATTCATTGTGTTCTAATCGTACTGACTGCGCTCAAGCGTCATTTCTTTCGTTCAATAATTTCATTGATGACGATCAATTTTGCATTTAAATTTTCGCCCGTCTTGGAACCTGGGATATAAATTTTTCAAAATCAATAACTACCGTAGTTTTCATCGTACTGACTTTGCTAAATCGTCATTTTTATTTTTTTACTACTTTTTCAATTACCATAATTTTTGCATTTCTACTTCCGCTATTCGTAAGGGGGTATGCAGGGAAGACATTTAACAAAATCAATAACTACCGAGGTTTTCATCGTACTGACTTTGCTGAAGCGTCAATTTTATCTTTTTACCATTTTTGTGATTTTTCTTATACTGACTTTGCTAGAAAGTCATTTTTATCTTTCCATCATTTTTTTGAAGACCTCTCTTTTTGCATATCTATTTCTGCTATTCTTAAGAGGTTAAGCAGAAAAGATCTTTAAATTTTTATTCCGCATAATACTTTAAGAATAACGAAAATGGAAATATAAAAAGAATAATCAAAAATATACTAAAATGAAAAAAGTTATGCTTTAGCTAATCGTATGTTGGTACTTCGATAAACACGGTAGTTATTGATTTTTAAAAATTTCTTTTCCGTAAACTCCCGTAAGGTATTCATTTCGCAGAGGGCCGTATTTTGCCAACGCATGAGTAGGGCTTTTCTTAATCATGCGTGACTTGCACTGGCTCTCAAAAAAATGGGTTTTAGGGTGGGTTTTTCCAACCTCTGGGTAAGGTGTCGAGTAGCCTACTCGGTGGGTAAACTCCTAACTGCCGGTTTTACAGCACCCAGGTAACACTACTTGGCGTCTACTCGGAAGTTAATTTATACCATCCAAAAAGTACCGAATAAGCTATTTAGCCACTGGGTAAACGGGTAAAATGCAATGGTGGGGGTAAAAAGATGGTAGGAATTGTCTAAAATAACCTGATTCGCACTTGCATTGCTTGTAAACGGGTGAAAAGCAATAGTGGGGGTAGAAAGATGGTAGAAAATGTCTAACATAACCTGATTCGCACTTGCATTGCTTGTCGTGTTTTGACAACCGAACAAACTTTTTAAAAACCAAACGCCATTTCAATTGTTCAAACAAACTTTTTAGCGACAATGAACATAGAAAATTACCGTTATTCAGAGAAAAACACTTTTGTTTGCGTGTACATACACTGATGCGTAGAAATTATGTTATGTTTTTCTTAAACGGTTTACACGTGAACATAGCCATCAATACTTTTGGAAGTACGAAATTACCATATACATATCGTTGGGCAACTAACAGTGGGGTAAATAACGGTGGAAAAACGCTCACGCAGTTAACTGACGGGTAAGCTTTACTCGGCCGTTAGCTACCGGATACTTTACCTAGAGGTTGGAAAAACCCATCCATAATGGATTAATCCACCTAAACCCTAGCATATCAAACGAACGTGTGAAAATTGTGCAAAATTTATACCGTTGGGTTAATACAAACGACGATCGAAACCACCACAAAAACGACTGGATCCAAAATCGTCTAGGGTGGTTTTACAACAAAAAACCGCCGAAACCACCACAGCAACCACCGTTGCTGAAAAATTAAACTGTATCTAATTTATTTTCCGAGATTGTGGCTTTTGCAGTGGTTTTATCAGAATAAATTTTTCACAAAACCACCGTCGTTTTCATGTCGGTTTGTACGGCCGCACATTCTACTAGGGAAATTCATACAAAATTGAAAATGTCTCATAAATTGTGAACATTCATAAAATGTAAAATTTTCTCTTAAAATTGTTGATAAACGATATGGTAACGTCGCACTAGCGCCCCACGAAACTTTATACAAACACGGTCCTGCGAGTTACAAATGTAAACAATCTCATGCGTTAAAAGTTTAAAAAAAGTATCAAAGAAAACTATTCGAGTATTATTTTACGACGTGCAACTACGTGTAATAAAAGGTTTACAGTGCCGAGAGCCATTATTGAGTATGGGTATGTATGGATTAGCTGATCGTTTGCATGTACTGTGACCGAAATTCTAAGCACTGAAATATAAAATAAATTCAAAAATTCAACTTAATCAAAAGAACCAATTTACACCACGCTCACTCGACTCTGCCATAAAATCTTGTTCGCGGATCAGTTTATTCTTTTTCAAAGCGCCGTCCGCGACAATGCGGCCCGATCTTCTTAAGATGGAAGAAACGAGAAAATTGTTTTCTAGGCTAGCAACAGTTTTATTATTTGGTTGAGGGGCGGTTTGAAAAATGAAACAATAAATAATTCCCTCTGTGTTCTCGTTTTTCTATTTTATCTCAACAAATAACTTTATTCATGTCTTTCAGAAATCATTATACAAGATTTTCTAAATGTAAATTTTACAAAAAGATTTTTTCAAATTAGAGGTCGCAAGACTCGACCTTGACTCGATACACAAGACAAAATTTTATTCCCCCTACTAAAATTCTCGAAAGCTACTTGGTTCACCCTCTCGAATTTATCTAACGCTTTGAAAAATTCTATTTTATTTTATTTGAACGAATTCACGTAATTTTATTCCGTGTCAACAAAAGATACAAAAAAAAGGAGGAGAAAAACTAACTAATTGTTCCGATTTTATTCGGGCGATCCTATTGACCTCGACAGTTCGAGTCGCGAACCGTCCAACGCTCGTTCCGCAAAAAGGAAAAGATTCATTAAACCTACTCTTACGATCAAATGGCCGAAACTCGAGAGTTGGCCTGGAAAATTATTACTCAATACGGTCCCAACGAAAGGAAAAATCTTACAATTGAATCTCCTGTCCACGATATTTCACGATATACCCGAGATTTCTTACAAAAAAAAAAAGAACGTAACGACACGGCAAAACTCTCGCGCTTCGGCGAGCCGTACGATTCGCACACTTTCGACTATCCGAGGAGCAATTATTTTCTCGGAAAATTCGATGTTATATCTCACGTACGCGATCTAAGATGTTTCACCGCGCGACAATGCAAAAATTCGACAATCCTCGGATCCACTGAATGGGAGCGACAGTAATATATTCGTTGCAAAAATGAGGATTTTTCTCACGAGGATAGTTTAATACCATTCAAGATTTTATAGCGAGAGATCAAGGGACTCGCCGGTTCGAAGCAGACTCCCACGTAAATTTTCGATGGATTATTCGATCTCCAATAGATTCGATCCTCTTTTCTCTCTTTGTTCTTTTGTTCTTTCTTTCCTCGACACTTTCGCACGCTATCGCTGTCGCCACGAGAGTCCTGACTCCGTGAATCCCCGAATCTCTCGCGACGCTCTTATTAACCTCCACTACTTCTAGCTCCTAATATCTTGCCCCGATACCTGGCGCCACGCTGACTGACCAGCGTGAGACGGAAAATTATGCTCTTTACGCGCGAATTATGAATGCTAATTTGGCGCGCGCTTACGTAACTTTCCTAACCGTTAAATAATACGATATTAGTTGCGCTCGGATGGTATTGCGCCTTGCGTGTATAATGTCGGTAAAGTTACGAACGTTCTGACAAAAAAATGGAATTCCGATATTTTAAGAAAGTTATAACTTCTGTGACATGGAAAAATATTATAATAATATAAATATTAAAGGTTGCCAGGGAGAGCAGTGGCCAAGTGGTTAGAGCGCGGGTCTCCTAATCCGCGGGACCCGGGTTCGAGCCCCGGCGACACCGCTGAAAAGTATTCCAATTTTTCAAGTGTTGTTTATCAGCTGCTGTTTGGAAGAGACTGTTATTCTGGGGTGAGGTGACCGTGAGGGAAATCTGAGGAGGATTCCGAAAATGAAGCAGCCGGAAAGAACATGAAAAAGAAACTCGAAGAACACACTTAATTGGGAAAAATAATAACGATGAATATTTATTGTTATTAATATAATGTGTAAGCGTGAGGTCCGTATATAAAAATAGTCGAATAAAATATTCACACGCGGGCACAATGGCGGCACGTGTGCGAAGTGGCCAGAAAAGTCCTTAGAAAATGTCTTTCAGAATTCACCGAATTTAAACCCAAAATCGTGGAAATTAACGCGGGCGTAAATCGCGTCAACTCGTTGATTCGAAGTAGAATAATAACCGGGAAGAGAACCGTGAAATCAACCGAAAGCGAAGAGCACGAAAATCTGTTATAATGGCGATGCGTAACTCGCGAAAATCCGTACAGAAGTGAAGAAGAAGCCGGAAATCGATGAAAGTGTCGTTAAGAAGAGATGCTCACAGAGTTCAAGCGAGTGACTGGCCAGGAGGTGCTGACCTCTCGCGTAAACTCTCGGAGCTCGACCTTTCCGAAACATTCTCCCCGCCTTCGGCGACTGTTGTCGTCGAAGAGTCCACAGGAAGAACCGCCAGTTTTGAAATTGGTCTCTTGAAGATTGAAGTAGCCGTTCGAGCCAACGGCTATCTTGAAGGAGAAAGTCGCTGGTCAGTGATAAGTACGAGCGAGCCGACTTTTATCTCATTTGACGAGTGCCTCCACTTTGAGACAGAGAGGCTCCGTTGAAGATACTCTGAAGACCATCGTTGTCAGAAGTGTTGAAGTTTGGCTTGAAGAAATTGCCACCTTGAAAGTCGATTCTCCGAAAGTGAAGTCAGCGATGGCTCTGGCAAGGTGGTTAATGCCTCGCCAATGAGGAAGTGGCCAGGTGTTAGCGGTGAAGTGTCCTCAGGGTCGTCTGACAACGGACAAAGAGGCCTTGAATTCAAAATCGCCTCGACTTGCGTAAGAAGAGTCGTAAATTCTTCATACGTAAGCGAGGTATCTCCGATGATCCGCCGAAGATGAAATTTGGCCGACTTGACGGCAGCCTCCCATTTTCCACCCATGTGAGGTGCTGCCGGGGGATTGAAGGACCACGAAGTTCCCAGGTTGGTCAGACAAATGATTGTAGAGTTCATTTCTGCTGATCCAGCCTTGAAGAGAGCTTGAAGTGCCGCATCTGCGCCGATGAAGTTGGTGCCACAATCACTGTGAAGCGTGTGACACATGCCTCGTCACCCTGAGAATCGTCGATACGCGGCGATGAAGGCCTCTGAAGTGTAGTCGGTGACGAGCTCGAAGTGTACTGCAGAAGTGGCGAAGCAAACGAAAACAGCGAGATATGCTTTGTACGTTTTCGTGCCTCGTCCGCGCCATATCTTGATTGTGAAGGGCTCTGCGTAATCAAGACCTGAATGGAAGAAATCCCTTGAAGGTGTGACTCGAGCAGGTGGAAGTTCGCCCATCAGCTATTGTGCTTGAAGTCCTCGAAGTCGCGCACACGTCGTGCACCGAAGAATGTGCGCTCGAACCGGCGCTCGACCGCCCAGAATCCAATATGATTGGCGAAGGAAGCTGAAGGTGGACTGTGTGCTACCGTGAAGCGTCCGGAAGTGTGCATCTGAAATTACTAGTGTCGTGAAATACGATTTCCGAGGCAAGATCGGTGAATGTTTTGCCTCGGATTGCAGATGCGAATTTCTCAGCCGACCACCGACACGAAGAGTCCCAAGTTGATCAATGAAGGGCGTGAGGGCTGAGAGGGGATTGCTGTTTTGAAGCGTTACCCCGTTTGAAATTGTTCTTACCTCAGCCGAGAAGTGCGCTCGTTGTACGAGACGTATCCAGAAGAATTTAGCTTCCTCCAACTCTCCAGGAGTCATAGTCCAGTCAAAAAGAGAAAAAGTGAGACTTTTTCTGGGATAAACCCGAAAACTTGATATAAGGGTAATTCGATGATTCTGAATCGAATGGTGCTAATTTTTTTGCACCCAGACACCGAGGTTTTGAGATAAAGGGTTAAAAAGGGGTTATCTCAGAATCTAAACGTTTGATCGAAAAATGTTTCAAACAAAAGTTGTAGAGAATTAAAAATTCTCGGGTATTCTTCGGCTATTCTCGGGCCTCAAGGTCGTAAATGCGAGAGCGCGTTTGCGAGTATTTTTCATTTTGCCGTTCAAACGTCGAGCGTTCTATATATCTATATACATATCGGCGTATAAGCGCGGCGTTTTAAAATCGAATCTTGATGCTTATGGCACGCCGTTTTGCTATTTGTTGTCAAGAATGTTGAACCTTAAATAAATGAATAAAACAATATTTCATTTTAACAGAAATTAATAGTTTGTGAAACTATTGTTATTTAGTCGAGAGTAAAAATAATGAATTAATGTTATGTCTACACATAAAATTAATTGATTTAAATTTTTTACCTCACAAAAATTTATTTGTATACCAAATTTAATACATATTATTTTTCAGACGAAATTTAAAATTTAAATATTATTTCTATCGAATGGTATATTTTATAAAATTTTAAATTACAAATTATTTTGTAATTTACAAAAAAATGCACAAAAATTTATTTGTATACCAAATTGAATACATACTCTTTTAAAGATGAAATTTAAAATTTAAATATTACTCCTATTGAATAGTGCATTTTATAAAATTTGAATTACAGATGTTTTGCCTCATTAAAATTTATTTGTATATCAAATTGAATACATATTTGAAAAAGAAGAATTCTATATCTACACATGAAATTAATTCAAAATATACAAGAAAGGATACAACAAACGTGAAATTAATTTTTTGTCTACATATAATTTTAATTAATTTTTATTGTGTTATAAGAAAACATTAATGCATTTTTATTCAGCTTCTAAGTCCGTGTGTACTAATACACAAACGAAGGGTTCGGCTATTCTTCGACCTCAATGTCGTAAATGCGAGTGCGAGAGACGAAAACGGTATTTCTCTCTTTATAATTTTTCTGGCGATTGCGAGTATTTTTCGTATTGCCGGCACCAATAAAAGTGAAAAGAAAAGTAATAGAAATAGGGATATACAGGTATCCAGGAGTAAGGGCGCCCCCCCCCCTTCGGTATGTATACCCGTAAGGGTTTTCGAATTTTCATTTTGTATTGAACGGTTGGAGGCTTCGGAGCAGAAAATTCGTTACATATCTCGGTTTGGAAAAATCTCGTGCACAGTGATTTTGTATGCTGCTTCTACACTATCAAAAGAGTTTTTTTGAAGAATATATATGAAGAAGAATATATATGAAGAAGAATATATACGTAAGTTCAATATGCACATATTATTTTCATATCAATTATACACTGAAAAGAAATGCATAAAACTTTCTTCAGTCAATGGCAAAATTCATATTTTGCCATTGACCGAAGGGAGTTTTATGCATTTCAAAGCTTCCTTTCAAAGAACTATTGTTCACAAAATCCTCTTTGCGGATTCTAAATATCTTGAAATTGTATTCTTCGCTCAATGGCAAAATATTAAAATAGTACTTACATGCAATTTTAATATTTTGCCATTGTGCAAAGAAAACAATTTCAAGATATTAGAATCCGCAAAGAGGATTTTGAGAAGAATAGTTCTTCGAAGGGAAACTTTGAAATGGATAAAACTCAAAGTTTCCTTTCGAAGACTTATTTTTCACAAAATCTTCTTTGCGGCTTCTAAATTTCTTGAAACTTCCATCTTCGGTCAATGCCAAAATATTAAAATTGCATATATGTGAGTAGTATTTTAATATTTTGCTATTGAGCGAAGAAAACAATTTCAAGATATTTAGAATCCGCAAAGAGGATTTTGAGAAGAATAGTTCTTCGAAGGGAAACTTTGAAATGGATAAAACTCAAAGTTTCCTTTCGAAGAACTATTTTTCACAAAATCTTCCTTGCGGCTTCTAAATTTCTTGAAACTTCCTTCTTCGGTCAATGCCAAAATATTAAAATTGCATGTGAGTAGTATTTTAATATTTTGCCATTAAGCGAAGAAAAAAATTTCAAGATATTTTGAATCCGCAAAGAGGATTTTGAGAAAAATAGTTCTTCGAAGGGAAACTTTGAAATGGATAAAATTCAAAGTTTCCTTTCGAAGAACTATTTTTCACAAAATCTTCCTTCCAGCTTCTAAATTTCTTTTAACTTCCTTCTTCGGTCAATGCCAAAATATTAAAATTGCATGTGAGTAGTATTTTAATATTTTGCCATTGAGCAAAGGAAACAATTTCAAGATGTTTAGAATCCGCAAAGAGGATTTTGTGAAAAATAGTTCTTCGAAGAGAAACTTTTAAATGCATAAAACTCAAAGTTTCCATTCGAAGAACTATTTTTCACAAAACCCTCTTTGCGGTTTCTATATTTCTTGAAACTTCTTTCTTCGGTCAATGACAAAATATGAAAATTGCATGTGAGTAGCATTTTAATATTTTGCCATTGAGCGAAGAAAACAATTTCAACATATTTAGAATCGGCAAAGAGGATTTTGTGGGAAGTAGTTCTTTGAAGGAAAAATTGAAATGCGTAAAACTCAAAGTTTTTTTTCGAAGAACTATTTTTCACAAAATCTTCTTTGCGGATTCGAAATTTCTTGAAATTGTTTTCTTCGCATTGACCAAAGAACAAAGTTTCAAGATATTTTGAATCCGCAAAGAGGATTTTGTGAAAAATAGTTATCTCCCCATAATACTGATAGATCGTTTCTACTGCTTTTTAAATACTGAATGTTAATAATAATACATTGATTTTTTTCTATTCTTTCAGTACCAGTGTTCATGGATCCGGGCACTGTATGCAACATATGCGATGAAGCACTGGAGTGTGCTACATTGCAAGTCGATACCGTTGGAGAAAGGGGCCTTAAGTCATTAATTGCAAAAAGCAAAGAACTTGGCGATGGAAAATGGGAAGTTTGGAGTAGTAGTACCCCCGTTCTCGTGCATAACACGTGCCGCAAGTGGTACTCATCAGCGACAGTCAAAAGTGCGGCCGCAAGAGTAGAAAAACTGAGAACTCTATCGACATCTTCTGATGCAACACCTGGTCCGTCAGCAAGGCTATCTGAATCGGCGCCCACGGGAAATGAATTTAATTTCCGTGACTTTTGCTTCATATGCGCAAAGCCATGGGATCGTATTCACAAGCAAGGCTCCGTGATACATCATGACTACGTAAAGGAATGACTCCTTGATATAGCTGAACAACGAGAGGATACTACAAGCATCGATTTGATACATTGATTGAAAGATGTCGAATCTTTAGTTGCTGTGGGTGCACGATATCACAAAAAATGTATAGGTGTGTTTTGGAAAATCCCAACCAACAAGTCGGATCATCCTTCAAAAGCAGAAGAAATAGACTCTGCATTTAAATTCATTACGGAGCACATAAACGATTCGCAAAAAGGAAAATTCACAGCGACTGAATTACTTCATCTTACGGGCGGCAGATGTTTCACAAGAAAAATGTTGTATCGGAAGTTGATGGAATTTTTCGGGGAAGATATCCACATTTTGCAGCAGCGAGGCCGCGAAACTTTGATCTTATATAAGTGCTTCAGTATGAATAAGTTATGTGGAGACTGGTATCGTGATCCGGATTCCCTCAATAAATACATCGCATCTGCAGCTGGCACTGGGTATTTACGTTCACCGAAAATGCGGCTCGAAGTTGATAATCGATGTCTCAAATAAATTAGGCTTCTGCGTGTCATATTATCAACTGCAACAGTACGAGGCATCGATCATCATGGATCCACCGAAATTCGTACTTGAAGACGATGTTTGTGTGCAGCATGTCTTTGATAATACCGATCACAACGTTGAAAATTTGGATGGCTACAATACGTACCACTGCTTAGGTGGAATAGCTGTCTACACGCCAGAGGAGAAAATCAGCTAGGAAGGTCGGACGAAAAAATTGACAAGTGCCTAAAAAATATCAGCTGCAATGATAGCGTCACAGAGCATAGTGCGAACCATACCATGGAGAAACCGTTCGGACGGATTGGAAAATATCGCGTACGATGATACAACGAAACTCTTTTGCATAGATTCACCTGTATTGCCAGCCGCATACTCGACATATCTGTGGGCGAAGCACTGCAACATCCAAAATGTACCAAGTTGGAGAGGTTTTATGGAAGTCTTAACGGCGGATAACACTTATAATGTTTCCAAAGTTGTTTGTCTGCCTTTCATCAATCGGCCTCCTTCCAATATGAGCACTATTAACACAGCTTTACATACCGCTCTGGCTGAGACTCGTCGAATTAATCAGAAAACGTGTTTCGTAACATTCGACCAACCATTATACTATAAAGCTCGTGCGATTGTTGCTGCATCACAGGATACGCTTAAAGACGTTGTGGTTCGTTTGGGTGGGTTTCATTTGCTCATGTCCTACTTGGGCTCAATCGGTCACATTATGAATGGCAGCGGACTTGAAGATATCTGGGCAGTAACATACGCTCCAGCATCAGTGAAGAAGATGTTGACGGGGCATGCTTATGCTCGTGCAATGCGTGCTCACATCTTGACATTCACAGCTTTGGGAGTAATGATCTGCCGTGAAATGGATTGTCAAGCAGAACCCTCAATTAGTAAGATGACTACGGACTTGATCGCACAATTGGTTATTTTAAAAAATCGAGGACCTACAGCACAACTATGGGTGCAATACTTTGAGTGCGTCGTAATTGCGTTGCAGTTTATGGAGGCTGAACGCTCAGGCAACTGGAAATTACACCTTCAAAGTACTCGTAAAATGTTGCCTATTTTCCATGCTGCAGGCCATTTCAACTACGCTAAAAGCGTTCAAATATATCTTCAAGATATGGTCAACATAGAGCTGACAATGACCGACGATGAATACCGAAGATTCACAATTACGGAGGGCAATTTTACGGTGCGGAGATCTGACAAAGCCTGGTGCGGCGTGTGGACGGACATGACGATTGAGCAAACTTTAAACAGGTTCTTCGGTACAGAACTGAAACATGGGAGAGGTGTTACACCTAGTGCAAGATTCTTATCAGTGACGCCATCGTCGTTCTCAATTATTGAGTGCTTGGAGGATTATTGTGGCATCGCATCATCTACAAGTGAACAACACGTCGATCTCGCCAACCATCGAATGAATCGAGATGATGATGACGTTAAGAAGTTCATATTTTGGTTCGAGGAACATCGCCCTTTTGAACCTCGAGCTTCCTTGTATTCCTTGTCGACGGGGATTGTCGGTATCGTTACTACAGATTGTCATCTAGCATTCGAGAAAGGAAAGAAAGGTATGGAATCCATGGTGGGAAAGAGTGTTGCTAAAGTTTCATTGTCTGCAGTAACAAGCACAGTGAAAAATCTGACGGCGGCCCAAATGCAGACTCACGTTAACAACGATAGGTGTTCGGTCGACTCTGCTCTACTCTTTCAACGTATTGCGCTTTTGTTTCATGGTGATGAGGTACAAACTCGAAAAGCATTCGAGTTCGAATTATCACCGTATCCCTTATCTCTATTCGATGAGTTTGGTCTCATGAGGAAGACATCGAAGTCCGAACTTTACAAACTATTCAAGCCGTTCGTTGTACAAACCGAAAATATGATCCGCGGTATGACCTTTGTCATTGATGGCGGATTTCTCCTGCACAACGTCTGCTGGCCGCATGGAACATCGTTTCAAGTAATTTGCGAATTATACCACTCGCACATTATTAGCAAATACGGAGACAGTTCTTCGGTCGTCTTCGACGGATACACCAACGAGTATATTGGAATAAAATCGTACGAGCGGTATCGCCGTCATCAACGAAATGTGGCACCGGATATCGAGTTCAACGAGAGCACACTCGTCACTTTGAGCCAAAAAAGATTTCTGTCGAATGTGAAGGACAAAATCAAACTGGTGGACCTGCTGTCAGAATATTTACGTACACGTGGTCTCAACGTGAAACTTGCACCAGAAGATGCGGACGCGCTTATAGCGAGGACAGCAATTGAGCTATAGCAAAATACGGGCCGCCAAGTGGCAGTTGTCGGTAATGACACCGACCTGCTGGTTTTATTGATCGGTTTATCAAATTCCTGTCCTCTGTATTTTTATAAGATCACACCAGGTGGTCAAAAAAATACTTTGTATTATACAGAAGACCACGCTCATCTGAAGCCGTATATTTTATTTGCCCACGCATTCGCTGGATATGACACGACGAGTGCCATGTACGGCAAAGGGAAGAAGAGCGTCATCTCCATTCTGCAAAAGAATAACCATCTGCAGACCGCTGTAGAAACGTTCTACAACGCAGCGAGTACAATGGAGAGTCTGTGTGAATGTGCAGAACAAATAATTGCACATTTATGCAGCTTGAAAAATTCTAATCAGTCGCTCAGTGATGCCCGGTACGAAAAATTTTCATCGCAGATCAAGCACGCCAAAGTGGAAGTTCGATTGGCGGCTTTACCTCCAACGCAACCCGTCCTGCGAGAACACGTGAAACGCACATTCTATCAGGTGCAATCGTGGTTGGGAAACAACTTGGATGCAGAGGATTGGGGCTGGAAGCGAACCACCACAATGACGATCCCTGTCATGAACACTAAGGGTTCAGCGCCCGACAATTTGTTAAAAATGGTAAGTTCTTAAAAAATTTTTAATAGACTAAATAATTCAATGGTGAAACAAGTCGAATTTACGAGTTATTCCGTGATAATTAAAAATTCCATAATTTTGTAAAATGTTAATCATCGAGCGTTTCTCTTGTAAAATGAACACCAACGTTACCTTTGTTATACTTGATTCGAAGAAGAAAACAAAAATTAATACAATATTAATTAATACAATAATAAAAATCATATATTCTCTACACACGCAAAGTTTTAATCATTTTCCCTACATGTCTATATTTCAGGTACAGTGTGCGTGCACGGGAGACTGCAAAACTGCACGGTGCAGCTGCCAAAAAACTGGGCTGCTATGCACTCAACTGTGCAAATACTGTGAAGGACAATCGTGCTCGAACTGTTCAATCAGCACAGTCGAGGATTCAGCACAGATTTCAGCAGAAGAAAGAGATAAGGATCTCGAGGATATCCCAACAAATGAATTCCTCGATATTGTCGCAGAACTGGACCCCGAGGATTTAGATGACGAGGAAATTAACGAAAATGAGCAAGAAGACGATGTAGAAATGGAATACCCTTTTGAAGCGATGTAGATAAATAAATAGATTTTGTGTGAAATAAAAACTCCGTCTTATCTTTTTTTCGCTAAATGTTCGACCCACCCTTCAGTGAAAAATAATTTTCATTTATAAAAAGAATCATTTTGTACACTCGGAAAAATGGAACCATTTCATTTCTTGACAATTGCAGAAATACAGGAGTTCATTGCTATTTATACCGTACGCGACTAACTTTGCCTTCATTATATTCTACAAAGAGGAAAAATCATTGTAACAATAACAGCAGTAATAACTAATGACAATTTATATATAAACTTATAAAAGTAACGAACAAAAATTAATTGTATGAAAATATTAGACAAAAACTTGGAAAATAAATTATCACCTCGAAACAGCACGTATGTACATATAGATATGTCTACGAGATTTAAATCCTCAATCGAGCAAAAATGATCGCTCTTTCTCTTACTCGCACGTGAATGCTCGCTGTCACTAACACCAGCCTCGACCGGTGCAAACCTTCGGAAAGGAAAGAACGAGAAGAACGATATGGAATTGGTAAAATATCAATAAATAAATAAATAAAAAATCAATAAATAACTTCAATTACCGATGATAAGAACGCAGAGTTCAAACGTGACAAAAAACCGAACAGAATACGATACCGAACCCGGAGCGCCTCGTTTCTAATCGGTCACCTTGTTCATAGCACTGTCAGGTTTTTTTTTATTTTGAATATTTTAAATAATTTTTATTTCTGAATAAAATTTCGTGTCATTAAAACGATGCACTTAATTTTAATTTTAATGTTTGAATTATGCACGTAATACCAATTCCGTGTGATTAAAAATGTATTTCAATTAATTGAATTATTATAATTGTGGCATTTCAATTTTATTTTGAAATAGCATGCAGTCGTAGTGTAATTTTAATTTATCGAATTGAAATTCCAATTGTTCTGTGGCCCGTTCAATTTTTGTCCTGGAATTTTTATGACTTTGAAGCTGAATAAAAATGCATTAATGTTTTCTTATAACACAATAAAAATGAATTAAAATTATATGTAGACAAAAAATTAACTTCACGTTTGTTGTATCCTTTCTTGTATATTTTGAATTAATTTCATGTGTAGATATAGAATTCTTCTTTTTCAAATATGTATTCAATTTGATATACAAATAAATTGTAATGAGGCAAAACATCTGTAATTTAAATTTTATAAAATGCACTATTCAATAGGAGTAATATTTAAATTTTAAATATCATCTTTAAAAGAGTATGTATTCAATTTGGTATACAAATAAATTTTTGTGAAATTTTTTGTAAATTACAAAATAATTTGTAATTTAAAATTTTATAAAATATACCATTCGATAGAAATAATATTTAAATTTTAAATTTTGTCTGAAAAATAATATGTATTAAATTTGGTATACAAATAAATTTTTGTGAGGTAAAAAATTTAAATCAATTAATTTTTCTGTGTAGACATAACATTAATTCATTATTTTTACTCTCGACTAAATAAGAATAGTTTCACAAACTATTAATTTCTGTTGAAATGAAATATCGTTTTATTCATTTATTTAAGGTTCAACATTCTTGACAACAAATGGCAAAACGGCGTGCCATAAGCATCAAGATTCGATTTTAAAACGCCGCGCTTATACGCCGATATGTATATAGATATATAGAACGCTCGACGTTTGAACGGCAAAATGAAAAATACTCGCAAACGCGCTCTCGCATTTACGACCTTGAGGCCCGAGAATAGCCGAACCCTTCGTTTGTGTATTAGTACACACGGACGCTCGCACGCATACTAACCCACTCGTCCCACTCTCGCGTGTAAAAGACCGACGGCGAGGCGGGACTTCTCCCCACTTTTACCATTACGCTTTAGAATCTTTTTTGCAAGTTTTCTCGCTTATTTTTGCAAATAGGAAGATGGAGTCCAACGCTTTCTTTAAATATTTTTTAATTCTCTACAACTTTTGTTTGAAACATTTTTCGATCAAACGTTTAGATTCTGAGATAACCCCTTTTTAACCCTTTATCTCAAAACCTCGGTGTCTGGGTGCAAAAAAATTAGCACCATTCGATTCAGAATCATCGAATTACCCTTATATCAAGTTCTCGGGTTTATCCCAGAAAAAGTCTCACTTTTTCTCTTTTTGACTGGACTATCAGTTGAAGGCTCGTTGAAGTCGAAGGCAGTCGTTTGAAGCGTGCGACAGCGCGTCGACACACTGCCGTGATTCGAAGAAGTCTCGTGAGAGACGAATATCTCTTGAGAAGATCCCAGATCTGAAGTTCTTCCGAAGTTATCGCGAAGGCTAGCCCCAGCTTTTGCCCGAGGTCGCAATCCGATGAAGTTTCGGCTGAAGAAGTGGGTGATGAAGTTTGCGGAAGTACAAGCCATTTGGGTCCGTCTTACCATAGACGATGTTTGGACAGTTGTCGAGGTGTTAACCCGCGAGACGCACAGTCTGCCGGGTTTTCCTTTCCGGAGATAAATCGCCATGTTGCCTTCGAAGTTAGTTCTTGGATGGAAGTGACACGATTTCTCACGAAGTCCTTCCATCGCGCCGGATGTGAAGTGATCCACGTCAACGTAACTGAAGAATCCGTCCAGAGAGACACTGGAACCTCCGATAAGTCAAGTGTCGTCTGAACGTGCGAAATTAGCCTCGAAAGTAGAAGAGCTGCCGTTAGCTCGAGACGTGGAATGGTCAGTCGCTTAAGCGGTGCTACCTTCGTCTTTGAGCAGACGAGGGTGACAGTGGTTGACCCATCGGCTGACGTTGAACGAAGGTAGACCACGGCTGACATTGCGAGCTGCGAAGCGTCCGAAAATCCATGAAGCTGCACTGAAGATGAAGGCAAAGTGTGAAGCCACCGAGGGAGAGAGATGAGAGAAAGGTCACTCAAATTCTCTCGGAAGTTCAGTCATTTTCCGTGAAGTTGACTTGGCATTTTATCATCCCAATAAAGTTTTGCTAACCACAGCTCTTGCAAGAAGATTTTTGCTGTGATTATGATCGGCGAAACGAAGCACAACGGGTCGAAAAGTGAAGCAGTCTCCGACAAAACCGTCCTCTTTGAAATTTCCGTATTGAAGGAGAGCTGAAGTATAAACTTGAAGTTGTCCTCGGTCGAATTCCATACGAGTCCGAGGAGTTTTACGTTGGGGTCCTCTGATTTAATCGCGACCGCGTCCGGTTGGGATGCCGAAGCGACATATCGAAGAGCTTCCTTATTATTGGCTGACCACTTTTGAAGTGGAAAGCATTCGCGCTGACAGATCCCTTGAAGTTGCCTTGCCGTTTCCTGAAGTTCTAAAAGTGTATCAGCGCCTCCAAAAATGTCATCGACATACCTTCCATTCGTCAATGGTGAAGTGGCCAATAGGAAATCATGCCCCTCATCCTCGACAAGCTGAAGCATAACTCTAATCGCGAGGAAGGGAGCGCAACTCAACCCGTAAGTCACCGTTGTCAAATGATATGGGACGACTTGATTTTCCGAATCGACCCATAAAATTTGTTGAAGATCCCAGTCGTCCTGATGAACGGAAATTTGACGGAACATCTTTGTCACGTTTGTCGCGAAGATATACCGATGCCGTCTAACCCAAAGAAGTACGTCGAAGGTATCCCGTTGAAGTTTGGCCCCGGTGTGAAGAAGGTCATTGATCGACACCCCACTGGTCGTTTTGAAAGACCCGTTGAAGACGACACGAAGTTTTGTCGTGGCGCTTTGAGCGTGGAAGACGCCATGATGAGGAAGAAAGAACCTTGACCTTGAAGAATCCGTGTTGATTGCACGAACCATGTGTGACATGGCTTCGTACTCGTGAAGGAATCCATTGTAGAGCTCGCGATACGACTCGTTAGTCGCAAGGCGTCGAAGAAGTTGAAGCAAACAGCGTCTTGCTCCCGTGAAGGAATCCCCGAGAGACGAAGGTGATGATTTAAAAGGAAGCCGGACCATGTAGCGACTATTTTTGTCTCTCGAGTGTGTCTCTCGGAAGTTTCGTTCGCAAGCGGACTCCTCCGGTTCGGGTGTAGGGGCCGCATCCGAAGGAACTTCCTCTTGCTCCCAAAACTTAGACAACAAAGAAGAAATCTCGTCATCAATGGAGGTAAGATGTATACGAACCAAATTTGAAGTGGGAACGCGAACTGGACCGAGCACGATCCATCCCAGAAGTGTTCGTTGGGCCACAGGCTCGTTGGCTTGGCCCTTAATGACCTCGGATTTGATCAAGAGACCGTAAGCATCCGCTCCGATGATGATGTCGATTGGTCCGGGTCTCCGAAAGTCAGGGTCGGCCAGAAGAAGTCCTTGAAAATGATCCCATTCTATTGAAGTGGTGAATGACGGAAGTATAGACGTCAAGGTGTTCAGAATAAACGTCGTGACCTCGAAGTTTGACGTTGGATCGTGTTTTGACGAGAGGACGGCGGTTGTAGCTCCCCGCGTGCGGCCGGCTGACCGACTCTCAATTCCAAGAACATTCACTGAAGCGGCCATCCTTTTCAAACGGAGAAGCTGGGCTGTTCGTTCCGAAATAAACGAAAGTTCGGCACCAGGATCGATTAGAAGTCGAACTCAATGCGAACTACCAGATGAAGAAGTCAGAATGACCTGACTCGTTGCCAGTAAGACTGACGGCCGACAAGCCACGGTTGAAGAAGTATTCCGAGAAGTTGAAGCGGACTTGAAGACGTCAGAAGTGGCTGACGCACGAAGTTGCACCGGTGTATCCGATGCGCCAGAAGAGGCGTCGCATTGGTGACTATCGCAGAGTCAAGCCTGAGGCTCAGTTGGCGACGAAGTGCCCACGGGTTTCAACAACGAAGGTCGACCTTGTGAAGCGTCTCGTGAAGAGGCCTGTCGAGAAGTTGAAGCGGCCGATTGATCTGAAGAAGGGAGGTGGATCAGCGTGTGGTGTTTCCCATTGCACTCTGAGCACCTCCCGGTCACGCGGCAATTTGCAGCTGAATGTGGCCCGAGATAGATGAAACAGAGACGTCGCTACTTAGCGACAAGGCGTCGCTCTTTCGGCGTCTTCCGTTTGAAGAGGTCGCACTTCGAGATAAAGTGCGGCCCGAGGCAGAAGTGACAAGACTGCGTTGCACTTCCTGCCGGACGAAGAGGTTGCGTTGAAGCCACCGCTGCTGCGGTGTCGACCGTCCACTTTCCTTCCTCCGCCTTAAGGTACGGCGAAGGAGAAGCCTGAGCCTGTAGCGCCTTGGCTGAAGAAGCGATCCGTTTTTGTGAAGAGGCCGAAGTGTTCGAAGCGGAAGCCTTGTTGATGCTGCCGTTCGGAGAGATCTTTCCCATATCGATGCTCTCAAGAGCTCGAGCTCGAGTCGTTAGGAACTCGCGAAGTT
This sequence comes from Alloplasta piceator, assembly GCA_946863875.1. Taxonomy (NCBI): domain Eukaryota; kingdom Metazoa; phylum Arthropoda; class Insecta; order Hymenoptera; family Ichneumonidae; genus Alloplasta; species Alloplasta piceator. Next base: position 18,715,911 of record OX333080.1, on the reverse strand, counting down.
GCGGCAGTGTTGCCGGATCCATCGAAGAGCCCAATTTCAATTCCCACTGCTCTCGCAAGTTATGGTCAAGCCGTGAGACGATGAAGTGGACCAAAATCGTGCCCTATGCGTCCACTGGCATTTCCAGGGATCTTAGCGCATTCAACACCTCACTCGTTGTGTTGATGAGAGTGTTGAGCGATTTGTATGATTTTGCTGCTACCGTCGGCATACTAAAGAAGTGATCTAGTTGGGAAGTGACCAAAAGGCGCTTGTTCTCGTATCGAGCAACAAGAAGATTCCATGCGGAGGCGAAGGATTCTGCAGAAAGCGGCAAATTGGCGACGAGCTGCGCTGCATCGCCCTTTAATGCGAGCCGAAGGTAATGCATCTTCTCGACCGACGTAATGTCCGCGTTTTGGCCGACGAGAGATACGAAGAGATCGTGAAAGGGCCTCCAAGTATGAAATTCTCCATCAAATACCGGTATTTTTATCTGAGGGAGAGCGCTGCGGACGTGTGAAGAGCCCTGAACTGCCGACAGGTCGGCTAAATTAGCACCCGTCAGCTGGACCTGCTCGTAGTGCTCCTTGATCGTGAGCAGGGACACCTTTGCCTTCTCGTACGCCTCTTGACACCTTGCTTCATAGCATTCCTTGAAGTACGGCGTGTCCGCTAGATTCTCGCAGTTCATGTCGAGAAGCGCGGCATGCTCACGCAGGAAGTGATCCCAGTTAGTTTCCAATAAGGAAAGGCGCGTGGTTGCCAATGCCTTGTTGGTATCTTGCGGCGTTGACGTTGCTGTCTTCTCCGCTAGAGCCTCGATGCACGAAATAGTGCTGATGAGGCCGGCGATGCGACGCTCCATCTTGGCAACGTTACTCGCCATTGTCGAAGGGTACCGAAGAAATCCGAAGTGGTCGAAAAAACACGAAATACGCGTACACACACGTCAAACGTGAATGTTCGTGTAACGCGCACTCGAAGAGACCGGAAAAAACACGAAATACGCGTACACACACGTCAAACGTGAATGTTCGTGTAACGCGCACTCGAAGAGACCGGAAAAAACACGATATACGCGTACACACACGTCAAACGTGAATGTTCGTGTAACGCACACTCGAAGAGACCGGAGAAGCAAAGAAAACCCTCGACGTACGCGCGGACACACGGCGAATGTGAATGTTCGTGTAACGCGACTAACGAAGAGGCCGAAAAAAAACACAAGGAAGAACTCGAAATACGCGCACACACTCGGTACACGAGAATGTTCGTGATGCGCGGAAATCGACGTTAAGAAAATCTCAAACGCGCGAAAAAAGCACAATCGTACGAAGAAACACGTGGTGCACGTAACCGAAGAAAGAACCAAGCGCGCGAAGAAACTAGAAGCGCGCGAAGGGACTCGGATGATACGCACACCCACACGAAGACTGTCTGACGAAAGGCGAAGATCCGCACAAAGCGGACGAAGCGATAACTATAATTGCGATAGTCGTGCTAGAGCGTGCTTGCATTGCTACCGACGGGCGCTTAGGTAGAGTTTACCGTCTGTATCAGTGAAGGTTTTTCTGCAGTTTTCCCTTCACTCTCGGCAGAATTGCGATACGGAATGGAAAAAGTGTAGGGTGCGGGCTGCAGCCCCGGCCTTAGTAGGAAAGGAGGGGGATTAGTATAAAGCAATGCTGTACACTGGTAATAAACAAATTTTCAAAAAAATTATTAAAGGTTGTTATGTGGTCAAACAGCCGTACATTCGAATTGAAGCCATTCTGTTGAAAAACGAAAAAAAATCGATGAAGAAAGATCTGTCCAAGTTTTTAGACATTCCATAACACATATGCGGCGCCATAGAACGTTAAAAAAATTGAAACCATGAGATTTCGGGAGGGAACAATAAGGAAAGGTGACTGCAAAGCACGCTTACTTGAGTATACCCAGAAAAAATTCAGACCGTCGCAGTGCGAGGGGTTGTCCACTTATTCAATCATTTTATATTTCGTGTAGGAGCCCATAGAATATTTGAAAAAATTGAAACAATAAAATTTTGGAAGGGAACAATGGGGGACGGTGACTGCAAAGCACCCTTACCTGAATATGCTTTTGAAATATTTTGACCATCGCATTTTGAGGGGCTGTCCACTTTCTTAATCATTCCATATCACATGTAGGGCCACATAGAACATCGAAAAAAATTGAAGCCATAAGATTTCACAAGGGAACCATAAGAAACGATGGCTCGGAAGCACCCTTGCCTGAGTATACTATGGAAAAAATTAAGACTGTCGCAGTGTGAGGGGCTGCCCACTTTTGTAATATGTTTATATCCCCAGTGAGAACCCATACAATTTAAAAAAAATCAAAACCTTAAGATTTCGGAAGGGAACAATAAGAAATGGTGAATGCAAAGCACACTTACCTGAGTATTTTGTGAAAAAAATTCGGATAATTGCATTTTGGGGAGCTGTCTACTTCTCTAATCATCCCATATCACGTGTAGGACCCCATAGAACGTTGCAAAAAATTGAAACCATGAGATTTCTAAAGGGAACAATAGGAACGGTGACTGTCAAGCACCCTTACCTGAGTACGCTGAGAAAAAATTCGGACCGTCTCAGTGTAAGGGGTTGTCCACTTTTTTAATAATTTTATATTTCATGTAGGACCTCAAAGAACGTTAAAAAAAATTAAACATAAGATTTCGGATGGGATCAATAGGGAACGGTGGCTTGAAAACACCCTTGCCTGATCATACTTTTGAAAAATTTGGACGGTCACATTTTGAGTGGCTGTCCACTTTTTCAATCGTTCCATATCACATGTAGGGTCACATAGAACATCGGAAAAAATTGAAGCCATCAGATGTCACAGGGGAACCATAAGAAACGATGGCTCGGAAGCATCGTTGCCTGAGTATACTAAGGGAAAAAAAAGACTGACGCAGTGTAAGGAGCTGTCCACTTTTGTAATATTTTTATATCCCCAGTGAGATTCGATACAATGTGAAAAAAACCAAAACCTTGAGATTTCGGAAGGGAACAATAGGAAATGGTGACTGCAAAGCACCCTTGCCTGCGTACATTATGAAAACAATTCAGCCAATCGCATTTTGAGGAGTTGTCCACTTCCTTAATCGTCCCATATCACGTGTAGGACCTCATAGAACGTTGAAAAAAATTGAAATCATGAAATTTCTAAAGGGAACAATAGGGAGCGATGACTAAAGCACCCTTACCTGAGTATACCGAGAAAAAATTCAGACCGTCGCAGTGTAAGGGGTTGTCCACTTTTTTAATCGTTTTATATTTCATGTAGAACCCCATAGAACGTTTAAAAAAAATTTTACATAAGATTTCGGAAGGTAACAATGGGGAACGGTGGCTTGAAAACACCCTTGCCGGAGTATACTTTCGAAAAATTTAGACGGTCGCATTTTGAGGGGCTGTCCACTTTTTTAATCATTCCATATCACGTGTAGGGCCACTTAAAATATCGAAAAAAATTGAAGCCATGATATTTCACAAGGGAACCATAAGATACGATGGCTCGAAAGCACCCTTGCCTGAGTATACTATGGAAAAAATTAAGATTGACGCAGTGCGAGGGGCTGTCCACTTTTGTTATATTCTTATATCCTCAGTGAGACCCCATACAATGTTAAAAAAAATCAAAACCTGAAGATTTCGGACGGGAACAATAGGAAATGGTGACTGCAAAGCACCCTTGCCTGAGTAGATTATGAAAAAAATTCGGCTAATCGCATTTTGAGGAGCTGTCCACTTCTTCAATCGTCACATATCACGTGTAGGACCTCATAGAACGTTGAAAAAAATTTAAACCATGAGATTTCCAAAGGGAACAATAGGGAACAGTGACTGTAAAGCACCCTTACCTGCGTATACCCAGAAAAAATCAGACCGTCTCAGTGTAAGGGGTTGTCCACTTTTTTAATCGTTTTATATTTCGTGTAGGACCCCAAAGAACGTTTAAAACAAATTTAAACATACGATTTCGGAAGGGAACAATAGGGAACGGTGGCTTGAAAACACCCTTGCCTGATCATACTTTTGAAAAATTGGGACGGTCGCATTTTGAGGGGCTATCCACTTTTTTAATCATTCTATATTACGTGTAGGGCCACAGTGAACATCGAAAGAAATTAAAGCCATAAGATTTCACAAGTGAACCATAAGAAACGATGGCTCAAAAGCACCCTTGCCCGAGTATCCTATGGAAAAAATTAAGACTGATGCAGTGTGAGGGGGTGTCCACTTTTGTAATATTTTTATATCTCCAGTGAGACACCATACAATGTTTAAAAAAATCAAAACCTTATTTTCGGAAGGGAACAATCGGAAATGGTGACTGCACCCTTGCCTGAGTACATGATGAAACAATTTCAGCCAATCGCATTTCGAGGAGCTGTCCACTTCTTTAATCGTCTTAAATCACGTGTACGACCCCATAGAACGTTGAAAAAAAATGAAACCATGAGATTTCTAAAGGGAACAATAGGGAACGGTGACTGTAAAGCACCCTTACTCCACTGTTCCTTTTTGTTCCCTTTCGAAATCTCATGTTTTTAATTTTTTTTACGTTTAATGGGGTCCGACACGTGATACGGGATGATCAAAGAAGTGGATGGCTCTTCAAAATGTGATTGGCCGAATTTTTTTCGTAATATACTCAGGCAAGGGTGCTGTTACTTCTCAACCGGCGAGTCTTCCATCTCGGTCAAGAAGGGACAAACCCTTCCTTTACCCGTTTTTCGAAAGAAACTGCGTTATTTTGGACGAAGGTGGCCTTTTCGAGCCCAACCTGGCGGAAATTTGCTCAGGCTGGCCGTGAGAGTGTATTTTATTGAGCTCGGTGTCTTAAATAACGGATTGTAGCTGAGGCGTTAGAATATTGTGATTTTCAAACTAGAAGATTTGATGTAAATGGAATGGAATGACATAAAAATAACATATTGAAAAATTGCATAGTCGAAAATTGTAAATGTCGCGTATGAACGGGGATCTCGATTAAACCGCTGTCGCAATTCCCTCAGATTGGACAAAGTGATTTCTTTGAGCCGGGGAGAATTTAATACGCGAAACGATTTTAATGGGAATAAATTTCTTTTGATTTTTGAAATAAAATAAACATGTTAATGCGACCAGAAGGACCAAACAAAATATCATCAATAGAGTCGCGATACGAAGCTCAATTATAGGATACATAATGAAGCGGTTTTTTTCCGTTTTATAGCACAACGATTGTTTGCGCAGGAATTATTTCTCCGGAAATACAAAAAAAAACTGATTACAGACTTACTCTTCTCCAGACGTTCGAAGTTACTGAAGGTTACCCAAAGATATTCATTCAAAATTATTAAAAATTAAAAATATCAATCATTCGAAATTTTCTGAAAGTGGAGAATTATATAGAAGCTAAATAATGTTTAAAACACGCGTAAATGATTAACGCAAAATAATCGTCAAAATTTTTGATCGATAATGTGAAATGGAAAGAAAACACTCAAAATCACAGCAAAACTTTTTCCGAAGTTGAAGATTTAACAAAAATTGAGACGAGTGTCGTGGAGTAGTTATTCGCGCAAAGTTTAAAGATGATTACGAGGTACGTGTGCCTCTTGACACGCGTTTTTGAAATTATGACCCGCTTAGCTTCGGGAAGGGGTAATTTGTCCCTCGTCTCCAAGACGTTCACGTCTTCGTTCCCCCCTCCACCTCGCTGGTCATCCTAGTTTTTACAATAATTAAACTATAATTAAACTTAGTTTTTGTACCAAATTACTTCCATTCTTCCATTCTTTTATAATGCGCATGTCTCAGGACAATTCTCAATTTTTAATTTTCAATTTTTATGTAAATTTTCGCGCGTACAGAGAGTCGACAGGTCTCTTTTTCGCTCTCCTTCTCTCTTACTCCCGCCCTCGCTTGGACTCTCGCTGCGCTCTAGGCCCCGCCACGGAGGCTCTGACCACCACTCTCTCCTCTTTCGCTCTCGCACGCGCACTCGGACGCTCTCACTCATCGATACTTCCGATTGGCTTAATTTTCGGCTATGACTCTCTCACTCTCTTTCCTATGATAAATTCATATTTCTTTCTCCTCCTTTGCCCTACTGCTCTGCATTTCCTCTTTCCTCTTCGACTTCTCCCATCGTTTCCTTGCAAGAGAGGGAGAGTCTTTTAATTAATAAATTTTACTTTTTGTACAGTGCCATATCTCAGGCAACTGATTCCACTCTTCTTTTTACGGGAAAGTGGATAGTTGGTATAGGTGAATGATATGACGCGTAACAGGCCGCACTTGACATTAAAAAATTACACATTTTTATTTTTAACATTAAAAAAAACTACATATGACAATTTAAAAAAATGAACAACTAATGTTCGGAGTCTGAGAGCTTATAATATTATTTAATGTTCGGCGGATTGTCCTACGGCGCAAAATGATTTAACAAATACACTGAACGCGTGATTATTGTCGAAAACGGTATTATTTGCTTTAAGGTGATCAGCTAGACGTGTTGAGATCATCGACTCGAATGCGGTGTTAGAATGGATTGTTCGCAGACAAGACCGAAACGAACTCTCGCTCTTTGGTATTTTGTTTTGATGTTTTCTCGGAGAAGTTCGGAAAACGAATCTTATTAATTTTTGCAAGTAGTCGTGAGGAAAGCGATTTGACTCTCTTCCCTCTCTCCAAAAGGGTTTTCCACGATGAGAGAGGGGGAAGGCCCCAAGTGGAGGTGGCAACGCTCGGGCCGAACGTCATGTAGCACAGCTGCATGTCGTAAAGAAAAAGGACAGAAATATTAATATTCGCGAGCCCGAGTTTTATTGACGTAAAAGCCGTGAATAGATTAAAATATTTCGATAGCGGGATTAACGAACAATATTTTTACTAGCAACCCAGCTTTTGGGAATTTTCCGAACGGGAAAGTTTCCAAGTTATAAATTACAGATGTTGCCCGAGCCCGAAAATGAAGAGCTATAGAATAAAGCAACTCTTTGTAAAAATGTATATTCAAAAAAAAAAGAAAATATCCCACGCGAGATACAGCTATGATTGCTGCGCTCGCAACATACTCCCCCGGTTGAGAGACGTACGATCAATTAATATTAGTACAATATAGAATACGCATAAAGTACAAAAAAAACACAAAATAATGTAAAAATAAAAAAATATGAAAAAATCGATTGATGATGCCACGCATGTCATCTCATGCGGCGTTGTCATCGGAGCCGTCATCGGCTTCGTCGGCGGGCAGCAATGATGCTAGCTTTTTTACATTCCGAACCAGCTCGCCTCTCATGGTCTCGACGCGAGCGGTGCGAATGACCTCGTTCTGGCCCGAATGAGTCTCGAGGATTCTGCCGATGCGCCACTGCATCGGCGGAGCGTGATCGTCTCTTAAGAGCACGATAGAGCCTTGACACAGCTCATGAGCTTCTTTAGCCCACTTCCGGCGAACGTTGAGCTCGTGAACGTTGAGCTCGTGAATGCCACGTGGACAATCAGTTAATGGTGACATCGCAGAAATCTTGCTCGGGCAAGCCAGGCAAAGAATCACCAATAAGAAAATGTGCAGGTGTTAAAGCGTTGAGGTCGTGTGGGTCGGAGGACAAAGGGGTTAAAGGTCGCGAGTTAAGCACGGCTTTGATCTCTATCGAGAGGGTGTTTAATTGTTTAAATATAAACAATTCACTACCGACAACTCGTTTTAAATGATGTTTGAAGGATTTCACCGCAGCTTTCCAGAAGCCTCCGAGATGCGGTGACTGTGGTAGAATCAATCTCCAAATGATCCTTTTCTCCGCGAGGTGATCATGAACCTTTTCTTGATGTGTAATTTCTTCCGATGCCCTCTGCCATTCCTTTGTCGAGATCAATTTTTTCCTTGGAGATCCTGGTGGAAATCGTCGACGCAGAGCAGCACTGCGTTGAAGACGAGCATGAGAGAAATAACTGTGACATACGCTCGTGACATCCACGCTTGCGGCTGAGCACTTGACCGTCCGGAGCTCGGGTATGTCTGCGTGGACTGTGATCGGTTGCGGGGGGCACGATTACTCTCCCCCGGCTAGCCAGCTGGAGCTCATATGTGTGACATAGGAGCGCGAACGACGCGAAATAAGCGGCACACACGAACGAGATCGCGAAAGCTCGTATGTGGCACATGAGCGCGAACGAGGCGAGAGACGCGGCACACACGAATAAGATAGCAAGAGTATGTGTGGCGCACGAGCGTGAACGAGGCGAGACGCGGCCAACACAATAAGTAAGGAGTAAGAATGTATGCGCGCACTAGCGTGATCGAGGCGGGAAACACGGCACACACGGATAAGATAGCAGGAGTACGTGTGTGGCACACGAGTGCGAACGAGGCGAGAGACGCGGCACACACAACTAAGATAGCAAGAGTACGTGTATGGCACACGTGCGCGAACGAGGCGAGAGACGCGGCACACGCGACTAAGATAGAAAGAGTATGTATAGCGCACGATCGCGGACGAGGCAAGAGACGCGGCCAACACAATAAGTAAGGGGTAAGAATGTATGCACGCACGAGAGCGAACGAGGCGAGAAACGCGGCACACACGAATGAGATCGCGAGAGTAAATGGATGGCGCACGAGCTCGAACGAGGCGGGAGACGCGTCACACATGAACGAGATCACGAGAGTATGTATGGCACACGAGCGCGAACGGGGCGAAAGACGCGGCCAACACAATAAGTAAGGAGTAAGCATGTATGCGCGCACGAGCATGAACGAGGCAAGAAACGCGGCGCACACGAGTGAGATCGCGAGAGTACATGGGTGGTACACGAGCGCGAACGAGGCGGGAGACGCGGCACCCACGGACGAGATCGCGAGAGTATGTACAGCACACGAGCGCGAACGAGGTGAGAGACGCGGCCAACATAACGAATATGCAGAGCGCTGCTGAAGTGGCGCTTGAGCCAAGAAGCCACTGTATCGCGGCGGATTTGTGGAAATCCGGATCCGCCAATTGAACATTTGAAGGGTTCCTGAGAAATTTCCTTTTGATTTGCGCGACGGGGGCGCAGGTCCTAATCGCCGGAACCACCAGAAATTCAGACGTTTTCTGGTACGAATTCAGCCGAGGTCGTATCCTTGCCGTGGCGCAGAATTTCGCTGTGGTACCGGATTCGTTTTGAGTTCGAATCGGAATGTGGCATCTTTTTCTCGAGAGGCGTAGAAAGGATGCTAACTCCTCGATTATTAAGTTTTTTGTCGAGCCTGTGTCGAGTACCGCCCGGCATCGGATGGACGCTTGACCCTCCTTAGAGATATCGAGAGAGACAGTTGGTACGATATCATCCATTGTTTCCGTGTCGAGCGTGAGAGAGAGCGCGTGGCCCAAGTGTAGTCACGCCTGGGACGTACTAGCCGCATCCTGCGACCGCCCCCTCCAGGAGGTGGCCGATGCGTCGTCCATTCGGGTTGATTCAAAGTTATTGCCGACCGGATGCAAAAATGTGTGATGCTTGCTGTGGCAAATGCGACACGTGCCACCCTGCCAATCACCGATGACGTGTCCGGCTACCAAGCAATTAGCGCATAACGAGGCTTGCGTTACGGCCTGCTTTCTTTGATTAATCGACATAGTGCGAAATGCCGAGCACTTATATATCGTGTGGGCTCCTTGACAAATCGCGCATGGTGAGAGCACTTCTCTTTGACCCTTCTCAGCTGACGCCGCGAAGGTCAGTCCGCGAGGGACGGTATTTTTCGACGCTTCCTTTGAACCGTGTGGATTTCGTGAAGGAGTTTCTTTCGTGCGAGAATTGTAATGTTCCGAGCACGCTCCTCGCTTTTCCAAAAAGTCCAACAGAGATATATACGATGGAAGCTTATTATCTGGGAGGGTCGTTTCCCATTGAAACCGCGTATTGTCGCTGAATTTGCTCACGAGCAGATAAATGATGCAGCTATCCCACTTCTCGACGGGTTGTCCCAGGCCTTTCAATGCGCGAAGATGCTGACGGAAAGTATCTATGAGCTCGTCCAGATTCTCGGGCAAGTCTCTCGGTAAACGCGGAATGTTGAACAAGATATCCCAATGTCGAAGGATGGCTTTCCGCGGGTTGTCGTATTTCGCGGTCAATATCTTCCACACTTTCACGTAATTCTCTCCCGTGCTCTCTATTGCTTCGATCGCGCGTGCAACCTCACCGGTAAGAGCCACCTGTAAATATTGTAATTTGTCGATTGACGCAATACTTTCATTTCGGCTGACGCGTGACTCGAATTTTTCACGAAATGATTGCCACTTTTCTATACTACCGTCGAATTTTGGCAATGTAATTTCCGGCAATTCAATCGTTGGTCTGAGACACGAAGGTGTCGTAATCGGTGAGGAGTTCCCACTGCTGACGTTATCGGCTATGGTAGAAGGACCTTGCAATCTTTGAGAGTCCCGAATTTTACGACGCGATTCGGCTATTAACCGATGATAATCATCCTCGATCGTTTCAAGCTCCTCTTGATGCTCCGTCTCGGCATCCGTTTTTAATGCTACGATGGACGAGTGCACGGGTGATAATTCTTTGAAGCGGTCTACTGGATCCTCCATCTTTACTTGCACAAGATCCGCGTCGAATTCGTTGTGATTAAGCGAAATATATTTGTTGTATTTCGTGAGACGCGTTTTAAAAACCGACCGTTTACGCTTCAAGGCCACCAATTGTTCCTCAGGCGTGGGTGCCATTGTTTTCCGCGTGCTTAATATCAGGGAACGTACGACCGTAGGAGGGATAGAAAAATAATGACGATCCAATGCACTGACTTACCAAGCTGCTGTCATGCGGAATTGGCTCCACGACGTTGTCGGACTGGTTGAGTTGATTGATCCTGAACCACTTGGTCGTCCATGAGGGCTCCTTCCTGATGGCGTGATATGTCCAATGGTCCGATATTGCACTTTAATTCACTGTGCGTTTAGCTCATTGTACTGCAGTTCAGTTTTTATTTTTTTTTGTTCGCGCACACTACTCGCACTCACTGTTTGTCGAGCGGAGTACACAAATGAAAAAAATATTAATAAAAAGTTCAAAGTTCGTTTGTTTGAATTTAATAGGTATCCGGTTCGAAGAACCAAAATGTACAGTGCCGTTTTTCAGGCGACTGATTTCACTCTTCTTTTTACGGGAAAGTGGATAGTTGGTATAGGTGAATGATATGACGCGTAACAGGCCGCTCTTCACATTAAAAATATAACACCTTTTTATTTTTAACATTAAAAAAAACCACATATGACAATTTAAAAAAATAAACAACTATTGTTCGGAGTCTGAGAGTTTATAATATTATTTGATGTTCGGCGGATTGTGTTACGGCGCAAAATGATTTAACATATACACTGAACGCGTGATTATTGTCGAAAACGGTATTATTTGCATTAAGGTGATCAGCTAGACGTGCTGAGATCATCGACTCGAATGCGGTGTTAGAATGGATTGTTCGCGGACAAGACCGAAACGAACTCTCGCTCTTTGGTATTTTGTTTTGATGTTTTCTCGGAGAAGTTCGGAAAACGAATCTGATTAATTTTTGCAAGTAGTCTTGAGGAAAGCGATTTGACTCTCTTTCCTCTCTCCAAAAGGGTTTTCCACGATGAGAGAGGGGGGAGGCCCCAAGTGGAGGTGGCAACGCTTGGGCCGAGCGTCACGTAGCCTCTTGCACAGCTGCATGTCGTAAAGAAAAAGGACAGAAATATTAATATTCGCGAACCCGAGTTTTATTGACGTAAAAACCGTGAATAGATTAAAATATTTCGATGGCGGGATTAACGAACAATATTTTTACTAGCAACCCAGCTTATGGAAATTTTCCGAATGGGAAAGTTTCCAAGTTATAAACTGCAGATGTTGCCCGAGCCCGAAAATGAAGAGCTATAGAATGAAGCAACTCTTTGTAAAAATGTATATTCCAAAAAAACAAAGAAAATATCCCACGCGAGATACAGCTATGATTGCTGCGCCTGCATCACTCTTATTTAAATGAATTATTTTATATTTTGATGATTCCCATAATATCTTCCAATAAACTGTTTTATAATTTCCAAAGAATTTGATGATTTTATAATCTCGAAATTGTACATTTTTCACATTTATTGAACTGATTTTCTATGGAAGAAAAACAAATTGCGCTGACAAAATTATTATAATGAATATTTTGACATTTTAATTTTCTGATCTTTATTAATTCTGTCAATAAAGATTAAAGGATCCAAAGATTAAATTGATAAATTATTTTAAAAAAAAATTCTTATTTGAATTCTATCGTTTAAAATAAAGGGCTTATCATTTTAATTAAAACCTTTGTTTGAATTTTATTACTTGAAATCATCATTTTGAAATAAAATCTGTATTATTGGAATTTCATGATTTTAATTAAAATTTTTATGTAAATTCTATCATTTGAAATTAATAAATTTTTGTATTAGCCTAGAACAAATCATTCATACATGCATTCATAATTAATAATAATTCGCACGTATTCTTTGAGGCGAAATTCCTCTTGCGATTTTTAATTTGTTATTTCATGCAAAAAAAGAAATGCTTTCAAATATTACTTGTGCCCATATATGGCATGTATCCTCTGTAGCAGCCCGTTATGCGAGAGAGAACGACGCGATTTAAGGGGGCAGCGGGCCTCGTGTCGTCCGCGGGGCGCGAGGAGATTTCCTCGGACCCTTGGACAAACACTGACGCCCACCTCGCTAATTCTCTCTTGCGCGGACTTATTTTTCTTTGGATGTTGATAAATTTAATTACACCAGGATGTTTAATATATTCGATATATTCCTCTGCTTGAAAATCTAAACCATAAACGTTGGAAATAAATAGATATTGAGTTGCACTGAAGTGTGCCCTATTTTCAAGCGATTTCCTTTCTCTTTCCACGCAGGGTGACTAATTCTTGAAGAACCACGTGTGTGCTCTTTTCACGACATAGTGGTGTTGTTTGGGTTTCCTTTTTTTTCCTCTTCTACCCCAATAGATTATCGCAATACCTAACCATGTTGAAACTTCCAAGCAGCGAATTTCGATACTCTCAAGAGGAATTTGTCCTCTGCGTTTTTATGTTAATAATAATAATATTAATGATGATGATAATAATAATAATAATAATAATAATAATAATAATAATAATAATAATAATAATAATAATAATAATAATAATAATTTTTCTACAGGGGGGGGAAATGCCATAACGCACTGTCGGGAGCGATGGTTTGGCTCCCCGTGTGTCGGACTCCTCCGAAGAGACTACCGACTAAAACCCCCCCTGTATCTCCAGATGACCACCCCGGAACCGCGTTAGCATTACTTCGGGGTGGCTCCATTAGTTGTTATGAACGCCCCTTAGGGCGTTCCTTCCTCCAAAACTCTCTTCTTTCGACGGAGGACAGCTTCCGCGAAGGAAGTGACCTCCATCCAAGTTTCATCGTCCAGGAGCATAACTCCGATAATATTTTCCGGGGTTATGCTCCCGAACTTTTCCTCCAATGGTGCCCTCCACACGTTCCATTCTTCGCATTCGAAGAATGTGTGGAAGGCATCGTCTATGGGGGATCCGCAGGATATGCAGCACGGGTCCAGCACTTTACTCATTCTGCACAGATCAGATCGGAAATACCCGTGCCCCGTCAGCAATTGTGTGAGGTAATAATTTACCTCACCATGCTGACGGTTTATCCAGGTGTCCAAGCGAGGAATGAGTCTCGCTGTCCACCTGGCCCGCGGATCCTCATCCCATCTCTCTTGCCAGGCCTGCATACTATGGGACCTGGCAAGCGCTTTTCGTCTCTCCCTCTCTTCCTCATCGGGAAGGTCCTGGTGGACGAACTTCCGCTCCTGGGCGAGGAGGTCAATTGGCACGACCCTGGCTATCACTAGCGCCGCCGGCTCTGAGACCGTGCGGTAAGAGCAGGCGATACGGAGGGCCCCTCTCCGCTGCACTCCAGCCATACGCTTCCGGTATTTTTCAAACCGGAGCGCATCGGCCCAGACTTCGGCGCCGTACAGCATTATGGACTTGGCCGTGCGTAGCAGAAGGCGACGCTTGCAGGGCAGAGGACCACCAATGTTGGCCATTACCCTGCTCAGCAGCGTCGTCACTGCCACAGCTTTGTTCGCTCTTCATATTATTTCTTCCCCGAAGGTGAGCCGAGAATCGAGCTTCAACCCCAGGTACTTTACCGACACCTTTGTCTGGACCGTCGTCTCTCCTACCTGCATATCCTTTAAAAGCGGAATATGTTTTTTGGTTAGGAGCACGATCTCAGTTTTCGCTAGCGCTAGCTCCAAGCCGTGGTCTTCCATCCAGGAGTGGACCCGACGCATTACCTGGTTGAGTCTCATCTGCGCTGCCTCTACGGTGCGCGCAATGATAATAGCGGCTACGTCATCCGCATACCCAACCAGAAAAGAACCCTCAGGCAGCTCCATTCGAAGAATCCTGTCATATGTGGCATTCCAAATGTCAGAACCTAATATGCACCCTTGGGCTGCCCCTGCCGTTAACACACGGCTGATCGGACCATCTGCGGTGGTGTAAACGAGAGAGCGATCATTCAGGTAATCCTCGAACATCCGGTAGAGATATCCGGGGACCCTGAATTTCTGCTCCAGCGCACGTAGCGCGTCACACCACCGGACCGAGTTGAAAGCGTTCTTCACATCCAGAGTGACCAGTAGACAAATGGGGCGGGAAAAATGGTTCCCTCGCTCCGTGCTCCTAGCTGCACTGATTACCTCCTGGATAGCATGTATCGTCGACCTCCCTTTCCGAAAGCCATACTGTCTTTCGGAAAGGTTTCCAGAGGCTTGAATTGCCGCATGAAGGCGAGGTTGAAGAAGCTTCTCCAGGAGCTTACCAGTCGTGTCTAGCATGCACAGGGGTCTGTAAGACGATGGATTGTCTAACGGACCCCCTTTGCCCTTCCCGATCAACGCGAGCCTTGCGCGTTTCCAGCGATGTGGAAAAACCCCTGCCTGTAGGCAGGCGTTATACATAGTGAGGAAGAGCGTTGGATGCCTTCCAACTGCGGCTTTCAGCACCTCTGCTGGCAAGCCATCAGGGCCTGGTGCCTTCTTGTTTTTGAAGGCCCGTGCCGCGCACCTCAGTTCCTCCTCCGTAAAAGGGGGTGGTGGTGCATCCCCGGGTATTCGGGGTCGGCGCGGTTGCCTGGGTTGATTGGGGAAAAGGGCATCGACGATACCGCCGATGATCCCCGCATCTGTGGGAGCGCTTTCAGAAAACGCCCCCAATTTGCGGAGGACCAATTTGTACCCTAATCCCCAAGGATCCTCGTTTAGATCCTCCCCAAGCTTCTTCCAGCATCGGTGCTTACTCCTATTGATGGTCCGTCTGAGCACTTTTCTTGTCGCCTTATAGGCGGCAGTGCTAGGGGCTGCGTCGGTGTCGCGGCGCCGGGCTCTGAGGGATAGTTTTCTCAAGCGAAGACACTCCCACCTCAGCTCCGCGATCTCATTCGTCCACCAGGACACGGGGCGTCTGTTATCCCGTGCAATTCTTTTCGGCATGGCATCGCTGCAGGCCTGATGAAGGTGGGTCATTACTATATCCACAGTCTGTTCAGCGCCCGCAGGGTGAGGGAGCTCCTCAAGGGTTCGCTGGCCACGTAACAGCGCTGGAGACAGCTTCTTTGGGTCCATCTTGTCGACGTTCCACCTGGTAGGTCCTCGTGGTGTTCTTGTCTGGACCGGAGCTACATCATGTACGCAGAACGTGATGTATTGGTGATCGCTGGTTGTGAAGTCCTCGATCACTTTCTAATCCTGGACTCGCGATACCAGGTTATCCGTCGCCATGGAGACATCTATGATGGGTTTTCTGTACCCCGGCCTCTGAAAGGTGGACGTTGAGCCAGTGTTCAATACCGCTAGTCCAAGTCTGGACGCCATGTCCAGCACGCGTCCACCCCGGGAATCTGGCCAGGGTTCACCTCATTCCAGAGCCTTTGCATTAACGTCTCCGGATACTACCAGCTCACCCTCCATGTCCCGGACAGCGTCCTCCAGACCATCGATTTTGGCCTGGAAGTCTGCGATTCGCTCGTTTGGGGTGAGGTAACAGTTGACGTAGATAACGCCTCTGGACCTCACCCAAACAAAGCCGCTCCCGGAGCCATGGTCGACGACGCAGAAACGTCGTCGATTTGGAATCCAAATTGCTGCCGTGCCTAGGAGGTCCGAATACCATCCTGGCCCTTCTCTGTTCCGATATTGCTCGCTGACCAGAACTATATCAGCGGCTTTCTCGAAACATATTTGGGCCAGAAGTTCGTCGGCTATCCGGCTCCTATTCATGTTTCCCTGCAGGACGACCGCTATTACTCGCCTCTGGCATCGCTGAGGGCTTTGCGGAATGCCCCGCACCACCCCGATCTTGCCATGTGACGTTTGGAGTCTGGCTTACCTTCCACGGCCGGGCAGAGGAAACAAAAGGGTTCAGCATCGCAGTCAGCTGCCCTATGTCCCTCCTTGCTGCACCGGAAGCACAGACTTCCACGGTCAGTGCCCTTGCACCGAGTACTGTGGTGCCCGTAGCCGAGACACTTGAAGCATTTCGGTACTTCCACTCTCTTCGGATTCGGCAATTGGGCCAGCCGGTCTTGACTCGAGCGGTTTGCAACAATTGCAACAGGGTCCTGGCGGCTGATTCGTCAATGGTGACGATGGCGGTGACCTATTCCCGCGCGTTCGGTCGGGTCAATGCGACCTGCAGGGGGCCCTCGTGCTGCCCCAGGGCTATTTTGATCGCCTCCTTGACCTCTGTTTTCGTGGAGCAGCTATCAAGGTCTCGGATCTCGAGGCGTGCCTATGGGACCAATTCCCTGACGTTACTCCTGCTTCCAGCTGCTTCCTGGAGGGCAGCCGAAAACGCAGCTCGTGACTCGGTCGATGAGTTTCGCAGCTCGAGTAGCACTTCTCCTGCTCGTGTGCGCCGGATCACCTGAACGTTGACCCCGTGGGTTTCGGGATTCACCTCTTTGCGGACAACATTTAGAATATCCGCATAGGTTTTCCCCTCCGCTGGTTTCAACAAGATCACTTCCGGTTTTTTCGGTGGCGACTTTTTCGAGGGCGGCTTTTTAGCAGCGGCTGCTAAATGTTACGCTCCTGCTTTCCCTTCTTGCGCCGGACTCCGTCCAGGCATTCTTCGGTGAGCTCTCCTTTTCTTTTTTCTTTTTTTTCGACTGTACCTCCATCGCTGGGGGTACAGGCGGGCTCGTCACCATCCTCTTCTTCTGTCTTGCCTTCACCGGAGGAAGCGTTTCCGGTGGCTCACTCGAGAAGCTCGTTCCCGGTGTAGGATCGCTATGGAGCCTGGCCCTAGGGAGCCTTGGTCCCTCCAAAAGGCGACGAGCCTGCTTGATGGGCCGTCGGCCCTCCTCAAGCTCCTCCAAATGCTCCACCAAGGCAGGCAGCCCGTCCTTAATTGTCTTAATGACGTTCGGCTGCTTCTTTAAGGCTTCCATCATGGTCTTGATGAGCCTGTGCATTTTCTCAAGGCCTGCCGCCCCCCTCCTATCACTTTCGATGAGCAGCTTTACGAGGGGAGGTGCCTCGTCGCCCACCGAACCTTCGTTGTTTCCATTTATGTTTGACATTTTTTTCTCTTGGGTTGAACCAGCGCTTCGTGTGCAAAGGGGCGGGCCGTAATAGGCAGGAACGGGTATACCCTCGGAGTACTCTGACTCCTACCCCAGTTCCCTGAGGCCTGACCTACGCTTAGCCGATCCCGGAAAATACGGACGAATCAGCGCTCGCCTGTAGCAATGCAGCCTCTGACAGCTGCATTCAATGCACACTTCCTGATCAGGGCCCGAAGGGGCTGGTTCCAGGTACACACCTCAGTTGCCACCCCGGCTGAGCAAGCTCACAGCAGCCCTTTCACCGGCGCAGAGGAAACGCCTACGTCGGTTGAGGGCACTTCCAGTGTGCTGAGGGGTGTACCGATCAATGCATGACTCCCAACCGCATCAACATGATGACAGACGCTGGCAAACACACCGCCCGAAACAGGAACAGACGTGTGCTCTTCTGCATGCAAGTTTTCGTTTTGGTCCGCGGGTGGTAAATTATGCCCCACCTACCCGACATATCTGCCGAGCATTCCCCTAACCGCCACCTGGGGACGCGCCCGATGGGGGTCGGAAAAACCCCACACGGGTATATAATAATATATAATAATAATAATAATAATAATAATAATAATAACAATAATAATAATAATAATAATAATAATAATAATAATAATAATAATAATAATAATTTCTGTTCCGACTGACCTGACCCAGGCCATAATTTCCATTCTTGAATTTAGAATTAACTTTACTTTACTCCCCTATTTTACGGACTTTCAGGATTTTAAAATTATTACGTTAAAAAAAAATGAAAGGGAAGAACCAGTGATCGTGCGTATTAATATCATTACTCGACGTATCATTTATGACAGTGTCGGTGTGGACACACGCTAGTGTGCGTGAGTATCTCGAATTCATTCTCGGCCTAGTGTGTGTGCCACGTGCTTTCAAAGATTTTAATGCCCGCGTCATTTGGCCCGACAAAGGCCCTATCGCTATTTTCTCGGAGTCCGTATCTCCGCGGGTGTTTTCGCGCCGACGATAGACTGTTTTTCCTTTCAGCATTAATAATTACTTCGTTCGAAATTCTCCTCGATGGTATGTATGAATTGATGCGTGAGCCGTCGACGCTGTCGCTATGGTCTGTAGTTCGAGAGTTGGTGGGAATATGACCACCGTAAGGATAGATCCTCGCCTCGACCGTGTTCCCCTCTCATGCGCATTTTTCCTCGATAATTACCCGATATAGGTAAACCTGTGGACGATGAGAAATCTTGAAAGTCGCGGGACGTAATAGTGCTTTGCAGTCACCATTTCCTATTGTTCCCTTTCGAAATCTTAAGGTTTGGATTTTTTTAACATTGCATGGGATCTCACTGGGGATATAAAAATATTACAAAGGCGGATAGTCCCTCACACTGCGACAGTCAGAATTTTTTCCCTAGTATACTCAAGCAAGGGTGCTTCCAAGCCATCGTTCCTTATGGTTCCCTTGTGACATCTTACGGTTTCAATTTTTTCGATGTTCTATGTGGCCCTACACGTGATATGGGACCATTAAAAAAGTGGGCAGCCCCTTAAAATTCGACGGTCCGAATTTTTCGAAAGTATACTCAGGCTAGGGTGCTGTCAAGCCACCGTTCCCTACTGTTATCTTCTGAAATCTTATGTTTGAAATTTTTTTACACAGTCTCTGGGGCCCTGACTGAAAAGTGGAGAGCTTCTCAAAATGCGACGGTCCAAATTTTTCGAAAGTATACTCAGGCACGGGTGCTTTCAAGACACCGTTCTCCATTGTTCCCTTCCGAAATCTTATTGTTTTTATATTTTTAACATTCTATGGGGTCCTACACGGAATACAAAATGATTAAAAAAGTGGACAACCCCTCACACTGCGACGGTCTGAATTTTTTCTGGGTACACTCAGGTGAGGGTGCTTTGCAGTCACCTTTCCTTATTGTTCTCTTTTGAATTCTCATAATTTCAATTTTTTTTAACGTCCTATGGGGAAATGCGATTGGCCGCATTTTTTTCATCATACACTCAGGCAAGGGTGCTTTGCAGTCACCATTTCCTACTGTTTCCTTCCGAAATCTTAAGGTCTGAATTTTTTCTGGGTATTCTCAGGTGAGGGTGCTTTGCAGTCATTTTTCCTTATTGTTCCCTTTCGAATTCTCATGGTTTTAATTTTTTTAACGTTCTACGGCGCCCCATATGTGTTATGGAATAATTAAAAACTTGGACAGGTCTTTCTTCGACGATTTTTTTTTCGTTTTCCATCGGAATCTCTTTAATTCGAATGTACGGCTGTTCGACTATATGGCAACCTTCAATATTTATATTATTATATTATTTTTTCATGTCACAGAAGTTATAACTTTCTCAAAATATCGAAATTTCATTTTTTTTTGTCGGAACGTTCGTAATTTCAACGACATTCTGATTTTAGGACTCTTTCTCGTGTCCCGGGTACATGAAATTTACAGAGACGAATTGCATCAATTATTAGGCATTTTTATTAAGTTCGTCTCTTTTTCGAAACGGCGGATTTTTGCCTCTTGCACCGAGGGTGAAAGGTGCGGAGTGGAGCTTTCGGTAATTCCTTGTGACCGGTAAAATGACCGCTTCACAGTACATTTGCATACAGTAATGTGTAATTGAAGTGACGCACTCGGTTTTGTGAGTCCACCGCCTTCAATTCACTCGTGTCAAAAAAATTGTCAAATAGTTTTTCACGTGAAATTTCGACCCCCGCTCAATGCCGATAAAATCAGGTCGATCAGACAATAATTAAAAAATGGCGGTTATTTTTAAACACTCACTCATTTATGACAGAAAGTGCTTATTGCAATCGCCTCGAAATCTGCGTCGGATGTCCGTCCAGACCCAGATCTCAGAAACCGGTGTATGGAATTCAATTTCCTTTGAAGGGTAGTAGTGTATGGTTGTAATCTCTATGCCCAAGGAGTCTAAATCCAAACAGATACTGCAAAACAAAGATTTTTTAAAAAAATAGCCATTTTTAAGCAAAAAAAAGAAGTTTTATGACCATATGTAGTTGAAACTTGGAATTTCACGAACGAATTTTTCTCTAACTCACACAATGTGTGTATATAATTGTAATTAAATGTCTGACGAAGTATAAATCCAATCAGACACCGTTGAGCTTGCAATTTTGGCAAAAAAGACCACATTAACTAGAGCTCTTACTTTTTCGGGTACCCGGATAATTCGGATAACTCGAATCTAACGAATCTGACGCTTCGAATCCGGATATCCGGATAGTAACGGATCCAGATAGTAACGCATCCGGATAGTAACGGATCCGGATAGTGAGGGATCCGGATAGTGACGGACCCGGATAATAACGGATCCGGATAAGAACGGATCCAGATAATAACGGATCCGGATAACAACGGATCCGGATAATAACGGATCCAGATAATAACGGATCCGAATTGAATTCGAAAATAATCAGTTTTTTAAGTAACTGGTTCTCGATTTTCTTAATACTCGTCGTAAATGTTAATTTCAATGATGAATGATTATAGAGAATTGACAAACAATGTTTTTGTACATTTGGAAGCTTAGGCTAAGAAAATGAGAGTTCGCAAAGAGCGAAATAAAACGGCATTGTCTTGAATACATCGCCGAGATCTCGAGATATAAGCCGAATTATGCCCATAACACAAAAGAAGAGAATTTTCTTTTTTTTTTCAATTTTTGTTTTCATTTTCAAGCCTTCGAAAAATGGTTTTTGGGACTTTTGAGCATAGTACGCGATAAATTTACGTACCACCAATAGCAAATTCGGTTTTTCCCGGAAAATTTCCGATCCAAAACACATGCTATGAACCTATGACCCCCATGTAAATTTATACATGTGAAATATACGCAAAAATTATATGCGACATATAGTATGTGAAATATATTTATATCGTTCGCATATATGTGGCACCAAAAAATTCTCTAATTCGTATATATGCCAGATATTTGTGCTACCTAAATGCCGTACATTGCATATATGGGGCATTCCATCCTAAATCGGACAGTTTGAAAAACTTTTTTTTTTTGATTTCCTCAATTTTTTTATATTTTTGAGTACTCATCAAAAGACCCTTCCTGTTAACTTTTGAGATTTTTTTGATTACACGTTCAAAAGATATTAAATTAACAAAAAACCGCTCTTTTTTTGGTATTTTGGCCATAACTTCTTTGATAATGGTCCAAATTAGAAGTTTTTTTTTCGAATTTTTTGTTTTCTTATGGCCTTTTTAGAAAAAAATACAATAAAAATATTCGACGTGTTTTTGAGTGAGTTTTTTGAGTTTTAAACGTTAAATCGCGTTTTTAAAAGTGAATGTCATTTTTGATTTTATTTTTTATTTTTTTGTTGCAAACATCTATCTATTCAACAATTTTCAAGACTAGTCCAATCGTGGGATCTCAATGACTACTATTTTTTTTCGATTAAAAAAAAAAAAAATTTTATAAATTATTATGAATACCAATTTTTGTTACTGTATAGTATTTTTTTCAATATTTAGAATTTATTTTGACACTTTTTTATTGTTAACACGTTCTTAAAATTAATAATTAATCGTTAAGTTTGTTTATGAACAATAATAACATCAATTTTTATTTATTCACGTATTTTTTTGAAAACCTTACATATACGATTATTTCCTGAATTGGAATATTGCTTTGCCAATACATTTCCGCTGCTCATTGGAATAATTGAATGAAATTTTTGTGTCCCCCTGTGATTGACATCGCAGTATTTTATCGCAAATAAAATCTTTTTTATGCATCTGAATAATGTTCCTCATGTGAAAATTTGACAGCAATATTCGGTAGACTATTTAGGTTCAATGCTCACTCATACAATTCTTGAACTGTTGTTATTTGCTCATCGATTAATTATTAATTTTTAAAATCTGTTAACAATGAAAAAGTGTCCAAATTAATTCGAAATGATTTAAAAAATACTATACAAGTAGTAGGTGTACCACTCTGGCGAAAAAGTGGTGGGGGAAATCCCCCCACCACCCCCCACTACTTTTTCGCCAGAGTGGTTATCCCCCCACCACTCTCGTCAGAGCGGCATTATTTCCCCCTCCACTTTTCGCCGGAGATATTATTATTATTATTATTATTATTATTATTATTATTATTATTATTATTATTATTATTATTATTATTATTATTATTATTATTATTATTATTATTATTATTATTATTATTATTATTATTATTATTATTATTATTATTATTATTATTATTATTATTATTATTATTATTATTATTATTATTATTATTATTATTATTATTATTATTATCATTATTATTATTATTATTATTGGACGAATATCGAAAGTGTGCGTGCGTGTGTGTGTGTGTGTGTGTGTGTGTGTGTGTGTGTGTGTGTGTGCGCCGTATTAAAATTAAATTTTTTCAATTACTCACCGCTCGTTGCCTTTCTCTCTGTCGTTTTTCGTACAATGTTTCTCCCACTTTTTTCAAAATGAATTAATTTTTAATTTGTTATTTTTCTTTCGCGCAATTCATTATTTTTTTATTTTTTACACTTTGTTTTTTCACTTTTGTCACGCGCGCTTCATTTTTTCGCGCATTGTTTTTTGTCGCAATATCTTTTTTCACACTTTTTTTTGTTCCAAGTTATTTTTTATAATTATTTTTACATTATTTCCGCGCGCTTTTTATTCACGCAATGATTTTCATGTACATTACATTTTTGCACAATGATTTTTTTCAATTTATTATTTTTATGATTCTTTTCTATTTTTACATTTTTCGCGTAAGGTTTCTCTGGCGAAAAAGTGGTGGGGGTAATCCTCCCCACCACTTTCGTCAGAGCGCCATTATTTCCCCCTCCACTTTTCGCCGGAGATATTATTATTATTATTATTATTATTATTATTATTATTATTATTCGAAAAAAAGCGGTGGGGAAGTCCCAAGCTTCCCCCACCACTTTTTCGCTAAAACGGCGAGATTTCCCCCCCACGACCACCACCACTTTTTGCTGTGTTTTCGCCGCAACATTTGCTTCTTTACAGCACCCAGCCCATCCCTTAGCATACGCGCGCCTGTTGGTGCAAAACTGAATTCTTTTTTTTATATGAGACCTACACAAGCCCCACTACCCCCACCACTTTTTCGCCAGAGCGGCATTATCTCCCCCTCCACTTTTCGCCGGAGATATTATTATTATTATTATTATTATTATTATTATTTTTATTATTATTATTCGAGATATAGAGGTTAGAGCATACACACATAAATAATATCATGTACTCACCATTCTCGTCGCCGCCGCTCTCCCCTTCCTCCGTTGAACACACACACGCACACACACACACACACACACACACAAACACGGGCACACGCGCTCGTTGATGCCAATATGCCTAGCGAAATAGATACGCCTTGCGTAGCGTCTGCATGAAACTTAGAAGAGATCGGAATTTGAAAACATAAAGCCGTATGATGTTAAAAAGTAAACAACACCGATCAGCAGCACGTGGCAACGGCTGAGATCTATGTGTAGTATACAGATGCATATACTCTATCTCGCTCTTTTTTCGCTAACCAGCGGTGGGCACGAAGATCCGCACAAAGAGGAGACCGAGGATAGGGGTATCTGTATGTAGTATACATTGTCGTATACCTCTATCGCGCTCTCTCTTTCTATCAATAGTGTATAGCGACGTATAAGATCATGGCATTCTCTCGCTCTCTCTAATTTTAATATTAATTTCAATATTTTGATAACTTCCAAATTTCGACCGTTTTCGCGTATCTCCAACCGTTCTCGAGATATCGCCATTTTTTCACTTCATTCGTGAAAAGGACGTGAGTGCCTGTACCTTTTGCACGCGGAATACGCTCTTTTTATTTCAGATAAAATAAAACTTACATTATGACACAATCATAATATATATTCATATATGGGTAATTCATACTCGAAATGTCTATCTCCAACCGTTCTCGAGATATCGCCATTTTTTCGTTTTATTCGTGCAAAGGGCGTAAGTGAGCATACATTTTACATGCACAATACGCTCTTTTTATTCCAGAAAAATCAACAACTTTATATTATTACTCGGTCATAATATATATTCATATATGGCGTTCCGTGTTATGTCCAGAAGAAGAATATATGGGTAATTCCTTCTCGGGATGTCACTTTTTCCAAAAAATTTCGAGAAAATTTTTACCGCGATATTTCTTTCGACTGCGTCGAGGGTGATGCCCATAATAAAAATTTGACTTAAGATTCCAAAAGTAGAAGATTCAAGCTTTGAAATGCTTTTTTGAATATTTTTTACGACCAGAATTAACAAAGTTAACAGTCTTTGGAAAATCGCTGAAAAATCTCGAAAATTTTGCTGTTCCTTTAATTTTTTGACTGAGTGTATCTATAACTTTTTATTTATGATTGATGCATTTTTTCGTCGAAGCGAATACATTTTTTTCCCCACTGATAACGCAAATAATTTTCTTCGTTCGTAAAATGTTCGTCGATGAGAAATTGAGAAACTTAAAATTTTTAAACATTCGAAGATTACACCTTTTTGCAAAAAAAAGCAAATTGATAGTAACATTTTTTTCTCATTCTGTGAATATGGAAATAAACGATGGTTGACTGGGACTGTAACGGCAAAGCATCCTTAAATGTTTTTTGCGTTCCTCTCACAAGATAATATTTATTTTCTAATGTAATAATAGTCTACGGTATCTCTAAACATTGATCGGAAGATTCCGCTTTTGACTCCGTTATTTATGATTGATGCATTTTTCGTCGAAGCGAATACATTTTTTTCCCCACTGATAACGCAAATAATTTTCTTCGTTCGTAAAATGTTCGTCGATGAGAAATTAAGAAACTTAAACATTTTTAAACATTCGAAGAGTACAAACTTTTTGCAAGAGAAAGCAAATTGATAATAACATTTTTTTCTTATTCTGTGAATATAGAAATGAACGAGGGGTTATGCATTCGTGAGATCATTGAACCGCTTGAAATCAGAATCAAATCGCTTCGAAATGATTGAAATCAATGTGGAATCACTTGAAATGACTTGAAATCAATGTGAAACCACTTGAAATCATCTGAAATCAATGTGAAGTCAGTGCGAAATAACTTGAAATCGATTGAAATCACTTGAAATCAATGTGAAGTCAATTGAAAACACTTGAAATCATTATGAAGTCATTGTGAAACCACTTGAAATTACTTGTAATCAATGAGAAGTCAATGTGAAATCGCTTGAAATCAATTGAAATCACTTAAATTCAATGTGAAGTCAATGTGAAATCACTTGAAATCGATAAAAATCACTTGCATTTACTTGGAATCAATGAGAAGTCAATGTGAAATCACTTGAAATTGATAAAAATCGCTTGGAATCGATTGAAATAACTTGAAATCACGTGAAATCACATGACTTTTGAAATCACTTGTACACCGCATACGGTAGTGAATAACCTCTCGGGAATAAAAATAGGATCTTTGGCCATTTCGATAGATGTCAATAATAGCCCAAACAAGCTTTTATTAGTTTTAATGAAAAATTATCAAAAAGTTGAAAATAATTTTATCCTGATTGGAAATAAGTTTTCAAATAAAATTTCTACTGGTCACTGTATACAAACGATTTTCCAAACGGTTTTCGAGATATTTAAAAAATAAACTTGAAAAATTGAAAAAATGGTGAAATTTTATATTTCGCATAACTATAAAAATATAATTTTTTTTTGTTTTTTAACGCACTGTTTTTGTCACAATAATTTTTCATTTTACATTATTATTATTATTATTATTATTATTATTATTATTATTATTATTATTATTATTTACACTATTTATTTTTCAATTCTTCTTTTCGCGCAATGTTTTTCTTATTACGCTTTAACACACTGTTTTGTCACAATAAATTTTAAAACATTTTTGCAAAATTTAAATTTATCGAACAATCGGTCTCCTCTTTGTGCGGATCTTCGTACTCGCCGTTCGTTAACGATAGAGCGATTGAGATGGAGTCTATGTAACGAGAATACTATCCTCGCTCGTTTAGAAAATTTTGAAAACTTGTTTTGAAAAATTTAAAATTTGTTTTGAAATTATTTGAAAACTTATTTTGAAAAAGTTAACGATTTTTTAATTTTGAAATTTTCAAAAATTGTTTAAAAATGTTGAAAACTTATTTTAAAAATTTTGAAAACTTGTTTTTGAATTTTTAAAATTTTTTGAAAATGAACGAAAACATTTTCGGCATTCAAATTTTTTTGTGGACGAAAAGATTTTTGAAGTACAAAAATTTTTTGTGAATGAAAAGATGTTTGAAATGCAAAATTTTTCTGTGAACGGAAAGATTTTCTAAATGCAAAATTTTTCTGTGGACGAAAAGATTTTTGGAATACAAAATTTTTCTGTGAACGAAAAAAGATTTTTGAAATGCAAAATTGGTATGTGAACGAAAAGATTTGTGAGAACGAAAAGATTTTCGAAATGCAAAATTTCTGTGAACGAAAAGATTTTCGAAATGCAAAATTTTTATGTGAAATGGAAAATTTTTATGTGCACGAAAAGATTTTCGAAATGCAAAATTTTTCTGTGAACGAAAAGGTTTTCGAAATGCAAAAACTTTTCTGTAAAAAGATATCACTTTCAGATTTTTTGAAAATTTAATGTAGAAAGAAGCTTCGCACTTCCAGATTTTGAAAAATTTCACTTTCAGATTTTCAAAAATTCAATTTTAAAAATGTTGAAAAAAATTTCACCCGTTCAGATTTCCAAAAATCTAGTTAAAGTTTCGCATAATTTTGTTCACAAAATAGTTTTAAGCAGTTGATTTGCAGCATTTCTCTACGAAAATTTCGCGCAAGTCTTTTTCCAAAAATTTTGTGAAAAAATTTCTTCGCATAAATTTTGCAGAAAAATGTTGCAAGGGATTTCTATGCATAGTGTATAGCTACGTATACCTTCATTCAATTCTCTCTCCCGCTAATGAGCGGCGGGCACGAAAATCCGCACAAAGAGGAGACCGAAGAGTACATGAGGCATACCTTACGAACCGACCAATTCGCGACAATGACCATTGTTGATTTTGTTAAAATTTTTCTACTTTTTTGTTAAAAATTTTCTACTTTATTGTACATATTGACAGCAGTCTTTCAGAATTTTGAGCTCTTCATCTTCACGCTTTTCGCCACAATGAATTATTCAAAATTTCACACAATTTTTAAACGCGCGTCACTTTTTAAAACCGAAGATATCAGAATAAGATGGAAGATAATTTTTTTCGGCTTGAGTTGTTTGAAAGAGATGATGGTTTTAAAATGACCAACACAGTGCAACGTAAATGTTTATATTCGTTTATTCATAGTTATAAAATAATGACGATCTCATGCCACAAAAAATGTTTCGCATTATTTTTTTTTTTTCAAAAAATTGTTTTGCAAGATTTTGTTCACAAAATAGTTTTAAGCGATTGCTTTGCAACAACTCTCTACGAAAATTTTACGCAACCGTCTTTTTCCAAAAATTTTGTGAACAAAGTCTTTTTCCAAAAACTTTGTGAATTTACAGAAAAATGCTGCAGATTAATTGTGTGAAACACTTTTGTCTAACAAATGTTTGTACATAAAATTTTGCGTTTACAAAAAAAAAAAATTCTTTCGGTTTGGGTGCAATTGCTTTGCAACATCTCTCTACGAAAATTTTGCGCAACCGTCTTTTTCCAAAAATTTTGTGAACAAATTTGTTTTTATAAATTTTATTATTTGCTACCCTTTGAGAATTTCCGGCAACAAGAATTCTACATTCATGAATAGTATAATTTTTCAATTCGGGACCTGCTATATCTTTATTGGGTTTGAGCGCCCAATAAGCCATTAGATGCACCGGTAATCCAAGTAGGACTGAATGACGACGATGTTATACCGCCTGACTGAGTAACAGCGGCTCCCGTGATCCTGAAGTTCCTGAAGAGCTAGGCTCTCCATCTGTATTGGGTCATCAGGGGGCGACGGTATCCAAAACTCCACCATCCAAGGGGTTTTTATTGCCGGCGGCGAATTTTTGAACAACAGGTGATAACTGATCTGTTCGCACTTGTAAAGATGATTGTGTCTGATTGACTGGCTCAGAATGAAAAGTATTTGGTGCAAGATTATTTAATTTGGCGTATTGATCTTTCAAGAGGTTATAATTTTCAGAGTTCTTTTTGTAAACGTCTCGTATAGTGGGCCAATCTGGATTCAAAGCACTCTTGAACTTAGTATAACCGCGACTCCATTTACCTTCAGCAACGGCTTGACGATAATTCAAAGCGTACCACTTCTCTCGTATACTGTATAAATAAATTCCAAAGTTTTTACTTATATTTCGTGTTTTGCCTTTTGCTTGCGGCATACTCGGATACTGTACACCAATGAGTTGCTCAACACCATACTTGGCACCAATACCGAATAAACCAATCAAATCACCCCACGTACCAGTTTCTCGGTAATCACGGAGGAATCTTCCGATGGCAAGTCGATCGGCGATAACAATATCTTGCGGAGACGCAGCCAATTCGTAATCGAGGTCGTGCAGTAATGCAATTAAATCAGCAGAATTCTTCGGTTCAGCAGGATTATTATATACGATGTTACCAGGACCGAGGAAATTGTAGCCGGGCACTAGCGGCATAATGAGACACTTATGAATCAGCAGCTGTACTTATATTGCAACGCTATCCTCACTCTTTGAAGCGTGGTGAGTTGGCAGCCGAGAGGTGGTTTTAAGCCATTCGATGCACCGGTAATTCAATAATACATTTCTCATACAACTGGTTATTTACCGTTCTCAGAGACATTTCTCCAAGAATGGTACCTCTTTTGAAGGGATAATGATTTTAAAATGAATAACACAGTGCAATGTAAAAGTTTATATTAGTTTATTCATAGTTATAAAATAATGACGATCTCATTACCATGACCCGCTGTCATCTCAAAATAATAGATCAATCTCGTGATCGCGTCTCCGTGCTGTTCGCACAAAAATTTCGTTCTCCAGTGAACTCGAATAATTGCAATATCTCATCGACAGGCGCGCTTCGAAATAATTGTATTCAACCGATAAATTGAATAAACAGCGGGTCATGGTAATGAGATCGTCATTATTTTATAACTATGAATAAACTAATATAAACTTTTACATTGCACTGTGTTATTCATTTTAAAATCATTATCCCTTCAAAAGAGGTACCATTCTTGGAGAAATGTCATTGAGAACGGTAAATAACCAGTTGTATGAGAAATGTATTATTGAATTACCGGTGCATCGAATGGCTTAAAACCACCTCTCGGCTGCCAACTCACCACGCTTCAAAGAGTGAGGATAGCGTTGCAATATAAGTACAGCTGCTGATTCATAAGTGTCTCATTATGCCGCTAGTGCCCGGCTACAATTTCCTCGGTCCTGGTAACATCGTATATAATAATCCTGCTGAACCGAAGAATTCTGCTGATTTAATTGCATTACTGCACGACCTCGATTACGAATTGGCTGCGTCTCCGCAAGATATTGTTATCGCCGATCGACTTGCCATCGGAAGATTCCTCCGTGATTACCGAGAAACTGGTACGTGGGGTGATTTGATTGGTTTATTCGGTATTGGTGCCAAGTATGGTGTTGAGCAACTCATTGGTGTACAGTATCCGAGTATGCCGCAAGCAAAAGGCAAAACACGAAATATAAGTAAAAACTTTGGAATTTATTTATACAGTATACGAGAGAAGTGGTACGCTTTGAATTATCGTCAAGCCGTTGCTGAAGGTAAATGGAGTCGCGGTTATACTAAGTTCAAGAGTGCTTTGAATCCAGATTGGCCCACTATACGAGACGTTTACAAAAAGAACTCTGAAAATTATAACCTCTTGAAAGATCAATACGCCAAATTAAATAATCTTGCACCAAATACTTTTCATTCTGAGCCAGTCAATCAGACACAATCATCTTTACAAGTGCGAACAGATCAGTTATCACCTGTTGTTCAAAAATTCGCCGCCGGCAATAAAAACCCCTTGGATGGTGGAGTTTTGGATACCGTCGCCCCCTGATGACCCAATACAGATGGAGAGCCTAGCTCTTCAGGAACTTCAGGATCACGGGAGCCGCTGTTACTCAGTCAGGCGGTATAACATCGTCGTCATTCAGTCCTACTTGGATTACCGGTGCATCTAATGGCTTATTGGGCGCTCAAACCCAATAAAGATATAGCAGGTCCCGAATTGAAAAATTATACTATTCATGAATGTAGAATTCTTGTTGCCGGAAATTCTCAAAGGGTAGCAAATAATAAAATTTATAAAAACAAATTTGTTCACAAAATTTTTGGAAAAAGACGGTTGCGCAAAATTTTCGTAGAGAGATGTTGCAAAGCAATTGCACCCAAACCGAAAGAATTTTTTTTTTTTTGTAAACGCAAAATTTTATGTACAAACATTTGTTAGACAAAAGTGTTTCACACAATTAATCTGCAGCATTTTTCTGTAAATTCACAAAGTTTTTGGAAAAAGACTTTGTTCACAAAATTTTTGGAAAAAGACGGTTGCGTAAAATTTTCGTAGAGAGTTGTTGCAAAGCAATCGCTTAAAACTATTTTGTGAACAAAATCTTGCAAAACAATTTTTTGAAAAAAAAAAAATAATGCGAAACATTTTTTGTGGCATGAGATCGTCATTATTTTATAACTATGAATAAACGAATATAAACATTTACGTTGCACTGTGTTGGTCATTTTAAAACCATCATCTCTTTCAAACAACTCAAGCCGAAAAAAATTATCTTCCATCTTATTCTGATATCTTCGGTTTTAAAAAGTGACGCGCGTTTAAAAATTGTGTGAAATTTTGAATAATTCATTGTGGCGAAAAGCGTGAAGATGAAGAGCTCAAAATTCTGAAAGACTGCTGTCAATATGTACAATAAAGTAGAAAATTTTTAACAAAAAAGTAGAAAAATTTTAACAAAATCAACAATGGTCATTGTCGCGAATTGGTCGGTTCGTAAGGTATGCCTCATGTACTCTTCGGTCTCCTCTTTGTGCGGATTTTCGTGCCCGCCGCTCATTAGCGGGAGAGAGAATTGAATGAAGGTATACGTAGCTATACACTATGCATAGAAATCCCTTGCAACATTTTTCTGCAAAATTTATGCGAAGAAATTTTTTCACAAAATTTTTGGAAAAAGACTTGCGCGAAATTTTCGTAGAGAAATGCTGCAAATCAACTGCTTAAAACTATTTTGTGAACAAAATTATGCGAAACTTTAACTAGATTTTTGGAAATCTGAACGGGTGAAATTTTTTTCAACATTTTTAAAATTGAATTTTTGAAAATCTGAAAGTGAAATTTTTCAAAATCTGGAAGTGCGAAGCTTCTTTCTACATTAAATTTTCAAAAAATCTGAAAGTGATATCTTTTTACAGAAAAGTTTTTGCATTTCGAAAACCTTTTCGTTCACAGAAAAATTTTGCATTTCGAAAATCTTTTCGTGCACATAAAAATTTTCCATTTCACATAAAAAT
This sequence comes from Alloplasta piceator, assembly GCA_946863875.1. Taxonomy (NCBI): domain Eukaryota; kingdom Metazoa; phylum Arthropoda; class Insecta; order Hymenoptera; family Ichneumonidae; genus Alloplasta; species Alloplasta piceator. The sequence continues at coordinate 18,683,673 of OX333080.1, read as the reverse complement.
TTTGCATTTCGAAAATCTTTTCGTTCACAGAAATTTTGCATTTCGAAAATCTTTTCGTTCTCACAAATCTTTTCGTTCACATACCAATTTTGCATTTCAAAAATCTTTTTTCGTTCACAGAAAAATTTTGTATTCCAAAAATCTTTTCGTCCACAGAAAAATTTTGCATTTAGAAAATCTTTCCGTTCACAGAAAAATTTTGCATTTCAAACATCTTTTCATTCACAAAAAATTTTTGTACTTCAAAAATCTTTTCGTCCACAAAAAAATTTGAATGCCGAAAATGTTTTCGTTCATTTTCAAAAAATTTTAAAAATTCAAAAACAAGTTTTCAAAATTTTTAAAATAAGTTTTCAACATTTTTAAACAATTTTTGAAAATTTCAAAATTAAAAAATCTTTAACTTTTTCAAAATAAGTTTTCAAATAATTTCAAAACAAATTTTAAATTTTTCAAAACAAGTTTTCAAAATTTTCTAAACGAGCGAGGATAGTATTCTCGTTACATAGACTCCATCTCAATCGCTCTATCGTTAACGAACGGCGAGTACGAAGATCCGCACAAAGAGGAGACCGATTGTTCGATAAATTTAAATTTTGCAAAAATGTTTTAAAATTTATTGTGACAAAACAGTGTGTTAAAGCGTAATAAGAAAAACATTGCGCGAAAAGAAGAATTGAAAAATAAATAGTGTAAATAATAATAATAATAATAATAATAATAATAATAATAATAATAATAATAATAATGTAAAATGAAAAATTATTGTGACAAAAACAGTGCGTTAAAAAACAAAAAAAAATTATATTTTTATAGTTATGCGAAATATAAAATTTCACCATTTTTTCAATTTTTCAAGTTTATTTTTTAAATATCTCGAAAACCGTTTGGAAAATCGTTTGTATACAGTGACCAGTAGAAATTTTATTTGAAAACTTATTTCCAATCAGGATAAAATTATTTTCAACTTTTTGATAATTTTTCATTAAAACTAATAAAAGCTTGTTTGGGCTATTATTGACATCTATCGAAATGGCCAAAGATCCTATTTTTATTCCCGAGAGGTTATTCACTACCGTATGCGGTGTACAAGTGATTTCAAAAGTCATGTGATTTCACGTGATTTCAAGTTATTTCAATCGATTCCAAGCGATTTTTATCAATTTCAAGTGATTTCACATTGACTTCTCATTGATTCCAAGTAAATGCAAGTGATTTTTATCGATTTCAAGTGATTTCACATTGACTTCACATTGAATTTAAGTGATTTCAATTGATTTCAAGCGATTTCACATTGACTTCTCATTGATTACAAGTAATTTCAAGTGGTTTCACAATGACTTCATAATGATTTCAAGTGTTTTCAATTGACTTCACATTGATTTCAAGTGATTTCAATCGATTTCAAGTTATTTCGCACTGACTTCACATTGATTTCAGATGATTTCAAGTGGTTTCACATTGATTTCAAGTCATTTCAAGTGATTCCACATTGATTTCAATCATTTCGAAGCGATTTGATTCTGATTTCAAGCGGTTCAATGATCTCACGAATGCATAACCCCTCGTTCATTTCTATATTCACAGAATAAGAAAAAAATGTTATTATCAATTTGCTTTCTCTTGCAAAAAGTTTGTACTCTTCGAATGTTTAAAAATGTTTAAGTTTCTTAATTTCTCATCGACGAACATTTTACGAACGAAGAAAATTATTTGCGTTATCAGTGGGGAAAAAAATGTATTCGCTTCGACGAAAAATGCATCAATCATAAATAACGGAGTCAAAAGCGGAATCTTCCGATCAATGTTTAGAGATACCGTAGACTATTATTACATTAGAAAATAAATATTATCTTGTGAGAGGAACGCAAAAAACATTTAAGGATGCTTTGCCGTTACAGTCCCAGTCAACCATCGTTTATTTCCATATTCACAGAATGAGAAAAAAATGTTACTATCAATTTGCTTTTTTTTGCAAAAAGGTGTAATCTTCGAATGTTTAAAAATTTTAAGTTTCTCAATTTCTCATCGACGAACATTTTACGAACGAAGAAAATTATTTGCGTTATCAGTGGGGAAAAAAATGTATTCGCTTCGACGAAAAAATGCATCAATCATAAATAAAAAGTTATAGATACACTCAGTCAAAAAATTAAAGGAACAGCAAAATTTTCGAGATTTTTCAGCGATTTTCCAAAGACTGTTAACTTTGTTAATTCTGGTCGTAAAAAATATTCAAAAAAGCATTTCAAAGCTTGAATCTTCTACTTTTGGAATCTTAAGTCAAATTTTTATTATGGGCATCACCCTCGACGCAGTCGAAAGAAATATCGCGGTAAAAATTTTCTCGAAATTTTTTGGAAAAAGTGACATCCCGAGAAGGAATTACCCATATATTCTTCTTCTGGACATAACACGGAACGCCATATATGAATATATATTATGACCGAGTAATAATATAAAGTTGTTGATTTTTCTGGAATAAAAAGAGCGTATTGTGCATGTAAAATGTATGCTCACTTACGCCCTTTGCACGAATAAAACGAAAAAATGGCGATATCTCGAGAACGGTTGGAGATAGACATTTCGAGTATGAATTACCCATATATGAATATATATTATGATTGTGTCATAATGTAAGTTTTATTTTATCTGAAATAAAAAGAGCGTATTCCGCGTGCAAAAGGTACAGGCACTCACGTCCTTTTCACGAATGAAGTGAAAAAATGGCGATATCTCGAGAACGGTTGGAGATACGCGAAAACGGTCGAAATTTGGAAGTTATCAAAATATTGAAATTAATATTAAAATTAGAGAGAGCGAGAGAATGCCATGATCTTATACGTCGCTATACACTATTGATAGAAAGAGAGAGCGCGATAGAGGTATACGACAATGTATACTACATACAGATACCCCTATCCTCGGTCTCCTCTTTGTGCGGATCTTCGTGCCCACCGCTGGTTAGCGAAAAAAGAGCGAGATAGAGTATATGCATCTGTATACTACACATAGATCTCAGCCGTTGCCACGTGCTGCTGATCGGTGTTGTTTACTTTTTAACATCATACGGCTTTATGTTTTCAAATTCCGATCTCTTCTAAGTTTCATGCAGACGCTACGCAAGGCGTATCTATTTCGCTAGGCATATTGGCATCAACGAGCGCGTGTGCCCGTGTTTGTGTGTGTGTGTGTGTGTGTGTGTGCGTGTGTGTGTTCAACGGAGGAAGGGGAGAGCGGCGGCGACGAGAATGGTGAGTACATGATATTATTTATGTGTGTATGCTCTAACCTCTATATCTCGAATAATAATAATAAAAATAATAATAATAATAATAATAATAATAATAATATCTCCGGCGAAAAGTGGAGGGGGAGATAATGCCGCTCTGGCGAAAAAGTGGTGGGGGTAGTGGGGCTTGTGTAGGTCTCATATAAAAAAAAGAATTCAGTTTTGCACCAACAGGCGCGCGTATGCTAAGGGATGGGCTGGGTGCTGTAAAGAAGCAAATGTTGCGGCGAAAACACAGCAAAAAGTGGTGGTGGTCGTGGGGGGGAAATCTCGCCGTTTTAGCGAAAAAGTGGTGGGGGAAGCTTGGGACTTCCCCACCGCTTTTTTTCGAATAATAATAATAATAATAATAATAATAATAATAATAATAATATCTCCGGCGAAAAGTGGAGGGGGAAATAATGGCGCTCTGACGAAAGTGGTGGGGAGGATTACCCCCACCACTTTTTCGCCAGAGAAACCTTACGCGAAAAATGTAAAAATAGAAAAGAATCATAAAAATAATGAATTGAAAAAAATCATTGTGCAAAAATGTAATGTACATGAAAAACATTGCGTGAATAAAAAGCGCGCGGAAATAATGTAAAAATAATTATAAAAAATAACTTGGAACAAAAAAAAAGTGTGAAAAAAGATATTGCGACAAAAAACAATGCGCGAAAAAATGAAGCGCGCGTGATAAAAGTGAAAAAACAAAGTGTAAAAAATAAAAAAATAATGAATTGCGCGAAAGAAAAATAACAAATTAAAAATTAATTCATTTTGAAAAAAGTGGGAGAAACATTGTACGAAAAACGACAGAGAGAAAGGCAACGAGCGGTGAGTAATTGAAAAAATTTAATTTTAATACGGCGCACACACACACACACACACACACACACACACACACACACACGCACGCACGCACACTTTCGATATTCGTCCAATAATAATAATAATGATAATAATAATAATAATAATAATAATAATAATAATAATAATAATAATAATAATAATAATAATAATAATAATAATAATAATAATAACAATAATAATAATAATAATATCTATGGCGAAAAGTGGAGGGGGAAATAATGCCGCTCTGACGAGAGTGGTGGGGGGATAACCACTCTGGCGAAAAAGTAGTGGGGGGTGGTGGGGGGATTTCCCCCACCACTTTTTCGCCAGAGTGGTACACCTACTACTTATACAGTAACAAAAATTGGTATTCATAATAATTTATGGATTTTTTTTTTTAATTTTCAAAAATAAAAATAAAATAAAACTCATTGAGATCCCACGATCGGACTAGGAAAATTAAAAAAAAAAAATTAAAAATGACGTTCCTTTTTAAAAACGCGATTAAACGTTTAAAACTCGAAAAACTCATTCAAAAACACGTCGAATATTTTTGTTGTATTTTTTTCTGAAAAGGCCATAAAAAAACAAAAATTTTGAAAAAAAAACTTTTCATTTGGACCATTATTAAAGAAGTTATGATCAAAATACCAAAAAAAGAGCGGTTTTTTTGTTAATTTAATATCTTTTGAACGCGTAATCAAAAAAATCTCAAAATTTAACAGGAAAGGTCTTTTGATGGGTACTCAAAAATATAAAAAAATTGAGAAAATAAAAAAAAAAGTTTTTCAAACTGTCCGATTTGGGATGGAATGTCCCATATATATCCGATATACATTTCTGACAGTAAATACAGTCGAATATATATTTCATATAATTTCATCATAAATTACTTACTTACTATTGATATGCAAATACATGCATACATGCCAATTTTGATATTTTTACATGTTACTTATAAACTGCCATTAAGAAAAATCTATTTCTATAATATTTTTTACGTTTCACGTATTTCTCTGTTCAAGTTATTTTAAAAAGTTTTTTTTTATTTATCTAAAAATTCTTTTTCACTCCCTCCAATTTCTGTCGCTTATTTTTTTTTAGCTTCTGTCACCCCAAATGAGCCCTTAATTTTATTCCGATTTTTCCTCCCCCTCCTTGTCATCCCGCCATGTATTTTTTGTTGTTGATGCAAGAGGAAACATGAAAAACGACCTTTTTTAAATAAATGATTTTTTTTTACAAATTCTGCACCTAAAAACAGTAACTTTTTTCATGATTAGAAAAGTGGGCCGAAGCCTGCTAATATTTTTTGTATCAATTTTTATTTTTCGAAAAACCAGCGAGTGATCTCCCTAAACCCTTACTATCTTTGTCGCTTATTTTTTTTGACCTCTATGTCACTCCAAATGAGCCCTGACTTTATTCCAGATTCTTTCCTCCCTCTTTGTCGCCCCGCCATGTGTTTTTTTTTGTTGACGCAAGAGGAAACATGAAAAAGGACCTTTTTTAAATTAATGATTTTTTTTTTACAAATTCCGCACTCACAAGCAGTAATTTTTTTCATGATTAGGAAGTGGGTCGAAACCTGCTAATATTTTTTTGATCAATTTTCATTTTTCGAAAACCAACAAATCTGGAAATTTTTGAATTTTAATTATCACATCAAATAGTGAAAAAAAAAGAAATTCGTCTTGCTAAAATGTCATATCTTGTTTAGTTTCATATTAAATAAATAAAAAATGTATCGACAAATAAAAATTGATAAAAAAATATTGGCAGGCTTCGGCCCACTTTCTAATCATGAAAAAAGTTATTGTTTCTAGGTGCAGAAGTTTCATGTTTCCTCTAGCATCAACAATAAAAAACACATGGCGGCACGACAAGGAGGAGGGGGGGGGGGGGAATTTTTAAAAAGTCAGGACTCATTTTGGGTGACATAGAAGCCAAAAAAAATAAGCAGCAAAAATTGTAAAGGGTGAGGAAAATCACTTGCTGGTTTTTCAAAAAATAAAAAATTGATATAAAACATATTAACAGGCTTCGGCCCACTTTCTTATCATGAAAAAAGTTACTGTTTTTAGATGCAGAATTTATAAAAAAAATATCATAAATTTAAGAAAGGTCGTTTTTCATGTTATCTCTGGCATCACCAACAAAAAGTACATGGCGGGACAACAAGGAGGGGAAGGAAATTTCGGGAAAAAATTAAGGGCTCATTTGGGGTGACATAGAAGCTAAAAAAAATAAGCGACAGAAATTGGAGGGGGTGACGCAGATCACTGGCTGGTTTCACTTGGAATGCCCCATATATTATGCATATATATTCGGACTATTCGGACTTGTTATTATCCTGATTCGTTATTGTCTGGATTCGTTATTATCCGGATCCGTTATTATCCGGATTCGTTACTATCCGGATCCATTATTATCCGGATCCGTTATTATCCGGATCCGCTACGGATCTGGATATCCGGATATCCGAGTCTGAAGCGTCGGATCTTACTATCCGGGTACCCGGATAGTTCTGGATATCCGCTTATCTCGAATTGAAGTAACAGCCCTAGTTTTAACCAAAAAATGATATTTCTATCTATATGCACTTGGATCTCCGAAGTTCACGGACGATTTTTTCTCCAACTCACACAATATCTGTATATGATTGTAAACAAATGTACTACGAAGTATGAATCCAATCAGACACTATTAAGCTTACAATTTTTGCAAAGAAAACACAATTTTTAACGAAAAAACAGCTACTTCAGTCCATATGCACTTGGATCTCTGAAGTTCACGGACGAATTTTTCTCTAACTCACACAACCCGGGGAAAAAAGATTATATATAATTATATATAATTCATATATGAAAAATGGCCCTATATAATTATATATAATCACATATAATAATATTTAATTTATATATAATTATATATAACTTTATTTTAATTATTTATTTATTCTTTATTCCATATATTTATTAGTAGTTACAATAAAAATCGGTTTCTTATTCATCGTTGGTAGTTTCTAAAGATCAAGTAAAGTTGAAAAACAAAATTTAAAGAAAAAAAAATTGTCGCCGCTGGGATTCGAACCCCGACCCTCTATTTCAACCGTATTCTTCTGTTTGCATACTTACACGTTAGCCACTACACCACCGACTACTTATAATACTGTCATCCATATATCATATTGATTTAACATAGGCCAGAAAAAATGTACTTTGAAACCTAAGTCTGTACGGACCGTGAACACAAGTTTCGAGAAGTTAAAAACTTATGAGGGGTCAGGGGCTCTGCAATTAAGTTATGAACCGTCACTTAACTTCAGGGTTGGTGAAATTAAGTTATGGGAAGTTACTCAAGTTATAAGTCGAATCACGTAGTCATCGGCCTGACCCCCTCGGATTTAGTTGCCGAATTTTTTTTGAGCATATTTTGGTCTAAAAAAAAGATGTTATTTTTTTCAGATTTTGATTACTTGTTTTATCCCATAAAATAATTTTTTTTCCATAACTTTTGAGTAAACCTGAATTACGCCCAGTTTTGAAATTCTGAAATTTTTTGCATCAATTCTATAACTAAAAACTAGTATTTTCATCCTAGTTTGAGGGTGGGCCGAGAATAATTTATATTTTTTTTAATTAAAGAAAAAAAAATTGTTTACAATTTTTTTGGATTGAATATTTTAATGATGGTTTCCTATAGGGGAAAAAAATAAAGATAAATTGTGTCTTGGTAAAAAAAAATTTTCCTATGTTTTGATAATATATTTTCTGTGTTTCGATAATAGATTTCCTATATTTTCGTAATAGATTTGATAAAATCGATTAATTAAGGCATTGAAAAAAAGTATTACTTTTCGGAGGGAGCACGAAAACAATATAAAAACTTTATCTATTTACAAAAAAACTATTATCAAAATATAGAAAATCTATTAGCGAAATACAGAAAATATATTATCGAAATATAGGAAACAAATTTTTTTGGCAAGAGATGATTTATTTTTCTTTTTTTTATCCTACAGGAAATCATCGTTCAAATATTTAATTTACAAAATGTGCAAAGAAATTTTCTTTGTTTAATTGAAGAAAAAATATAAATTATTCTCGGCCCACCCTCAAACTAGGATGAAAATACTAGTTTTTAGTTATAGAATTGATGCAAAAAATTTGAGAATTTCAAAACTGGGCGTAATTCAGGTTTACTCAAATGTTATGGAAAAGAAATTATTTTATGGGGTAAAACAAGTAATGAAAATCTGAAAAAAATAACCTCTTTTTTTGGGAGCAAAATATGCAAAAAAAAATTCGGCAACTAAATCCGAGGGGGTCAGGCCGATGACCACGTGATTTGACCTGGAATGCCCCATATATATGCGCAATGAACAGTTTGAGGACTCAAAATATATACATTATATTAATATTAAAATGGATACCAGAAGCTATTATAGACTAAATACAACTATTTTTACTTTAAACTATAGCTTCGTTTCTATTTTATTCAATAATTTCTACGGTCTGACTACTATGAGGATATTTATATATATTGGCGTATATGGAGACATTTCCGAAACCACGTTCTGACGAATATGGGGACACGTATATATGTATATACGGACCTCATATTCGTCAGAACGTGGTTCAGAAACATATATATGGGGGGAAACGCGTGTCTTTTTCATCACGTGAACCTGACCATTTTTTATTTGGCCGAAACTTCGCTTATTTCATCGTATGATCCCAAAAACAACTCTAAAATTTTATTAGATTTTTTGGAGCCACTATGGCGGAATGCAAGACCATCGAATATTGTCGACTTTTGAAAATATTTAATTTTCAATCGACGATATCTTTGTAGCGGTTAATCGTATCAAAAACTACATAGGGAGGTTTTTTCTCATCTTGAGTCCATCTTTGAATAAAAAAATCGTCCAATTTTTTTAAAGCAAAATTGAGCAGTCAAAATAATTTTCAAAAATTAAAATCACGATACCCGAAACCCCCCCCCCTTCGAATTTTAAACAAAAATTCTCAAAAATACTAGGATTCATTACCAACATTAAGAAAAAAATCAGGATGGGATTTCCAGCAGTTCGCGAGATATTGATTTTTTAGTATTTAATTTACTAGTTGTTCGTTAATTTCTGCCTATCTATTAATGTCCTCATAGTAGACCATCTTTAAAACAACCTGAAGGATTTCAAAGTATACGTTGCACTGACACATGAGTTCTTACATGCGATTTCTTGTTGGACATTTGGTGGAGCCTAACTTTGACTTATATACTGAAAAAAATGATTTACTATATCGTTAGTAGTTTAATAAATTCAAAGGAACTTCCGACACCATGTTGTACTTGAAAAGTTACTTCCATGGCGTTAAAAACCAGCTTACGGCTTATAGTACTTTAATAATTAACGGTTCATATGTTTTCTAAGTCGAACAAGAAACCGTTAAACCAAACATGTCTTTAAACCTAACATAAGCGTATGTATTCTCAACGAATGCAGTAAACAATAATTATTTAAATAAAATTGAAATTTCTATTAAACTACTTTGTTAAAACGAACTAAAAAGTATTAAATAATAAACCTTTAAACTAGGGGTGTGCGAATAGTGATCGAATCGAATCGAATCGAATATTAAAATTCGATTCGATTTTCGAATCGAATATTCGATGCATTCGAATATTCGATACATTTTCGAATATTCGATGAATTGTCGAATATTCGATTAAATTTCGAATATTCGATAAATTTTCGAATATTCGATGATTTTTCGAATATTCGATACACTTACGACTATTTGAGATCACCGATCGTGACAGAAAATCTCCTTTCAAGTATTTGTATTTGAATATTGATTTACACCCCCGCTCAAAAGTTTGGATACACCTGTCGATATTTCTTGTCGCACTAAAAGTTCCATAACTCCGCAAAAAAAAGATATGTACATTTTTTTAAAAAGCGTTTTAAAAGGAAGAAATTCAGCTTTGTTTTCCTTCTTTAAAATATTTGTTATGATTTTTTTTCGACCTGGTATGACCTAATGACTTTTGGGCAATATTATTATTGATGAACAATAAACAATAATTATTATTGATAATTGTTGTTCATAGCATGCAAAATGTTCGCAGAATTTTTTCAGATTATTTTTCAAAGTTTTTTAAACATTTTTCTATGATTCGTCGAGGTGTTTTTTTTTTAATTTGTCGCGAACCCTACTTAATACAAACAGGTGAAATGTCCAAATTATTTTGACTTGGTTTGGGTTTGTATTAGGGTTCACGATAAATTTTTTTATATGCACCTCGACGAATTATAGAAAAATGTTTAAAAAACTTTGAAAAAAAATCTGAAAAAATTCTGCAACATTTTGCATGCTATGAACAACAATGATCAATAATAATTATTGTTTATTGTTCATCAATAATAATATTGTCCAGAAGTCATTAGGAAATTGTTAAAGAAATTGTTTAATAAATTTATTAATAACTTTTGGACAATATTATTATTGATAATTGTTGTTCATAGCATGCCAAATGTCGCTGGATTTTTTCAGATTTTTATTGTATCACGAAGTACGAAAATTTCAATCAGATACATTTTTCGCTGGGACGTCATTGTCACAGTTTCGAGCGAAAATAATTTAAAAAAATTCATAACAAAATTCTGAAATAGTTCCAGGCGATTCCACGTGTACCTACGCTACTTTTTTTATCCTTGACATTTTCTCTAAAACTCTATAGTTTTTGAATTACGTTGCATCTCACAAAAATTGTCTTTTTTAGTCAAAAGTGAAATAACTTGGCGAGAAAAAATCATACGAAAATTTTTTAGAGACAAAAATAAAACGTTTGCCAACCCTTTGGAATTCACCGTACATAAAAAAGACAAAAAAAATGTCCTCAAGTTATGCACCCAATTCGCGATGGTCAAAAAAACGCCGAAAAACGGTCACGTTCACAAGTTCGTACCAAGTCGAAAAAAAAATCATAAAACATATTATAAATAAAGAAAACAAACCTGCATTCCTTCCCTTCAAAACGCTGTTTTAAAAATTTGGATATCTTTTTTTTTGACGGAGTTATGGAATTTTTATTGCGGCAAGAAATATCGACAGGTGTATCCAAACTTTTGAGCGGGGGTGTATATAAAGATCAGTATCCGGTTAACCATCTTCTATGATTCTTTCCATCTTTGGAGATTCGACGAAAAAACTCAGTGTGAGTGTCAAAGTACTCACGAGAATTGATGTGTAAAGTAAAAACATGCTTATAACAGTCTATACTATCGGACAATGCAAGAAAAAATCGAATTTATAAATATTTTACAGTGAGATGAACCCCTAATATTACAATTATTCATTGGATTTCTTATACAACATTTAACTTTTTTGTTGATGATTTTACTCTGGTCTATTCCGTTTAGAGTATTACGTAATAAAAAAGCTGATTGGCTAGTCACCGGCACTCGGCAGTTTGACAGAAGGAACTCTGAATTGCTCCGAGCGGCGACCTAAAGCGTTAACCAAAAACATGTGTTATCGAAAAGTCGATTTTTATTTCGATTTTTTGAAATCATCGTACGTTTGTTTCGACCTTTGATTATTCAAAACCGCATAAAATAACTGATTAGAAATTCGATTACATGAGATCATAGAATATACTCAATTAGAAACTCGAATATTCGAAAATAAAACAAATATTCGAAAAAAAATCGAATATTCGAAAAAAAATCGAATATTCGAACAGAAATCGAATATTCGAACAAAAATCGAATATTCGAACCAAAATCGAATATTCGAACAAAAATCGAATATTCGAAAAACATCGAATATTCGAACCAAAATCGAATATTCGAACAAAAATCGAGTATTCGAACCAAAATCGAATATTCGAAAAAAATCGAATATTCGGTTTGATAATCGAATCGAATAATTCGATTCCATTCGACGCCGAATATTCGAAGTTTTCGAATATTCGCACACCCCTACTTTAAACCAAACATGTCTTCAAACCTAACATTAGCGTATGTATTCTCAACGAATGCAGTAAGCAATAATTATTTAAATAAAATTGAAATTTCTATTAAATTACTTTTTTAAAACGAACTAAAAAGTATTAAATATTTTTTCCTAACGCCATACAGATTGTCCTGAGAATTTATTATGAAAGATTTTTATTGTCGATGAAAATACATGTAAGATTAAAAACGATAAACGTGGGGCGCACGAAATAGATAATTGATATCTGACTAGTTCATCTAATTCAGTAATGATTTTATGATTGCACTTCCAATGATATGAAATATTGTTAGTTTTTTTAACGACAAAATTTACATTCTACACTCCTTACTATTATCTATTGCATGCGCTCCACGTTTTTCCTTTTAAATCTTACAAGTATTTTCATAGATAATAAAAATCCATATTAATAAATTTTCAGAACAATCTGTGTAAGGGTAGGAAAAATTATTTTATACTTCTAAGTTCGTTTTGAAAACGTGGTATATTCAAATGTTTGTTTTTAATGGAATAAATATTTTTTACTTTTTAACCTTGTGCTTGAAATTTGGCAATCAGTTCTAAACACCTTCATGAGTATTAACAAATTTCAGGTTTGGGTTTGAAATGGCGTGAAATTTGGCAATGAATTTTAAATACTTTGATGATATATTAACAAAGACGTTGGACAAATTTTAGGTTCGAAGTAGACACTACGTAGAAATATACCAAACTCTTCTGTTGACAGTTTAGAGGTTATATATCGAGGTTATCTGTATACAAGGCACAAAATTAAATTCACTCACTGGAAAATTTTTAGAGGAGTATGAAAATTAATTTGATTATTTCGCAAACACAGCGAACACCATTGCTTATAAAAATAAGTGATTATAATAAACATATGAACATATGAACATATGAAGTGACACTAACCACTGTGAACCTGCTCGTGTCGTTTGTCGAGATCGAAAAAACACTTACACGTAATTTCTCGATTGATTAGCGTAAATCTCTAATATTACATTTGAAAAAAAAATAATCTGATAAAAATAATTGAATACAAAAAAAAAAATAAACCACGAGCAAACATGTGTTTCGCAACTCACTAATAATTTGCTGGTAAAAAAAAATTAGTAACTAGGAAAACTTACTAGAAAATTTTCGAGGCACTTTCTGATCACTTTCAACAATTTTTTTGATTGGCCCGTAGAATTGTATGGGCCAATCACGTCTTTTGAGCGTTTTAATTGGTCCATACATATATCATTTGAAAAATTTCAATATTTTGCATATTTTTCAAAATAAATGAGAATACTTTTTTTTCGATAAAAGATTTTTCTCATTTACTTTGGAGAATATGCAAAATATCAAATTTTTCAAGACATGTTTTATTTTTGTTTCATTTTTTCACTTCTATAAGAAATATTATAAATTATTATTATTATTTTTAATTTTAGAAACTAAAAGAAAAAAAATTCTAAAAAAGAAAGGAGGCAGCCGCATCCCACTTTCGAAACATGATAAATATTATTTATTCATGACCCAGAATCTGTGAAAAAGAAATTAGCAGAATTTAAAAATCGATTTCGAAATTTTTGACATTCTACTTTTACAGATTCGTCTGTACCCAGATAGAACACTGACGTATATTATACGTATATTACAGGTATATATGTATATAATATGTATACGTCTATGATATACCTGTATTATACGTATACTGAACGTATATTTTAGGTCTATTTATTGATAATAGTGAAAGAATTTCATATACGTATAATTTACGTATATTATACAATAAGCATTTGACATCGAATCAGATACATCTATTATAAGTATACGAAACATGTACTTTACGATAAAGACAAATGACGTATAATATACGTATATTGGACATCTTTTTTACTACATATCTCGGTGGAATTTTGTACATCTCATATACATATAATATATGTTAATTATCTTGCGATTGGGATTCTTAAATCCAAAGCTGTTCAGTGAACGTATAATATACGTATATTATACGTTCATTGTATAGCTTCAGATCTATAAGAATCGCAATCGTAAGGTAATTAACATATATTATATGTATATGAGATGTATAAAACTCCACCGAGATATGTAGAAAAAAACACGTCCGATATACGTATATATATATTATATATGCGTATATTGGACGAAGCTATTCAATGAACGTATAATATACGTATATTATACGTTCATTGAATAGCTTTAATTAACTTATATTGTATGTAACATATATTATCTGTATATGACATATATTATTATTAACATATATTATATATATATATGAAATGTACAACATTCCACCGAGATACTGCAGATAAAAACACATTCAATATACGTATTGTGACGTGACTTTTCTTAACGCATGAAAAGCCGACTCTTCGTGTCACAAAACAGCTCACGAGATCGCTCAAGGATTGGGCGCCAGCTATCGCAATAAATTACGATAGCAAATTTATATTTCCTTGAGTTCTCTCGTGAGTTCAACAATTTCGCCTGGCTAGCTGCCCTTGAGGATGGTAGAGGGGCGCGGGCAGGGATCGTTGGAAAACACTCAAATAAGTACTCTTTGCGACAAGTTTCGGGAGACACAACACTTACTTTTATTTATTTAATTTATCGTTATTTCGGCTCGCAGAAGGCGAGACGAAATCAAAATGCAAAAAAAAATCAAAATTCCCGTTTTCAACACAGAATCCTTATTCACTATTAACAAGCTTTTTCTGTTCGCTGCTATACAATTTAAATGTTCTATGGCAATAACCTCGAGATCTCGTTCTCGCTTTCTTTAATACTCGAATAATTAATTCCTCTCGGCCTCGTGGCAATATCGCGCCCCAATCTCAAAATGGCCGATATCTCAACGGTTTTCTCCGTTTCCACACTCTCGTACAAAATGGCCGCTGTCTTACGATAGCTCTCGATTTTACTCAGGCCGAGAGTTCTAAACAAATTACGCTAATTAACCTATGGACTCTCGCTTCCGCACGAATAGATATTGAATCCCTCTCGGCGATTCTATTAATTTAACACGCGAACGGTAACTCGCGAATGATTTTACTCGCGGACAAGATTCTAATTTGGCCGCGCGCGTTAACTCGTCGTCGAGACAATATTGCTTCGTTTTGGAACACTTTTACTCCCGAAAATGCCTCTACTCGCGATTTTCCTCAATTCCACAACCAAAACGAGCAAAACGACGTTCTTACCGGTTTGTTTTCAGCAGAATGGTCCCGTAATGCAGCGGGAACCCAATCTTTGATATATTCGGCAGACGCGCTTCTCTTGCTCGGTACTCGATAACGGCGCGATTCCAACGTCCTTCCCCGTTCGGTACGGCGGCTTAAGTCCTCGAGAGAACTTTCGTGATCGCCCTCGTAAGCTCCGATTTCTACCCCCACCCTTATGCGATTCGAGTCGAATGTTAGCGCGACTTGGTAATCGATTGCGCGATTGATTCGAGGCGGCGGATAGATCGATGGAGTGAGCGATAGAACGAGAGCGCGATCGATTCTCTCTCCCAAATTACGGACGAATGACGATAATAATAATATTTCTCCCAAGCTGTGCGATACGACGCACGACCACGCGACGACGTTGAATTTGGCGCTCTCTCAGCGATGATGCCGAGAGCGACAACGATGGATGATGTTGGTGGCTCTCGTCGATGATGACGTTATGGCTCACGTACGTGGGCTACGTTGCTCATGGTGTTAGTGGCGAGAGCATCGAATATTGCTCTCGCTGGCCCTTCTCGTTCTCGGTTAAGCTGTTGCGCAGACGATGGTGTTCTCGATGCCGTCGTCGTGTCGGTAACGGCGGGAACCGCCGTTTTGCTCAAGAGAATTTTTCGGAAATACAAAATTAAATTAATATCTAACGACAAGTTAACAATTTGGCCCTGATTGTATCGTTCGAGAGGGACTCGGCCTGGGAGCGAGGTTGTACCTCGCGCGTTATCGAGTTCCTTTGTGACTCGCAAAAATACGACGTCACAGTATATAGTATATATATACGTATATTGGACTTGTTTTTTTCTACATATCTCGGTGGCAATTTGTACATCTCATATACATATAATATATATTTATTATCTTACGATTGCGATTCTTAAATCTGAAGCTATTCAATGAACGTTTAATACATATACGAATATTATACGTTCAGTGAGTATATTATCATTTAATATTATTGTTATTTAAGAATAAAAACCGATTTCTACAATTGAGAGCAATAATTTTTTTTAATAACAATAATAATAATATTTATTATTGTTTATTATTATTATTTTTGTGTTTTTATGAGTTTATTTAAAATAGAACTAAAATTAGCCTACCACATATCCCGTGGTCTCCGACCTTTTTAATTTTGGAAATAATACTATTTATTATTATAATTGTTATTATTATTCATCTGATTCAATATTTTAGTTTTTAATTTAGTTAAAAGACAAGTCAAACCAAAAACGGCCTTCGGGTAATGAAAATAAATTTTCACTACGATTTTGGCACGTGATTGTTCTCGGCCTGTGTTCTATAGATATGATATTTACATCAGAATACCATAAGTAGTCGGTGGTGTAGTGGTTAGCGTCCCAGCCGTAGGTTGTTCGTTAGGTTTCAGATCCCAGTCAGGTCTCGTACATATTCTAAGGTCCACGAATATGCAAGATAACTAAAGCAGTCGGAAAAATTCATGAAATTCAAAATTATCTATTTTTTCTTTAATTTAATTCATGTTCAATTTGAGGATATGCCTAAAAACAAGGGTCGCGGGTTCAAATCCCACTGGGGGCAAAATTTTTTTTTTTTCAAAATTCTTTTTTCGTTACTTGACACTCAGGAACTATCAATTGTGAATATATAGAACTGATTTTCATCGTATATATATATGCTAGTATCCGTATAATTTGTTTATATTCTCCGTTGGTATTCTACGTATTTTCGACGTCTTGTATACGTAAAATATACCGTTTACATATGTAGAATATACATACATTATACGGATATTAGCTGGGCATTCTACGTATATTCTACGTATTTTCGACGTCTCGTATACATAAAATATACCGTGTAATATATGTAGAATATATATATATATTATACGGAGATTAGCCGGACATTTAGCTCTTCAGTATATGTACTAAATACGCATTCTATACGTATCTGGCAACGTCTAATATACGTATAATATACGTCAGTGTTCTATCTGGGTAACTTTACCATTTTTCAAAATTGGGGTCTATGGCTTGGTAAAAAGGTGCAAGAGAGTTTGTAAAACGTGAAAAAAAAAATTAAAAAATTAACGATTTTTTTCCGATTTCACGATGACTCGGTCCCCTTAATATGACATCATGAATGATCATATATAATTATATATAATCATATCTGTAATCGTAATTATTCACAAAATAACCATCATATATATTTTGTTCGATATTATATTTATTTACCAGCATATATTGTACTTCTACGTATAATTATAATAATAATATTTTACACTTGTATTATATTATAAACGAAGTATTTGTACATTTGCATCATCTGTATATACCCAGGAAAAAAAATCATACATGATCATATGTAAT
Source organism: Alloplasta piceator (assembly GCA_946863875.1). Classification (NCBI taxonomy): domain Eukaryota; kingdom Metazoa; phylum Arthropoda; class Insecta; order Hymenoptera; family Ichneumonidae; genus Alloplasta; species Alloplasta piceator. Next base: position 18,665,927 of record OX333080.1, on the reverse strand, counting down.
CATATATGAATATATATGCCTTAATATGACATCATGAATGATCGTATATGCCCATGTATGATCATGTATGCCGGGAAAAAATGGACATATATAATCATATATAATTATAGATGCCTTAACATGACATCGTGAATGATCACATATAATCATATATGACTTGGTCATGCATGATCCTGAACGAAATTTGTCTCTCTATATGATCATATACGATCATATATGATCATATAGAGACAAATTTCGTTTAGGATCATGCATGACCAAGTCATATATGATTATATATGATCATATATGATTTTTTTCCCGGGCAAACATTGGATTTCAGTTGAAATTGTTAATTTTCCAATCAATGTCTATTAATTTTGATTTCGTACACTTGTTATTGAAATTTAATATACAAAAGAATATGAAGTTTGAATAACAAGAATATAAAATTTAAAGGGATTTTTTACGGGTAGGTAAAATATGAGAATTGCTCTTTTTGATTAACTTGCGACAAGTCGCTCTGTCAAACGCCTGTGAAAATAAGGGATGTGAATGCGCGACAGGTGTGAGTGGATGGAAGCGAGAGAGCGAGTATAGCTGTCTCACTTGCACCAAGATGTACCCGAAATGCACGGAAACACACGGAGACCCGAGAGTGATATAGCCGGCGTTGACCATATATGTAATACTCTTATATATATATATTTTTTTTTAGCCTAGATGGCTCGCTCCCAGGGGGCCTGTGCCACTCTCATCATTAAAAGTTTATGGAATCCGTAGAAAAAGTTGAGACCGCATGATTCGGCGTCCCCACGTTACCGCGAGATAGAGCCGACGCATATATAAGCTCCGGTGGTAAGGCTGGTTAATGGTCGCTCCTCCCCGGAGTAGCAGTTGCGCTTATATCAGCGGTAGTACAGAAAGGAAACCTTTACAAAACCTGTTCAGGAAGGGTTAAGACATATACAATAGGATAACTATACAAAACATAAGGGCGGTACAAATGAAAACAAACAATCACTAAAAGGAAATAAAAGCAAGGGGTTATGCAGGGGAGCCCTCATGGGACATCTATTATCCCTGCTAAAAACCTAATTACCAGATGCAAGAGAGTGTTGCTTGCTCTGATTAAAGCCTGGACGGAGTACGGAGGGAACACCCCCAAGTTCTGGAGCTCTTGAAAAAGGCTCTCCCAAGGAGCCTGATTTGCCTCGCAGTCAAAAAAAACATGCTCAATGGTCTGTGGAGCCCCTCTACAGGCACAGAGATCCGAATCAACCATATTAAAGCGGAAAAAGTAGGAATTCACTTTGCAATGCAATGTTCGCATTCTAGAGACTGAGCAGATAAGTTTTCTGCTTTCTTTAAACTTGAGCCACCAAGCCTTTCCCGTCCAACAGTCCAAAGACCTGAAGTAATAGCGCGCACTATTAGACTCCTGCATCGATTTCAGGGACTCCAGGACTGCACGCTGGTCCAAACCGCACCTTGCGAGCATCACGTCAGAGGCTGGGATCTTGACCGCCAGTCGGGAGTCCGGGTTCGCCGAACGCAGTCTCCCTGCAACAAGCAGGTCAATAAAGGAGTTACCTAAGATGCCATGGTGACTAGGAACCCAGATAAGGTTCAGCGAACCCCCCCTACTCAATATAAATTTGACCTGCAGGCGGATTTCTAGGATAAAATAGTTGCGATTTGAGACGAGGCCAACTTTACTAATGTCCGATAGAACTGACAGAGAGTCCGAGAAAATAACGATGTTACTTATATTATTGCGATTACAAAATAGTAATGCCCTCCAGATGGCAATAGCCTCGGCCGAAAAAGCAGAGAGCGCCGAGGGAAGCGAAAAGGGAAAGGCTTCCGAGGAACGTTGGGATACCCTAAGGAACCCCGCGAAGCATCGATCCTCAGATTTCGAGCCGTCGGTATAAAAGATGCAGCTATCAGCCCACCTGTCTGAGATCAGGTTTTGGAGTAGGTTCTCCGGGTCTCTTGTCCTTTAGTATCTTCCCGAGGGCAAAATCCGGTCGGATGTCAATTAGCTGAGAGATAAACGGGTACTGAAGGCATACCACCTCCTCCCCTTTGAATATATCATCCTTAAGGTGCCTTAAGGATCTGTAACATAATAATAAATCAGATTTGTATCTCCTACTTAACCTACCCGCTCTGATAGACGTGGCGTTGAGTAATTCAAGTTTAGGAATAAGAGGATGCCCCTCCAGAGATAAAGCTTTACACATAAAGCGACCAATTAACATCTTTCTTCTAAACTTAAGAGGGTGAAGACCAGTCTCCGCCAACAGAAGACTCCTCGGAGTAGATTTTAGTAAACCCAGGCATACACGAATCGCTGCATATTGAATACGCTCTAGTTTCGACAGCAGAGACTCACAGGCATCGCCGTACAACCAGGATCCCCAATCCATAATGGCTCTAACGAAGCCCTTGTAGAATGTAAACAATCTCATCGGTGCAGCTCCCCAGGACTTAGCAGAGAGAGCCTTAAGGATATTTAAAGCTTGATTAGCCCTTTGCACGAAATATTTTATGTGAGTACTCCAGGAAAGCTTCCAGTCCAACTTCACGCCCAATAAAGTGCAGTGAAATGCAGCTGGGATAATAGAGCCTTGATACCTTAGAGCCAATTCGTAAGGATCAAATCGCCTTCTTGTAAACACAACAAATTGAGTTTTGGGGATTAATAACGAGAGGCCTAAGCTCGCTAGCCAGTCATGGATTCTAGAGATGGCCAATTCCAAATTGGCCTTTACCACCGCCACATCACTCGAAGACGAGTAGATTACGCAGTCATCGGCGTACTGTAAAAACTTTGTACTTACTGGGAGGCAATCTTGGATTTGACGAACGTAGATGTTAAACAAAACTGGACCGATGTTAAACAAGACCGAACCTTGCGGGAGGCCGAGATTAGTAACTTTACAATCAATTAACGCTCCTTGACTTCTAAATTGTAAAATACGGCTGGCAATGATACTCTGAATATTCATGCATACTTTCGAGGACATCCCCCTCGAAGACAGGTTAGAAATGAGGATTTATGGGATGACCGAGTCGTAAGCCCCTTTGATATCGAGACAGATGACCCCGCAGAATTGTCTTTTGGCAAAAGCCAAGTGTATATCTGTAGAGAGGATCGAGAGGTTATCTGCACACGATCTTCCTTTCCGGAAGCCGAACTGACATCTTGGGATATATCTATCATTCTCAATCCACCACTCCAGACGGTTCTTAATTAAACCTTCGAAAATTTTAAGCAAATTATTTGCTAGAGAGATGGGGCGAAACCCTTTATTTCCAGGTTTAGGTATAAGGAGAACATTGTATATCTTCCAGCCGCTAGACGTGAAGTTAGAAGAAAAAAAACTGTTATATAGTTTGAGTAAAAATGAGACAACTGTGGGTGAAAAATTGAAAATGATCGCATTACAAATCATGTCCGGGCCCGGAGACGATCGCAATTTTAACCGAGATAATATGTATTGGAGTTCGACCAGGGCGAATGGATCATCTAAAAAGCGAATCGATTTAAGGATAGGTGGTTGAAAAGCGGGCCCAACAAACGGAGGACATAAATTATCAATAGCGGCCACTACTGCTGGATCGCTAGGATCCAATGCAAAGGATTGAGAGGATTTTGAGTTTCTCGACTTGAACCCCTTCACGATGCCCCAAGCCGTTTTCATTGTCATGGAGTTGTTAATCGATGTGCAGAAATCCCTGTAGGAGGCCTTCTTGGCTTGAGCAGAGGCTCTCTGCAGTGCGGAAAAGTTATATACTGAGCGATCATTCTTAAAGGTCTCCAAGGCAGAAATTCTCTTTTGAACTGCAAGAGTGCATTCATTATTCCACCATGGACATTTCGAAGTCTTAAAAACTTTAGCGTTATTCGAAACTTTACCTCCCGCACGACTGCAAGACAAGAGAATAGCCTCGGTAAACCTTGAGTACAGAGACTCGAGGTCTCGGACCTCAGATCTATCAAGTTCAGAAATATAATGATCAGACACTGTGCGAAAATCATCCCAGTTGACATTTTTTAAACAAATTTTCGATTGGATATTAGAGGAACGGGAAAAGGCAACCCCCACTTCAATAATGATGGGATAATGGTCACTTCCCATACTATCTCCCCCTACACTCCAGTAACAGTCAAGAACAATGTCCCTGCTGTACAAAGAGATGTCAGGAGAGGAGTCGGGATTTACCCCAGGACGGCCGACCATCGTAGGTATGAGATCGTTAGGAACGATTAAGTTGGACTTGAGAAGAGAGTTGAACAAGTAAGAACCGTGAGTGTTGCTCAGGCCAGACCAACTAGAGTGATGTGCATTGAAATCTCCACATAAAACAATATTGTTGAAATTGTCAAAAAAATCAACCAAGAGAGACCAGTCGATAGCCCTAGTATTTGCGCGGGGATCTCGATAGAGTGAGAAGATGTTGAACTGTAACTCCCCTGAAATACGCACCGAAACGCCTATACATTCAAATCCCAAAGCCGATAACCCGTCTGTGTCTATACGATTATATGAGAGACTGTTTTTTAACAAAATGGCTACTCCACCACCTACGCGGTCTTGGAGCCTATCCCTACGAATAACCGAGAAACTACTAACTGAGAAAAAGTTGTGCGCCTTAAGCCAAGTTTCGCTTAAACAAACTATATCCGCTTGCTCGGTCAACACTGGGATTTCTTGGCGCTTACTAATGATACTGCGAGAGTTCCATTGTATGATGCGCAGCGTGTTATCCATCGAGGAATGAGTGAAAAACTGAGTGCCCGAAAATTAGAGAGCGGAAATCCCAACAACTAATGATGATTAAAATGTACGGCAGAGATGTGATAAAAACTTGCTATGAATCTGACATACCGTCATCTTCAAACTGTTTCCTTAAATCGTGAGAAGTGGCACTCAGTATACTTTCGAGGGAGTGAATGTCGAAGCCTTCTATCTTACCAGCTTCTTCGTAGATGCGGTTAGTAACTGACTCGACAACTGTATTCCATAGATGGGCCTCTACGGTTTCTGACGTAATGAACGTAGTATCCATCTCACCTATCTCCCTAACGATAGTGTCTACGTTCTCCTTCAAGGCGACGCTCGAGGAAGAGCAACCTGCTGCCGTGTCTAAATCCCTGACAGGAGGCTGCGATGCGGTATCGATGGCAACTTGCTCCACCGGAGCGCTCGGGGGCTCCTCCGGCTGCTGTCCGGCGTTGGAAACCGGAGCTCTCGATTCCGACACGGATGCTTTCTTCCTTCTATTCTTTTTAACCCGATATGAGGGCAGATTTAATAATTCCGCATAGAGCTTCTCTTTCAATTTTGGTGTACGGCGAGTCAACGCATCTGAAAAACAGCCAAGATTTAAGTCCGGGACTTGATTCACCAATTGGATGTTCTCCAAGACAGCCGGATTTCTCGAGATGATTGTTTTAGCCGATTTGAAATCAAGAATTTGATACGCCATAACCTTTTTAATGCCCGACTGTAAAATAAATTCGGGACAATCCCGAGACAACGAATCGTGATCTCCGTTGCAATTAATGCACCGAAATTCATTGGAATTACAATCCGACAAACTGTGACGGCCACCGCACTTACTACAGGTTAAGTGGCCCTTGCACTGGTTTCCAAAATGGTTAAAGCGGAGACAATTGAAGCACCGCTTCACCTGGTCAACAAACGGATCGACCGAGAAACGCATTTTAAAGATCTTTACCGACTGCGGTATCTGCTGTCCACTGCAATACAGTATCACAGAGCGAGATGGCAGCACTTGCTGCTGATCACCTCTGTTGCGCAGATTGATACGCTCAATCCGGCTAATGGCAACCGGAGATTCCATACCTGCACGAATATCTTCTGTCGATAAGTCAGGGTTGACTCCTCTGATAATAGCCTTACGCAATATTTTAAAGGACGGAATGAACGCGTACCAGTTCCTGGAGTCCGCGTACCCGCTGTCCAAAAACCTGTTGGCCGAGACAGCCTGGCTAAAGTCCACCGATAATTTATTAAATCCGATTTTTTTCACATCTTGTATGTTTTTGAATCGCTTGCAAAGCTTCATACTTGTGGAAAGAGGGGGGATTTTCCCCACCTCTTTACCAACCGACTTGCCCTGTATATGGACTGTAAAAGGGCCTACGTGAGTGGCGTTATAGCGGTTAGTTTTCAAATCCGCAATTATACGCGACTCGCGATCCAATAACTCTGTAGCCCGAGAGGGGTCCCCCAGCGGCTCACTGTTTACTTCCAAACCCCGACCAATAGGCTGCGAGGACCGGTCCTCTGTGTTTACGTCAACAGAGATAATCCCCGTCTCCAAATTCATGTTTACAACAGAAGCCTGAGAGTGCCTTTCGTCTACAGTAACTAACGGAAAGAGAGGCGGGGGGGAGGGTCGTTCTCTCCTCCCTCCGCACCTTCCGCGGGAAAACCCGTTATAGGCGATCTAGAACGATCCAACGACTGGGATTCATGATCGCGCGATTTACGACGATCTTTCGCTCGTTCCTGGGCATGGTCCCCCATGTCAATCCAGGGAATCAGCCAAAATATTTGAAAATTATGAAAATGAAAACCCCTTGCTTTTTCAGGAACGAGGACGAGGAGAAAATTATGCTACATACAGACCGTATAGACGAGGGAAAAACGAAAGGAATCCAGACTGTTAGTATGTCGGAGATCCACGGAAATCCACGAAGATTCAGACTTCCTCGTTGCGCACAAAATCCCACGTGTCGACGTGAAGATAGAGTTCCTCTCCCAGAGGAGATGGCCCCCTGAGATGCACAGCACCGTGTTCCACCTTACACAAAACTCTTCTGTGACGAGCGAAATAATGACCGAGAATATCGGACACAAGGCGTGCTCCGAGTTATAGCGACTGTACGCGTTCGTGGTTCAAACGCGACTCCCCATACTCCTATATTGCCAGCGCTGGCGGAAACTCTGCGAACACTTTACGGTGCAGACAATATCGTTCTCTCTCTCTCTGGCTCTTGCAATGCGCAAGTGCGAATGAAAGCGGGAGTGCGCTAACCAATAACATTTATATATTATGTCTACGTAGTGGGTCGCGCGTGCGCAGAATGACCTTGTCTGAGTCTTCTATCTCTCTTTTTTTGTGGACCCACCACTTATAGGGAAGCATAGGCCGCTAGCAATATAGGAGTATTACATATATGGCGTTGACCTGCCGGCGCCATTTTGCTTTGGCTCGTTTCCCTTCACGTGCTTCTCGACTGAATCGGTGTTGTGCGCATGTGCTAACCGTGGAAGGGGCGATCAAAGCAGCGCTAACTACATTGATAGACGGTAACTGAGATTGTAGCTTCAAAATAAGGCGAGAGTGTACACCCACTGGGTTAGACGTGCGAAGAAGGAGAAAATCTTGGAGAAAAGAAGAAAGAGTGAAGCGCCATTTTGTATCGTAAATTCTTTCCGATATTGGATCACCGAAAAGCCGGTGAGTCCTTGTGCGAATCCGCTCTTTATCATCAATTGGAAATATAATTTTTTTTTGTAATCATCGAATTATCTCTCTCGTATTTTGTTACGGAGGGGAATTAAATAATCGCTGTCGCGCTGTAACCTCGCGCGTTGAAATCGAGAGCTCATCGTGTCGTTCCGGGAAATTTTCATCTCGTTAGTGTGTCCTCGCGTTTGGTATTTATTGTGCGGTTAATTGGTTAATTGGTCGCGGAAAAGAATAGCGTCTTTCCGATCGACATTGGTGTTGTCGGAGATAACATTTTCCTTGAGTAACGTGCGTAAGCGAAATTTAGTAAAATTCAAAAGAAAATAGAGTATTTAAAGTGGAATATTCGATCTACGCGTAAATCGACAGGTGGCCGTAAAGCGAAGAGTCGTGACGTTCAATTTTCGGTTTTCGTTTTCGTGTATTTCGTGTAATTATTTGTTTTATTCGTGCGAGTGTCCGGCCAATAATCCGAGCCACGTGCAACGCATATTCTTGCGAAAGAGTAACGAGAAGAGTAATAAATTGACGTGCTCAGGTAAATTCGAGCGCGAGAGAGGATTAAGAAAATATAACGTGACTCTCGCGACTAGTAGTATGAAATTTGATTAAGTGTGAAATTTAACGGTTTTCTCTTTATTGTATTTTCTTTTCAAGCGAGTTTGGACGTCACGCTTCCCGTGTCATCAAGGTCACGCGATTGTTCGTAATAAAATCGAGACGCGTAGCTAGTTTTCGGAATTCTCGTGAAAATTTAATATTTGTAATAATTATTATCTCAATCTTGTTAAATTTAATCTTTTGATTCGATAAATTTGGAAGGGTGAATCGAGTAGCCTGGACGAATTTTAGTAGGGGATTTCTGCTTAAAATTTGTGTTGAGTCAAGGTTGAGTCTCGCAACCAAAAAATTATAATATCTCGAGTAATCTTCTAAAACACCGCGATTTGTGAAAGAGCGAACTTCCTGGGAGAAATTCAAATAAAATTCACGTTAAATTATGTCAGGAATTTTGAATCGTGTATGAGTTTAATTTCTTTTGTACTAACGGACCGCCCCTCTACCATTGATCAAGGCTGCAGCATAGCTAGAGCATTTCCTTTTCTTTATTTAACATCTATGAAATCGGGCCGCGTAGAACGCGGATCGTGCCCTAATCTTAAATATAAACTGATTTTTCCGAGAGATGATTTTGTGGCGATTGAGTCAAGTGAAATTCGAACCTCAAGGGCAAATTTTTGGCCACAATAGGTATACACAGGTATATACAGGTATATGAAGGCATATACATGTATAATTGTATACACAGGTATACACAGGTATGTGCAGGTATATAAAGGCATATACGGTATATGCAGGTATATACTAGTATACAGGATGTTGGGCAACTAGATAACCTGACTAGGTTCGCCGTGTAGAGCACGCCACGACAAAAAATTAGCTTTTTTAAAAAATGTTGTACGATAAAAATTGGCTTAGTTATTAATGTTTTTACAGTTGACCAATGACGGCTAGAATCTAGGAGAAATGCCGCTGATGGGGAGTTTCTCCCGCCACGCCCACCGTTACCTCGACCACGCGGCTCACCAGTAAGCATTGCTCCTAGATTCGAGCCGTCTTTGGTCAGCTTTAAACATGAATAACTAAGCCAATTTTTGTCGTATAACAATTTTTAAGAAAGCTAATTTTTCGTCTTGGCGTGCTCTACACGGTGAACCTAGTCAGGTTATCTAGTTGCTCAACACCCTGTATACACGTATATACTGGTATATACAGGATATACTGGTATATACAGGTATATACAGGTACATACTTGTATATATAAGTAAATACTGGTAAATACAAGTATATACTGGTATATACAGGTATGTTCAGGTATATACAGGTATATAGCGGTAAATATCTTGTAACGTGACATTTTGTCCCCGTTACAAGGGCACGAGGCGTGGGTTTTCCGGGGGGCGGATTTGCGACCCAAAGGGCAGCGCGTGTTCGTCTCGTGGTTCTCGGACGCGGAGTAATATTTGTCGGGCTACCGTTTAGTATTAATTGTCGTCGTTTGGTTACGTTTCCGGTTCCCTTTGAACCTGAATTTTGTCCTTGCCTGTTATATTTCCGGGTCCGTTTATGGTCATGAAACTTTATCGTCCTTTTAGTCCGTCAGTCGTCAGTTAGATTCCGTTCTCGTCCTGGTTCTCGATAAAAGGCTAGTTTTCGGGGGTTACCGTGGCCAATAACGGACACCTCCCTCGTCGGGCTCTCGTATTGTTTCGCGGAAGCCGAGAGGCTGATCACCTCCCGGATTCATTTTATTATTTAGGTGGCTGCACTCGCAGTTTGTCCGATAATGCAGGCGAGTCGCGGAACGTCAGCACTCGCGGGAACTGGATGCTTGGGAGCGAGCTGGAGAAACGACCGACATATTACCGTGTCACCCTCCTCCCTAACTTCCCAGCCTGGCGCTGGACCAGCCAGCTGCCTTTGGAGTGTCCGAGGACCGTGTCAAACGGGCGCCTCATTTAGGCAGCATAAAATACTGCTGGACGAGCAGCGAGTTGCAGGTTCCGGCGCCGGCGCCGATAGGCGCGATGGCCACGTGGGGAGATCCGGCGATCCCAGCGCGCCACGAGAGCTCCGTGGCAACATCAGCGCGCCTGGCGGTCTGCAAGAGACGATCGTCGCCGCGCGGAGCCGACGAGCTACGGGGACGGCCAAACGTGTGAGAGAGTGGGGAGCATCGAGCCAGCGACAGTGCAGCCAGATCGGGCGTAAAATCGACCCCCACTCTGCGGCTTTGCGCGGTGCCACACAATGATGGCCGCCCGTGTCTGTGAGCGAACGACGTTCGTGTCGCTTCGGGAGAGCCGAGCGCGGCTGAAGCGTCGACCCCTCGCGCGCTGTTGTTCTCCCACCCCATGGCGTCAGATATACGAACACACGTAGAAGTCGCACGTCCGTGTGCGACTACAATGTAAGCCGAAGCCGAAGCTGCCGAGGGCCCGAGGCTCCGCGGAAAAACGCGGTGAGACTCGAGGCGTGACGTCACCCGGGATCACGAGCGGGTTTTTTTTAATTTAAATGATTTTTTCCCTCGGTGCTCTCCGTTATCAATGAAAACGGAAAAATGTATCGGGGAACATTATAAATTATTTTTCAGTTCATACGTCGATTGAAATGTAATAATAATAAATAATAAAAACATTTTTCGTCAAGAAATTACTTACGACTTATTTACAAGCGATCCTAAATAAATAATTTAAAATGGAATTCAAATGTAAACCTCTTTATGAATTAAATTATTTCTTTGAAATAATTTAAATTTAAATTTGAATTTAAATATTTTTACGAAAAATGTTTTTACGAAAAATATTCATTTGTGACAACAAATCAAACCAAACATTTAAAAATATTTTATAAATTATTGTTATTCGATTTTTCAGCACTTGAATCCAGTGTCAGAAACATGCCAGCGACGAAAAATTATTAACACCCTATTATATAGTATTCGATTTTTTTAAATTTAATATAAACAGTAAATAGTACATGCAACATTTTTCATATTGCATATTGCAAGTACATACCTCATGATTCAAACAATCTTGATGCACGTACATACCTCATGATTCAAACAATCTTGATGTACAAGAAAATAGCAAGTAATTATAAGCGTCGAAAGAGCGGCGTGGATAGTGTGCTCGCTCACACTCTTGAGGGTGCGGGTTCGATCCCATCGCCTGCAATTTTTTTTTTTAACATACATTTTTGGAATTTTTTTTTTTTAAATATGGTGAACTGTTCATTTCCGGAACAACCACCATAGATGGAACATTTTTTTTTTAATTTAAATTTACATTTCTCAACTCTTGATGAAAATAAATATTTTACTGTAGGTTAAAACGTAACAATACTATTCTAAAAATCTCAGGATCTTTTAAGATTAATAAAAGATATTATATTAAAAAAAATTAATGAAAAATGTAATGTTAATCGTGGATTTGCACGATTTGTAAAAATTCAGGAATTCATTTAAAAAAAAAATAAAAAAAACCTCTCGGGAAATTTCAGGATCTTTTAAGATCAGTGCAAAGTATTTTATTCGAAAAATTGAACCAAAAAAATATTCCGGAAAAAAATTTTGAAAAATGATGAATTAGGAGAATTTTAAATTTTCAAAAATCGAGAAAATCCTAGCTGGACATTAAATTTTTGGTTCAATTTTTTGAATAAAATACCTTGCACTGATCTTAAAAGATCCTGAAATTTCCCGAGAGGTTTTTTTTATTTTTTTTAAAAATGAATTCCTGAATTTTTACAAATCGTGCAAATCCACGATTAACATTACATTTTTCATTAATTTTTTTTTATATAACATCTTTTATTAATCTTAAAAGATCCTGAGATTTTTAGAATAGTATTGTTTCGTTTTAACCTACAGTAAAATATTTATTTTCATCAAGAGTTGAGAAATTTAAATTTAAATTTAAAAAAAAATGTTCCATCTATGGTGGTTGTTCCGGAAATGAACAGTTCACCATATTTAAAAAAAAAAATTCCAAAAATGTATGTTAAAAAAAAAATTGCAGGCGATGGGATCGAACCCGCATCCTCAAGAGTGTGAGCGAGCACACTATCCACGCCGCTCTTTCGACGCTTACAATTATTTGCTATTTTCTTGTACATCAAGATTGTTTGAATCATGAGGTATGTACGTGGAATATGCAATATGAAAAATGTTGCATGTACTATTTACTGTTTATATTAAATTTAAAAAAATCGAATACTATATAATAGGGTGTTAATAATTTTTCGTCGCTGGCATGTTTCTGACACTGGATTCATGTGCTGAAAAATCGAATAACAATAATTTATAAAATATTTTTAAGTGTTTGGTTTGATTTGTTGTCACAAATGAATATTTTTCGTAAAAACATTTTTCGTAAAAATATTTAAATTCAAATTTAAATTTAAATTATTTATTTAGGATCGCTTGTAAATAAGTCGTAAGTAATTTCTTGACGAAAAATGTTTTTATTATTTATTATTATTACATTTCAATCGACGTATGAACTGAAAAATAATTTATAATGTTCCCCGATACATTTTTCCGTTTTCATTGATAACGGAGAGCACCGAGGGAAAAAATCATTTAAATTAAAAAAAACCCGCTCGTGATCCCGGGTGACGTCACGCCTCGAGTCTCACCGCGTTTTTCCGCGGAGCCTCCGGCCCTCGGCAGCTTCGGCTTCGGCTTACATTGTAGTCGCACACGGACGTGCGACTTCTACGTGTGTTCGTATATCTGACGCCATGGGGTGGGAGAACAACAGCACGCGAGGGGTCGACGCTTCGGCCGCGCTCGGCTCTCCCGAAGCGACACGAACGTCGTTCGCTCACAGACACGGGCGGCCATCATTGTGTGGCACCGCGCAAAGCCGCAGAGTGGGGGTCGATTTTACGCCCGATCTGGCTGCACTGGCCAGCGAGAGCGTGGATCACCGGCGTACCAGCACTCTGCGTTCCGGAAGGCTACGAGCGACACGCATCACTGTTACGTCCTCGAGTTTCATTGTTCGTTTGATACTTTTCATTTTGCGTGATTTTATTGGTTTTGCTGAGTAAATTCTGTGTGGGCAAGGAGGTTCTGGGTTCCTGCGACGGAAGAATTCGGTGAGCCGTTCTTAATGTCTCTAAAAACGGGACAATTCCGTACTTACTTGGCCGTGTGGCTGCCATTTTCGTATTCTTTTGTCGTATTTCGCCATGGGGCGGTGTTATTGGTGTAGCAAGTTCAATTAGTAGGATTTTGAGTACGGAATAGCCACCTCGTTATCATCACCAAGCTGTGTTATGTTCGCGTTCGTTTCGTAGGGTAAATCTAAGTTCATGAGGACTGACATTATCGAGGATTACCTTGGATATCACAGTTACCGTTGGTTACCTCGAATGTCATGGCTATCATTGGTTATCGTGGAGAAAACGGCTATCGTTGGATACCGTGGAGAAAATGGCTACCGTGGGTTACCGTCGTGGTTATCGTCGGCTGTGGTATGGCTCTGTGAGCATGAGGACGTCCGGGCGACGCACGATATCGCGAAGACAGTTTGGGGCAAAACTTATTAAGCTTAGAAATTTCCTGGGGTACTTTTGGTTTCATTACCGTGATTATTGGCGAGGAATTTGGATCGCGTATCGTTAGGATACTTTAGGGTCAAGTTAGGTTATTTTGGCGCATGGAACGTCCAGTCGAATTTTCGTTTTTTTTGGTGTCATGATCGTGCGAAATCGTTAACGCTAATCTTTAAGCGGTTCTCGTGATTGTAAAATGGCTACCGAGGCCGTGGGCCGGATGAGGAATAAATTTTATTGTGACTGGACGGTAGTTGTTAGCCCAAATTATTCGCTCACCTAAAGAATCCCTCCCTCTACCATTTGGCCTTGAGGAATATTCTGAGCGGTCGGTGTCTCTGTCGCCACGCGTAAATCGGCGTTTCTCGGCTATCACCGTCGAGGGTGAAAATTAAATATGCCGTTCCTGTGGGACGGTGGCACGCGATCGTCCATCGCGCGCCTGGCGCCAAACCCTCGCACGAAATTACGAACACTTGGATTCTGGGATTTTTCTATGAAACATATTTTTTTTGTGAGTCACGGTAATTATCCTTTCAACGCCATCTCGCGATGGCGTGGCCATATAAGTAACGGATTAAATATCGCGTTACAATCTGTATATACTAGTATATCAAGAGACGCGGCAGTATCTCGACGCCAAGTATTCAAAAAAACTGAGAGAATCCCAGTCGAGACTTCCACGCACTTTATATACGCGAATATGCCTTGGACCACGCCCCTTTTACATTTTAAATCGATATTACTAAAAAACACAACTTTTTTAACATTTACAAACTATAGTCATCTTAAAAAAAAAATTAGCTTCCATCGATACTATTTTTATGTTGATCCGCCCACATAATGCTGAGATATGATGATATAGGGTGAATTTTTCTCGAATTCTATCATCATGAAAATTCTTCAACATTTCTTCGTCACCTGATTTGCCAGATTTTTGAAACGCTTATACACGGGATGTATATCTATAACTATGAGAATCATATTTCGGCCGCTGACGTCATGCACGGCGAAAATGTATCTAGTTAGCTATGAGCGTCGTGCACGACGAATATATGTTTTATCTATATTTTATCAATATTTATAGATAGAAGAGTGAGTGTGCGACTGTGTGCAAGTGTATACGAGAGTGTGCAAGTGTTCGCGATCATTTATACGATGTATATTAGGGTGGTCGTTATTTCAGGTATCAACTTACATTTGGGTGGCCATTGAAGATTCGATGCTTTAAATATTGATATTAGAGTAATGCAAAAAAAATCGATTTTTAAATTTTTTTACAGCTCCATCGAAAAACGTTAGTACATTAAAAAAAAAAATCCCAAAATTAAAGATAAAAAAAAAAGTTTTTAGATAGTGCTCGAGCGGCTTTTCGGTCTTTGTTTAGATTTAATTTTTTGTCTCTAAAAAAAGCGGTGTAATTGTTTTAAAAAAATTACATTTTTTGCTCCAAAATTTTATGTTTCAACAAAACCGAAAAAAAACAGTCTAAATGATGAGTTCTTATTTTTCTGTATTTTTAACTACAGATTATCACAAAAAAGATAGAGAACAGAATGAACAGAATAAGTGGGATGTTACTTGGAAGATCCAGCTGAACAATAATTTCTGTTGGTGCTAGACGAATACTTTTTCCTGTGTTCCTCAACAATTTGCAAAAGATATTGTTTTTGGTCTTCATTTTTTGTTATGAGACCGTTAAAATCTTTCATCAAAGATACTGCACGCTCGGCCGTATCATTCACAACTTGCATATTTTTGAACGTTGCTCAACAGGTATTATAATCCTGGTTAATCTCCCAAATTGCAGGATTAACGTCCAAGAAACTGCACGGGAGCTCAAAACTCTTAAATAAATTCAACGATTTCGATGGGACGAAATCAGTCAAGACTTTTGAACCAAGCAATTGTAGTTCGTCGACTTTAACTGCAACTCATTCTGTGAACGTCATCGACGAACTACAATTGCTTGGTTCAAAGGACTTGAGTGATTTCGTCACATCGAAATCGTTGAATTAATTTCAGAGTTTTGAGCTCCCGTGCAGTTTCTTGGACCTTAATCCTGCAATTTGGGAGAATAACCAGGATTATAATACCTGTTTGACAACGTTCAAAAATATGCAAGCTGTGAATGATACGGCTGAGCGTGCAGTATCTTTGATGAAAGATTTTAATGGTTTCATCACAAAAAATGAAGACCAAAAACAAAATCTTCTGCAAATTGTTGCGGAACACAGGAAAAAGTATCCGTCTAGCACCAAAAGAAATTACTGTTCAGTCGGATCTTCAAAGTGACATCCGACTTATTCTGTTCATTCTGTTCTCTATCTTTTTTGTGATAATCTGTAGTTAAAAATACAGAAAAATAAGAACTAATCATTTAAACTGTTTTTTTTTGGTTTTGCTGACACATAAAATTTTGGAGTGAGAAATGTGATTTTTTTAAAAACAATTACACCGCTTTTTTTAGAGACAAAAAATTAAATCTAAAAAAAGACCGAAAAGCCGCTCGAGCACTATCTAAAAAATGTTTTTTCAATCTCAAATTTTGGGATTTTTTTTTTTAATGTACGAACGTTTTTCGATGGAGCTGTAAAAAAATAAAAAAATCGAATTTTTTTGCATCACCCTAATTTATATACATATTTATTAAAATACACTGTTGTACCCAGTATATTAGAAGGTACAACGATATTCGGACATTGAACCGAAAAGGTATTTATAATTATAAGGAAAAGATTGCGAAACATACGACAGTCAGTATTTCGAAAGAGGAGCCAATGCACTGAGAAATATGCGCTCACTTTCGCAAGTACTCAAAATTGCTGATGAACAGGCGACAGGCAAGTGTGACCATATATGGTCACAGAAATCGAAATTGCGACCGCATCAATTTCGAACTAGTTTCTTTTAATCGAAGAAGAAGACAGTCTTGATTGACGAGTCGACCCGAGCGGTCCGGTCCCGAATTATATCCGTACATTGTTAAACATCTCGTAGACTCCAATAAATTATCATTTACTTGTCACTCCCAATACGAGTTTTACTCCTAATTGACAAACATCCCAATAAACATTCAGTATCGGAACTTCAATCGACTTTCCGATACAACATTTTGGTGGCAGCGGTGGGATGCTGTCGATGTTAGCGAGTGCAAATAAATCGAAGAATATCCCTGCACACCGACTTAGTGTGAGGAAGCCGTCCGACAAATAGACGTTGTGACGAGGAAAGTGAAAACCAGCACGCAGTCGCTGAGTTTTGAGTGTTTGCCGATCAGCAGACAACGAGGAACACGGAAAAATCGAAAACGACAGGAGTCGTAGAGAGCAGCCGTCATCCTGAAGATCGACGAAGAGGGACCAGCCGAACTAATCAAGGACCGGGGCCAAGAGAGACAGCAACACCTGCCATCACACGACTACAAGCAGCTGAAAACATCATGTTCTTCAAGACCATCTTAATGTAAGTGGCGGCACAAATTATATTGCGTAGTCAAATCCAGATAGGATTATATGTCTAGAGACACGCGTGTAGAACGTTTAAAATTACCAGGAAAACGTGTAATTTCGAGATCATTAGAGTCAATTTTTGAAAAATTTCTTACTTTTGAACGGGTCGTCGAACCTGTCGAGACCGGTATAAAACGTAGAAGAGGCTCAGAAAGCCCAGGTGAATACCTTCAAAGACTTTTATCAGAGGGAACGCGATTTGACCGACGTAAAAGAATTTCGTGCGCGTCGAACAATACACGGAGCAGCGACGAATACTTTGCTGACGCGGTAGAACTCGGTCGGGGTGGTGAAATAAACTTAGCGGATTTTTCTTTGTTGAATAACACCTTATTAGACACTGACATACCTTCATATACAATGCCTGAACACATGACATTGAAAGAGGCTAGGACCTTGATTCCGCGATTTGACGGGACGAACCCTGACGAGGTAGATGACATAATCGAAGCATATGCTTATGCCGACGAGAGCGTCGCAGCAGCGGATAAGGCAGCATTGTTAAAAGCTGTAATGGCAACAAAGGTTGTGGGAAAGGCTCGTAAAGACACGCGTTATAAACAAATCGATTCATTTTCCAAATTTAAAGACGAAATGACCGCGTTATTTGGAACGCGACGGACTATAGCTGCGTTACAAGTAGAATTTAACACATGTAAGCAAAAACCCAACGAATCGGTACTTGCTTATGGACAGCGACTCGAAGCCGTAATGATGGAGCTCGTTGATGCGAGCACGGCAAAAGAGCCGACGGCAGCGAAAAAAGAAACAATTGAGGCTTACGTACGCACACTCGCATTGCATAATTTCGAGCGAGGGCTACGACGGGAATATCAGGTAATTGTTAAAGCACGAGGATTTCCGGACCTTACATCAGCCATGAAAGGAGCAATGGAGGAGGAAAAAACGGCACAAGGAGGCGATTCGATAAATCGACAAACGGGTGCTGGAAAACACGAATCTATAAAATGTCACCGGTGTGGAGAATCGGGACATATTGCTCGAGAATGCGGCAACCAGCAGGGACGACGCAGTTTACCTGCATTCGGGCCAAAACAATCTCAGCAGGGGCGGTACAGTCTACCCGCTCCCGGTCCGAGTCGTGGCATAAACAAGGTCGACATCACGTGCCACTACTGCAAAAAGCCAGGGACTTCCAGAAAGAGTGCCGAAAGAGATTACGGGAGCAGGGGCAAAGTAACCAGGGGCAAAGTTCTTCGAAGCGATGGGGTAATCAACCAGCCCCAAAAAATTACGGCAATAAGCCGCCCGATTCGAATGAGCAACAGACAACCGATGGTCACAAAACTTTGGGTATGCTTGGATTAAGCACGCTCACGATAGCCGATCTCGATGCCAGACCGAATAAAATTAACGTTGCCACAAGCGCGATGATTTCAATGTGCGACGTCAGCACTCCGACGTCACTCGATGCGGCGAGCGATTTCCACATCGCCGTCCGACATGCGAAAACAGGTACGCTGACCCTTAAAGCAGACACCGGGGCGCAATGCAGCGTAATAAAAAAGGGCTCGCTGAGGACCGATACCGTGATCAGTGAAGAAACTCTCAATCTCAAGGGAGTCGGAGGGTCCGTGATAAGGGCACTGTGCAAAGCGGAAGTGGCCCTTATGACCCGCAAAATCGAGGTTACGCATGGGTTCTACGTCATCAGCGATGAGGTATCCATGGAGACGGACGGGCTCCTTGGAATGGATTTCAAGAAAAAACATGACGTGGATATTTTAGGAGGACGTATTATAAAAATATACGGGGACAGCATACCCCTTACGGATGGCACGAAAAAATTAAAACTTCCACCGAGAAGCGAAAATATCGTGCGGGCGAAAACAGCCGGCAAATTGGTCGGATTGGTTGAACGAGTCGGGATCGCGGAGGGCGTAATAATCGGCTCATGTGTCACCCCGTCGTCAGGGAATAGCTGCGTAATCAGCATAATAAACACGACGGAAGAAGAGGTAGAGGTTCAGCGGCCGATGGTTTCAAAAGAACCGCTATCCCTCACAGAAATCCCTGAAAACTATAGAGAGGCCAGCATATATGCAATTGAAACGGGCAGTGGAACAACCCGATTGCAGAGGCTGCGCCAGGAAATAAAAACAGAGCATTTGAATGAGCAGGAGCGAGACGAATTGCTTGAGATCTGTGAAAAATACGAACGTATTTTTCATCTCGAAGGAGATCATCTGGAATGCAAGGAAACAGCTGAACATGAGATCGCGCTAAAAGGGGGAATAAGGCCGATCAAAATTAACCCTTATCGGTTACCCGAAATTCATAAAAAAGAATTAGAACGGCAAACGAAGGAAATGCTCGAGGACGGGATAATTAGGCCAAGCAAGAGCCAATGGAACGCACCCTTGTTGGTCGTAGCGAAAAAACCAGACGAATCAGGGAAGCCGCGCATGAGAGTCGTGGTAGATTTCCGAAAGCTCAACGAAGCTACAGTCGGAGACTCATACCCACTGCCCAATATAACAGGAATATTGGACCAGTTAGGAAAAGCAAAATATTTCTCCACGCTCGATCTCGCATCAGGATTTCACCAAATCCCGATGGCAGAGAGAGACCGAGAAAAAACAGCGTTCTCAACCCCCCAGGGACACTTCGAATATAATCGAATGCCTTTTGGTTTAAAGAACGCACCACCGACGTTCCAGCGGTTGATGAATTCAGTTCTTACCGGTATACAAGGAACGCGCTGCTACGTATACCTTGATGACATCGTTATTTACGGAGGAACATTAAAAGAACATAACGAGCGGCTCGAGGAGGTATTTCGACGCCTCGAAGAAGCCAAATTGGCACTACAACCACGAAAATGCCGTTTCTTGCGGAAGGAAACACAATACCTGGGACATATTATCTCAGGAGAAGGGGTAAAACCAGATCCCGGGAAAATCGAGGCCGTAAAAAATTTTCCGAGACCGAAAAACGTGAAGGGAGTACAATCCTTCCTTGGTCTCGCGGGATACTACAGGAAATTTATAAAGGATTTCGCGAAAATGGCCAAACCACTAACCGAATTGCTAAAAAGGGGAGAAATTTTTGAATGGACAGCAAGACAAGAAGAAGCTTTCGAAAACCTGAAGAAAACATTAACCACAGCCCCACTACTACAATATCCAGACTTCGAAAAACCGTTCGTGGTGACAACGGATGCATCAGACAGGGCAATAGGTGCCATACTATCGCAGGGTGAGGTAGGTCAGGATTTGCCAGTTTGCTACGCAAGCAGAACGCTCAACAAAGCCGAGCAAAATTACACGACCACTGAAAAAGAATTACTCGCGATTGTATGGGCCATCTCACAATTTCGTCCGTATATTTATGGCACAAAATTCAGAGTCGTCACGGATCACAAACCCCTAACTTGGTTGTTCAGCGGAAAAGATCCTGGCTCGAGACTAATGCGATGGAGATTAAAATTGGACGAATACGAATTCGAAGTCGAATATAAAGCTGGAAAAATTAATACAAATGCTGACGCTTTGAGTAGAGTGTATGTAACAACTCGAGCACAGGAGAGGGAGAGGGAAGCCAAGAGCAACAGCACAGCGGACAGTGGCCATCGCGAAAGACTTACGAACATCCGCACAAAGCAGAGCAGCGATAAGAGAGAGAACGAAGACAGCGGTGATGCGCCTCTCGCCACGGGCGAACAGCCGGGGGCCTTAGCGCGCGAGCCGATGGGGGCCGGCCCGGGGCGCGCGGCGTGGGGGGATCGTGTGCATGCTCCCGAGCAGCACCAATACTCGAGCAGCAGCGAGAGTGACGAAGATAGTTGCAGCATAGGCGTAACATGCCCCAAGGAAAATACCCGGCAAAATATACTACGCGAATACCATGATGCACCTTTAGGCGGACACCAGGGGATGACGCGAACGCTGCATCGCATCAAACTTAAATACAATTGGCCTGGCATGCGCGAAGACATCGGAAATTATATAAAAAAATGCGAAAAATTCCAAAAGAATAAAGCACAACCGAGAGGAAAAGCACCAATGGTCATTACTGATACACCAAGCCGAGCATTTCAAAAATGCGCTGTTGACATCGTTGGACCGTTGACCATAACGTCCAGCGGCAATCGCTATATTCTTACGTTCCAGGATGCGCTCACGAGATACAGCGTTGCAGTGCCATTGCCGAACCAAGAGGCAAACGAAGTAGCTAAAGCTTTCGTGACGGAGATAGTATGCCGATACGGAGCCCCCAAAACGGTATTGTCCGATAAAGGGACGAACTTTTTGAGCAAAACCTTCAAAGTTGCATGCAAGCTGCTAAGAATAAAAAAGATTCAAACTACGGCATACCACCCAGAATCCAACGGAGCTCTAGAAAGGTCTCATCGAACACTCGCGGAATACCTCAAAAATTATTCGCATGAGGACCAAGAAAATTGGGATACGTGGCTACCGTACGCGATGTTTACATATAATACGACACCGCACACAGCTACAGGGTATACGCCACACGAACTCGTATACGGAGACAAGGCAGAATTGCCGACGGCGCTGAAACAAGAGCCTCGGATGACCTATACATACGACGACTATGCCCAAGAATTACGCGAACGACTAAGAGCAACGTGGAAAACAGCGAGAAAACATTTGACACATGCAAAGGAAGCTTCAAAGACAATATACGATAAGAAATCGAAGCAACCGAAATTCGAAATCGGAGATCGTGTGCTATTATACGATGAAACATTACGACGCGGACGGTCTGCAAAATTAACCCCAAAATGGACCGGTCCACATATAGTAACGGAGGTGAACTCCGAAGTAAATTGCACGATAAAAAGGGGACGAAAATTCGCACGGGTACACGTGAACCGGCTAAAACATTTTATTGAGCACTAGCGTCACGGGAAAATTGTAAACGACACATACACATATACAAAAAAAAAGGAAACAGGAAACAAAATTGTAAAAGACGCATCCCATTACAGGGCGATGGTGCTAATCGGAACCTTGGCAACGGAGGACAACACGACACCGTGGGAAATACAGACCTTCGACACATCACCAGGAATTTTCTACGAAGAATTCGGCACGATATTAGTTTACCACGACAAATGGAATTTGGTGGTCAACATAGACTTGCACCCCATCAGGACTCAGAAAAAACAGATTGCGTTGGCACTAAACGAACTACAGAAAACATGCAAAAAACAGGCAGCATCCGACGTGCTCTGTAATATTTTGGACAGCGCAATAATGCGATTGGAAAGAAAAATTAGCAGAGGAATGCAAATAATCGATGACATCACTGGGCAAAGAACGAACAGACAACGCAGAGGACTAATTAACGGAATCGGCACCGTGATAAAATCACTGACTGGAAATATGGACGCCGAAGATGCAGAAAAAATAAATCAAGAAATCAACGACCTAAAAAATGGCCAAAAAACAGTCGAAACAATTCTTAAGGAGAACATCCAGATTATGGAATCGACAATGGAAATTTTCAACAAAACAGCAAGTCATATCGAAGAGAATGAAAAGACACTGGAAAACCTTATAAAAAGAATAGAAAGCTGCATCGAAAACAGATTGACAGATACAATGGCAAGACAAGAACTCGACGAACACATCACAGGGCTCGGAATCGTGGTGGAAACATTACTGGATGACATACGAGAATTGGAACATTTTTTGATTGGAGTAGGCCAAGGCGCGGCTGCACCAACGGTGCTGTCACCGCACAAAATAAGTGAATACTTGACACATTACGCATTACCGCATCTTCCTCGAGTTAGTAGTTTCCCCGCACAGATAACGCCACACAACACACAAAAACTGCTTCAACTATCAGAAATCAAAGCGTATAGTCAGGGACACAGCGTAGTATTGTTCATAGTAATACCACTCGTTGGAACGACAGAATACAGGGTAAACAAAGTATACCCACTACCGACACATATACAGAATGATACATACCAATACTTAGACGTAACGAGCGAACTCGTAATAGTAGACCGAGAGCGACGAACGTACTTGCGACTGACACACAACGACTTGCAGAAGTGCAAACGTGTGCAAAAAATTTTTATATGCGAACCGAACCACCCGTCTTTACTTATTAAAGACAACGCACCGTGTGAAATACTAATTTATACACGACAAGATTCAAACACAGAAAACTGCGCAAAAAGAATAATAACCATAAGGAGACGATAATAATACCATTGTATCAGACAGGTAAATGGATCTTTATAGCTCCAAAACCCGAGCCGGTAACAATTACATGTAAAAATGAAAACACCGAGCATATTAGATTGGAAAAATCAGGAACACTGGCTTTGACAGGGAAATGCGTTGTGACCGCCACACACTTTAGGATAGAAACAGTACAAAAATTTACACAGCAAGTGTACGAAACATATTTACCTTCATATAACCTAACATTCTTAGGAGAGATAAAAGAAATAATACCTAAAGTGACAAGCGAAACGAATAAACTAAAACTGCATAGTGTTATAAGCGACGTGAAGGAACTGAACAATTTGGGAGTACGATTGCGTACAATTAAAAAAGGTCTAGACGAACACACTAACAATGACCCGTACTACCCACACACCATAGGCACATATTCATTAAGCACGATAGCAATAGTGGTAATAATTGTATTTGCATTGTATACATTTTTGAAAAAATCACGTGCTCAGCCGACATCGGTGCAAGCGCAACCAGCCGAAGTGGTAGAAATGCGAACAGTTTCACCGAAACCGACAAAACGAAAACTATCATTCAAAAAGGTAAGAGTCTCCTTCAAGAGAAACACACCGAACACCAGCTCGGTATAACGACATAGCACAGGGATCATTAAAAAATGTGATACGACTAATATGGGAAAAATAGGGGATCAATATGTATCATAGTTAGGGGCGAAACCGTAAATAAAGTAATCCTGCGGATTCCTTTTCCTAGGGGGGAGGGATGTTGTACCCAGTATATTAGAAGGTACAACGATATTCGGACATTGAACCGGAAAGGTATTTATAATTATAAGGAAAAGATTGCGAAACATACGACAGTCAGTATTTCGAAAGAGGAGCCAATGCACTGAGAAATATGCGCTCACTTTCGCAAGTACTCAAAATTGCTGATGAACAGGCGACAGGCAAGTGTGACCATATATGGTCACAGAAATCGAAATTGCGACCGCATCAATTTCGAACTAGTTTCTTTTAATCGAAGAAGAAGACAGTCTTGATTGACGAGTCGAACCGAGCGGTCCGGTCCCGAATTATATCCGTACATTGTTAAACATCTCGTAGACTCCAATAAATTATCATTTACTTGTCACTCCCAACACGAGTTTTACTCCTAATTGACAAACATCCCAATAAACATTCAGTATCGGAACTTCAATCGACTTTCCGATACAACAACACATTAGGGTAGTCGTTATTTTGGGTCCGAATTTATATTAGGGTGGTCATCAGGGATTCGAATGTTCTTTATTATTTACATATATGTATTTATAAGATGTATTTTAGAGTGGCCGCTATTTGAGGTCACAATTTACATGAGGGAGGTCATTTGAGATTCGATTTCTTTCAATATTTATATACGTATTTAAATAATATCGATTGAAGTGGTCGTTATTTCAGGTATCAACTTACATTTGGGTGGTCCTTTTAGATTCGAATTTGGTTTATTATTTGTATATCTCTCTATATTATATAAAAATGTCACCGCCGCCCCCGCCACCCCCGCCGCCCCCGCCGCCCCCGTGTACAAGAATCGAGACGGCCTGAAGTTGGCCACAGACTAAGCAGGGTGAAGTTAGCCATGGAAACGAGAATCGAGCGGGGTAAAGTTGGCCATGGAATCGAGAATCGAGCGCGGTGAAGTTGGCCATGGAATCGAGAATCGAGCGCGGTGAAGTTGGCCATGGATTCGAGAATCGAGCATGGTGAGGTTGGCCATGGCATCGAGAATCAAGCGGGATGAAGTTGGCCATGGAATCGAGAATCGAGCGGGATGAAGTTGGCCATGGAATCGAGAATCGAGCGCGCTGAAGTTGGCCATGGATGGCCAAATTCAGCGGTTGGTTGCCGGGTGTGGAGGGGGGAGGCGTGGGATGGTGGGGAGGGGGTTGGGGAAGCTGGCGGGCGGGGGGTCGGGGTTTGGGTTAGACGCGAACCTTTACGATGCGAGGGCGCGTAGCGCCCGAGCCGCACGGGCCCCTAGTATATATATATATATGTATTCATAAGATGTGTATTAGATTGGCCGCTATTTGAGCTCTCGACTTATATAAGGGTGGTTATTTGAGATTTGATTTCTTTAAATATTCTTGAAATTTATATATGTACTTATACGATGTATATTAAGGTGGTCGTCATTTCAGGTATCAACTTACATTTGGGTGGTCATTCGTGATTTGATGTCTTCAAATATTCATATACATATTTATCAAAAGACGCGGTAGCGTCTTGACGCAAAGTATTAAAAAAAACTGAGAGAATCCCAGTTAAGATCGCCGCGCACTCTTATATACGCGAATATGCCTCCCGCTTAACCTGATTCTAATTTCAATCGAATATTATAAAAAAACACGAACCACTTTTTTAAGATCCACGAACAATGGTGATCTTAAAAAAAATTTGCTTTCCATTAATACCTTTTTTATGTTGATCCGTCCACATAATGCTGAGATATGATGATATCGGGTGAATTTTTTCAACAATTCTATCATCGTGAAAATTCTTCAACATTTTTTCGTCACCTGATTGGCCAAATTTGTGGAACGCTTATGCACGGGATGTATATCTATAGCTATGAGAATCATATTTAGCGATATACAGGGTGTATAAAAATGATGTGTCACCACTTCGTCCAGTAAATCTCCAGCTCGAGATCGGTGGAGATCTATCAAAACTTGTAGCCGCAAAATTTACCTTGACCCTGAAAATCAAGGTCAAATTTTTTTATTAGCTTAAAAAATTCTACTTATTGAGGGGAACAAAAGTCAGAAAGGAACCATAGGTCGGAAATGCGTCCTTCAACCCGAAACGACAACGTAAATTCGAAAAAAAAATCGAAAAAGGGCGTTCTTGCAAAATATTGTTCACAGGAACACGGAATAAGAGTTTTGATAATTATTAAAAAAAAGCTTTTTAATGCAGACACTTCTATTTTTATTAACTGGAATCGAGAAATGTCGGGATTTCATGACGCTGATCACGCGGAGGTGGATGGATCGACATGAGATGGGTGACACGGGTCTTTGCGGTATCCCTTTGTCGCGTTACCACTATGAGCATCCGATTCCCCAGCTCATGTTCGCCGAAAATCAATTAAAACATAGTCCCGCTGAATTAACCTTGACCCTAAAACTTAAAGTCAATTTTTGGTTGACGGAAAACTTCACCTCGTTAAGAGGCATCTAATTCTCGTAGAAACGACAAGTTAGGAATGAACCTTTTAATATCAAGCCGTCAAAACATATATCAAAAATGTGCAATTTTTGTTTAGTTCGGAGGGATAAAATTCAGAACTAAAGCATAATTAAAATGGCAATCGATATAACTAGAAAGACTTGAAATCTGGTAAACAGCACGCCTGCTGTTCTGTGAAAACAAAGCTTTAGATGGCCAGGTTTGCGATAAACGATTTTGATCTTAACAATAGTTGTTGTCACCTACACATTTCAGAGTCATATCGTGCTTGTGTGAGTGTACACGAGTTGCTAAAACATATTCATTAGGGGCAGACCATTAGCGTTACCTGGAATATACCACGTGGAGGTTGTCTGCCTGATATCCCTTGACCCTGAAAAGGGCCGTTGTGTTTTTGTTGAGATCAACGGGACTGCGACGACAAAGCACAGATTTTTGTTGTTGATTTTTTTTTATAACCTCGATGTGGTGTATTCCGGGTAAAGCTCATGGTCTGCCGCTAATGAATATGTTTAAGCAACTCGTGCACAGTCACACAAGCACGATATGACTCTGAAATGTGTAGGTGACATCAACTACTGTTAAGCTCAAAATCGTTTATCGCAAACCTGGCCATCTAAAGCCTTGTTTTCACAGAACAGCAGGCGTGCTGTGTGCCAGACATCAAGACTTTCCAGTTATATCGATTGCCTTTTTAATTATGCTTTAGTTCCGAATTTTATCCCTCCGAACTAAACGTAAAATGCACATTTTATATGTTCTGATGGCTTGATATTGAAAGGTTCATTCCTAACTCGTCGTTTCTACGAGAATTAGATGCCTCTTACCAAGATGAATTGACTTTGAAACTGACTTTGAGTTTTAGGATCAAGGTTAATTCAGCGGGACTATGTTTTAATTGATTTTCGGCAAACATGAGCTAGGGAATTGGATTCTCGTAGTGGTAACGCGACAAAGGGAAATCGCAAAGATCTGTGTCACCCATCTCATGCCGATTCATCTCTCATCCACCTCCGCGTGGACAGCGTCATGCAATCCCGACATTTCTTGATTCCAATTAATAAAAATTGAAGTGTCTGCGTTGAAAGGCTTTTTTTATAATAATTAAAATTCTTATTCCGTGTTCTTGTGAACAATATTTTGTAAGAACGCACTTTTTCGATTTTTTTTTTGAATTGACGTTGTCGTTTCGGGTTGAAGGACGCATCTCCGACCTATGGTTCCTTTCTGACTTTTGTTCCCCTCAATAAGTAGAATTTTTTAAGCCAATAAAAAAATTTGACCTCGATTTTCAGGGTGAAGGTCAATTTTGCGGCTACAAGTTTTGATAGATCTCCAACGACCTTGAGCTGGAGATTTACTGGGCGAAGTGGTGACACATCATTTTTATACACCCTGTACACTGGGGTGGTCCTTCGAGATTCGATTTCTTTAAATATTTCTATGTATACGTATTATATGATTATATTATTATTCGAGATTCAAATTTTGTTTATATTTATATATGTATTTATACGATATATATTAGGGTGGCCGCTATTTCAGGTCTCAACTTATATTATGGTGGTCATTTGAGATTCGATTTCTTTAAACATTTTATATACGTATATTATGATATATATTAGGGTGCTCCTTCGAGATTCGATTTCTTTAAATATTGATATGTATTCGTATTATATGATATATATTATGTTGGTGATTATTCGAGATTCGAAATTTGTTTATATTTATATATGTATTTATACGACGTATATTTGAGCGGTCGTTATTTCAGGTCTCCATTAATATTAGGGTGGTCCTTCAAGATTCGATTCTTTTAAATATAGCATTATCTACATATATGCAGCATGTCTGCATATATAGCGTTATAGATAGGATTTTTATAGATGTAGATCATCTATGTATATTAGGGTGGTCCTTATTTGGGGTTTGTTGTTTTTTCTTTCGACGATAGTCCTTAATCGGTTTTAAATAAATAAATAGAAACTCAGTCCAAATTCCAGCTCGATATCTCAATTTTAACCTGGTCCATACAGAGGTCAAAGTTTTAAAGGGGAAATACGTGTATTTTTTCCAGTCAATGATCCAGTCATTTTTTCGGCTTAGTCAATATTGATATAAAAATTGTAAACTTGGCACATATATTCCTCATGGTATAAGGTATGTTACGATCGTGCTTGATCGTACACAATATATATTGTATATTATGTTTGAGTTCAACGAAATCCGGAGGATGATGAAGGATTTAAATGTTCGTCAGGGGTTCGTTTCTTGATTAACGATTAAAATCGAGATATTGTATTTTTATTCTATGATAATACAAGAATTAATTCTCGGAGATATTCGCGATTGATTTGGCGTGTATTAATTATAAATATTGATTAAGCACAACTATATTTGTTGGGTATAACTTCTTAGTATTGTCACCGCTTATGACAATTATAGACTTACAATGGATACAACTTATGAAAGTACTAAGTATTTTACTTATTAATTGAACGTTTCTGTTTGAGGTTTGAATTGAGACTGATTTTGAGGACTGAGGAAGTCGATTAGGTGGACGCGAGGCGTTGGCCAAAATTCTGATGGTGCAGGCCACGCGCGAACGGTGGGAAGTGTGAATTGTGGATTTTCGGAATGGGGAAAAAAGACAGGAATATAGCGCGATGCCACGTGCATCGATAGAACGGATATGGATCGGCGAAATATGATATTGTCGTCCGGTCGATCGGGCGAGCGGCCATTTTGGTATTTCTTGGAGCGTTTAACGAATAAATGGAGGAAATTGGTCGACAGAAATTTGAGAACGATTTCCGTTCGAACGTGTGAAAGTGTTCTCTCCGGATTTGAATGTTCGAATTATTAGTATCTTAATTAATAATAACTTGCTTTAAACAATAGAGTTAAGTATTCGAGATTTGTGTTCGCATAGTAAGGAATAAAAAGGGCCAGGACGTAACAAGGTATAATTGTAGTAGTTTGTCAAATGTTTCATCCTCAATTTTGGATATACATTTCCGCTCAAAAGTTTGGATACATTTGTCGATATTTCTTGCTACACTAGAAGTTGCATAACTCCGTCAAAAAAAAAGATAATCAAATTTTTAAAAAAGCGTTTTGACGGGAAGAATTTCAGCTTCGTTTTCCATTTTTTAAATATTTTTTATGATTTTTTTTTCAACCCGCTATGCACTTTTGAATTTGACCGTTTTTTGGTATTTTTTCGACCATCGCGAATTGGGCGCATAACTTGAGGACATTTTTTTTATCTTTTTTTATCTACGGTACATTCGAAAGGGTTCACAGACACTCCATTTTTGTCCCTTCAAAAATTTTGTACGATTTTTTCTCGCAAGGTTATTTCACTTTTGGCTGAAAAAGACAAATTTTGAAAATGTAACATAACTCAAAAACTATAGGGTTAAAGAGAAAATGTCAAGTATAAAAAAAGTGGCGTAGGTATACACGAAATCGCCTGGAATTATTTCAGAATTTTCCTATGAAATTTTTGTTTACTATTTTTGCTCGAAACTCGATAGTAACGTCCGAGAGAAAAATTGCATCTGATTGAAATTTCCGTACATTGTAATACAATAAAAATCTGAAAATATTCAGTAACATTTGCCATGCTATAAATAACCATTGTCAATAATAATTATTGATTATTGTTCATCAACAATGATATTGCCCAAAAATCATTAAAAAATTGTTTAAACA
Organism: Alloplasta piceator; assembly: GCA_946863875.1. Classification (NCBI taxonomy): domain Eukaryota; kingdom Metazoa; phylum Arthropoda; class Insecta; order Hymenoptera; family Ichneumonidae; genus Alloplasta; species Alloplasta piceator. The sequence goes on along the minus strand of OX333080.1, from coordinate 18,635,639 downwards.
ATTGTTTAAGCAATTTATTCATAACCTTTGAGCAATATTATTATTGATGATTGTTGTTAATAGCATGCTGAATGGTGTTGATTTTTTTCCGATTTTTATTATATCAAAAAGTACGGAAATTTCAATCAGATATAATTTTTCTCTGGGACAGAGAAATTTTCATAGGAAAATTCTGAAATAATCCCAAGCGATCCGGTGTATACCTACATTACTTTTTTCATACTTGACATTTTCTCTTCAACCCCACACAGCAAAATTGATCCCGGGACCATCCCGAGATAGTCCCATTCGTGTCCTACCAAGATAGTACGTCTTATGAACGTCTATGGGAGGAACCAGTGAGATATTGTTCTACCCGGGATTAATTTTAGATGTCTTGAGGATAAGTAGTATTGGTACCCGTCTGGCGCCCCCCACTCCCATCCCTACTCCTACCCCCACCATGCGGCTTCCCCCACCACTCCACTTTTCCCCCCACCACCTTACGGTGGTAGAGAAAAAGTTCGGTGATGAGGTAGACAGTGAGGGGAGGAGTGGGGATGAGCGGGGGCGATAGAAGGGTACCAATTTTTTTTTTGCTGAAATTTTTTTTAATTGACTCACCGAATTTTGAACGACGACGACGACGATGATGATGATTATGATGATAATGGCACACACACATACACACACACACACACACGCGCCCGCGCGTACACTCACTCTACATCGTCGGTATACACCCCCTCATCCCGCTCGCGAGCGTCATATGGGTCATCAGAGTTAAGCATGACGTGGACGATCTCCCCGAGGTCTTGGGACGCGTCGTCCTTGAGGCGAATTCGAAGGAGCCCAAGCCCGTGGTCCCGGGACATAATTTTCGCATGCATTGCGTGAAGCCTAAGACACACGTTCTCGAGAATTTCCCGGACGCGGTCTTCTCCCTGATGGTCCTTCATCCCACGCAACTCGCACTCGATGATGACGGGTGGCATCATTGCGAAATACGGCTCGGCGTAATTAATTGAAGACGGCAAAAAAAAATCCGAATCGTTCATATCGACGAGCCGTACCTCCGTGTATCCCTCATCGTCGGAATAAATAATTTCCCCGTGGTAGATTGAAAAATTTTGTACAACGATACACGAAGCACCTGCTACGCGTTCTTCATCTCGCAAGACGCGTCCCATTTGATCATCGATATAAAATGCAGCGAAAGCAAAATTGCACGTGCGAATCTCCGAATGTACTCGCAGAACGTGACACACACACACACACACACACTCACACACACACTGGCAAAGAATCACTCCCATACACTTTTCTACGAGAGACTATGTAAAATTTATTATTATTTATATTTCACACGCGAGTGTGCATATCATTCGAGGAATTCGGACGAGTGCGCTTTTGTCACCACTCTCACCTACGAGTTCGGCGAAATTTATTATTACTACTGCCGCTCAGGATGAATATGAGAATAAAAAGGAATTTTATAAGCGATAGTATGCATTAATCTATACTCATTCGGTTAAAAATTTTATGAAATAATTTCATTTTCACGGCAAATTGAAAAATACATACTTTCGCTTATATTCAACAAAAACAATACGAGGGTGATTTCAAATTTTTTCTTCACATATTTATTATTTGCTGTCAGCTCACTTCTCAACGTCGTTTACATATAAAATCGAAGAAAAAAATGTATACATAGTTATTCAAAGTCCTCGATTAAAGTTGTTACACTTTCCACGATTTTGTCTTTATACAATGTTATTATTTCGCGGAGCGCTAATTCCAAAAAATGTTCTCCAAACTTGGGGTAGTCTTTTTTCAATTTCTCACCGATTTCCACAAGTATTTTAGATACACAGTCTTTTGATTCCAGGAACTCTTCCACAGCCGCGCGTTCGGTTGCTCTTCCGCCCAGGTGTCCGCGGATATACGATACCACCTCACTCATACAGTCGTTTATCGCTGCGGTGTCTCGTTGTAAACGTTGTATGTGTACGTCAATACACTCGCTCGTTTCCACGAGAGTTTTGAATGTTAGATGCAGCAAAGTAATATTTGGCGAGTAATTTGGCCTTGATCGTTTTGCTGACAAATTTCCTGTTTCCTCCTTGTCCCTCTCGCTGCACCCAAAATGCACGGCTCTCTGCTGATAGCACGTGGTCAGTAGCACGGTGAATACGCCATTATCCATCTTCGTTCCGCACATTCTTTCAGCTTCGATACCCCAGGCATTGAAGTATCGATCGATTCGTGGATAATCGTTTTTAAATGTTTCCCAATCTTCCACTCCAAGCCTCACACCGGCGAAAGAATTCGCCAAAATCTTGACAACCGGAGTGAGATAACCGCTCACCAGCGATAATTCAAATCCCGATGTTATTATTTTTCCGTATGATCTATTTAATCCGTATAGCGTACTTGATGCGAGATGCGGGGAAGTAACACGTCTTTCAACGTTCGATGCTACGATATTTTCCATTTCAGGTTGCTCTTCGTGCGCTCGTGATTTCTTAAATGATATAAAATCGACAAATTGCGCTGCTTTTAAATCATTTCCCCCTCCACTTCGAATATTGCGCGGTATATATTTTTTTAAATTTTTATTCGCAATTGTCAATTTTCTTTGATAACTATAAATTCCGCCGCTACTGCCAATAACTAGACAGTTAGTCAGTCACACGTGCATATATTTTTCCAAGGACAATAAATACAATGGCGGCAATAAATCAAAAGAAATGCTTGCCTCAGCATTTATCATATTACCGTCTCGAGACCATCGCAAAATCATTTAAAGTTTGCTTTTGTCTCTGCTTCTTGAAAATTTATATTCTGCTCTGCATCGAGAAAATTTTTATTCCGTAATAAGGGCGTATCTTCGTAGATATGGTTGGGATCGATTTTGAATCCTGGGATTATATTACCTCCAATATGTCCTTTTTCCATTGATATTCTCATTTCCGGGCTATCGATCCTTATTTTCAAAGGATTGGGAGAATTTTCAAAAATTGGAGAAAAACCCCTGTATCTTCCAGGGTTTAAACGGGAGCTGTTTTGAATCTTGGGATTATAACATCTCCAGAACCTCCTCTATCCATTGGAAGTGTCAATTTGTATACAATTTTCAGCAAAAAACTGATTGCGGTGCTCTGGCGCCCTCACCTGCCCCACTTTCCCCTCGCTATCATTCTCTACATTGCGATGACATTCCTTGATTATCTTTTGCGGTGTGAGGAAAATTATCGTCGAGAGGGAAGCCATGGCCGTACACTGTTGCTCGTTCTCTCTCTCTCTCTCTCTCTCTCTCTCTCTTCATCAGACTCTCGCACACGCTCTTTCTCACTCGTTCATACTTGCACGGTCATAATGAATTCGCGGTCGGCCATCATGGAAGCGATAAAAGTTATCGCTCTATACTCTCTTGTATATAATATACGCTGTACCAATCATCACCGTGAATTATTCAGCGGCCATCATGAAACTGAGAGCCCTTATCGTATGCAGTTTTTTAAATGCTTGGATCGCAGCCATCATTTTTATTTGCCACGCCTTATAAATGCGCGAATACATGAATATCAATATTCATGAATGAAAATATAATACGATTGGCGAATTTATGGTAATTATGAAGTTTTTATACCCTGCGCATTTGCGACGAATATTAATTACGATAAAAATGAAACCGTTTATTCGGCTTCATGAAGATTTATCGGTAATATTCTTATAAAAATAATAATTTTTCCCCGAGTTTAATATAGAGTGGCGTTGTTTAATTTTATTTATACTGATGCTTCAGGTTATATTTTGATACCTCAGAAACTACAGCAAAATGAGCTCATTCTTTTATGCTATATATGCTTTGCTTACGATTATATTTCAGCACTGAAGAATAGCCCTACCAACACGTTCTTTTTCTTTACAATAAGGAAGGACACGTATATAAAATTTCTCCTTTGATATTCCTGACATATTAAATGTAGGAGACTCTATCAAAACTTGGCAGTTTATTTGCGACCGACATTGCGATCGTTTCTTTTTCATCATGGTGCGGATTATACAGCGTAGCGTCCTTCTTAATTTATTACGCTATATAATTGATCGAAACCCGCGCTTGGCTACAAAATGGCCTTTCGAAAATTACAAAATGATAATAAATTATATGCACGCTCGTGTTGTTCTTCGAAAAATTCGTGGGGCATTATATGATTGCTCGAAAAGTCAAATTCTCGAGGCATATAATGCAGGTTATTTTCAATCTCAACCTTTGATTGATTCGCTGGTGAGAGTAATTCGAAGGCGGGGATGGTCTTCTGATCCAATATTTCAACCAATATTCAGAGAACGCCGTAAGTTTTTTGGTAATTTTTTAATTATTTATACGCGTGTGACAGTTGATTTTTTTTTCTTACTTGAATTTTAGATAATTCAATAGTGTATCGGTATGAAGATATGAGTTTGGTTGATGCGGAGACATACGATTTCAACGCGGAAGGTAAATCTGATACGGAACATGAGAGCGATGAAGCCGATGAGACTAAAGAATTTTGGCTCGATGCGTCGAAAAATCGCTACCGTCCTCACGATCTATTGATCGAGGATTCATGTCATCATCCGCGCAATCTAGCATTAGCAGGCCCATCATGGGCTAGTTCTCCACCACCACCACCACCACCACCACCACCACCTTCCTCAAGCGGCTCATCAACAAGTTCCTTTCCAAATTACGAAAGTGACGGCGAGGTTGAAGTCGTCGTGTTAAAGGACGATGGAGAAGAAGACAACGCGGAGGAAATGACAGAAGAGGAAGAAGAAGAGGAAGAAGAAGAAGAAGAAGAAGAAGAATCCGATGTTGATTCAGGTTAGATATTTATCTTTTTTTAAATTTATATAAAAAATAATATTTACATAAAAAAGTAAATATTATTTGACACGAGGTGTGGTTGTATAAATATTTTCCTAACATACATAGGATGCTCCTCGGAAGAAGCTCCGTCATTATTGGGTGATCAAGTGTTGCAAAGATATCATCCTTTGATGATCAGAAGAGCGGTAGAGCAAGAATACGCAATGCGAAATCGCTATCCCGATGCTGCCGATGGCTTCGAGTGGTAGAAGTATATATATTTTTTGTTCAATTTCGATAAGTTATTAATCATTCTATTTGCATAATAAAAATATATTTTTTTCGTCTTATTACAGATATTCAAGTTGGAGGTGGTGTTGCCGATAACAATGATCGCGACGAGGGGGATATTTTACCTCCTGGGCAGCGATTCATCATTGTCTCTGAAGATACGTGCTATTTTCGCCGTTTCAAAACCCGTGGACGGCGAGTCAGTTTTCGCGTACGACCACCCCCTGCGAACACCGAACACTTATCGTGGTTAGATGGCGTGATACGAGATGTACTCACGCATCTCACGAACTCTTGTCAACCACATGATTACGCGGGGATGACCTTCACAGCACCAGCTTTAACTCATGGACCAGCTTGGATTTCTTTTCGACCGGTGCGTGAATTTTCAGCGGATAATATTTGGACGCTCACAAATGACATTGCGCAGAGTGCTCGAGAATTTAGATTGGATGAGTGTGAGTGTGGTACGTGGTGTCGAGGGTGGTGCAGGCAAACGTCTCACACACGAGGGTATAGCTAAAGACTCGATTCTGCAAATTCATAATCGCGATAATTTGTGTTTACCCCGTTCGATCGTTGTCTCGCTGGTTTACTCTCAACGAAGTGAACTTCGATCGGGTGAATTACACAAAAATTGGCGAAGAATTCGGGACGGTCGTCGCGAGTATCAACGGAGCAAAGGATTGGAACTTGTACGTGAAGCTCGCGTAAAAATACCGGAACGGGGATGCGGCGTACGCGAAATTCATAAATTCCAAGAATACCTGGCTCGTGATGGTATCGCGATTGTAGTTTATGAATTTTTGACTTTCGGAAGACGCGTTCAAGCTCTTTATGATGGGGGAGAAACTGTAATCGGGGTGCATGGGCGTATCAAACATAAATTGTACATATTGTATTACAAACGTTCGCGCCATTATCAGCCAATTCTTAATCTTGCCGGAGCACTAGGCAGTCAGGGTTTTTGCGTGGATTGTAACGCTAAATACACACGAGTACACGAGCATCGCTGCTCCGAGCAATGCCCTCGTTGTAAATCGGTAGCTTGCAGGGGTGATAGAGCAGTTTTCAAGGAATGCAGTGATTGTAATCGCATGTTTTTTGGGAATGAGTGTTTTGCACTCCATAAGGAACCGAAAAATAGTAGAGGACGAGGTTGTCGCGCTAAACGCGAATTGAGCGTATGTCAGGCTTTAAAAGTATGTCGTGAATGTAATCGTCTAATTAAAAATTCATCAAAGCATCAACATGTCGATATTATTTTTTGCACTACGTGTAAATTTATGCGCTCAACTTCGCACCACTGCTATATTTCGCCTGTTAAAGGAACTAATGATTTAAACCCTGTTGGGAAAAAAGAAAAAAATCTATCGCTGCAATTTATTTTTTATGATTTCGAAACACAGCAACATTCTCGTTTACCAGGCGATAATTCGACACGTGTACACGAGCCAAATCTTTGTGTCGCGCAGCGAGTATGTTTGACGTGTCTCGATGATCTCGATATGGAAAATCCCTGTTCTATTTGCAGTCAACGCGAATTTGTATTTTCTAACGAGCCAATTGCCGCTCTCGTAGAGCTGGCTATTAATTCAAAATTCTCAAAAATCATATGCATTGCGCACAATGCTAGGGGCTTCGATGGCCAATTTATTCTTCGTTATCTTATCGAGAATAAATGACTGAAATGCCAACGTTAATAATGAATGGTACGAAAATTATCTCCATGCGCGTCGGGAAAATTGCTTTTCTCGGTAGTTTAAATTATCTCCCGATGTCGCTCAGCGCACTACCAAAAGCATTCAGTTTCGCTGAAACAGTTACGAAAGGGACATTTCCGCATTAATTCAATTTACCGGAAAATCAAAATTATATCGGTTCGTTACCATCGCTCGATTATTATTCGCCCGACACGATGTATTCAGAGGCTCGAGAAAATTTCTTGGAATGGTACAATGAAATGAAGAGCTCGGAATTTCAATTTGACTTTGCTAAAGAATTTGTACATCATTGTCGCACGGATGTAACGCTTTTAAGACGCTCGTGTTTGGCATTTCGACAACTTTTAATTCAATGCGGAAACGTTTGTCTTTTTGCTGAAAGCTGTACAATCGCCTCTGCATGCTCGCTTGTATTTCGTAAAAATTTTTTGCAACGCGATCGCATTGCTATTTTGCCACCCGGTGGATACCGCTGGGGCGATAAGCAATCTCGCAAGGCCGTTTCGTGGGTCATATGGCTGGAAAGAGAACGTCATCGTGTTATCATACACGCTGGACGTGCGAGAGAGTATCGTCCTCCCGCGGGGTTACCCCCGGTGGATGGGTACTACGAAGAAAACGAAGCCGACACTCGTCACGTGCTTCAATTTCACGGATGTTTTTGGCACGGGTGCCCTCGATGTTATCGTATAAACAGAGACAAACAATTAAAATTCGGTGATACGATGGATGAGCGATACGAACATACTGTAACTATATCGGCACGAATTGGAGCGCAAGGATATGTATTGGAAGAAATGTGGGAATGTGAATATGACGAATTGATAAAAAATAATGGCGAGATGCGTGAGTACGTGGAAAATCATCCCATGGTACTTCCTCATCCGCTCGATCCGCGTGATGCTTTTTTCGGAGGGAGAACGGAAAATTCTGTAAAATTGTACGATATAGAAGTCGGGGAAAAGATAAGATACGTGGATGTTTGCTCGCTGTATCCGTGGGTGTGTAAGACGGGAAAATTTCCGGTAGGACATCCGAGAATATATGGTGGAGATGAATGGCGTGAAATTATTGGTCCAAATAACGAGCTTGATCGTGTTGAGGGTCTCGTCAAATGCGTCGTGCTAGCTCCAAGAAATTTATACTTACCCGTGTTACCATATCGCGTGCGTGGAAAATTATTATTTGCCTTGTGCAGAGCATGCTGCGAAAGTATGAATAATAATAATAATCATCAAAATTGTATACACGAAGATCCCAACGAACGCGCATTTTCCGGTACATGGGTCGCGGATGAATTGCGGAAAGCTGTTTCTCTCGGGTATACGATCACTCGGATCGAAGAAATTTGGCAATACGAAATTGCGCGTTATGACCCAATAACGTGAAATGGCGGTTGAGTACATAAACACGTTTTTGAAAATAAAGCAGGAAGCGAGTGGGCCACCGTCAAATAGCGCTGATGATCCTAGTGCGATTACTCGCTTCATCGCATCTTACGAGGAAGCCGAGGTTATACGGCTCGATCCAGGTGCTTTGCAATCGAATCCGGGCCTTCGCTCACTCGCTAAACTTGCGTTAAATTCATTTTGGGGTAAATTTGGCCAACGCGAGAATCAGCCTACCACAGCGATTATTTCAGTGCGAAGCGAGCTCATGGATCTGCTTACGAGCCCTGAAATTGAAGTCGTTGGCATATCACCGATCAATCATCATGTAATGTATGTCAATTATATAAGCACGCGTACGGCTATTCGACCGTCCTCAACATCAAACGTTGTGATTGCTGCTTATACAACCGCGCAAGCACGTCTCAAATTGTACACATATCTCGAGGGACTCGGACGTAGAATATTGTATTGTGATACTGACTCGTGTATTTATGTAAGTCGCGAAGGTAGCGGGGAATACGAACCTCCGAAAGGTGAATTTCGCGGTGACCTCACGGATGAGCTAAACGCACATGGTCGTGGTTCATATATTTCTTCGTCCGTATCAGGTGAACCAAAATTCTACGCATTTATCGTTCAAAAACCCGATGGCACAACGGAAGAGGTTTGCAAGGTAAAAGGTATTACGTTAAATTTTGCAAACAGCCTTCACGTAAATTATAAGGCTATTCGCGAGTTCGTGACAGGTGCGCGAAATACTCTTATTGAGTTAAAATTCGACGCGATTCGTCGCACGCCATTTCATAGAGTCGTTACACGGGTAGAAAAAAAGAAATGTATCCCTGTAAATGTAAAGCGCCAACGACAGGGAAATTATGCCACGCTTCCATACAAGTTTTCTCAAAATAATACTTGAACAAATATTTCAAAAATATTGAATATAATATTTTACAATATTGTTATTGTAAAAAAAATTGTGAAAATAAAAAATGTACATTACTATATGTATATAAGTATATGTATATAAGAAGAAGAAAAAAAATTATAAATAAAATTTTTGTTCCTACTCCCCTGAATGGGCGAGCTCGTATAATACGCTACGCGAAAAAAAAGAGGTTGCGCCTATGCGGCCGCTATCCTTCTTGCTCCCGCGGAAAGCATAGCGAGAAAGTTTCGTTCGCGCGTAGTAGCTTGCCTCCCGCACCGCGCTTCCTCTAACACCGTATATCCCGCGTGGCAGCCATCATTGTTCGGGTGACGTAGCATCAGCAGCATACCCCCTGCACCGCGCTGTCCAGCGCCATGCCGTCTGACTTGGATATTCGCACGTGGTAGCATACGCTTTCTCTCTCTCTCTCTCTCTCTCTCTCTCTCTCTCTCTCTTTCTCACATTCGCTCCTTCTCTCTCTCAATCCCACTCACGCGAGGCTTTATCTTTTGATATGAGCGCGGCCATAATGAATTAGCGCTCGGCCATCATGAAAGCGATAGCCCTTATCGCATACACACTTTTAAAACGCTGAGAACGCGGCCATAATGATATTACTTTTATTCGTCACGCCCATTGAATACGCAATAATGCGATAATCGATACTTCTTTAATGAAAATCACGGAATTTTTACAAATTATCAAGTTTTTATATCCGACTTTATTATTACGGATATTAATTGCTGTAAAATAAAAACCATTAATCAAAATTTATTCATTTCACCAATAATGTCTGTTTCTCTTGCGGGCGCACGTCTAATGAGCTTGCAAAGCCGCGTGCATTATAAGCTCAAATTCGCGCTCATATGAGCTTGCAATGCCGCGCGCGTTTGAGCTTTTAAAAGCGCTCATCACATAAGCTCGTACCGCGGTCCCGCCGCCGCCGCCGCCGCCGCCATGTAAGCGTATTTAAATAGTCATTCCGTAAATAAATTGCACAGTCGCGATTATGGATACACGCTGGAAACATCCATGGACCTCAATGATATGTGGTCCCACGGGATGTGGAAAAACATATTTTGTAAAAATTTTTTTTAAATACATACGTGAAATGTCGGATGTGCGATTTGAACGCGTGCTTTTTTATTACTCGGAATGGCAGCCTGGTTATACGGAATATGGGGAAAAAATTGAATTTCGCGAAGGATTACCCCAGTCGGCGGATTATTCGAATGATCAACGCCCGAAACTCATCGTCATCGATGATCTCATGCGCGAAGCTTCGAATAATAGCATCGTTGATTTATTTACAAAGGGTAGCCATCATAAAATTCTCAGCGTAATTTATATCACGCAAAATCTTTTTCATCAAGGCCATGGACAGCGTGATATATCATTGAACGCAAATTATATCGTCGTATTCAAAAATCCACGAGATCGCGCGCAAATTCAGCATCTCGCGCGACAGGTGTGCCCGGAAAATCCGCGATTCGTCCAAGAGGTGTATTTCAATGCGACTGCAGCGCCCCATGGGTATCTATTGTTCGATCTCAAACAATCTACTCCCGATAATTGTCGTTTTCGCGCCTGCGTATTTCCCGATGATGAGTATCATTATGTCTACGTACCACGAAAACAAATAAAAATACGAGACTCTACCCGCGATGTACCAGTAATGCGGCTGTAATGGCTGAGCAAGGAGCTCTCGGGAAAAAACAGTGCATTATTTTGCACGCATTGTGTTATCTCACACAGACGCAATTGCACATGATTTTACGCATAGCTGATACGTCTTTGATACGTAGCATATGCGAGTGTGCGTTGAATGTTTTACGCGGAAATGTGAAGCTCAATGATCGCCAACGAAAACGTTTGCGCCGTCATGCTACGCTTCTTCGTCGTTTAGCTGAAAAGAAAGGAAGTTGGGTGGGAAAACGGCGATTAATTGCAAACAAAAACAGTTCGACATTTTTCAAAAATCTGTTAATTCCTGTTTTGCGGTATATTAATCATGGAGCATGCTAGAAAAATGGTTCTCATTTCTCATGATAATATACAAAGACTAGGTGAGCAAAAGTCGCTGCAAGGAAATGCTGAGTCAGCTACACAGCTGCGCGGCAACACCGTGCAGACCAACGGAACACCGCTCTCGCGCCTCGATACAGAAATGCATGAAATATTAAACTCTGATGTGTACGAGAGAGAGAGAGACAAGTGGAGTGCTTATCTGCAGGTTTTACAGCGTTACCTTCGAATAGCCTTGGCTTCGCGTAACGACAGCGATGACTCGAACAATGTCCCAGTGAAGGATGAGGCCAGTGTGAAAATATCGAAAATTCGCGAAGATAATATCAACGCTGGTAATACGGCATTAATCGATGCCGTTAAATCCCAATTGAACGATACACTGATTATTGGTAGTGTACCGAAAAAAATTCGAACGAAGGCCAAATTATTATTGCGCAATTTGCATAGAAATAGTTCGCCTAATAAAAAAATCAGTTGGGACAGGAATAGCGCGGTTTCTATTGGTGGTACGAGAATTCCAAATTCAAACATCGTTGATCTCGTGAATGACGCTATGCGCGCGAGAAAAAGGGCAAAACCTGAGGGCAGAGCTCACTTTGCCGAACTCCTCCGAAAGATACAGATGCCACAGGAGTTTATAGGAAATCCGGAATTGCTGCGAGAAGAGACTGCCCCCTCAGCTGTGACTTCGACACCGCGTAACCGTCTCATATTACCAAAGGCAGTCAAGAGCATTGGCCCCAGCAGCAGTAGCAGCAGCAGCGATAACGACGGCGAGGGAGAGACAAGCGGCACTGCATTTCACACTGGACCAGCTGAGGAATCGGATGACAAGGAAGTAGATAAAACGCTCGCGAATCAGCAAGGCCGTGGACATCAGCTGTCGGATAATAACAAGTCAAAAAGACGACGCCTTGCTTGGACAACGCTTAAATTGTGAAGATCCGTGATAAAATTTATCATGATCCTGCTCATTCAGCATCCTTTTCCCGCATGCAAACTCTCAAACATGCCATTATCGATAAAAGAATTAATAAAAAATCTATATTGCCATGGCTTGAGTGACAAGATTCGTATAACATGCATCGATTTGTACGGCGTAAATTTCCTCGTCGTACATATAATGTGAGTAATATCGACGATGTATGGGAGGCAGATTTAGCCGATTTTCGATCAATCGCAACGTATAATGATAATTTCGTATATCTCTTGGTAGTGATTGATGTATTGAGCAAATACGCTTGGGTCGAGCCGTTGAGCGATAAAACGAGTGTCAATGTTTCCCGAACTTTTGCACGAATACTCGCTCGTAGTAAAAATGAAGTGCCTCATCAGCTGCAAACTGATCGTGGCAAGGAGTTTATCGGAGCACCTTTTCAGGAGTTTTTGAAGAAAAAAAATATTTCTTTTCGCGCGGCACGTAATCCCGACGTGAAAGCCGCGATCGCCGAGAGCTTTAATCGCACGTTAAAAGAAAGAATGTAGTGTTATTTCACACATACGCGAAACAAACGCTACATCGATGTGTTGCAAAAAATTGTAAATGCCTATAATCATGCTCGTCACAGTGGAACGAGATTACAACCGGCTGAGGTAACTTTAGAAAACGCCGCCGAGGCGCGAAAAAATCTTGCTCGACGATACACGCATAAGCGAAAAAATAAAATGCCTAAATATAAGGTGGGTGATGTGGTGCGGATCAGTAGTGCCAAAGCAGCATTCGCGAAAGGATACGAGCGTGGATGGAGCAACGAATTATTTAAAATCGATCGAATATTCAAAAATCGTAATCCAATCGTATATATTTTACGCGATCTCGATAACGAAAGTATCGACGGTATTTTTTATACCGAGGAATTGACACGTGTTCGCGAGAGTAAAACCCGATAATTGACAGCATGAATTTACGAGAAAATAATTTTTTCTTTGTCGTATTACCGAGTAACAGTAGTATGGAATATTTTCCGGATAATATGACGACAAAATATATCACAAAATTACCGAGACAATTACGATTGGAAGAAGATTGGGTGGTTTCGCTGGCAGAAATTAGTTAACCAATGACCTTCCTCCATATCCCCCAATCGGAAAATAGAGTAATCGTCGAAGATGGAGACTACGATAAATCTGGGCGTAATGAACATACGAGACGAGCAATAAATTTCGATATCGTGCCCAGCGGAATATATTCCTCTATCGATACTTTACTCGTCTGTATTAATAAACTAACATGTGTATACGGCCATTTTTATTTCAAACTCGAGCCCAACGGTCGGGTTAGAGTTTCACGAATATGCGATGATTCGCGTTATCTTGATTTTCGTGTCTCTCCGATTATAGCGCAATTGCTAGGACTGGGTGACCAGGCTCTGACAAATCTGGCTTTAGGGCCAAAGCAATCGTTCCAAGGTCCGCATCCCGCATCGCTTTCTCGAGCTATCCCGGATAGTTTATTTATCTATTCGGACATATGTGAATCGAGTATCATTGGCGATATACAGGCACCATTATTACGCGTCGTACCAGTGGACGGAGGCGGAGAATATGGCACAACCAGAATAAAATATTTTCCCGCACAATGCTATATCCCTCTTATTCGCAATAATATGCACACGATCGAGATCGAGATCGACGAGTTTGGCAAACCTGTGGCATTCGAGTACGGAACGTTAACGGTGACGCTGCAGTTTAAACGGCTACAGTGAGAAGTCTGTATGGAGCAATATCATTACGAAGGCGGCGAGATTCATAGCGGCGATCTACAGATCGGCTTGGGACGACGAGGATACGGCGGAATTAGCCACGTTCACATTGGCACACCCAATCAGCGCGGTCACGGGATCAGAAGCTTTCTCGGAGGGCTTTTTCGTCGTGTTTTACCACTCCTGCGCAAAGGCGCGACAGCTGTGGGTAAAGAGGCGATGCGTGCCGGTGCGAATATCGCCGGGGATATGCTACAGAGAGATATGACGCTTAAAGATGCTTTTCGCGCAAGAGTGCGTGAATCAGGAAGTAATTTGAAACGGAAGGCTGAGGAAAAAATTGACCGATTGATGCAGGGATCGGGATATAAGAACCGGAAAATTTCGCGCACCCGACATTCGACCAGTAGACGTGTTAAGCGACGTGTCTCTCTGAAAAAGAAGAAGACGACGTTGAAAAAAAATTGCGAAGAAAAAAAAGAAATCAGTTTATCGTGAGCGTTCGAACGAAATGGACACGAGAATGGATATCATAATCGATATACAGGGTATGCGTGACAGGGAAAATCGTTTTTTACCGAAAGAAATTGCTATCGTCGATGTCGATCGTCCGAATATGATGCATTGGATCGTTGCACCTCCGTACGCTTTTTCTGAATTATCCGAGGTTGCGCAAAAGCAAAATCACTTTTTAACGCTCGACTTTCACGGATTGGAGTGGTACGAGGGTGATGTGACATGTCGACAAGTATATGCAAATTTACGCGACATTGCTCGGCGTGCGCGAAATATTATAACGCGGGGGCGTGAAAAAGCTGATCTGCTGCGTAACGTATTATCTCGCGATGTGATCGATTTCGAGTTAGAACACCACGAGTGTCCGGGTTTTGAAAAAATACCCCTAGCGCACCTCGAATGTTTGCGGCATTGCATGGGAATGCTACAACACCGACGAAAATGCGCATTATCACAGGCAAATATGCTCAAGGCGTGGTATCAAAAAAATGTACGGCCCGTGGAAGATAATTGGCATATGGGAGAAATCCTTGTGGTAATTAAAGAAGAAAAAAAGGCAGCGATGGATTTATCAGACGAGTGCGATGGATGTATTTGGTGCGAAGATTAGCAATTCATTGAGTATGAGTATAGGTGAGTGTGTGTGAGGCTCATAATTTCTTACCGCGCTCGCTTTCACGCTGGACATATGTGTGAATCAGTCTGTCAGCAGTTGTTAACTCGAACGGTCGCAGTATGGCTATTGTCGTGGATATTCGAGGCATGATAGATGACTCGTTCAATATAATTCCAAAAAAAGTGGCTGTTGTGGCTCTTGATAAACAAGTCACAAGGCATTGGATTGTACAACCGCCATATCCATACGAAAAATTGGGAGTTATGACTAGACTCCTAAATAATTCTCGCTCGATGTTCGCGCATGGCCTTGAGTGGCACGACGGAGACATAACAAGTCTTGAAATGTCTGATCATTTGCGTAAAATTGTGAACGAATCGAAGCAAATATATACATGGGAATTGGAAACTGCAGATTTTCTCCAAGAGATCACCGGAAAATATAATATTACATGCCTCAAAAATAGAATTTTTTCGCAGGAGTTTGAGCGATTGGTAAAAACGACGCCTGAAAAATGTCTAGTTCACGCATTGAAACACACACCGGACGCGTTCGAATGTGCGTTAACATACGCAAATACGATGAAAAAATGGATTAAGCGTAACAGCCTGAAAAAGAGATAGGCAATAAAATAATATTTATACGCGCATTTGAAGAAAATATTATCATTTGAAGGCCGTTCCGCCGTTGAGTATGAACTCTGCTGAAATACGAGAAGCTCAAGGGGTTTAACCGTCGCAACTACAGGATTATTTCCGGCTGACGAGATTCCGCGTGTATGGACTAGACCAGCGGGAATAATAGTCAATACAGATGAGCATACCAAACCAGGGGAGCACTGGGTCGCCATGTCCGTCGATCGAGATGGCAGAGGCTGGTACTTTGACAGCTACGGATTACCACCAATCATACCGCAGCACATCGTAGGACTCCAGAGAAATTGCAAGTTCTTTCGCTGCAACAACAAGCAGCTCCAGAGTGATACATCGGATGTGTGTGGACAATTTTGTATTATTTTTTTGCATCTCATGTCTTTTGGTATTAGTATGGCTCGATTTAACAATCTCTTCAGCGATAATACACGAGAAAATGACAAATTAGTGCGCGAATATTATAACGCTTTTTCAACGACGAAACGAATTGAGAAAAACAATGTTAATAAATCATTCATCGGGAACGGTGGTTTTATCCAGCGAGGATTTTCTTGTATGCAGGGATGTTGTATGCGTCGATAAAAATGGGTTGCATTATATAACTATTATGGGAAATTGGGTAAAATAAATATTATAAACGTATTGTAAAATCTGTGTAGTTATTTCAGACCGTTCCTGTATTCCCTTCCTCGTGAAAATTCTTCTAATAATAAATTTTGCATTTTCAGCAAGAAAAAAGCATTGGTACCCGTCTGGCGTCCCCGCTCGTCCCCACTTTTCCCCTCGCTATCGTTCTCAACATCGCGATAATATTTCTCTACCAGTGGTGGGGGAAAATTATCGTGGTGGGGGAAGCCACATGGTGGGGGTAGGAGTGGGGATGAGAGTGGGGGGCGCCAGACGGGTACCAATACTACTAGGATATCCTGTCGCAACCGTTATTAGACGATCCCAACGCACTCTCTTATAGACGTCTGTGGGAGGTAGTGGTAGGGCATTGTTCCCCCCGAGATTAATATAAGATGTCTTGAGGATATCCTGCCATCACCGTGTGTGGACGATCGTACCGCACTCACTTGTAGATATCTGTGGGAGGTGCTAGTAAGACATCGGCCTACTCGAGATTAATATAGGATGTCTTGAGGATATCCCGTCGCAACCGTGTTTAGACGATCCCAGTGCACTCTCTGATAGATCTATCTGGGAGGTACCGGTAGGACATTGTTCTACCCAAGATTAATATGGGATGTCTTGTGGATATCCTGCCGTTACCGTGTGTAGACGATCATACCGCACTGTCTTGTAGATGTCTATGGGAGGTACTAGTAGGACATTGGTCTACTCGAGATTAATATAGGATGTCTTGAGGATATCCTGTTGCAACCGTATTTAGATGATCGCAGCGCACTCTATTAGAGATGTCTCTGAGAGGTACCGGTAGGATTCCGTTCTATCCGAGATTAATATAGGAGATCTTGAGGATATCCTGTCGCAACCGTAATTGGACGATCCCAACGCACTCTATTATAGACGTCTGTGGGAGGTACTGGTAGGACATTGTTCTACCTGAGATTAATATAGGATGTCTCTAGGATATCCTGCCGTGACCGCGTGTAGACGATCATACCGCACTATCTTGTAGATGTCTGTGGGAGGTACTAGTAGGACATTGGTCTACTGGAGATTAATATAGGATGTCTTGAGGATATCCTATCGTAACCGTGTTTTGACGATCTCAACGTATTCTCTTAGAGATGTTTCTGGGAGGTACCGGTAAGACATTGTTCTACGCGAGATTAATGTAGGATGTCTTGAGGATATCCTGTCGTAACCATGTTTCGACGATCCCAGCGCACTCTCATAGAGATGTCTCTGGGAGGTTCCGGTAAGACATTGTTCTACGCGAGATTAATATGGGATCTCTTGAGGATATCCTGCCGTAACCGTGTGTAGACGATCCCAGTGGACTCTCTTAGAGATGTCTATAGGAGGTCAGCCATTCCACGGCGTTAGTTCCAGACTCGCCGCGAGATGGCAAAGGCTCTCACATACGGATCATGCGAATAGAATGCTTACATAGCCGAGCGTGAACACGGACATTTGACACCAAAAGGAGTCAGACCTCATAAGAGGCCATATTACAAGGAGTACTCGCTGTCTCCCTCTGTACTGTACCCATTTTATTGAAATTTAATTAATTAATTGAAATTAATTAATATTAAATCGAAACAAAAATAATTATCCACTGCTGTGTTGGCAGTCCAAGAGACGTCCCGAAGACATCCCAAAGACATCCCCGGACGGCAGTGGGACCATCCTATTGCGGTAATCACTGCGGACATTTCAGAGCCCATGGAAATCCCATGGAATCATCCCATTACCATCACGGGACAATTGAGTCAATTGACGTGATGTCCAAAAGACGTACTTGGGACGTATCATTGCTGTGTCTGATAATTCTGGAATACCTTGGTGACGTTTTTAAGAAGTCTCGATAATATCTCATCGATATCTCCACTCTGCTGTATTTACAGTCCAAGAGACGTCCCGAAGACATCCCGGGACGACAATGGGACGATCCCATTCCGGTAATCACTCCGGACACTTTAGAGCCCATGGGAATCCCATGGGACCATCCCATTACCATCACGGGACAATTGACGTGATGTCCGAAAGACGTACTTGGGACGTATTTTTATTGTGTGGGACCCTAGAGTTTTTGAGTCATGTTACATCTTTCGAAATTTGTCTTTTTCAGCCAAAAGTGAAATAACCTTGCGAGAAAAAATCGTACGAAAATTTTTAAGAGACAAAAATGGAGCGTCTGCTAACCTTTTCGAATGTACCGTAGATAAAAAAGACAAAAAAAATGTCCTCAAGTTAAGCGCCCAATTCGCGATGGTCGAAAAAAGACAAAAAAACGGTCATATTCAAAAGTGCATAGCGGGTCGAAAAAAAATCATAAAAAATATTTAAAAAATGGAAAACGAAGCTGAAATTCTTCCCGTCAAAACGCCCTTTGAAAAATTTGATTATCTTTTTTTTCGACCGAGTTATGCAACTTCTAGTGCAGCAAGAAATATCGACAAATGTACCCAAACTTTTGAGCGGGAATGTATATCCAAAATCGAGGATGAAAAATTTGGCAAACTACTACAATTATACCTTATACTATGAAGAATGTATGTGCTAAGTTTCAAATTTTTATATCAATATTCACTAGGTCGAAAAAATGTTCAGATCATTGACTGAAAAAAATACACGTATTTCCACTTTAAAACTTTGACCTCTGTGGGGGCCAGGTTGAAATTGAGATATCGAGCTGAAATTTGGACTGAGTTTCTATTTATTTATTTAAAACCGATTAAGGACTATCGTCAAAAGAAAAAACAACATACCCCAAATAAGGACCACCCTAATGTATATATATGAATATATAGCATCATATTAGCTAATAAATCAAAATCTATATTAAATTTTAGGCTAAACTCAAATCTAACTTAAATTTCAGGTTAAACCAAAACCCAACTTTAATTTTACGCTAAATGAAAATCTATCTTAAAATTTATACTATATATTCATAGTTGTGCTATTAGAATCTGACATGGAGGCGTGGCCAAATTCAATATGCCGCAGACTGGGTCGCAGTCGACTGTCTAAACCGTGTAAATATAATATAAGTTATAAATATTAATGGCCGATAATGGCAGTTTTAACTATTCATGATATTTGCCAATGGTCTGGTTCAACTCCTAGTCAGCGAAATTTCGTTCTTTTCTTAGTGTAACATTTATATCTTGTAGAATATGCTACTTGACTCATACTTAACCTCGTCAAAAAACGAATTTTACTCACTTGGTGAAATGCGTTTTTTGAGGTTAAGTATGAGTCAAGTAGCATATTCTACAAGATATAAATTATAGAACATTGATTCACGGTTTTTTTGGAAAGAACTCTCACATCCATGTACGGAACATACAATTCTTTTTTTAGATGATTTGTGAGATGTAAACACACCTATTTCTGACATCTTTGTTCAATTTTTCAAAACCACTAATGTTAATTATTACGTTGTGACGAGCGATGCACCCCGGTTTTTATTTCAAAATGTAACACCAGATGGCTCACGAATTTTGTCAGATCCCAATATGTATGTATGTATGGATAATGCTATATGTATATCTGGGTATACATAGCATTAATAAAGTTTCAAAAAGCAGCGAAATCAATCACAAAATACTTCTGAGAAGTACAAAAAGGACGCCAAGTTTTAGATCCCAAAAATCCGAATTCAAAAAAATCACAAAAATTCAAAATTTAAAGGAAATCCGAAAAATTTGAAATCTGAAATTTAAAAAAACAAACAAAAATCTTACAAGCCAAGCCTATTAGCTTGGCCAATATTGTTGAATTCGAATAATTTGGCGTGCGGAAATTATTAAAGACCATGCCAAACTAAAAAACTTGGCGTGCAGGGTTAAGAACCAATACGCTCGGCGAGGAAAAACTGAGTCCAGCCGCCCTACCGTTTAATGAAAGAATGAATGAACGAGAAAATAAAAAAGAAAACAATTGATCAAGTGCACTAGGCAGCGTCCGTTAGAATAACACAAAAGGTGACGGCCGAGTAAAGTAATGAGTAACTATGAGAAAAGTGCACTGAGCAAAATCTTGTACGAAGTTTGTATTTAAATGAACGAATAATGATATTATTATTATTTCTGGTATAGTTGAGAATCTTTTATTGACCTGTTGGTATGTCCGAATTTGATAAATCATAGTAGCATCACTGCAATTAATGGTTGCAATAATCATAAAAATCGTTGCTACTTCTTTGTCATACATTTTCTCGGTGTAATATATGTAACGTTATTTTATTTTGATATCGAATTAGTTTTTATTTTCCTCTCTTAACGGCCAATCGTTTAAATATCGAATACTCATCTTAACTATTGAATGTCGATGACATCCACGACGTACGCAGAATTGCGACCGGGCCTGGATTTACGATGATTGCCGTAGATGTACGTGACGATTGAGCGAGTGTATTATAATATTCAAGATTTTAATTGACCATATAAAGAGCGATGCTCCAATTGTGGTTAAATTCAAAAATCGCATAACGATCATTGCTCATAATGCGTCAGTAATCGTGAGCAAACTACAGTAGATGATTAGATAATTTAACTCGATGGGGCAGGAAACGTTCACATAACTTAAGCAGGTTAATCTGGTACCGAGTGAGTAAAAAAAAATGTCAATGCTTAACCTCAAAATAAGCGGTGACTAGCGTAGTCATTGACAATGCTTAACCTCAAAATAATCAGCATTTTCGAGACTAATTAATTTATTATAAATCACACAAGTACCTAATCGATTTTATAAAGCTCTAAAAATGTTCCTTAGATACTTTTTCATTAATTCTTAAATTTTCGTCAAAATCTGTATTGTAATGATTGTGCATTTAATATTTATAGACGGTATCCCATAAGAGCCCATGTTATTCAGGATGTACATTTTTATTTATTTCCCACGAACAACGTACCCTCAGGTCTGGAAATTTTAACAGATGACTTTTTAGATATTAATAACTATATTCTGATTTCTTTATAAGCATCTGTATTGTAAATCGTGTACCAGATGAACCTCCTTAACTTTCCCCTGATTCTCCTACTCACGTGTCCAAGCGCATGCGCACTACGCGTGTTGGCAATACGCAGGTCATAGATATTTCGCGGTCGGTTGAAGGTTTGAAGTGGGGAGAAATGGTCATAGGGAGAGTTAAGATACGCAAATTTGTTGCCATGGTAACGAGTTAAGTTATGCGAGTGGTCAAGTTATCTGATCACCTACCGTACTTAAAAATAAAATATACAAGTGATAATAATCTGTGTTATCACTATATGAGTAGGTGTAATAATTTTCTATCTTATCTCATGGAAATCCTACAGCACCTCCCGGGCTTATTTTTCTTAACCCTGCACGCCAAGTTTTTCAGTTTGACATGGTCTTTAATAATTTACGCACGCCAAATGATTCGTATTCAACAATATTGGCCAAGCTAATAGGCTTAGCTTGTGTGATTTGTGTTAGTTTTTTTAAATTTCAGATTTCAAAGTTTTCGGATTTCCTTTAAATTTTGAATTTTTGGAATTTGTTTGAATTCGAATTTGTGCTATTTTAAACTTACTTCAATTGTTTGTAAAACTTCCTATCTACTATCACACAATCATATCATTTAATTGTTAAAACAATTTGAATCCAAACGGTCACAACAGCATATTCAGGCCGGACAATAATTGATGATCTAACTTTTACTCGCTGACCTATTTCCTATAAGATTGGTTTGTTTCCTTACTTTAAAAATGTTCAAACTCTCACCTTTCATTTCAATATCTTCAATATTTCCAAAGACAAAATAATAGTTTTGTTTAAAATAAAAATCTTTTATTTATGTCAAATAATAACGCGTTTTAGTGTAACTGACCCTTTTCTAACGACATTTAACAATGTTAAATGCTTTTTCGAAAAAACAGGTTAATTCTTGCGTAAGAAGGGGAAAGAGGAGTCCAAAAAATCTGATGTGCCCTTACATGAGGGTAAAGGGGCTCAAAAACGACAAAAATAATTATCCTTTCGTAACTAATGAATGGTAATTAATGAATGAATGCGTCAGTAATACGTGAACAAGCTACTTGACTGTAAAATATCCTCCTGACACTACTCTGTGTTATCACAAAATAAGTGGGTGTAATAATTTTCTATGTTATCTCGTGGGAATCCTGCAGCACCTTCCAGGCTTGTTTTTCTTAACCCTGCACGACAAGCTTTTTTGTTTGGTCTGGTCATTAATAACTTAAGCATACCGAGTTTTTGGCTTGACTTGTGTGATTTGGTTTTTGTTTCAATTTTAAATTTTTAGGTTTTTCTTTCAATTTTGAATTTTTATTATTTTTTTGAATTCGAATTTCTGGGATTTTTAATACTTGGCGTCCTTTTTTTTTAGTTTTTAGAAGTATTTTTATACATACTGTTACGTCGAAAATGGGAGTTTTTGCGAACTATTAATAATTTTCGATGTATGACGTGCTGAATTTAACTGAGACTCCCTAGTCGTAGAAATAAATTCCTAGTACTACACCTGGAATCAGTCTCGAACACGTCTGCCCCTGTTTTTGAGTCTAACCTTTCGGAAAATTACTCGGGAAATGGGCTTGGAATCACTGTTTAATTTTTCGTTGCGTTTATGACTACTGAATTTTCGGATCTTTCGCTACGATATAATTTACTGTTAACTTTACCACGGGGATCTCGATCGTTACTTTTATTGAATGACGGGGTAATTGGGGGAAAATCGATCGGCTTTAATTTGTAAATAATTACAGGATGTTTAATGATTTCAGTGGAAACAGTTTTAGGTTTTGGAGACTCGATAACTATCTCTGTCTCTGCGAGCAATGTTTGTACTCCGTGATAATTTGATTTAGATCTTTGAACAGGGTTCAAACTTTTTGGCCACGGATTTGAATATATCGCATCGAGTTTACGTAATTGATACCTTCGTCCGGCTCTGCGTGTTCTTTTCTTTTTGCGCAGTACTGGGGGGTTGACTCTCATGAAATTTAAGGGAAGAGTATCCAGGGTGAATTTCTGGTGAGCGTGCAACCTGACGCAACCCTTGTCCCAACCAGATCTCCGCCGAGGAAAAAAGACAGAGTACGAATATTTGGTGAGCGTGCAACCTGACACAACCCTTGTCCCCAAGCAAATTTCGCACAAGGAGAGGTAAACGAATACTTGGTGAGCGTGCGACTTGATGCAACTCCGTCCCAACCAAGTTTCGCACGGAGTGGAGGACTACGAAAACTTGGTGAGCGTGCAACCTGACGCAACTCTAGTCTCAACCAAGTTTTCGCACAGGGGGGGGGGGATAAAGTGAAGAATACGAATCCTCGGATGAAGACGCAGATTTACACAACCATACTGAATCTTGAGATCGAATGAGTTAAACGAATAGTAGAGAGAGAATGGGAGGGTTCTTACTTTAAATTTAATCGTCGGGCAAG
Source organism: Alloplasta piceator (assembly GCA_946863875.1). NCBI lineage: Eukaryota > Metazoa > Arthropoda > Insecta > Hymenoptera > Ichneumonidae > Alloplasta > Alloplasta piceator. The sequence continues at coordinate 18,611,890 of OX333080.1, read as the reverse complement.
AAAAATTCCTTGGATTTTACTTGTTTAATTGTTTAAATTTTTTAAATGAAATTTCGAAAAAAGCTCAATTAAACTTCGTTCCGTTTCTGAGAATTCGTTAATCGGTCAACCCACTATTCACTGGTTTATTCTTTTCGCGATCGTTTACTCCTAATCGATCGTGAGAACGAATGGATTGCGACGAATATTAGATAGTGCGTTTACATTAATCAAATGTAAGGAGGAGAAAAAGAGACGCGAAGCTTTTGTCAATATTTATTAACTTTGAAAGAATTACGTCGCCAACGTCGTGCGAATATTCGATGGTTAGGATTCACTTGAATAAAACTGAGCTTTCTCCAATAAACGAGTAAACGGTTTATTTCAGTTAATTAATTTCTGTCCGAATTGATGATGTTTACTGAATTTATAATTTCCCGCAAATAAAACGTTTTTCACAATCACGAAAATGATTTTATAATTAAATAGAACTTCACTAACAAGGTCAGATGTTCTCCTGATGGAAAAGGTGATACCATTGGTAGCCGCTGTGATGACCCGAACGTGAAACGATGAAAAAATCGGCGAGTGATCAAGGGCGTGGCAGGTTGATGACGAAATCGGAGAAAATGTTGATGCACAGAATTTATTTTTTCCGAGATCCAATTTTTATTTAAAAATTATTAAAATAATGGAAGAATGGGTTGCACAATAAGATCAGTCTTAAATTCCGCGATTTATTTAACAATAAGCGCGATTTGTACTTTTTCCAACAATTCGTGGATTGCGGTCGTTAAAGTAAAATAAATGAAAATTATTAAGCAGAAAATAATAACTAGACAAAATAATATGAAGTAAAATAAAACGAGATCCAAAGTCTTTTCCGACATTCAAAGAATCGATTCGAAATTCGAGAATGAATGAAAAATTGATTTTATTTCGATTCAGAAACTCAAGACTTGAAATTCCGAACAGAAAAAAACCATCTTCCTTCAAAAAATCGAGTGATTTTTTGAAGGAAGATGTCCGAAAGCGAATTGTTCCGGAAAAATCCCGAATCAAGAACGCCTTTGTCAAAATATTTCACAAGTTCAACCCAAGAATGGATTCGGTGAGGACGATGAGTTTAGAAGTTTCCAAGTCGGAGAAAATCGAAAAAGTCTCTCGAGAGCGCTTTTTCTGCGCTTTATATACCCAGCGATCCATGCCACCCCGATCGATTTTTGGTGGGGATGGTGTGACAAAGATAGAAGATGCATTTTCCCCTATGAAATCTATTCCCTGCTTTCGCGAGCTTCCCTTAGAGATTGAGGCACGGTGAGGGCGCTAGAGTAGATCGCTGAGTGGGTCCTATGCATGTGTCTGTATTCCTGCACACATATACGTGTAGGCATATCCATGTGCCGCACGTTTATTACATTACTAGTTCGTAGAAAATGTTGATTCCTTATAAGTAACAATAATTTTAACATTATAAATATTTTTACGCGCTTATTTTATGACCGTTAAACTCCTTTTCTTTTATAGTTAATATTTTCTGTGTTTTGTAAAATTGATTGTTCCTTTCTTACATTCTATTGTTTGTTAATTATTTTTGATTATGCCATTATTTATTTCGGAATAAAAGTATATGAAATAATCAGTCTTAAATTAATTAGAAATCTTTTCATGCGGTAATTTCGAGTGTTAAAATTACAATTCAATTATTATAAAGAATTTGTTAGACGATTAATGATTTTTAAAGTGACAATGCTTGAACATTCTTTTTTTCTTGGTTTTTGATATTGCATTTTTCAGGGTGTGGTCGCATAGGCCTCCTCGTAGGAGTCGACTAGAAAAGAGGGGAAGGTGGATGACTACCCCACACGGAACATTAGGGCCATGGGACGTCCAATATCCATACATGGTGAATGAATGCTCCATCCCAGGGACGTCTATGAGTATCCCTATCACTGCTAAAAGAAGTGCGAAACGGCACCTGTTCTATGTACTGGGAACATCCCTTATACGTACCTTGAGACGGTTTTTAGACGGACTAGACCCCGAAAAATGACGTCTGATTTACGTATTTAAGACGAATAAACCAGTGATCCGAAAGATGTCCAATGATCATCCATTATACGTCCCTTTATTTAAATAATTTAATCGTTATTAACTACACATTATTAATTAATTATAAACTTTGTTACTGATTATATAATATTCGGGGCCTACGAGATATCCATATTTTACAGAAAAAAAGAAGAAAAAAAATAGTTTTCGATTTTTCACACTGCGGTCACCCATCCAAGTATTGGATTCAAGGGGTGCTGCTTAACTTTTCTAATCTCCTACCTACCTACCTACCTACCTACACTAACTTGACTTATGAGAAACTTATGCATGTAAACACCTTATACGATGTAGTTTGCTGATATACTTATATATCTTTGTTTCACAGGCCTTGAATAATGTATAATCGTAATGAAATTTATAATTAATGGATAATGTGTAATCAATAGCGTTTAAATTAAGGGACGTATAATAGATGATCATTAGATATCTTTTGCAATATTGGCATTCGTCTTAAATACGTACATTAAATGTCACTTTATGTGGTCTATAGGCACCTCTAAAAAATATCTAAGAGTACGTATACGAAACGTTTTCAGCACATAGAATCGCTGTCGTTTCGCATCTCCGATAGTGGTTTAAGGAATGTCCCATGGACTTCCCCGGAATGAAATTTTCATCCAACTTAAATGATTATTGGACGTCCCCTGGCTGTTAAGTTACGCGCGGAATATATTTATGGCTCCAAAAATATGTGTCGTGGACGTCGAATAAACTTCCGTGTTATCCTTCGATAGACGTAATTTGTACGTACATACGACGGTCAATCGGCGTACCCATATCAAAGCTGCCCGAAATACTTAAATGTACATCTAAAGGACGAATGCTTTTGATTGGACAACACGCGATGGATCACACAGGACGTATATTGTATGTTCACACACGTACTATTTCTTAAGCTACAAATATACACAACACGGCCATCTATGGTATGCCCATAGGCAGACATTCAATAGCTCTTAATTCAGTATAGTAATTGGACATCTATTGGACGTTCCAGGTTCACGTCTATATGAAATCCTACATGGAACATCCGATAGACGTTCAATTGACGTCCTCCGAATGTGATTTTCGTTTACGAACCTGGAACATCCAATGGATGTTCAATTACTATCCTGAATTAAAAGCTATTTAATGTCCACCTATAGACATACCATGGATGGCCGTGTTGTGTATATTTGTAGCTCAAGAAATAGTACGTGTCGTGGACATACAATATACGTCCTGTGTGATCCATTGCGTTTTGTCCAATCAAAAGTATACCATGGATGTTCAATGGATGTCCGCATTACGTCCATCGTGGATGTAGACGTGTTAAGGATCTATGGATAATAGATAGCTATGTGAACTTGGCACCCGACTTGCTCGGATCTTGAGTTTTTTTTTCTTTTCTATAGTATTTTGTACGTAGTTGATTGTAGTACAAGTAATTTCGTTTGTAGTTGCACCAAAAAGAAATTAAGGGGACTTTAAAAAATGTCGGCACCCGACTTTTGAAAAATTGAATTTAAACGGTTAATTCCCGTTCAAAATCGTTTGTAGTTGATTGTAGTGCAGTTATTTCCGTTTGTAGTAAAAGAGGAAGCAAAAAAAAAAAATTTCAAATTTTTTTTTCAAATTTTTTTTTTTTTGGATTTGAACTACTCAATGTAAAATCGTTTATAGTAGCTTTATTGTCATTTGTAGTTCCTTGGAAAGTGACTACAAACGACCTCCGAGGTTCAAAATCGTTTGGTAACTTTAATTTCGTCTGTAGTTACTCGAAAAATTACTCAAATTGACCAACTCACTTTAAAATCGTTTGCAGTAGATCGATTTTCGTTTGTAGTTCCTAGGAAAAATACTCAAATCAACCTACAAGCGCGAAAATCGTATGTATTATCGTATCGTATTGATTATCGTTTGTGGTTCCTCGGAAATGTATTAAAATCAATCTATTTACCTTGGAATCGTTTGTAGTAACTTTATTTTCGTTTGTAGTTCCTCGGAAAATTACTGAAATTGACCCACTCACTTTAAAATCGTTTGTAGCAGCTTGATTTTCGTTTGTAGTTTCTCGAAATATCACTCAAATCAACTTGAAAGCTCCAAAATCGTTTGTAGTAACTTTATTTTCGTTTGGAGTTCCTAGGAAATGTACTAACATGAATGTATTCACTTTAAAATTGTTTGTAGTATCTTTATTTTCGTTTGTAGTTCCTCGAAAAAATACTCAAATCAACCTACAAGTTCTAAAATCGTTTGTAGAGACTTTATTTTCGTTTGTAGTTCCTCGAAAATGTACTAAAATCAATCTATTCAATTTGAAATCGTTCGTAGTAACTTTATTTTCATTTGTAATTCCTCGGAACGATACTCCGATCGCTTTGAAATTGTTTGTAGTAGCTTGAATTTCGTTTGTAGTTCCTCGGAAAAATAATCAAATCACCTACAAGCTCCGAAATCGTTTGTAGTGATGTTATTTTCGTTTGTAGTTCCTCGGCAATGTACTAAAATGAATCTATTCACTTTGAAATCGTTTGTAGTAACTTTTTTTTTCGATTGTAGTTCCTCGGAAAAATACTTAAATCAACCTACAAGCTCCAAAATCGTTTGTAGTGACTTCATTTTTGTTTGTAGTTCCTCCGAAATGTTCTAAAATCAATCTGTTCACTTTAAAATCGTTTGTGGTAACTTTATTTTTATTTGTAGTTCCTCGTAAATATACTTAAATCAATCTATACACTTTAAAATCGTTTGTAGTAACTTTTTTTTCGTTTGTAGTTCCTCGAAAAATTACTCAAATTAACTTACACACTTTGAAATCGTTTGTAGTAACTTGAATGTCGTTTGTAGTTACTCGGAGAAATAATCAAATTAACCTCCAAACTTTGAAATCGTTTGTAGTAACTTTATTTTCGTTTGTAGTTGCTCGGAAAGATACTCCAATCGACCTACTTACTTTAAAATTGTTTGTAGTAGCTTGAATTTCGTTTGTAGTTCCTCGGAAAAATACTCAAATCAACCTACAATCTCCGAAATGGTTTGTAGTGACTTTATTTTCGTTTGTAGTTCCTCGGAGATGTACTAAATCAATCAATTCACTTGAAAGTCGTTCGTAGTAACTTTATTTTCATTTGTAGTTCCTCGGGAAAATAATAAAATCAACCTACAAGCTCCAAAATCGTTTGTAGTGACGTTATTTTCGTTTGTAGTTCCTCAGAAATGTACTAAAATCAATCTATACACTTTGAAATCATTTGTAGTAACTTTATTTTCGATTGTAGTTCCTCGGAAAAATACTCAAATCAACCTACAAGCTCCAAAATCGTTTGTAGTGCCGTTATTTTCGTTTGTAGTTCCTCAGAAATGTACTAAAATCAATCTATACACTTTGAAATCGTTTGTAGTAACTTTATTTTCATTTGTAGTTCCTCGGAAAGATACTCCAATCGACCATCTCACTTTAAAATCATTTGTAGTAGCTTGAATTTCGTTTGTAGTTCCTCGGAAAAATAATCAAATCAACCTACAAGCTCCAAAATCGTTTGTAGTGACTTTATTTTCGTTTGTAGTTCCTCGGAGATGTACTAAATCAATCAATTCACTTGAAAATCGTTTGTAGTAACTTTATTTTCGTCTGTAGTTCCTCGGAAAAATAATAAAATCAACCTACAAGCTCCAAAATCGTTTGTAGTGCCGCTATTTTCGTTGGTAGTTCCTCAGAAATGTACTAAAATCAATCTACACACTTTAAAATCGTTTGTTGTAGCTTGAATTTCGTTTGTAGTTCCTCGGAAAAATAATCAAATCAACCTACAAGCTCCAAAATCGTTTGTAGTGACGTTATTTTCGTTTGTAGTTCCTCCGAAATGTACTTCAATCAATCTATACACTTTGAAATCGTTTGTAGTAACTTTATTTTCGATTGTAGTTCCTCGGAAAAATACTCAAATCAACCTACAAGCTCCAAAATCGTTTGTAGTGACTTTACTTTTGTTTGTAGTTCCTCGGAAATGTACTAAAATCAATCTAAACCCTTTGATATCGTTTGTAGTAACTTTATTTTCGTTTTTATTTCCTCGGAAATTTACTCAAATCGATCTAAAAGCTACAAAATCGTTTGTAGTGACTTTATTTTTGTTTGCAGTGTCTCGGGAATATACTGAAACCAATCTTTTTACTTTGAAATCGTCTGTCGTAACTTTATTTTCGTTTGTACCTCCTCGAAAAATTACTCAAATCCACCTATTCACTATAAAATCGTTTGTAGTTCCTCAAAAAAATACTCAAATCAAATTACAAGCTCCAAAATCGTTTGTAGTGACTTTATTTTCGTTTGTAGTTCCAACGACATATACTAAAATAAATCTATTTAATTTGATATTGTTTTAGTAACATTTTTATCGTTTGTAGTTCTTTAGAAAGTGCCTACAAACGTGCTGATTGCTACAAAATCGTGTGTAGTAATTTTTTTTAGTCTGTGATTCCTCGGAGAGTAACTACAATCGACCTTCTCGTTTGAAAGTCTTTTGTAGTAATTTTTGTTGTTGTTGTTTCTCAGGAAGTGACTCAAATTTTCCTTTTTGCCTTCAAGTCGTTTATAATCATTTCCTTTGCTTGTAGTACTTCGGAGAGTAATTTCAAACTATGTACTCGCTTCAAAATCGTTTGGAGTAATTTTTTATCGTTTGCAGTTCCTTAAAAAGTGACTACAAACGTTTTACCTTTTTCAAAATCGTTTGTAGTAATTTTATTTTCTTTCATAGTTCTTCGGAAATTTGCTACAAACGACCTACTTGCTTTAAAATCGTTTGTAGTAGAGTTTTGTCACTTCTAGTTCTTTGGGGAGTGACTACGAACGACCTTTTATCTTCAAAATTGTTTGTAATAATTTAAGTTTCGTTTGTATTTTGTCACAGAGTATCTGGAAACGATTTACTAGCTTTAAAATCAATGACCTACTTGCACTCATTTGTAGTCATTTTTTGTCGTTCGTAGTTCCGCGGAGTGTAACTACAAACGACGTTTTCGCTTTTAAATCGTTTCCAGTAATTTTTTCGCATTTCTAGTTCTTCAGGAAATGACTAAAAACCTCCTTGCTACGAAATATTTTGTAGTTATTTATTCTTCGTTTGTAATTCCTCACAGAGAGACTACAAACGTCTTACTTGCTCCAAAATCGTTTATAGCATTGCTACTGTTTATAATTTTCCAGTGGGTGTCTACAAACAACCTTCTTGCTCCAAAATCGTTGATAGTAATATTTTTCCGTTTCGAGTTACACGGAGAGTGACCACAAACTTCCTACTTGCTCCAAACTCGTCTGTCGTAATTTTATTTTCGTTTGTAGTTTCTCATAGAATGACTAGAAACGACATACTAACTTTAAAATCGTTTATAGCAATTGTATTTTCGGCTGTAGTTCCTTAGAAAGTTAGTATAAACGATCTACTTGTTACAAAATCGTCTTCAGTAATTTTTTTGTTTATAGTTTTTTAGAATCGACCCCAAAACGACTGACAGCAAAATGACTCTAAAGTCGTTCATAGTTCCTCAGGGAATGACTACAGACGACCCCATCGCTTTAAAATCGTTTGTAGCCATTTCTATTCCGTTTGTAGTTTTTCAGCAGCTACTCCAAGATAACTTCGAAAGCTCATCACAGTTTGTAGTTATTCAGGGACTGACTACAATTGACTTACTCGCTTGAAAATTGTTTGTAGTTCGATAGGAACATGCTTCTTTCCGTTAAGTTGTTTGTTCCTTCGTTAATAGCAAAACAATTATTCATTTCGCTATAATTATTTTTTTTCAACATGTCCGAGGTACTATGACTTTCGCTTTCCTGTATCTAATGTGTTTAAATTCATTATGCCGAAACATATATTTTCAAGAATCCTTGAGATCGAATTCGAACGAAACCGTTTACAGAGTTCGGTTTTGAAAAAATTTGGACATTCAGGAAAATTCCTTCTAATCGAAAAATAATTTTCACTATTTCACATTATTCCAGCGAAATTTTATGGCGTGAAGCCTCTATGCGACAAGAATTATTAGCATTAGTATTTTCGAAAGAATCGCTTGCAAAAAAATTGTTTTTCTCAATGTTCAAACACTGTTAGTCGTAATAAAATCCGTTCTAAATCATTTTTTAGGTAAACCTTACAGAAGTATCATCTCGTAATATTGCCGAAATTTATATTCGAAGGCAGTCACCATTATTTACTTCTAATAATTTGCTTACGTTATTTGTCGGTATTTTGACCATATTTCCATCATTTTTTTTACAATCGCTTTTTCCCCCTTCAATTTGAATGATGCTGCTGTCGTGGTGTAACCTAGATACACTTTTATCGTTGATGTATCCTACGTATAAGACCACTGCAATAGAATTCCGTTCTTAGCGTTATCCAAAACCGACGACGAGGACGTGACGGAAATCCGGTATTTTTTTGTATTTTTTATTATTTTTTTGTTTTTTTGTTTTTATATATATATATATATATATATATATATATATTTTTTTTTTTTTTGTTTTCGTTTTTTTTCATCGTAAGTTCCTTTTTTAGGATTTTTTTCTTTGTATCTTTTGTCATATATCATATATAAACTTTTTCGTGATTTTGCACTTTTTTCATAACTCTTATGTGGTTAAATCTTATAATAAGTGATTAATAACATTTGTAATTAGTATGAATAGTGATTAAGATTAACAAGTTGACTTCACCTGTTTATTTTCTGATATCCAAAGTAATGTCATATTGCTGTACGAAGTCGGGAGACTAGACATAAACAAAATAAAATAAACTCCTTTTTTGTCTGCCTTGTTCCAGCTATGTAATCATTTCTCTTTTCGTTTGCTTTTTTGTATCTCTAATATTGTGAAGAGAGATTTTTATTGGATACTTTTGCAAACTTTTTTTTTGTATTTTCATATATTTTTGTATTGTTTTTTGTATTTATTTTTGTTTGTTTTTGTTTATTTTTTTTTTTTGAATTTTTTTCTTTGTATTTTTCGTCTTTTATCATATATATCAATTTTTTCGTGACTTTACACTTTTTCCATAACTTTTATACCATTACATTTTACAATAAGTGATTAGTAACATTTTTTATTAGTAATATTAGTGATTGGTAAGATTAGTGATCAAGATTAACAAGTAAACTCCACGTGTTCATTTCCTGACTGAACATAAATAAAATAAATTTAATTACTTTTTTTGTATGATTCATCCCAGCCATTAAATCATTTCCCTTTTCGTTTGCTTTTTTATATCTCGAACGCGATTCAATGTGGAGAGAGATTTTCATTAGACACTTTTGCAAACTCGCACATAAGATAATACGGATATACTTTGCTTTTGCAAGAGTGTTCGTGAAGGGACTGGCATAACTTTAGATTTCAGGTCGTTATGCTCTTCCCACTTTCCAGTAACCCGTTTAATAATGGCGAAATAATGGTCTCCAGAATGAATGATAGCGGACACGAATTTGTATTCATACCCACCGGAGATGAATAACGAGGAATTTATCCATCCGCATAGCCGTTCCCTTTTTAAAAACGAGATTCTTTAGCTCCCGGAAATACTCCTCACTTCGAGCTGAACTAGCAACATGCCCATTTTTCAACTTTAAGAGATCGGTGCTTGCTCGAGTATCGTCGATTGTTACAACGGCTGTCCACAAAGCAAAATGTTTTGCTAACTCTAAAAGACGGATTCCGAAATCGGGGCAATGATATGGATTTAGTCGACCTTGTTTAAAATTGTCGGTACTGTCAGCGTCAATTTGTTCCACAATTGCATTGATTGCACTGCTGGATTGCAGAGATGATTCCTCGTTATTCAAATCCTCGTAGCGTTCCAGCATATCGGCGTCACTGATTTCGGGATTTTCGTCCATGTCGGTAGAAAGATCGAAAGATTTTAAAAGGTTCACAATCCTCTTATAGGCAGCGAAGCAGTGATTTCGTTTGTCGTCAACATCTTCGTGTGTTGCACGAGCTATTGTCATAACGTCCGTACATGTTCGAATAAACTCACCGATATCAGTTAGCGTGCTCAAAAAGCCGACACATCGTACATAGAAGTCTTTTTTGAGTGTTTCGTTATCGAAGCATCTCCAACGCGTGACCATTTTAATAAGATGTGCAATATCAATTCGAATGATGCACCGAGGATGTCGAACACGCATGGACGTCGAGCTTTCATCGAAGATAATACACCTCTCATTATACGTATTCAGATCGGTATCATTGAATGCGAGAGAAACCGCATTTGGGAGTGCCAACGAATAGTCTGTTACCACTTGCTTTGGATATGACCCCCCCGATCGCATCCACTCACGCATCCAATAAGTTAACGTATTCGTATCGTGTTTTTCCGAAATTAGTTGAAATAACGGCAGGATCTTTGAGCGGTAACTGCAGACAGCCTGGTAAAGGTACAAAACCCGTTTCGAGCCATCCGGCTGGGGAATTTGCTTTACCAGACTGCCTGTTGCATCGATGCTAATGCCACCGATAGCGTCTTTTTTCAAGAACTCCTTCCACATAAAAAGTTGCGTTTTTGTCCAATACATGACATAGAATTTATCCAGTCCTATCTCATGTATGGACCCACTGAACTCCTGACAATATTTCATGTCCCACAGCGAGGCAAGGGCCGATTTAGTTTTGAATAAGCCCAATTCTTTATCGCGAGCCTCTTGCTTCGCTTTACGCGCAACTTCTTCTATGGGGATATTGGCCGGCACGACATCTCCGAAATCCATAAATTTCCGTGCTTCATCACGACGCCAAGCATATGTTGTTTTGCCCTGGAGTTCTTTTCCAATACGAATACGTCGCTCACCACGAACGTGCCTTTTTTTATCATGCGCTACCCCACGTGAATCGAATGTCGAAATATGGACGATGGGTTCACCGTCAATTGGCTCGCTCGGACAGTAAATATGAATCTTTGACTTACATTCCGAACAACTGCCTTTGATTGACAGAAATATCTCCCCAGGATTTCTGTTGATTTTCGCGTTTTTAAAAGAATAGGGACAGGGCAATTTTAAGTGAGACTATAGAATATCATAAACGGCATCGGTCCACCCGATAACCAGCACTTCGTACGAACGGTTTTTATATTCCGTAATATGTGATTTAAGGGTGTCCCATTCGCTTTGTGAAATTTCAATAGCTTTGCGTAAAGCTGGCAATACACAAGTTGTTTCCCTCATCGACCAATTCAGATCGTCTCGCGAATTTTCCGCGGTTGTATCGAGCAGACTTTCGTCTCCGGTACATTCCAATGTTTCGATCCCGTGTATACGGTTAAAGACGTCATTTCTATTCTGCGATAGATAGAGATAAATGTAATCGCGCGACATCTTACCTTCCATTGCATCAGCTGCGTTTCGCCAAACATCATCGCCCCAAGGCAACAGTTTTCCTGCATCATTAATAAATCGAAATCCCTTTAGAGCTTCGTAAATTTCATTTGGCGTACTCGCCGACGCTCGTGGCATTTTTTTTTACTCGAGAACCAAGAGCAGAGCGAATTGCCTTCAGTCACTTCGAGAATAATGTAAGGTATCGGCTCAGCGGCCTTCTCCTTCTCATAGAACCACCACTTTGCTCTTCGTTGTCCCCACCACCTCAATAGCGGCGCAGACGCAATAGGCTGTATGTTATATGCCTCGGCCGAATTCGAGGCGAAGATCCGCACAAGGCGGAGACGAAGAAGATAAGGCAAGTGCGGGCCCGGCTTTACGCCTAACACGACAAACGCGCACGCGTTTTCAAGTGGGTCCGCTCTCTCTCGCCTGAGACGGCTTCAGATTTTCTACTATGTAATTATCTTATACAATATTCTACTATAATCTATTACTATTTTAGAGGTATATTCGAAGTATTCGAAAACGTTGAAAAATTAGATTTCCAAAAACCGGGGTGAAACCATGAGCATTGTAGTCATTTTTAGAAAACTACAAACGAAAAAGAATTCACTACAAACGATTTTGTAGGTAATAGGTCGTTTGTACCATCACTTTCTGAGTAACTGGAAAGAAAAATAAAATGACAACAAACGACTCTGAAGCAAGTACACTACTGGAAAGAATTGAAGGATTAAAAAAATTTCCTAAATTTGTACTGGTTTTTAACAATGTTGTATCTCAGTGAAAAACGGTCGTATCAAGGTCTAAAAAATAGCATTTTGATGCCTTAAGTTTCTAGTTTTAAGATCATTCAGCTGAAAGATTTAGAATCTACAGGTTTCACGCAATAATCAGAAATAGTGAGAAAAAGAATATGGCAAAATTATTAAGATAAAAAAAATTAAATTTTGTTTTGCGCTTTTTCCTTATTTTTTATTGCATGAGCGTTTAAATTAATGAAAAAAAAATCAAAAAAATTTCCAAAATTTTGTTGAAATTTGATTTGTTCAAAAAAATTCATAGATTATATTGATTGCCCCTAAACACTTCATAATAATTATTTTAATGACAAAAAAAATTCAGCTTGTTCCACATTTTTATCGCAAACAGCGTTTAAAGGCTATGAGACGATAAGTATACCGAATCGGCCCCAGAAAGGGATCGGGCTCATAATTTCAGGAAATGTTAGTACTAGTAAGATACTTCGATGCTGTGAGTTTCAGGTCTTTATCTATAACCGTTTCTGAATAAATCGAAAAATACTGAATATTAGGAAAAATTGAAATTCTCAGCGCTCCGTGAATCGATTGATCTAAATGCCAGATATGTTTTGAGGGACGATGGTAGCTTTTCGGGAAAAAATTGAGAGCTATATCGGTTCACAAGAACCTTGAAAAAAACACGTTTATTTTCTTAATTTCGATTTTTAACCATTTTACGATTACGACACAGTTATGAAACTATTTTTTTTGAATTCCTCATTCAATTTACGATGAAAATATGACTTTTTAGAATTTTTAAAAATGGTACGCCATGTTGAAAAAAAATAAAAATCATCATTTTGCTCAAAAATCGGGTTTTTTTAAATAATTTTATTCTTGAACTGATATAATACCGAATTTACTTTATTACGGAGCTAGTAAAAATGATAGAGAAAATGAGATACACTCATATCTAAATAATTATAATTATATCTGATAATTATTGTTTATTTAATGTACTTAATCCCTATTATAAACCCTATTCATTACTAATATAATTAAATCAGTAAACATTACGACTATTCCTATCTTCAACTCAGTTTCAAAGAGTTTAAACGTTCCCGCTCAATATTTAATTGATGTAACAACCTTAGGATGGCAGTGTTATTCAAAACTGGTAACACTGTTTTTTTTTGTCAAATCTTACCAGGCCTGTAGACAACCTTAAAATTACTGACTGTTGACATTCCAAGGAAGTATTGGCTGTACTTTTATTTATATTTAATGATTAATTTCACTTGATTATATTATTATTTAAGTTTAAAAAATGTCGACGCCTAAAAGTAATAATCCAAAGTGTTGCATTTGTTCAAAATTCTTGAAAAAGATACCAGGTACTCAAAAATATATAAAATCTGATGAAGATGCTGAAGAGCTCTCAACGGTTTTTGAGTGTCCAATTGTAGTTGGTGATGTTCTGTGTTCTAATTGTCGTGTAAAAAAATATAAAAAAACGAAACTTGAAGATGGGGGTCAGGGAACATCGGTGGAAGATGACTTACCATCAGATAGGAATGAACTGTTAGAAAGAACAGAATCGAGCTTATCATCGATGACTTTATCTCAGTCAAGCACTGATGATCCATCATTTAATTTGGATGTTGTATGTGATGATGATACAGAAGAATGTATCGAAGTTCAAATTAAGAGAACTGTTGCAACTCACCGATATTGTTGTGTATGTTCTGCTTCAAACAAAATCTAATAGTTGTTCCTCAAGGTGCCCGTATGCAATGCTTTATTAAGAAAAGAATTTTTATTCCGAATGGGAATCGATGCTGCAGCGATCATCTGATAAAAAAACGCTTTTATACGGAGAATTTGAATGACTTGAAAGTTGATTCTAATTGGAGTATTTTAAGACCTTCAGAGTTATCTAAAATGATGGAAAGCTTGGCTGTTGAACGTGACTCTACACTTCTTGATAAAATGGATGATTTTCGAATACCTGATGAACAGCTTTATATATTTACTGGGTTACGACGCGAAAACATACTTGAGTTGCGAGATTTATTGACAACTATGAGGAATACAGATTCTCGTTCGGTCATTCAAGCTCTCATTGTATTTTTATTTAAGTTACGTACTGGTAACTCTAACAGATTGATATCAGCGACTTTACAATTGGAAAATGAGCAGTTGGTTTCAAAATATTGTGATCAAGTGATCCAATCATTTGAAAGAGGTATATTACCTCAGTATTTTGGTTTTCGATCTTTGTCTCGAAATGATCTCATTCTCAATCAATCATCACCACTTTTAAAGAGTTTGTTCGCTGATCGTAGTGATAAGCTTTTTTTTGATTTGTGATGGAACGTATGCTCGTCATCAAAAGAGCTCTAATAACGCTTATCAAAGAAAGTCTTTCTCTGGACAGAAGAAAGTACCCTTATGCAAGCCATTCACTATTTGTACAACAAATGGATATATAGTAGATATGTTGGGGCCCTACCATGCCAACATAAATGGCGCTACTATAATGAAAGAAATCATCGATACTTCTGATGGTATTTGTGATTTGTTGGAACCTGGTGATGTTTTTGTTGTTGATCGAGGATTTCGAGATGTTCAGGCGCACTTAGAAGAAAAAGGTTATCAAGTGTTGATGCCCGCATTGAAAGGCAAACGAAATCGTTTAACAGCGGCTGAATCTAATGCATCAAGATACGTCACAAAGATTCGTTGGGTAGTTGAAGCAGTGCACGGAATGCTGAAACAAAAATATCATCTTCTGGACCAAAAATTCGATAATAAAATGTTACCCAGAGTTGGTATTTTTTATAGAATTGCATCATTTCTTCACAATCAGTATAACAAACGTCTTTTTTCTGATGAAGAGTATTCAGATGAAATTGTTGAAATGATTAAATCTCGAAATTATACTGATAATACGTTCGCTGATGAAGTCGATAAAAATGGCTGGCAACGGAAAAAACTTCCTTTCGTAACAATTCAGTCAACTGATTTAATCGATTTTCCAGAAATGACAGAGAAAGACTTGAAACTTTTATTTAAGGGTTCTTATCAATACAAACAAGCAGTATCATACTTAGCAGAGACGTTAGACGAATCTGATAATATGACCATTCAGTTTGTCAGAGACAAAACGAACATTTTGAAGGCTCAAGTGCAATCTCGTCATATTGGAAGAAAAGTTTACAGATGTTTCGTTGAATATAAACCAAATACAATTGGATGGAGCGGGATATCGAGATATTGCTGTGAATGCGTTAATGGATTGAGGACGATCGGTTGCTGTTCACATGCTGCTGCAATAATTTTTTACTTAGCGTACGGACGATATTTGGCTAAAATCCCCAGACCAGCGGCAATACTAAACACTTTATCCAATAAAGATAGTATAACCCCTGTGATTGATGAAGATAGCGACGAGGACTAGTCAAGAATTTATAAAACAATTTTTCTGTATTACAGATTAATATATTCAATCAATGTTTTATTGAATTATAATTAATTATCGATGTTAAAATTATTAAATAAAGAATAATTATTTAGATATGATTGTATCTCATTTTCTCTATTATTTTCACTAGCTCCGTAATAAAGTAAATTCGGTATTATATCAGTTCAAGAGTAAAATTATTTTAAAAAAACCCGATTTTTGAGCAAAATAATGATTTTTATTTTTTTTCAATATGGCGTACCATTTTTAAAAATTCTAAAAAGTCATATTTTCATCGTAAATTGAATGAGAAATTCAAAAAAAATAGTTTGATAACTGTGTCGTAATCGTAAAATGGTTAAAAATCGAAATTAAGAAAATAAACGTGTTTTTTTCAAGGTTCTTGTGAACCGATATAGCTCTCAATTTTTTTCCGAAAAGCTACCATCGTCCCCCAAAACATATCTGGCATTTAGATCAATCGATTCACGGAGCGCTGAGAATTTCAATTTTTCCTAATATTCAGTATTTTTCGATTTATTCAGAAACGGTTATAGATAAAGACCTGAAACTCACAGCATCGAAGTATCTTACTAGTACTAACATTTCCTGAAATTATGAGCCCGATCCCTTTCTGGGGCCGATTCGGTATACTTATCGTCTCATGGCCTTTATGGAAAAAAAAAATCAACAGAATTTTCAAAAAAAAATTCGAAAATTCTTTGAAATTTTTTTTCTCATGCATTTAAACGCCATTTGCAAACAAAATATGGAAAAAGCTCAAAAAAAAATCAAACTTTAATAATAATTATGACGTTTAGGGGAATAAACATGATCTTTTCATTATTTTAAAAATGTGATTGCTTAAAACAAAAAAACCATTCGATAGATCAAATTGAAACTTTACAGGGTTTTTCTGGGTATATTGAGCTGTAAAAGTCACGCTTAACATCGGTCGTTTTTTCAATATTTTTAATTTAGCCGGTGGGTTTCTAAAAAACCATAAATAACCCTTTTTCAAAAAGCTATCGTCAATGCTTGTAGAGCATTCATTCAAGTTTTCAAAATCCCCTTTTTAATTTCTGTGCGATCATTGATTGCTGACGATGAGACATTAATGGTCAAAGACAAAAGGATCCTTTTTCATTAAAAGTCCGATATCTCAGCGAAAAATGGTCGCATCGAAGTCTCGAAAAAAAACTAATCGAAGCCAAACAAACTTTCAAACCTTCTGTATTTCACTATAACACTATGAATTTTAAAAAATTTAAAAAACGGTACGCCATAGTAGAAAAAAATAAAAACCACTTTTTGGCTCAAATAATGAATTTATTTATATGTTTTAAGGTTTCATTTTTTGTATTTTAACGCATACTTACATAATTTGTATCTATTAAAAATAATATTTCATATTCACAATAACAACAACAATTTTTTTGCCACAGTCAAAAATTGAACCCGGTAAATATCAATAATCAATTTAATAGTAATTTTAACAAATATTTTTGGGAACTACATTTTATTATAAAACTCGACTATTTATATATTTTTTATAGACTTGAGATAACCGAAAATTATCGAATTGATGAAAGACAAGAACATTTTTTTTCTGAACAAATATAAACTTTCAAAAAAATTTAAGTTTAATTTAATTCATTTATTGTTTTTTCTTTAAAAATAATAAACCCAACAGTTCACATTAATAAAAGAATTTGTTAAAGATTGATAGATAAACTGTAAAATACAATTATAACATAAAAAAAAGTTTTTAGTGAATAAATAATAAAAAGGCAAACAACTATCTCAAAATCAAAGATATATATTTCAAAAATATTGCGGAATCACATTTCAGCCATGAATGTGCAAATGGTCTTGAAACTATTGGATGAATTTGTCGGAAATTTCGACGCCTGCTGAAACATTCAGCAAATTATCTGATAGAGACAATGTTTCATCTGCGATTGAAGAAGACAGTGACCAAGACTGATAAAATGTGATTCCGCAATATTTTGGAAAAATTTATGATTTAGGTATGTCTTCCTTTTTATTATTTATTTATAAAAAACTTTTTTTATGTTGTAATTGTATTTTACAGTATATCTACGCAGTCTTTAACAAATTCTTGTATTGGTGTGAACTGTTGGGTTTATTAATTTTTAAGAAAAAACAATAAATAAATAAAATTAAACTCAAATTTGTTTGAAAGTTTACATTTGTTCGGAAAAAAAAAATTTCTTGTCTTTCATCAACTCGATAATTTTCGGTTATCTCTATGTCTCAAATCTATAAAAAATATATAAATAATCGAGTTTTATAATAAAATGTTGTTCCTAAAAATATTTGTTAAAATTACTATAAAATTGATTATTGATATTTACCTGGTTTAATTTTTGACTGTGGCAAAACAATTTTTGTTGTTATTTTGAATATGAAATATTATTTTTAATAGATACAAATTATGTAAATATGCGTTAAAATACCATAAATTAAACCTCAAAGCATATAAATAAATTCATTATTTGAGCCAAAAAGTGGTTTTGAAATATTTCTACTGTGGCGTACCGTTTTTTAAATTTTTAAAAATTCGACGTCACGCTCCCGGTCGAATTTAATTCGCCCCTATAGAAGATTATCAAGCGAATATATTTCGCAATATTCAGCTCTCGAAAATAAATGAGAGGAATTTATGAGTCCCTCGGCTCTCGAAAATAAAAGAGATGACCTTTAGGAGCCTCTCCCGCCCTCGAGTTATTTGCGAAAGGTTGTATTTGAATTTTCGCTGCTCCCGAATCATAAATCGGAGAATTCTTTTTTTTTTTATTCCCCCGCTCTCGAATTAACTGTGAAGATTTTAATTAGGAATTTTCGCTGCTCCCGAACATTGAGTGCAAAAATTTTCTATTGAAATTTTCGCTGTTCTCGAAAATTAATCGCGAAAATTTTATTCGAATTTTCGCTACTCCCGAAAATTAATGGTGAAAATTTTATTCAAATTTTCGCTGCTCTCGAAAATCAATCGCGAAAATTCCATCCAAATTTTCGCTGCTCTCGAACATTAAGTGCGAAAATTTTCTATTGAAATTTTCGCTGTTCTCGAAAATTAATCGCGAAAATTTTATTCGAATTTTCGCTACTCCCGAAAATTAATTGTGAAAATTTTATTCAAATTTTCGCTGCTCTCGAAAATCAATCGCGAAAATTCCATCCAAATTTTCGCTGCTCTCGAACATTAAGTGCGAAAATTTTCTATTGAAATTTTCACTGCTCTCGAAAGTTAATCGCGAAAATTTTATTCAAATTTTCACTCCTCGCGAAAATTAATCGCGAAAATTTTATTCAAATTTTCGCTGCTCTCGAAAATTAATCGCGAAAATTTTATTCAAATTTTCGCTGCTCTCGAAAATTAATTACGAAAATGTTACCCAAATTTTCGCTATTCATGAGGTACACGAAGATCTCCCCCCCCCCCCGCGGGGAGTCGTTCGTAGTTCACGGAGACAGTTATGTATCGTACGACATGAATCAATTGTCGATCTCGCGAAATTGGGGATGACGCCACGAGGCTCGATACGCTTGAGCGGGCAACCGTTAGGCGTAAGTCCATTGTTCGAGCTTTAGAGGCTGACGAAAAGCGCCGAAAATGGGGGAAAACCGGTCTCAGAGTTTCCGAAGGGTCCCCGCTCCAAGCCCTATCACTATCGCCTGCGATAAGCGAGGATCCGTGATCGATGATTAATCTATCGCGAATCTTCGCAGTGAACGGAGCTTTTGGCAACGCGCACGTATTTCGTACCTCGTACCACCAATACAAGTAAGTACCGTCTGTTCTCGATTGGAATAGAGACCCGCAATATTTCCCGTTCGCGAGATTTTTCGAAAAAAAGGATCGCCATCTCGGGGAGGACATCGCTCGAGAAAAAGGGATTTTCCCTTTTTCTTCTCAACGAACCCCGGTTCTCGTCGAGAACCGGGGTTCGTCCAACGCTCCAACGCTCTCGAATTTTTCGGAGATTACCGCGAGTGATATTTCGCGAGTTCTCGAAAAATTATCAATTCTCGAACGCTCTCGAGCTTCTTGAGAATAACCGCGAGTGATCTTTCGCGAGTTTCTCGAAAATTATAAATTTTCCAACGCTCTCGAGTTTTCCGAGAATAACCGCGAGTGATCTCTCGCGAGTTTCTCGAAAAATATAAATTTTCCAACGCTCTCGAATTTTCGAAGATCACCGCGAGTGATATTTCGCGAGTTTCTCGAAAATTATAAAAGTTCCAACGCTCTCGAATTTTTCGGAGATTACCGCGAGTGATATTTCGCGAGTTCTCGGAAAATTAGCAATTCCCGAACGCTCTCGAGCTTCTCGACAATAACCGCGAGTGATCTTTCGCGAGTTTCTCAAAAATTATAAATTTTTCAACGCTCTCGAATTTTTCGGAGATTACCGCGAGTGATATTTCGCGAGTTCTCGAAAAATTACCAATTCTCGAACGCTCTCGAGTTTTTCGAGAATAACCGCGAGTGATATTTCGCGAGTTCTCGAAAAATTATCAATTCTCGAACGCTCTCGAGCTTCTCGAGAATAACCGCGAGTGATCTTTCGCGAGTTCTCGAAAATTATAAATTTTCCAACGCTCTCGAATTTTCGAAGATCACCGCGAGTGATATTTCGCGAGTTCTCGAAAAATTATCAATTCTCGAACGCTATCGAGCTTCTCGAGAATAACCGCGAGTGATCTTTCGCGAGTTTCTCGAAAATTATAAATTTTTCAACGCTCTCGAATTTTCCGGAGATTACCGCGAGTGATATTTCGCGAGTTCTCGAAAAATTATCAATTCTCGAACGCTCTCGAGCTTCTCGAGAATAACCGCGAGTGATCTTTCGCGAGTTTCTCGAAAATTATAAATTTTCCAACGCTCTCGAATTTTCGAAGATCACCGCGAGTGATATTTCGCGAGTTCTTGAAAAATTACCAATTCTCGAACGCTCTCGAGTTTTTCGAGAATAACCGCGAGTGATATTTCGCGAGTTCTCGAAAAATTATCAATTCTCGAACGCTCTCGAGCTTCTCGAGAATAACCGCGAGTGATCTTTCGCGAGTTCTCGAAAATTATAAATTTTCCAACGCTCTCGAATTTTCGAAGATCACCGCGAGTGATATTTCGCGAGTTCTCGAAAAATTATCAATTCTCGAACGCTATCGAGCTTCTCGAGAATAACCGCGAGTGATCTTTCGCGAGTTTCTCGAAAATTATAAATTTTCCAACGCTCTCGAATTTTCGAAGATCACCGCGAGTGATATTTCGCGAGTTTCTCGAAAATCATAAATTTTCCAACGCTCTCGAATTTTCGAAGATCACCGCGAGTGATATTTCGCGAGTTTCTCAAAAATTATAAAAATTCCAACGCTCTCGAATTTTTCAGAGATTACCGCGAGTGATATTTCGCGAGTTCTCGAAAAATTACCAATTCTCGAACGCTCTCGAGTTTTTCGAGAATAACCGCGAGTGATATTTCGCGAGTTCTCGAAAAATTATCAATTCTCGAACGCTCTCGAGCTTCTCGAGAATAACCGCGAGTGATCTTTCGCGTCTTTCTCGAAAATTATAAATTTTTCAACGCTCTCGAATTTTCGAAGATCACCGCCAGTAATATTTCGCGAGTTTCTCGAAAATCATAAATTTTCCAACGCTCTCGAATTTTCGAAGATCACCGCGAGTGATATTTCGCGAGTTTCTCGAAAATTATAAATTTTCCAACGCTCTCGAATTTTCGAAGATCACCGCGAGTGATATTTCGCGAGTTCCTCGAAAATTATAAATTTTCCAACGCTCTCGAATTTTCGAAAATCACCGCGAGTGATATTTCGCGAGTTCTCGAAAATTATAAATTTTCCAACGCTCGCGAATTTCGAAGATCACCGCGAGTGATATTTCGCGAGTTTCTCGAAAATTATAAAATTCCAACGCTCTCGAATTTTTCGGAGATTACCGCGAGTGATATTTCGCGAGTTCTCGAAAAATATCAATTCTCGAACGCTCTCGAGCTTCTCGAGAATAACCGCGAGTGATCTTTCACGAGCTTCTCGAAAATTATAAATTTTCCAACGCTCTCGAATTTTCGAAGATCACCGCGAGTGAGATTTCGCGAGTTTCCCGAAAAGTATCCATTCTCGAACGCTCTCGAGTCCCTCAAGAATAACCGCGAGTGAAATCTCGCAAGTTTCTTGAAAATCACGAAAATTCTCAAACGCTCTCGAATTTTCGAGGATCACCGCGAGTGATATCTCACGAGTTTCTCGAAAATTACTCATTCTTGACCGCTCTCGAATCTGGAAGAAACCTAGCAAACCCTGCGGCCCTAGCAAGGACGACCTCAATCGTCCTTGAACCCTTTTCGGGGACAATGAAACGAGGACAAAAGTCTCTCGAAATACCGCCGCATATTCCGGAGGAGACGGAGGGAGACGAGGCGGACCTCGCCTCCTCGGAAGGTAGCGACGAGCTACCGACGGTGGGCCCCAGTGTGGAGGCTCAAGGCTCGACTAGCGAGAGGCGCAGCCAAGCGGACACCCGCAACCCCCGCATGCGGAGGTGGGCGGGTAACTTCGACCCCCCGCCAGGCGGCCCACTTCCTCCGCGCCCAAGGAGCGGAGCATGGAATAACGCTGATCCGGAGGACCTCCCCGAGGAGAGGCCCCACGGGATCCTGTCGCCCTGCAGGGTGCTCCCGGAGGTTCGTCGATGGGAACTATCGTTCTTGGGGCGGCGAGGGGAAGACGTGGAAGATTTCCTCGCTCTCGTCGATGAGGGTCGATCACTAGTTCCCATCAGGGACTCTGATCTCCTCAAAACGCTCTCGTTTTGCCTAAAGGGCGTAGCCCGGGTATGGTACCGTGAGGCCCGTGCCTCCATGCTCTCGTGGACGGAAGCCAAGGCCGCCTTCCGCGAGCGATTCTCCGATCCGGATTACCAGATCGCGCTCCGGGAGGAGATCTCGAACAGGACTCAGGGAGACGCCGAGTCCACGCTCGCGTACCTGAGCTGCATGCGTGGCCTGTTCGCGCGGCTCGACCCCCCATGGTTGGAACGTGAACGAGTCCGGTACGCGCACCGGAATATGCTCCCGTCCTACCGCCTCGTGATTCCCGTGACTGCGGGGACCACAATGACAGGTCTCGAGCGTACGGCAGCCCGTCAGGAGCAGATCCTGCGGAGCGCGAAGACGCGGCATCCCCCACCGAGGCCGGACGCATCCTTGTGCCCGAGCCTCGCTTATCGGGAACCGCGTGCGTCGCAACGCTTTCCCCGGCGCGCAGAGTTGAAGGCTGTGCGAGATCCCGATGAGGCCCATGAGGCCGAATTTTCGCCGGACGAGGAGGACCAATACGACCTCCTGCATGCATTGATGTGACCCCGTTCGCGACAGGCTCCGGATTCCGAGCGAGGCACGCGAGGCCCCACAGCATCCCGCCCGTCTCCCTCGAAGCAGTTACCGAAGCCTTCTTCGAAGGAGGCCCCGAGGGGTGAGGGTGATTCCCTGCCGCCTTCAGCTACCGATACGAATACCCCGGAACCAGCGTCAACAGCCAAGTGGGAATGCTGGAATTGCCACAAGCCGGGGCACCGCCACCGCGAGTGCAAAGAGACGCAGCGTCTCTTCTGCCGCCGGTGCGGATCTTCAGGGACGTCCACGGCACGTTGCCCCTTTTGTAACAAGGGAAACGCGGATGGAGGCGCGTGAGCAACCCCATCACGCCTCCCCTGCCGGTCGGCCTCGATCCCAATTCTTCCTCGCTAGTTCCGGGTACAACCGTGAATTGCTCTCGTGTATCGAAGCCCCGTCGCCACACTACCGTACGCAAAAACAGACGGACGAAGCGATCGATACCTGCCACAGATCCCGCCACGCTGTCGCAGGAAAACTCCCTGCTCGATGGGACCGTGGTTAACGCCGCCTCAGGTTCAGGCGTTATCGCATTCAGGGTCGAAATGACCATTTATGGTCGGCCCGTACGAGCTCTCGTCGACTCGGGTGCTACGAGGACGTTTATCGGCCCAGCACTCCTCAAGTCGCTCACTGGTTTCGGCGTTCGCGCGAAACCGATCCCGCCACGATCCGTGTTGGTCGCAAACAGCCAGGTCGAGACGGTGCGAGTGGCCTACGAGCTACCAACCCTCTTGAATGGCCGCCATACCGACGCTCTCGCACACCACTTACCCTCGCTCTCAGAAGATCTAATCCTGGGATTAGACTTTCTACGCTCTGCCAAGATGGTCGTGGATTTTTTCGCGGAGTCGTGGTATTTCCGCGACACACCGGACGAACGCTACACCTTCGTTCCCGAGGACGATATCCCGCGCATCACGATGTGTTGTGGGCTCCGGACTCCAGATACCGACGAGGCTATTCGCCTACGCGAATTCCTCGAAGCTCACGTACCCCAAGCTCCGCCGAGTCGGCAGTCACCTCACTCGTTGCACACGATATCGAGGTGGGGGACAGCCTACCCATCAAGCTGAAACCGTACCCCGTGACGCCGATCATCCGCGACGTCATGTGGGCGGAGGTCGACAAAATGCTTGCGACCGACGTTATCGAGCCATCAAAGAGCGACTGGGCCAGCCCCGTCGTCATGGTGAAGAAGCCAAATGGCAAATACCGTTTCTGTATCGATTACAGAAAAGTTAACGCGGTCACGAAGAAGGATGCTTACCCCATCCCGAACATGACTGGTATTCTCGATGAATTGAGACAAGCCAACTACATCTCGACTCTGAACTTGAGTCAGGCGTATTGGCAAGTCCCAATGGAACCCGTCTCACGGGAGATTACGGCCTTCGTGGTACCAGGCAGAGGCTTATTTCAATTCAAGCGGATGCCGTACGGCCTCACGAACGCTCCCGCCACGTTTCAACGAATGTTGGACAGGCTTATCGGTGCGGAAATGTATCCGCACGTTTTCGTGTATTCGGACGATATAATTATCATTACGAGGACCTTCGACGAACACCTGGTGTGGCTCCGCAGGGTCCTCGATAAGATCTCGTCCGCGGGCCTCGCGATCAATCGCGAGAAGAGCGAATTTTGTCGCTCCCAGGTCCGGTACCTCGGCTTCCTGGTCAACAGCCAAGGCCTTGAGGTCGATCCCAAAAAGATCTCGCCGGTTCTCGACTTCCCTGCACCAAGGAACCTGCGGCAATTACGCCGCTTCCTCGGCATGGCGTCCTGGTATCGTCGCTTCATACCAGAATTCGCCACGATCGCGGAGCCGTTGACACGGCTCACCAAACGGGATAACCCCTGGAAATGGGACCCCAAACAGCAAAGCGCTCTCGATACGCTGAAACAGAGGCTAACGAGCACACCCACGCTCGCCTGCCCGGATTTCTCGCTCCCGTTCACGCTCCAGACAGACGCCAGTGGCGTCGGGCTGGGTGCCGTGCTCACGCAGGTGATCGACGGTCACGAACGCGTTATCGCTTATGCGAGTCGAGCTCTGTCGGCACCGGAGAGGAAATACTCCGTCACCGAGCAGGAGTGCCTCGCTGTGCTCTCCATCGCTACCGACATTATGGGCCCAGTCACCCGCTCGGCGGCTGGAAACTCATACGTTCTCGTGAATCAGGACCTGTACACCAAATGGATAGAGGTCTGCCCGTTGCGAAAAGCCAACGGGAAAGCGATCTCGAAAGCTCTCGACGACTTAGTCGTAACTCGATGGGGAGCCCCTCGAGTTATAATCACGGACAATGGTACCGAGTTTATTAACCGGGACCTACGTCAATTTACCGAGCGAGTGGGTATACGGCATAGCACCACCCCGCCGTACCACCCACAAGCGAACCCTACCGAGCGGGTGAACCGCGTGATCAAGACCATGATCCGCGCGTTCCTTGGTACGGACCATCGGGAATGGGACCACCACCTGCACGAGTTCCGGTTTGCGTACAACACGGCGCACCACAGTTCTCTGCAGGCCACGCCTGCGTTCGCGAATTTTGGTCGCGAGCCCCCCGCCGCCGCCTCACGGCGACGTACGGAGGAGGGCGCTCCCGAAATCATCCCTCGCCCCCACGAGGAATGGATGAGGCGAATGGCCCGCTTGGATACCTTGCGCACGGCCTTCACCCACGCTCTCGACGAAGCCTTTCGGAGGCAATCCGAACACTACAACACCCGTCACAGGGATCGTACGTTCGAAGTGGGAGACCTCGTCTTACGGCGAGCCCACACGCTCTCGTCCGCGGCCCGACACATATCGGCCGCACTCTCGCAACCCTTCGAAGGGCCATATATGATCTCGAAGCGTTTATCGCGGGTAGTTTACGAACTATCCGATCTCGCCGGGCGATCTAAAGGAAAAATCTCCGTTCAGGATATTAAGCCCTATCATCCGCCCGATCTACCGAACTAATAAAACAGCTAGTTGCAGGATCTCGAGATGGCAGAGTCAGATTTTTCGGACGACGACGCGATGGTCGTCATCGAGGGGAGTGAAGGGAGCCCGGCGGCATGGTTCGACGACATGCTGAGGGCCACGGCGGACCTCGGCCCGCCCGTGCAGCCAACCCCGGCCCCTGTGGTATCGGATGCTACGTGGGAGCTGCTACAGGCTTGCGCGGCGGCATTACAGGACGCCACGTCCAAGGACGCGGAGGGGCTCGTGAAAGCCATCCGCGAGCTCTCGAAAGGGGCGGTGCAACAGGCACCCCCGCCAAGCGGGACTGCGGACGCCCCGCTGCGGATCCCGGACCCGACGCCACCGGAGTCGCCCACGGCAGCGCCCCCGCAGGCCAGTGGGTCGCAGCAAGTACCGGGCTCGGTAACGGCAACGACCAACGAGCCGCTCTCGAGGCGGGACCCGGAACCCGCCACCCAAGGGAATCCCACAGCCACCGATCCGCTAGGTCTGGCAGGGCCATCGACTTCCAGGCAGGAGCCAGCCACCAGCAGGAATGTCGCTCCCGATACACGGCGGTCCCGAGTCGGCCCCGTACGCTCACGACGCGCCGCTCTTGAGCGAGCGTGCTATAACTGTGGAGAGCCTGGACACTGTTACGCGCAGTGCCCGCGAGGCCCCCCAACGAAGACCTTCTGTCGTCGCTGTGGTCGGAAGGGGAAGACCCTCCGGACATGCCCCAGTTGCAGCCAGGAGTGGCGGCGCCAAGGACCCTACGTCCCGATCGTCAGCCGGAACGTCCCCCGGGATGAGTTGAGGAGTGTGCGAGTCGCCAGGGCTCCAGCCAGACCCCCGCGCACCCCGATAGCCGTTCCAGTGGAGGAGGCGGTTCCGACAACAGCTCCCGAGCAGAAGCGTAAGCGGACGCGCTCCCGACGGGCGAGGAGAAATAAGCAGGCACCTGTCCAAGGCTAGGCGCGCCTCGCCGCTCTCGCGGGGAATCTCTCAGAACCCCAGATCTCGTACATGGCCAAAGCCATGGCTCTCGTTAGAGGAACCACGCGTTCTCGATCTCGTCAAAGACCCCAGGTCTTAGCTCTCGAAATGGCCGCAGGCCACAGCTCTCGATGAAGGAACCATGAGTTCTCGTGTTCACCGGAGGCCTTTGGGCCCCGATCTCTTGATCAATCAGAGGTTAGAGTGGGCATTAAAAGAACCGAGGAATCTAGCTCTCGCAAGGTGGGTCAATAGACCCCCGATCTCGTGAAAGGAATACCCGGCGACGGGAAATCCAGCTCTCGTCAACGGTCATTTGACCGTCGCTCTCGCCAGGGGCCTTCGGGCCCGGATCTCGCCATGCTCTCGCGACTCACTAGAGTCCCAAAAGGGGCTGAGGGAGAGTCACAGCCGCAAACGCCACGGCCATGCTCTCGTTAAGGATTCCCGGATCCAGATCACGCAACGCTCCCGGAACCACGCGGGACGTGCAGATAATAGGAAGGAGGGCCATTGGAGTGATTTTGGTAAGTCCAATCCCACTCTTACTGTGCCGTCCATAATGGTGTGGGTTCAATGGCGGCCGCAGGCTGGCCGCTAGAAACAAAATCGGTTTTATTCACGAACCTTCTCGTGCGAGCGCGATTACGCCATTAGCAAACGCTCTCGTCTCCCCAGACATGAATCATGCTACCGTTAGTAACCTGGGAAGAAAAGTTTCGCCGTGAAAGACTGGCGTCAGAACGGATCTCGACACAAACAAAAATTTTATATTAGATAAATAACCTCTCGACACACTCATCGGCATGAGCAGTGGTCGATACGAGAGGGTACGCTACCGAATCCATGACGCATGATTAGCTACCGTTTGATCCCTACGCCAAAGCCACCCGTAAGGGGTGAGGAGTTGTGACGTGATTTCTCAGAATCACTGCTACAAGGCCAGAAACGCTCTCGCCAAAACGTATCGCTCTCGTTTAGTTGCCCGATTCAGTAAAGTAAAGGAAACGTGTTCTCGTATAGTCGCGTTTCGAGCCCGTGACAAGTATTTTTCGGTACTGAATTCGTGAGGAAAAGTCTAGGAAGGGTCGAGCGCTCGAATCCGTCGTGGAAGAGATGTCTCCAGGTAAGGAGTTGCCCTTCGGAGGAGAGCGCCGACGAGAGATCTCGGTGGGAGTGACAGAGGTCCGGCTGTAATGCCGGCGCCCCAAGATGAGAAGGAACCACGAGCTGGAGAGCAGGCGGAGAATTGTACGGGCAATGGCTGGGAAGCATTGCGCCGCGTTGAAGTAGAGTAGAGCCTTGCTTTCGCCCGGGTTCCAGGGGAAGCAACCATCGAGACCCTCAACACGCTATCGAGGATGATTATTCTCCAATCACGCTCCCGGAAACGTAAGGAGATGGAATAATGAGGCAACAGCTATCGGTCAGAGAATTTGGAGAATAATTCAAATTGTCGACAAGAGATTAGAGAGTCAATCTCCGACCGTCGTTGAGATTAGACCTCGCGCTCTCGCTATTGTGTCCGCTTGTTGTTGATACTCGATCTCGCTCTCTACCGTTCGCGCTACGCGTCACGTGTGTCTCGCCCTCGCTTGTGGATTACCCGCGCCTCGTGGCTGTGTGTGTGTGTCCCGTTTGACAAGCGCTCTCGTACGCTATGTTACGAATAATGTTCGTTTGGCTCACGGCAAGGATTCCTGTGGGATATTCAAGTGTCCGGTGCAGTGCATCAGACTACGTTCCCGCGTTTTAACCGAAACAGCTCTCGCAACTCCCTGAAAGAAGACACTTCGTTCAGGCGAGCCGTTGGTGCGTTAAGATTCCGTTAAAGGTCCCGAATTCGAATTATTTCCCGCGCTACTTGCTGACACTCAACTCCGACCCTCTCTACCATAACCCGCATCCTGAGCGGCCGCGCATTTCCGCAACCGCTCATCCCCGTTCGTGCGTTCCGTCCGTTTGTCCTGTCCCGTTTTGTCCGTGCGGGAATCGAGGGCTTCCCACTCGATTCCCAGTTCAGCCCGGTTAGACCACCGGCGAAACAAAAAGCGTATTCGTGGAGTCAAGTCCTTCCCTCTCGACTTCCAGGTACGACCGGTTTGTTGATTTCCGGGGAAACAAAAATTAACTGGCGCCGCCGGCATGTACGGCCGAAGGTGACGGACCTGGCATTGCAAAGAAAAGAAAATCCGTCACAATACGTATGCATATATATATATATATATATATATATATATATATATATATATATATACATATTAAAATCAACCACATAAAAATTTCTTAAATATAAATGAAATGTTATAACATTCAAATAAAATATTTGAATATATATATATTATATAGTAAGCAAAGCTTTCTTTTAACCAAATCCATGACAATATTTTCTGTCTAATTTTTTTAAAATTATTTCAATTATTGCGGTTATTTATTTGGTAAAATAATATACATTGTTCAAGTTATTGTATTAATTGAAAATTTTATCTTTTCCTTTAACACCAATTTTCTACAATTTTATGTCTTTATTACAGGATCCGGTTACAAAGAATTGGTGCTGACAAGGAAAGAAGTATTTCTGATAATCAGCGAGCATTTATCCGATAAATTCGCTTCCTTGATCGAATTTATGGTAGAAAGTGGCAGTATGCTATTGAAACGGCAAGAAAGACCGTTGCATTACACCCTTGGTACTCCATGCCTACTTCGGTGCACAAACTATTAATTCATGGTCCAGTGATAATAACTCATGCTCTATTACCAATCGGCCAATTATCCGAAGATGCTCAGGAAGCTCGAAACAAAGACATCAAACGATATCGAGAAGATTTTGCGCGAAAAAGTTCCAGGGTTAAAACTATGGAAGATGTTTTTCTTCGGCTCTTAGTTACTTCTGATCCGTACATTTCAAGTGTCAGAAGACTACCACAGAAGAAGCTGAAGAGTTTGTCGCCGGAAGCTGTAGCGATGTTGATCGCTCCTAAAGTGACTGCTGCAGCAGACGAATTTTGCGCCGAGATTGAAGCCGTGCCGGGAGTTGTAATAGATACAAACTCGGATAATGATTCTGACTCCGACTCCGACTCCGATTACGATTTTGATTAAAAATAAAATTTTCTATTTTTGAAACGTTCCGTATGTATTTTGGAAATAAAAATAATAATTACGTAGAATACACTGTTCACGTTTATTTTATTATGATGATTTTTTTTTATATATTAATTTATCTATTTAGCAGGATACTCGGCCATTTTGTTTATAACAATTTGCTGTAAGCTCTTTGTTGCAAGTTATAAACAATAGATATCGGATTGGTAATCAGCGACCTTGAAAACCCGTATATACCAATTTTTGTCAACATCTGGTAACTTTTTAACGTTCATGTCGGCCATATTGGATCGGCCATTTTTTTTACGATAATTTGGCTTGCGGATTCGTAATCAGCGACCTTGAAAACCTGTAAATACCAATTTTTGTCGACATCTGGCAACTTTTTAACATTCATGTCAGCCATATTGGATCGGCCATTTTGTTTACGATAATTTGGCTTTCAGATTCGTAATCAGCGACCTTGAAAACCCCTGTAAGCCAATTTTCATTCCCGTCAAAGGTCATTTGAGGTTTTGGCCAGGTTTTTGGGCTTTTCTCCTACTGTGCGTTGTAACATTCAATTCAATTCAATCTTCAATTTATTGGCTAGGTTTATACATGTTAAATGCGAGGACCATTTGGCCATCACTGTTATACAGTAAGCAAATGCAGTAGAGCAGAGAAGCAAGTTGCATATATACAAAACACGTTACGTAATAATAATAATAATAATAATAATAATAATAACACAACAAACATTTTTTTTGTTTTTTAAAGTAAAAATAGAGAAAAATAACACATATATATACATACATACACACATTCATCCACATATACACACACATATCACCCTCCCGGTTTTAAAGTAGTAAGGCGAAGGTTATGTGCTATTTATATTTCTAATTTGCATTCTCTCAGATATTTGTAAATTATTCTTAACGTGCTAATTGAAGCCGAAGCTAACAGCGGGAAAATCGAAAACGGAGGAAAGAGCTTTTTTTTCCTGAGGTGGTCAAAGAGAGTAGAGCGCTGAGCTGCGAATCTATCGCAATTCCAAAAGACGTGGTTGAGGTCCTCCTCGTAAGAACCGCATGGGCATTCAGGTGATTCAATCAAGTTTTTCCTGTAGAGACTGGCATTCAAATTGTAGTGATCTGCTCTCATTCTCGATATTGTAGTTATCATTCCACGTTCAAGGCCATGGTTGTGGAACCAGGGATGTTTCGATTGTGAGTAGAATAGGGCGTGGTATTGCATTCCCTTGTGTCTGCTGCAAGTGGTTTGATATGCGTGAGTGGCTGAATCCTTTTTGGTTTTAATCGTATGATGAAAGTCTGTGTATGGAAGAGGGCGAGAGAGCGTTACTCCGGATGAGATCGCTGATCGTGCCAGAGAGTCTGCCATCTCGTTTCCCGCAATGTCCTGATGCGCTGGGATCCAAATGATGCTCGTTTCAAGTTCAGCTTTTTCTAGATCTTTCAGCCCGAGTTTGATTTCGAATAATATTGGGGACGTCTGCGAGGCAAAGTCATTCGAGGAGAGAGCTTGGACCGTAGAGAGAGAGTCGGTAAATATAACCGCATGGTTGATTGCTCTATCCTGAATAATTCGGATGGCCAGAAGAATGGCCAAGGATTCAGCCGTGAAGATGGACGCATGCGATGACATCCGGAGTTTAAGGGAGATATCAAGCTTAGGACAGTGTATAGCTAGGCCAACATACATAAAATCCTCAATTTTCGAGCCATCTGTTTAAAAACAGATCGAGTCCAGAAATTTGGTATGTAAAAGATATTCGAAGTCATGTGCGATGTTGTGGGATGTCTGTAGTTCATGTCCGAGGGCTAGATCCACTGGCGGTGCAAAGAAGCTGATGTCGTAGTCATAGTTGTGACTAAGTGCCGAAAACAAGAAGGAATCTATTTTGGGATTAAATTGGACAAGCGAGGCGTATGCACAGTAGAGCATAAATGACGAGCCGATGTTGTGTCGTGGATTACGCAGGATTGCGTCCCGTAAAGTGTATAGCTTTTCTATTGATGGTGAATCGGTAAGAGAGAGGCACTTAACGATGAAGCGGCTCGCGAGGTACTTGAAGCGAATTCTCAATGGTGATTCTCTAGTTTC
The DNA here is from genome assembly GCA_946863875.1 of Alloplasta piceator. NCBI lineage: Eukaryota > Metazoa > Arthropoda > Insecta > Hymenoptera > Ichneumonidae > Alloplasta > Alloplasta piceator. The sequence continues at coordinate 18,579,616 of OX333080.1, read as the reverse complement.
AGCGAGGATTATGTTGGTTGGGGTAGAACATCTGTACCCCATGGCAAGGCGTAAAGCATGGTGTTGAATTTTTGATAGCTTATCCATGAGGCCGTGGTTGTTTGATGACAATATGTGAGAGCCGTATTCGAGAGTGCTTCTTAAGAGGGCTCTATAAACGTTTATGAGAGTCTGCGGGTCTGCCCCCCACCATGTTCCTCGTAAAGATTTAATTACGCTGAGGCCGCGTCGTGCTTTTTCCATGACGTATTTGAGGTGAGTATTGCCTAAGAGTTTATAGTCGAGCATGACACCCAGGAATTTCGCAGATACGGAGGATGATATCCTGACGCCATTTAGACGGATGAATGCAGAAGTGGGGTCAAAAATCTTCCTCGTGAACACAACCAGTTGCGATTTAGATGGCGACACCGACAGCCCGCGGTTCTCGAGGTATTCGCTGAGATTTTTAAGGCTGGATTGTAGACCGGAGAGACAATCAGCCAGGTTCGGAGAGCGACAAAAGATGGCGATGTCGTCGGCAAATTGGAGAATCTCACAGCCAGGATGGAGAAATTTTTCAACCTCTCGTACATAGATGTTAAAGAGAGTTGGGCTGAGGATGGAACCTTGTGGGACTCCCTTGTATGAAAAAAGGGCCCAGTAAGTTCGCCATTAATCACAAAATGTAGTTGACGTGTTGAAAGCAGGTTCCAGACAAAGGTACTTATACCTGCCGGAATACCGAGATCCTTAAGTTCATTAATAAGTATGCTCGGGGCGACGTTGTCGAACGCGCTTGCTACGTCCAGGAACAGCGTGGTCGTATATTCTTTGCGGACAAATCCAGTGCAAATCTCGGTCGTGAGTAATGCGAGGTTATCCGCGCATGATTTGCCTGTCCGAAATCTATACTGGCAAGATGGTAAAAGAGCGTTGTGTTCGAGCCACCATGATAGGCGAGAGAGGACCATCTTTTCGAGGAGTTTGAGAATACAGGATGCAAGAGAGATGGGGCGGAATTTACCCGAGGATGTCTTCGGTATTAGAAAAACAAGGAAGTTTTTCCATGATTCTGGGAACGATCTCTCGTCCAGAATCCGATTGAAAGTATCGAGAAGGGTATTCAGGATGCTCCACGGGAGGTTCTGAATAACGGTGTAAGTAATACGATCTAGGCCAGGCGAGGATTTGGTTTTCGTCCTACTTAAGGCTGTGAGGAATTCTTCCGAGTTGAAGGGAGCATCGAGAAACGTGAATCGGTCAGAGAAAGAGGTTGGTAAGGAAGGAAAGAAACTCGACGGCGGACAGAGAGTCTCAATGGCCCCTAGCATTTGTTCCTGGGTTGAACGTTCCATTCGAGAGGTATTAGATGGTGTAGATAAAACTTTATTTTTGAATGTTTTAATTTTCTTCCAGACCGCCGAAATAGGACTACGGCTGTTGAGTGTAGCGCAATAGGAGCGAAAGCCTTCCTTTCTTGCATTTTGCAATTTCTTCCTCGTTGAAGCGTTTATTGCTTTGTAATTCAAGTAATTTCCATAGGACGCGTGTTTCCGAAAGGCTGAAAGAGCATGTTTCCGCTCTTCTACCGCAGCGCGGCATTCGTCGTTCCACCACGGAGCCGGCCTTCGGGTATTTCGGCGAGAACGAGGTGTTGTATTGCGAGGGGGGGCAAGCAAGCTCGATAGCGTTTTCAATTGCGTCCATGAGAAGATTATATCTTTGCACCGCATCAGGAGCTGCTTCAAGATGATTTCGGAGATTGTCGAAGTTGTCTGTAAGGGACGAACGAAACGTGTGCCAGTCAATATTCGCGAGATTTGGTTTGTGATTGGAAAAGGCGGATGATTCAAGTGGGATGCCGATTCTGGTGATCACAGGAAAGTGATCACTTCCAAGAGAGTCCTGGTAGTCTGACCACGAAGAGATCGGAAAAAGATGTGACGAGGTTAGAGAGAGATCAATTGCCGCCGTATTCTCATTAGGTCTGGTGATGAGTGTGGGTGACCCATCGTTGAGGAGAAGAAGATCAGAATTTTCGAGAGCTGCAGATAGAGCTCTTCCGCTGGCACAGCTTATTGGGCACCCCCAATCGGGATGATGGCAATTGAAGTCTCCTCCGATGAATATCCTCGAAAAGATGGTCGTAGAATCAAGAAATTTGGACCAGTCGTTTGTGTTCGGTGAAATTGCCGGATTCTGATACAAGCAGACGATAAGGAGTTCTCTTAGAGGCGTAGAAATAGCGGCCGAGAGAGTGTCCATACTGTCGGGGAGACAGTAAATTGAATCAATAATAGAGTAAGAGATATGGGATTTGAGGGCAATCGCAATTCCTCCCCCTCTTCTGTTTGTTCTGTCTCGGCGAATCATATTGAAATTGTATAGCGAGAAGTTCGTCTCTGGCTTGAGCCAAGTTTCAGTAAGTAGGATGACGTCATAGTCTTGGGCAATGTCGAGGAGGTCCCCTCTCTTCGGGCGTACGCTGCGGCAATTCCATTGTAGAATATTGATGGCTTGATTAGTTTTGGTAGCCATTATTGTTAGAATTTTGGAGCGAGGAATCGTAGGTTAGGTTCTTAAGTTTGTCAAAGATGGCGGTAAATTGATTAGAGCATCCAAGGATCGACAGCAGCGGCATGCGGCGGTCAGCAAGAAGTGCAAAAAAGGAGGTGATCTCATCCAGGACAGAGCTGAAATCGGAGGGGATAGTCGAGCGTATGGATGATGTGGGGCGCGTAAGAGGAATCGCGAAGACATCTTCCGTTTCCCGGAAATCTTGGGGACGCCCATCCGGCGATATCAGAAGCCTGCGGTGCTCTTCTTGTATTCTTCTTGTGGGTGAGGCGTGAGTCGGCTTTGGTTTGAGCCGATAGTCAATGGGAGTCGATATGCGTGGTGTAATACAGGGGGATACGCTCGTGGTATCGTATTCTTGACGAGGTTGTTGTTGTTGTTGTTGTTGCTGCTGTTGATGTTGTATAGGTTGTTGATGCCTGTAATGGTAGAGCGGATGATCCTGGGGAGGATGAGGTCGGTGTTGGGAGTATGAATGATGAGATTGTTGTTGGCGAGAGCCGAGGATAGGTTGATGTGAATTTTGCGAATAGTTGTGGGGAGATTGCTGGTCAATCCCCTGTTGTTCGTCGCAGGTTACTGTTGGAGTTGACTGGGGGCAAGTACGAGAACGGTCTGTGTACGTTACGGGTTGACCGCGGTGTTTCCACGGAAGCATTGTTGGCTCATCCCGTGCGTGCCTTTCACGATCCGGTCCTGGGAGACTTGGCTCTCAGGCGAATGAGGCCACACTGGGGCGCTCCGAATGTTTCTCACACAAACATCGGGCGCTCTGTGGTCTTGTCCCACGGTTATTCTTGTCGGGGAGTGACGCCCCCGCTCAATTAGTCAACCAAAGCTGCTCGTCGCTAAGGCGGGCAGCGACTTGATGGGAGGCCTGGATAAGCGATTTGAACGAATACGCTAGGTTCGTCCGGCGTTTGCGCTTAATCCTGCGGTGGAATTTGACGCCCACGACCGGCCTAGTCATAGGTCCACTAGGAAGGAGTCTAGCTACCGTTTTGAAAGTGAGGTAGCTATTGCCCTTAAGTGGGCCAAGTTGCTGCCATTAGAACGAGGGTAGCATGTTCCTTCGTGGTAGCCTCTTGCACAAGGAGCCTCCGCGAGGCGTTCCCTGGTAACGTGAAGTTTCCTGAGAAACCAAGCGGCTAATTCCTGATGTCGAATGCGGCATGTCGTCCGGTGGTGGCTAGCCGGTGCGTAGAGATGGTTTGCGTGAGGCAACTTCGGTTGTCATTTCCTTTATAATAAATGTTGGAGTTGACTGAAGCGGAGGGTAATTCACGTTGTCGAAGCGGGGCGGAGGTGGACCATCTCGCCCCAAGATCATCCCTCTCGCCTCTCTGATCGAGATATTATTTGATGCAGCGAGCCTCTTTATTTCCTTATGTTTTCCTAATGTAGGGCACGACGCATCTGTCGGTAAATGTGAGCCCTGACAGTGGAGACAAATCGGCGGCAGTGTATTTCTCGGGCATTCGTTGAAATCGTTGTGTCTGAAGTCACCGCAACGAGGGCAGCGCGCTCTGCTTCTGCATTCGTCTTGTACGTGATTATGGCGATAGCATTTGAAACAGATTTTAACTGGTTCTACCCACGGCTCAAGAGCATGATTAACGCGATAAATCGATATGTATTGGGGGAGCAATTGACCTTCAAAGGTCACGAGGATACTCGTGGATGGTGCAAGCTCTCGAGCGCTGGTCGTGCGATTGGTAATACGACGGTTCAAGCGACGGATATTCGTTACCTTAATAGTAGAATCAATGCCCTCATAGATCTCGTTGTCCTTTATTTCGAGGGGAACGTCGCGGATCACGCTGAATCTCGCGACGCGGTTGCCAGGGATGAATGAAAAAAGGTCTTTGTTGATCAGCACGGAGCTTTCCACTAGACTGTTTGCAACACTGGCAGACTGTAGCTCTACCGATACTTCGGTGAGGCCAATCGAACGGACGTCAAGAACCTGGTTCTGCGGAAATATGCGATGCAAAAGCATACTTACGTATAAAGACGTGATTTTTTTAGAGCTGTTCTTCTGCCGTCTTGATCGGCGCTGTTATTATTATTCACCGGGCAGTCTTCCATTGTGTTCTCGGTGCTGTGTCCCGCGTTTGTGTTTGTGGCGAGATTTGTTTTCCTCTCTCCTATATAAGCCGGAGCGGCAGACTTGACGATAACTATATATGGCCCTTTGTTTGTCTTGGAATAGCGATTCGTAGAGAGGTTAGAGAGAGCCGGGTTCGCAACGAGAAGCTTTTGCACATAATTCTGCTCTGTACGCTGAATTTTTCTTTCATGCTCCATTTCGGATTTTTCCGAATTATTGTGCTCCAGTCGAGTTGTTTTATTCGGCTGAACTTTCGGATCAGAGGAGTTGATGTTCATTGAGTGAGTAGGTTTTTTTACTCCATCACTGAGCTCACGCGATCGTTTTTTTTTGTTTTTTTTGTGGCTGAGCTTTTTTCCATTCGAGCTCTTTCGGAGTTTTAAACACGTTGTCTACGTTTAGCACTGAAGTTATCTTGGGCATGCGTGAGCCCTGCGGAGACCGACTGCGCGCTGAGGAGAAGGAGCTCGAGCGTGACATATTCATGAGGTTTTCCGCGGCTTTAATATTCTCTAATTGTTCAGTTGAAGCAAAGAGCAAGGTCAGAGGTGGATCCTTATCGTCAGGCGGGTCTGGATCCCAAGGAACCCCGCCATCGGCAAGCCCTCCGAGGGAAGCTCCCTCGAAGGACATGGCGAACGGAGCAACAAGACCAGTAAACAAAAGCGGTGCAGATAAGCGGCGTAGAAAAAGAGGTTGATAAGAGAAAGATATGTAAGAAAGCGGTGACTTGCAACACTATAATAGCACAAGCAGCAATTACGTCCGAACAGTTCGAAGTTCCGCGCGACTCCGTTGTAACATTTCTGGCCGTGCGATCGATGATATTTTCCGGAAGCTGCGCCTTCGGCTGGAAAACGGAACCTTGATCTCATAGTCTCCTCGATGTTTTCTTCCCTCTATCTGTCTCCCGGTAGTGTAAATGGACGTTGAATGGACGAGTGGCCCTCTCCTTTAGTTGTCGTTCCTTATACCTCGTTTCAGCGTGTCCCTTGGCACATGTAATTTACGGGAACGCGTGTGATTGATGAAAATTTATAATTTCTTTTAATCGAACTCTTTACGTAATCGGCGGGTGGCGGCTCTCAAAGCGAGGACGAAGGGTACTTTTTGTGATGTGATTTTTACTTTGTAACACGGCAAAAAAACCGCGTTACACTGTATATACCTGTATATACTTGTATATCGCAGTTATACTTGTATACATCTGCAAATACCTGTATATACCATTATATACTTGTATATATCTGTATATACCTGTATATACCGGTATATACCTGTATACACCAGTATATACCTGTATATACAATATATACATGCAAATACCTGTATATACCTACAGGCAGAGGCGGATTTACCTTGTTTGCTGCCCTAGGCCTCAAAAAGTTTGCCGCCCCTTTTCAATAAGATATCAAATAAGAAGAAGAATTTCTTATCAAATCAAAATATTGATTATTTTATTTTTTGCGGCTAGTATACATACACCCACAGACAAAAGTTGTGATATTTAAAAAAATATTTATTCTTTATTTCAAGACATTTTGAATCCTTCTGTTCAAATTTGTTTGTAAACAATATTTCATTATAGTCTAATTTGGATCTATATAGTCTATAGCTTGATAACTAACCAATTCCGAACACTGAAGCGTTAACAAACATTTCTGAAAAAATTTAAAAACTTGTAAAATTCGAATAAATCGATTAGTTTTCGTGAATTCTCTTTGTTTTCGTGTTATATGGGATTTTTCAAATTTTCTTTTTTTTCACAATAAACGGAATAACTTTGGAAAAAAAAATCGCTCAAAGTTTTTTTGAAAAGCAAATTCAAGCTCAAACTTTCCTCTTTATGAATGCGATCATAAAAATATATTTAAAAAAAATCCTCTAGAAAATCCGCGCACCTGCAGAGAGGGGAAAAAAGACGAAAAAAAGTTGTTTTCAAAATTGAGTCCGAATTAAAAAACCAATTGTAAAAATAACAAAAAATACGGGAAATAAAGCCGAATTCGTCCCCTACAAAATGCCGCTTGTTGAATTAGATTACGTTGACTTCCGACGAAATAGCATCAAAAAACGTTCGAGACCTTTTTTCAAGTCTTGTCCGGAAACTTTCCGCCGGTAGTGTACATAGAAGAGTCGTAGGTCTACTTCCTTGCAAGATTTTCGCTTGATTGTTTCTTCACAAACATTGTTCAAGAATTGAAACTTCATAATCCGAACCGCTTCCATAATCATCGTTAAATTTACTCGTATATGTATATTAGTATATTTCAAATAAAATGACTATTTTTGTATTTTCAAAGAACAATGATAAATCGTCAGAGTATCCCTAAACAAACATCGTGTCCAAATATGAGCCCTTAATATTAATATTTATAGAGGTGGCGGTTTTCAATTTTCTTTTTCCATTTAAATAACCTGAAAAACAAATTTTCTGTACTTTGGAATTTTATTACTTAAAAACGGAACACTTTACAATAGTAAGAACTATGGATTTTTGTAGGAAATTGAACGCTCTATAAAAAAGGTCTGAATGAAGATTTGCGTGAGGCGAGCCGTTTCAAAATTATCGAGCCTAAACCATTGAACTGCTTAAGATAATGAGTTTATTTACTTATAAACAATATAAACGCGACAAAATCGACTTATATCACTTGAATACTCAATATTATCATCTTCAAAACAACTATCTGCAAATTTTCAATAGAATGTTGATCAAAAAAATTGAATTGATCATCGATGAATGATTAATTTTATTGTTCATCAATAAAATCTACGAGTATATCACAAATATATAATGAAATTTCATCATAAATTTTATTCTGTTGAATATTTTTGTCATCGAAAATTGATTCATGTTATGTAAAATTAATTATGATATACTCGAATATTATATTAATGAAACATAAAATTAATCATTCAACGTTGAAAAATTTAATTTTTTCGATCAACATTCCATTGAAAATTTGCAGATAGTTGTTTTAAAGATAATAATATTGGGTATTTGAGTGATATGAGTCGATTTTGTCGTGTTTATAAGTAAATAACATCATTATTTTAAACAGTTCAATGGTTAAGGCTTGATAACGCCGAAACGGCTCGCCCCACGCAAATCTTTATTCAGACCTTTTTATAGAGCGTTCAATTTCCTACAAAAATCCATAGTTCTTATTACTGTACAGTAATTCGTTTTCAAGTAATAAAATTCTAAAGTTCAGAATTTTTTTTCCTATGTTATTTAAATGGAAAAAGAAAATTGAAAACCGCCACTTCGATTCACCTCTAAGATTTTGTCCACGGTTTTTTATGGTTTTGTAGTACATTTGAAAAGCACTCAGGATTTTTTTTACATTTTTTTGGAGCAATTTGACTTGACTATAATTTTACAAACAAATTATTTTTAGCCCAAATTGAAAAATCCGACAAAAATAACAAAAATCCCGTTTTGTATATGAAAAATTTCAAGCGTGGTGTCAAAGTGGGCGGGGATTTCTTTCTGTTTATAATAAGCTTTTTCGAAAAAAAAATTTTTTTATCGAATGAGCAACCTGAATTGAGTAGGCCATTATCTAAGCATTTTTATGTGAATTGAAGGTGTTTAACAAATTTTTTTGGGTCGAGACCTGCTCAATTCAGGTTTCCCCTTTGATTAAATTTTTTTTTCAATCTAATTGAAAAAAAATTGAGAAAAATCACAAAAATTCCGTTTTTATATGAAGAATTTCGAGCGTTGGGTCAAAGTTGGCAACCAGAATTTCGTGGCCCCTTATCCAAATATTTTTTTAAACACCTTCAATTCATACAAAAATGTTTGGATAACGGCCCACTGAATTCAGGTTCCTTCTTCTATTGAACAAAAAATTTAAAAAATCGAAATAGCTCATTATAAACAGAAGGAAACCCTTGCCCACTTTGGCTCAATGTCTGAAATTTTTCATATGAAAAACGGGATTTTTTGAATTTTTTTTAGTTTTTTACATTTGGACTAAAAATAATTTGTTTCTAAAATTATAATTAAGTTAACTTATTCCAAAAAAATCGAAAAAAATCCTGAGTGCTCTTCAGAGGCATTTTAACACCACTACAGCTCTATAAAAAATAGCGGACGAAATCGGAGAGGTAAAGGGTTAAACCTAGGTCGAATCAGTGTGGAATGCCTCATGGAGATTTCGTTCAATTCTTTTCAAATTCAATGGCAAAATATGTTTGATAATAGTCCATCTGTATGAAAAACTCAGCGTAATAGATCAAAAATTGCAAAGCCTAGACTGTTAACAAACATTTTCGGAAAAAAAACCCAAAAATCGCGACACAAAATTCATTCACGAAAGTAAACCATCCTCTATGCGAAAGTGGAACAAATGTTGGAAAAAACTTGATTATATGCGATTCTCCAGGATGTTCGCCATTATCTTCGAGACAAACTCAGTTTCATTGGATTTGTTTACGATATACTTTTGATTGTAGACAGAGCTGCGATATTTTTGGGTCAATTTTTAATCGTAATAAAATGTTGAATCCAAGTGATAAACCAATACTTAAGGGACAACACCGCTGTGACCCCCTGTTTTTTTTCACATTTATCAATAATTTTTGTTTGTGGGAAAAAAAAGAGATTCGAAAAAAAATTTTTAGATTTCGTTCCTTGTTTATTAATGTATCAAAAAACATTTTTTTCACATTTTTTACGCCGCATGGTGGCGCTGTGGAAGCTCTCGCGTCAGGTGCTGTCATCTCCGTGGTGGTTCGCGGCACGCAGCAGAACTCTCTTCAACGTCAATCTGAAAAAAATACCGCGTGCTTTCGTTAATAATATGATATTTTGAAGAGAAGTACATAGGAATTGGGAAAAATATCGATTTTTAATAAATAGGCACGCCTTTGAAATTAAAGAATGATTTTTGAGCCAAATTTATCGTCGAAAATAGGCTATAACTTTTATAATTATTGAGATATCAAAAAAAACCTATGTACTTCTCTAGATAATCTACTTTTATTCATACAGTAAAAATTTGAAGTCGATCGGATAAAAATTGCTCGTGATATGCTGCGTGCCGCACTCAAAAAAGTGGTTTTGAGAAAAACGCGTTCAAACTTTTAGGTTTGTTAATTTATGTTATAAATAGAATAAAATTTTTTTTACCTTGAATCAGCTATGCCAGCACCATATAACTGACCTTTAAGAAGTAAATCGTTGTCCCCTGATTCTTTCCTCGAACTTGTTAAGGCTTCTCTCGCTTTTTTGCAGCGTCTGTGAGCGAGCGCTCCACGAGCTGGATCTGCGCTGCGTCGGTCTCAACGCAAAAGTTGAAACAATTTCGGCCGATGGTTATCCCCAACGTCTCCAGTACTTTCATGAGACTTCTCAGGCCATCATTGAACACTAATACCGCGATATCAGTTGCAATATCAATGATTTTTTTGCTTCCGGACTGGCACTTGGGGGATATTGCCCAAACTGATTTATTGTAGCTTTCGTTATTGTTTTGCGTATAGCCACCCGAACAACGCTGCAGCAAATCGTCCCTGCTCAAGTTTTCGAAGATTGGCTGAATTGCCTCCAATATTTTCTGAGGAAGAGGCGGTTTATGGCGATATCTAGAAATACCATATGTGACCGCGCGCTGCCACGAACACCACGACTCGGCACCTTCCGGGCAATTGTCACGTTGTGGCTCACTGTCTGTGGACATTTTATGTTTGATAGTTGCCCAAATTGCCTTCCTCATTTTGTCAACATCATTGCTGTTCCTCCGAATAGCCAAGCCGTAATATGTGATCGACTCGTCAACCAATTTTCCGGTGAGCTTTCCTCTGCCAGACAATCCTTCTGTTTTTTCACGATTTCGCGGAGGCGCGTCCCCATACGTTTTTGGACATGATCGATGCACTCTTTTTTTTATCTCGAAACCGTGTCGTATGTATCGCTATTCGATATGCCCAGAAACGTTTTAGAATCGCCGTCACCAATATAATATTTATATTTTATGGCATAGAGCTCTCCAGACCGTTGAAACATTTCGATAGCTGCGTCGACTTCCATTTTTCCGGAGGAGCCGCTATGGTTCGCCTGGCACTCATTGCGGTGGGTAGCTTTCCATTCCCAGTACTCCGCGGTGTTTTCTTTTTTTTTCCCAATGCTCGCAAGCTTTGCAGTATTTCGATTTAATTATAACGTCAATCACTTTTTTCGTGTACCAGCCGATCAGCGACGTTATACCGAAAAGCGAGGTGAAACCGCGCTTTCGCCACGATCCGTCGCCTGAAACGATAATTCCGTCCGCCACCCCATTTTCCAACGAAATTCTCTGCTCCTCAAGTGCAGCCTTTTTTGTTCATTGCGCTCACCGCTTCAGTGGCAATCGAAATCGAATTTATGATTCGATCGTGAAAAGACTGAAATATGGGGCGCGGTAGGTCCATGAATGCACAAAATTTCATCAGGCCATTCAAACCGACGCCAAGAAGACGCATACTGAATATGATCCGACTATTTATTTCGTATGCATTGCCAATCATAGGACACGAATTGATCAACACTTTTTCACAATGGCCGCAATCGACCTTGATTTTTTGAACCCGAGTCCGCGCAAACTTTTTTCGGTGAATTTTATGTCACGATCACACACTTTACATTTCACTAACGTGGATATAATGTTCAATGCAGTGAAAAGTTGTATTATACGATAATAGAAATTGTTAGTAACACCGACCTCTAAATCGTCCGATGATTTTAACTTTTTCACCGATGTGCTTACATGCTCTGCAGAACTGTTTTCGGAGCTATAACGGTTCAGAGGTTTCCGATTCGAAATTTCCGATCGACTCCTCGTCTCATAGCTCCGTTTTGTTCCCTTTTTCCCGTGTACACTTTCTTATCCTGCATTTCAACTTAAAAATAATAATTTGGAGCGTTTGATATTCACAAACGAAACGTTTCGGAGCGATTAGACACGAATAGCGTCGCTTCTATTCGCGAACTGACGCTGTGACGTTATCCTATAGCAATAGCCGGTTTTTGTGAAGGGAGCCAAAAGAATAGCTGAGAAAGGCGGGAAGAATACCTGGCGACCCTAAGGCGCCCAGCTGCGCGGGACCCCGAGCGTCGCGGACCGCTGCACCGCTCCACAAAATATTCAATATCTACGAAAATAATTATTTTTTCGACCTGAGTCCAACGGCATTTCAATCTTAAAAGTATTTTAAATTTTTTAAAGTAACTTGGAACCTTTTTTGTGGAGCGTTTAATTCTGTACAGATATGTCTGTGGATTCCTCCTACGATGAATCGTTTGTTAGTTGTAAAAATCACAAGATGTAAAAATAATTTCTCCTATGTTATTCTTATTCCGAAATAGCTCACGCCAATCTTCATACAGATCTTTTTTATAGAGCGTTAACAAATTAAGCCTAAAATTTAAGTTAGATTTTGGTTTAGCGTAAAATTTGAGTCAGAATTTGGTTTAGCCTAAAATTTAAGTTAAATTTTGTTTTACCCTAAAACTTAAGTTAAATTTTGGTTTAGATAAAAATTTAAGTTAGATTTTAGTTCAGCCTAAAATTTGAGAAAGATTTTGGTTCAGCCTAAAATTTAAGTTAAATTTTGATTTAGCCTAAAATTAAAATTAAATTTAAGCACGAAAGCCTGTGTATAAGCTTGAAAATCTGTGTATAAGCTCGAGAGCCTGTGTATAAGCTCGGAAGCCTGTGTATGAGCTCGGAAGCCTTTGTATAAGCTCGAAAGACTGTGTATAAGGTCGACAGTCTGTGTATAAGCTCGAAAGCCTGTGTATAAGCTCGAAAGCCTGTGTATAAGCTCGAAAGCGTGTGTATATAAGCTCGAAAGTCTGTGTATGAGCTCAAAAGCCTGTGCATAAGCTTTCAAGCCTGTGTACACTGGCGGATTTACCAGTAGGCCCAGTAGGCCCGGGCCTAGGGCGGCAAATTTTGAGGGCGGCAAATTTTCAACGACCCAAAATTATTTTTCTAACGATTAAGTATTGGTTCATCACTTGGATTCAACAATTTATTACGATTAAAAATTAACCCAAAAATATCGCAGCTCTGTCTACAATCAAAAGTATATCGTAAACAAATCCAATGAAACAGAGTTTGTCTCGAAGATAATCGCGAATTCAAATCGATTTACACTAAACAGTGAACTTGCCGTCCCATAAATATATTCACGAACATCCTATAGAGAATCGCATATAATCAAGTTTTTTCCAACATTTGTTTCACTTTCGCATAGAGGATGGTTTACTTTCGTGAATGAATTTTTTTTCGCGATTTTCATGCCAGTGTATTCAAAATATCCCAAAACGTCGAGAAAACATAATAAGAAAACATCCGGATATGAGTGCGTGTGTGTGTATGTGATATGATCGGACTCTGAAATTTTGCACGCAAGTAGATCCGCCAATCTCCTTTGTATCCCTAATATAATTACAGAAAAGATCGAACTGCTGACTCGAATTTTTCGGGGTTTTTTTTTCCGAAAATGTTTGTTCACAGTCTAGGCTTTGCAATTTTTGATTTATCACGCTGAGTTTTTTATACAGATGGATTTTTGGAACATTTCAACTTAACTACAATTTTAGAAACAAATTATTTTTAGTCCAAATTTAAAAAACTAAAAAAAAATCCAAAAATCCCGTTGTTTATATGAAAATTTTTAGACATTGAGCCAAAGTAGGTGTTACGTCCTGACGTAACGTCCACCGAACTTTATTCTTTATAAAAATACCCTCCTATAGAACAATAAACTCGAAGATCTGTGAGAGGAAAATTTGTCGTTTCCTACGTTATTCCGTTCAACTCAATGATAAAGTTAGAAATTCACTTTACCAACTGAAAATCTCAAGGAAAAGGCCATCGGTAAAATCGGGTAGTATGGAAGAAAAACCAGGGTCAAAGATCCCTACAGGAAAAGCCATAGGCTCGTTACCCCATCTGGTGGGTCAGGCACACTAACATCGCTTTCCTAACTGACATACCCTCCACCGGCCTATCGATCCAAGAGATAGATCCTTGGATCTGAAAATGCTCTTACCATTGGAAAAAAAAAGAAAGGCACATAGTATTTTTCTCTGCCGTAAAACCAACGAGGGGCGCTGATTACACCCCCTCGAAGAACAAGCATACAAGAGAACGTTGCGTTCCTCTTCTCTCACACATACGTATATGTATATGAGTATATATGCGTGTATCAATAATAGATTCAAAATAAGAACGAACGGAATGGCTCTAAACAACGATGGATTTTCCCATCTCATACCAATATAGAACTTTGAAACAATAGTTAAAATTTATTTAAGTAACGAACTTGCGGGAGAAATTCGCATTGGAATAAACAAATGAAATGGTTGAAAATATATCTATAACTCTCTCAATCAAAATAGATAATAAACATTATAATTAAGAACGAGATCCAAAATAAATATTAAGTCAACTAAGAACAATGAGTATTGACAAGGGAGAAGATCATAGCAAAACGGAAAGGAAACCATTAATCGTTCCCAAGAGGGCAATGACCCCACGAAAATACAAGAAGGGAAGCGAGAAAAGATTTTAAAGGGGCCTATGCCCAGGTTCGCCGGTCTTTGACCTTCTCTCTCTCTCACTCATGTCGCAAGGCGCGGAAAACCCAGAACCGTCCTTAAGACCCAATTCTGTACACTTCACGGGAAACAGGTATCGGGGCACGCACACACATGCAATATACTGTGTGCGAGTATGTGTAGGAATATACGTGCGAGAACATTCCAGGATGGGAAATACTCATTCAAAATCATTCCTTCTAAATGGAAAAATCATTACGCAATGCTGAATAATATTTCGAGGAAGTAACCATTTAAACAAACTTAGAATTGCAAGATAAAATCATGCATCGAATTCATTTAATTCAATAATCGAACTCCAGGGAAAAACAATCTAAAAATTTAAATTGGTCAACTCAAATAACTCAAAACTCGAAATATTATTTTACCATGTTAAAATCTAGAAGAAAGAGGAAAAGCAAAATGCCCCGAAGTCCATGAGCAGAGGCAAAGCTCTTTTACATAATCCCCTCCCCTCTTTCGACGATCCACGGAGGTTGCGCGGCAAGGCGAGGAGCTCGGCTCTCGTTGCTACCCGGAGACCGTTCGAATGCCTCCCCACTTTCCACCCTCTATCCTAGCCTTACCCTTTTTATCTACCCAATAAATCCCCCGTCTCTCTCTCGTAGAAAAAAAGGACGCGAATGAGAGTTGAGTTTTTCTAGTCATGCGCCGTAGCTCCCTACCTCCCCTTTTTCTCGTGGACTCATACAAGAAGCCTATGCGACCACACCCCAAAGGAAAAAAATTATAAAAGTATGAAAATTAAGAAAAACGAAGTTTCAAACGCAGGACTAATCTTAATCATAAATTCTTTGAACATTAACAATTCAAAATCCACAGAAAAAATCACGCACAAAATTATTTATAACAATTCAGATTGTAATTTTAATCCGCAAAAATATCACACAAAATATTTAATTTACTGTTTCGACGTTCAATTCAAAAACAACAATTTTATATTTATTAATAATTAAACAAACGATAGGATATAAGAAAGAAAAGTAATTTTAACAATTGCGCAATACGATAACTATAAGAGAAAATACAAGAACTTTATCCAAGATAAAATAATCAAGGAAAAACACCTATAATATTAGAATTACTATTGTTCATAAGAAAGTAATATTATATACGGAATAAGAATATAGGAAGCGTGTGGCATAAGCGTGTGCATGTGTGGGGGTACACGTGCCGCGGTACAGCCACGCGCGCCGCAATACAGCCACATGCGCCGCGATACAGCCACACGCATAGGGCCCAACCTGTGATCTACGCTGGCGCCCTCGCTATGACCCGAATTTTCAAAGGGAAGCTCACGAGATAGAAAAGGAAAATGCATTGCGTCAGAAAAATGCATCCTCTGTCTTTATCATCAATCCCCACTTTTATCGAACGGGTTAGCCTGGATCACGGGTATATAAAGGCCGGAAAAAGGGCTCTCGGCAGACTTCTTCGACTTTTTTCCGATGTGGAAACTACGAAACCCATCGTACTCATCGAATCCATTCTTGGGCTGAACTTGTGAAATTTTTCGACAAAGACGTTCTTGATTCTGGAATTTTCCAAATCAATTCGTTTTGGACTTAGAATTTCACTCGATTTTCGAAGGAAGATAGTTTTTTCGGTTCGGAATTTCAAATCTTGAATTCTGAGTCGAATTGAAATTGCTTCTATTTTAAATTCTCGAGATATCGGGTTGGCCTCTGAATGTCGGAAGAGACGTTGGACTTCGTTTTATTCTATTTCATTTTCCTTTGTCTAGTTATTATTTTCTGTTTAGTAATTTTCGTTTATTTTACTTGACATCCGCAATCCACGAAATATTGGATAACGTATACATCGCGGTTATTGTTAAATGAATTGCGAAATTTAAGACTGAATCTTTGTTAACCATTTCTTTCTTTTTTACAATAATTTGAATAAAATTTTGGATCTCGAAAATTAAACTCTGTGCATTGACAAATTCTTTGACTTCATCGCCAACCTGCCACGCCCTTGATATACTGCCGATTCAACTTCACCGTTTCCGTCTGAGTCGCCGGTGCGTCTACAAATGCTGTCACCCTTTCCGTTTGGAGAACGTCTCAGCCAGTAAGTGAAGTTTTATTACAACCTCATCTTTCTCTCGTGAAATTGTGAGGAATAGTTCAGGAAAAATTGAACACAGTGAATAACATAAATTTGGACGGAGTTAATCGATTAAATTCAATTAAAAACCGGTTAGTTGATTATTTTTGGAGAATCTCTATTTTTGGAATCTCTATCCAAGTGATCCTAAATTCATATTACCCCTGCGGCGTTGGTGATTTAATTGTCCATAAAAGGCTTTATTTAAAACAATTTCATTAAAATAATTTAAAAGAAGAAGTTTCAACATTATCCAAGTGAATCTTAAATCTAGATTGTTCTTGCGGCATTACTGAGTCAAGTTTCATAAAACTTTAATTAAACCAATTCTTTGAGATAATTTGAAGGAGGAAAATTCATCCGCGTGAAGTTTAACAAAGGCTTTTCGACCCCTCTCCCCTTTCCATTGCTGAAATCGTGTCATTCGAGAATTGGAGATTCGCGACAAAGGAGAAAAAATATAAAATTCAGGGAAGGGTTAGATAACAAATTGATCAAGTTTGAGACTTTCGCGAACCAGTGACTCATCAATAGTCATAGAATGAAGTTTAATTGAGTTTTTCCTTTTCGGTATTTCATTAAAGGTTTAAACAGTTAAACAAGTTCAATCCAAGGAATTTCTCTTCCCCAACGACTAAATTCAATGCAAAAACCCTCCCACTCTCTCTATTATTCGTTTAACACATTCGATCTCAAGACTCAGTACGGTTGTGTAAATTTACGTCTTCATCCGAGGATTCGTGTTCTTTACTTATTTTCTTCCCCCGTGCGAAAACTTGGTTGAGACTAGAGTTGCGTCAGGTTGCACGCTCACCAAGCTTTCGTACTCCTCCCCTCCGTGCGAAACTTGGTTGGGACAAGAGTTGCGTCAGGTTGCACGCTCACCAAGTATTCGTTTACCTATCCTTGTGCGAAATTTGGTTGGGACAAGGGTTGCGTCAGGTTGCGCGCTCACCAAATATTCGTACTCCTTCTTTTTCCTCGGCGGAGATCTGGTTGGGACTAGAGTTGCGTCAGGTTGCACGGTCATCCGGAAATTCACCCTGGATACTCTTCCCTTAAATTCCATGAGAGTCAACCCCCCAGTACCGCGCAAAAAGAAAAGAACACGCAGAGCCGGATGGAGGTATCAATTACGTAAACTCGACGCGATATATTCGAATCCGTGGCCAAAAACGTTAAGCCCTGTTCAAAGATCAAATTATCACGGAGTACGGGCATTGCCTGCAGACACAGAAATAACTAGAGAGACTCCAAAACCCAAAATTATTTCCACTGAAATCCTTAAACATCCGATAACTATTTACAAACTAATTCTAATTGATCTTCCTCCAATCACCCCTTTGTTCAATAAAAGTAACGACAGTGATCCTCGGGGTAAAGCCAATAGTAAATTATATCGAAACCCCGTTCAAATCTCAGTAGATACCTTACGCAATTGAAAATTTAACAGTGATTCCAAGCCCATTTCCCGAGTAATTTTCCGAAAGGTTAGACTCAAAAACAGGGGCAGATGTGTTCGAGATTGATTCCAGGAGTAGTACCGAAATTTTTCCACGACTAGAGAGTCTCAATCAAATTCAACACATCATATGTCAAAAATTATTAATAGTTCGCGAAAACTCCCATTTTTGACGTAACATAGGCAAGGGTTTCCTTCTGAAGATCAATCAAGATTTTTTTTCGATTTTTTTGGAACAAGTTAACTGAACTATAATTTTAGAAACAAATTATTTTTAGTCCAAATTTAAAAAACTAAAAAAAAATCCAAAAATCCCGTTTTTTATATGAAATTTTTTAAACATTGAGCCAAAGTAGGTGTTACGTGCCGGAAGGCGCGTTCCAAGAATAAAAAGGATTCAAGTATTTTGAAGTTATCCTGAAATAATCGTTGAAAAGGTATTGGGCGCCTCCACGCCGTCCCATACGGGCCCGACCACCACCAAGAGGAGAGGGTATCGTCAGTAAATGAATAAGTGCGTCCTGAGTAATATTGAGAAAATATATATATATATATATATCGTTTATTGTACTAGCTCACCACGGGTGAGACGATACGTAACAGGCGGGCAGAGATTCGTCTGCACGGCGAATGAGCATAAGAGAGAGAGACGGCGCTGACAATCTCGCGCGCGCCGTCGCTCGTGAAAATACAGCTGACTTACATTAGCCGGAGCTCTGGCTGGCGCGCGATACAGAGTTGGAGGGGTCCCCGCGCCCGCTGATAAGGGGAGACCTCTTGGGCCTCGCGTTGAGCGTTGGTGTTTTCCAATAGCTCCCGCGCACGCACACTATCGTCTCTATAGGTCCTCGCGCACACTAGCTGTCTATAAAGAGTCCTTTACGCGCACCGATGCCCGAGGGCGCGAAGGGTTGACTCGCACTCGCTGCGGCGTTCGTATGTCGCGGTCACTCACGGCGCACGGAGGTGTATATGCTTGTTCGTTATTTTTCGTCGCACTGTTTGTCTTGAGGAATGTCTACACTTGACGAATGTTCGAATTTGTTGAATGGTTTGGTTTTTCCAGGTATTTATATTCCGGGTAATTTAGTTTATCGAACGAATGAAGTTACCGAATAATTGTGTTTCGAATAATTATATTTAAAGAATATTTGTGGTTTTGAATGATTATGTTTAAAGAATAATTGTGGTTTTGAATAATTATATTTAAAGAATAATTGGTTTTGAATAATTATATTTAAAGAATATTTGTGGTTTTGAATAATTATATTTATTTGAATGTTGGCAGCCCGAGACTTATGGGTCCACGCGAGCACCCCGTGACGCACCAAGTTTAAATCGAGCGAGCTTATTAATCAGCACGGTTGCGCGGGGTATTATGCCGCTATGACTGGCTGAAGGCTGGAGTAATTTCCCCGATTCACCTGTCGGTGGTTAGCGAGGTACTGGCTCGACTCGGCAACGGTCCTTAGAACGCTGGCGAATCGAGCAAGCATTCTTGCAATTCGGCATTTCCCGAAGCAGCGCGTGCATGCCCTTGATGGACATACGCGAGCTCGCTCAAGGTTATAAAAGGTGCTGATTATTGTCGGCGACACGTGGGGTGATCGCGCACTCTTACACCGCACAAGTCTCGGGAATCCGCCGACGCGACGCTTTCGCGTGGGAGCGCGAGTCCACACTCGTTGTCGCGCGAAATAAAATTTCGCGAGAGAGGGAGGTGACATAGGCAAGGGTTTCCTTCTGTTTATAATGAGCTATTTCGATTTTTTAAATTTTTTGTTCAATAGAAGAAGGAACCTGAATTGAGTGGGCCGGTATCAAAACATTTATGTATGAATTGAAGGTGCTTAAAAAAATGTTTGGATAAGGGGCCACCAAATTCTGGTTGCTCTTTCTATTTAAAAAAAAAATTGAAAAACGTTGTTATAAACAGAAGAAAACCCCTGCCAACTTTGACCAATCGCTCGAAATTTTTCATACGAAAACGCGATTTTTGTGATTTTTCTCAAATTTTTTTCAATTAGATTGAAAAAAAAATTTAATAAAAGGGAAAACATGTATTGAGCAGGTCTTGAACCAAAAAAAATTTTTAAACACCTTCAATTCACATAAAAATGCTTAGATAATGGCCCACTCAATTCAGGTTGCTTATTCGCTTTAGACATTTTTTTTTTCGAAAAAGCTTATTATGAACAGAAAGAAATCCCCGCCCACTTTGACCCCACGCTTGAAATTTTTTATATACAAAACGGGATTTTTGTTATTTTTGTCGGATTTTTAAATTTGGGCTAAAAATAATTTGTTTGTAAAATTATAGTTAAGTCAAATCACTCCAAAAAAATCTAAACAAAATCCTGAGTGCTTTTCTGATGTACTACAAAACCATAAAAAACCATGGACAAAATCTTAGAGGTGAAGGGTCAGACACAGGTTGAATCGATGTGGAACGCCCCATATATTTTATCAAATTTTGAAAATTTCGAAAATCATATTTTGACCGCTTACTCGAGATCACTTTAAGGTATTGGTATAATATTGTTTGCTACATATGGGATAAAATATGAATATACTGTTTAAAATGAAATGACTATTTTCGTTTTTGCAAACAACATTGATAAATCGTCAGAGTATCCCTAAACAAACCCCCTGTCCAAATATGAGCCCTCAATATTAATATTTAGAGGTGGCGGTTTTCAATTTTCTTTTTCCATTTAAATAACGTAGGAAAAAAAATTCTGAACTTTAGAATTTTATTACTTAAAAATGAATCACTGTACAGTAATAAGAACTATGGATTTTCGTAGGAAATTGAACGCGCTATAAAAAAGATCTGCAAATACCCAAGATTATCATCTTTAAAACAACTATCTGTAAATTTTCAATAGAATGTTGATCGAAAAAATGAAATTATTTAACGTTGAATGATTCATTGTATATTTTATTAATAAAATATTCGAGTATATCACAAATATATGTTGAAATTTCATAATTAATTTTACATAACATAAATCAATTTTCGATGACAAAAATATTTAACAGTATAAAATTTATGATGAAATTTCATCATATATTTGTGATATACTCGTATATTTTATTAATGAACAATAAAATTAATCATTCATCGTTGATCAATTCAATTTTTTTGATCAACATTCTATTGAAAATTTGCAGATAGTTGTTTTAAAGATGATAATATTGGGTATTTAAGTGATATGAGTCGATTTTGTCGCGTTTGTATTGTTTATAAGTGAATAATGTCATTATTTTAAACAGTTCAATGGTTTACGCTCGATAATCTCGACAATTTCCTACAAAAATCCATAGTTCTTATTACTGTACAATGATTCGTTTTTAAGTAATAAAATTCCAAAGTACAGAAAATTTGTTTCTCATGTTATTTAAATGGAAAAAGAAAATTGAGAACCGCCACCTCTAAATATTAATATTAAGGGCTCATATTTGGACAGGATGTTTGTTTAGGGATACTCTGACGATTTATCAATACTCTTTGAAAATACAAAAATAGTATTTTTATTTGAAACAGTCTAATATACATATACGAGTAAATTTAACGATGATTATAGAAGCGGTTCGGTTTATGAATTTTCAATTCTTGAAAAATGTTTGTGAATAAACAATCAAGCAAAAATTTTGCAAAGAAGTAGACCTACTACTCTTCTATGTACACTACCGGCGGAAAGTTTCCGGACAAGACTTGAAAAAAGGTCTCGAACAGTTTTTGATGCCATTTCGTCGCAAGTCAACGTAATCTCATTCAACAAGCAGCATTTTGTAGGGGACGAATTCGGCTTTATTTCCTGTGTTTTTAGTTATTTTTACAGTTGGTTTTTTGATTCGGACTCAATTTAGAATATAGCTTGTTTTCGTCTTTTTTCCCCTCTCTGCAGGTGCGCGCATTTTCTAGAGGATTTTTTAAATATATTTTTATGATCGCATTTATAAAAAGGAAAGTTTGAGCTTTAATTTGCTTTTTTTTTAAACTTCGAGCAATTTTTTTTGCAAAGTTATTCCGTTTATTGTGAAAAAAAAGAAAATTCGAAAAATCCCGCATAACACGAAAACAAAGAGAATTCATGAAAATTAATCGATTTATTCGAATTTCACAAGTTTTTTAATTTTTTCAGAAATGTTTGTTAACGCTTCAGTGTTCGGAATTGGTTAGTTATCAAGCTAAATTTTTGATACAAATAGACTATAATGAATATTGTTTACAAACAAGTTTGAACAGAAGGATTCAAAATGTCTTAAAATAAATAATAAATATTTTTTTTTAATATCACAACTTTTGTCTGTGTGTGTATGTATACGAGCTGCAAAAAATAAAATAATCAATAATTTTATTTGACAAGAAATTCCTCTTCTTCTTTGATATATTTTTGAAAAAGGGCGGCAAACTTTTTGAGGCCTAGGGCAGCAAACAAGATAAATCCGCCTCTGCCTGTGTATGAGCTCGATAGCCTTTAAATAAGCTCAAAAGCCTGTGTATAAGACAGTGAAGAGAGAGAGAGAGAGAGAGAGAGAGAGAGAGAGAGAGAGCGATGTTAATCTCACACACACTTACATTCCCACTACCACATACAAACCCCTCTCTGTCGTATCACACCGCGAGGCAGAGCGCCGTGCGCAGTCTACGAACACAAGTCCTCGTGTAAAAACGTGTGACTTTGATGCATATAGATATAGAGTCCGTGCTTAAGGAACACGTGACGTCAGACTTGAAGAATTTTTTCGATGCTGAATATTCGGATTAATTCGCCTAATATCATGATACCTCAGTATCATGTGGGCGGAAAAAAATAAAAATGGTATCAATGGAAAGCTAATTTTTTTTAGGACGACTGTAGTTTGTAAATGTTAAAAAAGTTGTCGTGTTTTATTTTAGTAATATCGGATTGAAATTCAAATCGGCTTTGCCGGGACGCATATTCGCGTATATAAGCGTGCGCGGCAATCTCTACTGGAATTCTCTCAGTTTCTTTAATACTTGTCGTCGAGACGCCGCCGCGTCTCTTGAAATGAGGTTATGTTTCTTCCCGCCCAAATATCCTCGACAAAACTTTCACGCGTTCGGGGCTACAACTCATACTGAAAAAATCGCGCTCGGAATGTCTCCTATACGTAAGTAATTCCTCAACTAAACGCCTGATGGCAGCACCAGTGCCTCGCAATGGCGTAGGAAATCAGTCGGTCCCTCGCAATGGCGGAGGAAATCAGTCGGTCGCTGGGATAAAAAGTATTCAGTATTAGAAGAGCTGGGAAATAAAGTGTTCATTATCAAAAGAACTGGGCATAAAAGTGGTCCTTCAATCCCTGGGGATTAAAAACACTACTTATCGATCTTGATTGGGGCGAAAAAGCCTCGTTTTCTCCCTCCAAGCACGCACGTAAAAGCGAGGAAAACGTGGTTATGGTATACAAATTAATATATTAATAATAAAAAAATAGCTGTAATATATTAATAAAAACAAAAAAAATAGCTGTTACTTCACGGTGTTTAGGAATCCTATAATATAAAAATACAAAAAATTCGTTTTTCGTATTCACGATTGGGGAAATTAAAAAAAATTAAATAACGAGCGTCTTTTCTTGAAAAATTTTTTTGCATATTCTGCCCTAAAACGGACATTCGACTTGCTCAATAAAATTTAATTTAATTTTTTTCTGGAAGGCTATAAAAAGACGCCGTTTTTGTTTTTTACAAATGTTAATACGTCGAATCCTGCAAAAAATCCGTTAATTGTAAGATGTTCGGGTTTGTAAAAGGAATACCTTAAGAATAGCAAACATGGAAGTGCAAAAATGATGGCCATCAAAAATATTGTAAAAGGGAAAAAGTTACGCTTTAGCTAAGTCAGGTCAGGTAACTCACACTTTTAGCATAAAACTCTTTCATTGCAAAAAATGTGAATAATTGACCTAAAGTGTTCGGAACAATCCTGGGTGTCGTCCACGAGGATTGTTTTTACAACACGACCTATGCCGGGTTGTCGGCTGTGATGAAACTCGACTCTCGGATAAATTTCAGGTCAATCGAAGCAAGTTATCGTCAAAATCCTGTTCAACTCCCTGAGGCTATACAGGCCCGGACATGGAAATCCAGGGCCCCTAGGCAGTTAACAGAGTCAGGGCCCCTTTTTTAAATAATTGAATAAAACAAAAATGTTACCATTTTTTAAATTTATTTAACGTACATTGACCTCAGAAAATAAACAAGCAGACTTGAAATATCACAGATAAGTACGAAATTATATGCAAAGAAAGTTCGTTGCGTGTAAGCATACGCTTACATTGCCACGCGACGAACCTTCTTCTCTGCAAAAGAACGGATTACCTCACTATAGTCCACAGACTACAATATATCTAACTCTATATGTACCGCACAGAGAGTGAATTGAGCCTGATCTCATCTGTGGTGGATCTTAAATAGTTTTTCACTCGTTTTAGCGCTGAAAACGACCGTTCTGTCGAGCAGTTTTACCCTGGTGTACACAATAATATCCGGAGCGCTATTTCCATATTTGGATAAATGTCCAAAAAGCCTTTTTCCAGGACTCCAGGGCCGATAATTGTTTTCCCCATGTAGCTTCAGCTGATGACAAATGAGCTCGCAAGTTCAGACACTCGTTTTCCAAAGTCTCGTCGAAATCTCCTCGATAGAAGGCTTTGAAGTTCCGTGCGCCATCGTGGATATCTTGAGGTTTCAAGATATGTAGCTTCATGAGAAAGCCAAACTTTTTACTCAAGTTCTCGTAAGCAGAACTACGTCTTTGTAGTTTTGCAATCAACCTGTCGATAATGACGTTGAAAACGGTCACTCTGAATTTTTCCTTGCCGGATAGTGCGACTTCGATTTCGTTTCCTTTTACCTCGTCAAACTGGACTTTTCACTTACGCTTCCTCTTCATATCGTAAGTGTAGTTATGTTTACCGCTTGTTTCTACAGCTTTTAACTCATCATAATCAAAGGTACTGACTTTCCGTATATCTTCTAGGTACGTTACGAACGACTGATAAAGTTCGGTGATCGTATGAAGTTTTCAAGATGTCATTCCACAGCATGGTCAGGAAACACATTACCAGAGAGTCAAGTGATTTACGAAGTTTTTGACTTGTGTCACTGGCAATTATTTGAAGACTTGCCATGATCTCATTCCAGGAACCACAAAGACTTCGACAGGCGTAACCTCGTGCAGACCATCTTGTCTGAGAAAGGCTCTTCACGACTGTTGCATTTGGCTTTTGTTTCGATAACAAAACTTCCCATCTGTGTGTTGAGACCGAGAAAAAATTGTACAATGCATGCAAAGTACCGAAGAAAGATATAGCAGCTTCACAACACTCAGCAGCACATGATCCGACAAGATTTAGCGAGTGCGCTGAACGAAGGACGAAAACTGCCAGAGGATTCACTTTCTTTATTCTTGCTTGAAGACCGGAATATTGCTTGCGTTGTCATAAGACTGTCCACGACAAATGGCGCTATCCAAAAAGAAATTTTTCAACATCTCGAGAACCGTGTTAGCCAGGCCTTCCGCTTTATATTCACAATCTATATATTTATAAGCGAAATACCACTCACTCACTCACTCACTCACTTATCACGAGATCTCCAAAACTGTACGTCCGATTGGCTTGAAATTTGGCATGATTACTCCTTTCTCGACGTAGCCGCTCACTAAGAACGGATTTTGAGTAATTCCTATCGGAAACGGATTTTTCACCGACCATCACATATATCATCTCTCTCCCTCACACCATACCAAAGGTTACCATGGCGACGGTCAACGTAGCAACGGTTACCATGGCAACGGTTACCATAGCAACGGTTACCACAGCAACGGTTACCATAGCAACGGTTACCATATAAACGGTCAACATAGCAACGGTTACCATAGCAACGGTTACCATAGAAACGGTTACCATAGTAACGGTTACCACAGCAACGGTTACCATAGCAACTGTTATCATAGCAACTGTTATCATAGCAACGGTTACCATAGCAACGGTTACCATAACAACGGTTACTGTAGTAACGGTTACCATAGGAACGGACACCGTAGCAACGGTTACAATAGCAATGATTATCATAGTAACGGTTACGATAGTAACTGTTACGATAACAACAGTTACCCTAGCAACGGATAATATGGCAATAGCTATCATGGCAACGGTTCCCATTACAACTGTTGCTTAGCGTGGGTAGGAGTGGGTGGTGGTAAGTACGAATTATTGCGGGGGTGGGAAAGGGTGTAAATTGTTACATGGGTAGGTGTCCGTGATGGTTTGGGCACCGTGAGTCGTTGTGGGGGTGAGGATGGGTGTGAGTTGTTACAAAGGTGTGTTGCTTAGCTTGGGTAGGTGTGGGTGGTTGTGGTTGTGAGGGTGGGGTTGGGTGTGAGTTGTTACATCGGTGGGTGTAGGTGTTATATTACATACAATCACTACACTATAATTTCGAATTTATATTTATTATAGTCTGAAAATTGAGCACTTTTATTATATTTCACGTCTAAGTTTCACAATGAATTTTCATCGTGAGCTCAGTGTATGTGAAAAACGAACACTAAAATTCAAACCCGTAGTTCACGCGAACGAAGTCGTGGGGAAAAGCTAGTTTGGTATGAATCTCATGAACCATTCGACAGGAGTGGGAGATGTTAGGAGTTGAGTCGACAGAGATGGAAAAATACTTGGCATTTTTTATCTCAGTCACGATCGTGATTATGACTTTTTCTGCTATGTTGTCAATAATTTCATCGCATTTCCTGGACGAGCGATATGATGTCGTACCACATCCTTTGTTTCCAAAGCGTTTTACGTGCACATCCAAAAAAGATTGAACTCAGCCAAAAGCTCCAAAGTCATGATATAGTTCCCGCTGTTTCTTGATCCAAATCTCTCATGTGAACCTCTAAAAGGTAATCCGCCTGCAGATAGTTACCTCATAAAGGCCATAATATGCCTCAAAACTTCATGCGAGTATTTCATCTGTTCTTCCGTTTGAAGAACAAGACTTTTGTCAAGTCTACCAGCAGTGTCCTTCCTCGCTAACAGCGTCGCACATGCTGACCTGTGATCATCTGAATTTTCAGGTTCCCTCATTCTTTGACCTGCATTTTTCCAGTCGTTGTATCCTTCATCATTAGCTAGTAACCCTGATTTTCCGAACATCTTACAGGGTACACAAAATACGATACCCTGGGTCTGCGGAAATACTAGCTAAGGCCGAGGTCGTTTTTCAATATTGGGCAATGTTCGACTAAGGAGTGAAAGGATTAGATACCTGGTTACATCTGTATACTGGCGCTTTGAAGAAGATAAGTTGGCATCCAAATTTTGTTTCACGCCATTTTGAATGAAGTATTCGAGTGTTGCATCGTTCAGGATCTACTTGGCAGGACCGTAACTAATTGATGGAAATGATGAGATTTCAAGGCATGTGTCGGCATGAGATTCAGAATGTTCACCAGAATCTTCTCCAATGACTGCTTCGAGGTTTTCAGAAATTGAGTTTTGCGGAATTCGAGGTAGTTCGTCAGACACAATTGTTGTTTGGTGGTCGTCATTCCAATCACTAGAAGCTGATGCACTAGTACTAGGTTTGGAAGGGGTGAAGAACGAGTCCAACTTAGGAACATTCTGAAGAAGTTCCTTTCCCTTCTGAAATTTCTCCTTATTTCGTTTCCTTTTTTGGAACCCGCTTAGTTTTGTGTTGACGTCAGACATCGGTAATTTTTTTTTAATCTGAGTACAATAAGTAATAGGCCAATAGTCACGTAATTTAGCCCAAATGTTATAAACCATTGCGAAAATGTAAACGTATACCTACTCGTGTTATAACCAGAGATGTCAGCCCTCGTTACTTTTGAAAGCGCGCTCTTTCTTAATTTTCTCTATTTCTTGCCAATAACCAATTATTTCACTAAAATAAGCCACAGTATTTGTAATTGCATATATTAATTCTTTACTTCATATCGTAAATCACTATGTTTTTACTGCGTTGTTGAAAAAATAAGCAAACAAGGAATGTACCGAATAAAAGTAACGCTCCGCTACTTTCTCAGTTACTTGTTTCGTTACGCAGTAAAAACATAGTAATTTACGATATGAAGTAAAGAGTTAACAATTAATATATGCAGTTACAAATACTGTGACTTATTTCAGTAAAATAATTGGTTAGTAGCAAATAACCGAAAATAAAAATAAAGAGCGCGTTTTCAAAAGTAACTAGGGTTGACATCTCTGGTTATAACTGCCGCTTGCCTTAGTAAATTCACATAATTATATAGAAAATAAAACTCTTAAGCCGAAAAATTTGAATTGACACAACTTTCTCGCACATTATTTTGTCTCGGCCTGCGGAAAGGTAGACCCGACTCCCCAGAGAGCGAAATGTTTTCTAGGCGTGCGGAAGCGTAGCCCCGAGAGGCCCCCCGCCTATACTACTCGATGTGTCTTTTGCCGGCACACTGGTTTCTCTGTCTCACTCTCTCGCTCGGTCGTCCAAATAAAAATTGTCCATTTTTATTTGGACTCACTAGCCAAATCGCAGCCGATTCCTTCCTTTAACATTTCTCTACACACTCAAGTTCATAATGTAAAACATATCAAACTATTATACAAAATAAGACAAAAAACGAATGTATTTTTAGAAATAATTAATCTGAAGAGGATCCGAATAAGGATCGAAACGTTATACGAAAAATTGTCCATTTTTATTTGGACCCACTGGCCGAATCGCAGCCGATTCCTTCCTTTAACAACGCTACGTGTTAATCATTTGATAACTTTTATATAAAATTTATTAAATATTTAGAAAATATTCAATGATTGGCGTGTTTTTTTAATTTTAACTATAATTTTTGAATGTTCAGTGTCCTATGTCCTTCATGTACAGCATTTCGGTCCCTAGTGAGGCTCCCCTACAAGGTGGGGCCCGTAGGCAACTGCCTACTTTGCCTAGGCAGAAGTTCGCCCCTGGAGCTATACCATCAACTGGAATTGACAATTTTTTATTTTTTATTAAATCCTGAATGCCATGAGTTTCTCTTTCAAATGGTTCCAATGACGAAGCAATTCGGTATACCCTTTTTCGTGGTGTCTGCGAGTTCGCGATTTGTACGTCCTAACTCCACCGCCTTGTAATATGCCAATTCTTGGCCACCTAGGTAATTGCATTCCAACTAGTATCATTCGAAATATAACAAAATTTACTCTAATGCACTTTTGTAAATTTCTATAATCGGTCAAACTCTCGCCAAAATCGAGAAAAAACTGTCCGCCCCACTTTGAAGGACTAATACAACAAGGTTAGGTTTAATAACGACGCTTCTTTCAATGTAGATCGAATCTATCGAAAATATAGCGATCATGCAATTGTTTGTCTTAGTCGGAGCATGCCTTCTAACGATTCTATACCTGAGTCAACCATTCTTCCCCGGATTTCTAAAAGTCACGGAACTCAGCAACGAAACAACATCGAAAAGTTTGCCTCTTCCGGTCGACTATTTCGGTCTAGACATTGATGTTTATTACTACCATATGCTCGCTTACATGTTTTTCTTCTATGTGTATGTTATTCTCATCACAGTTACTATGGACGTGACGTTTGTTATACTAGTGCAACATGCTTGCGGAATGTTTACAGTGGTTGGGTGAGTAGGGGAATACGTTTTATTGACACATTTTGGCAACTTTGCCATTGGGGTAAATAGCTAACGCAGACGATTGCAGTCGTCAACTGCAACGCATGGCAAATGATATAACTGAAGAATTCGCAGACCCAAAATCTCAACCTAAGTTGGAACTAGCATTTCGACACTTCATCGTTTGCATTAAGAAGCATAACGATGTAATTGAGTAAGTTTCATCGGTTAATTTTGTATCGTTTTCGATCAATAAATAAATTATGATTGGGGCAGATTCAGCGAAATTCTCGAGTCAGTCTGCACCTGGACACTTTTACCCGTACTTGGAATAAGCGTGGTGGTAATCGGTGTCGCTGGATTTCAGGTGGAATTTTTCAGCTTTAGTTGTTTTCAATAATAAAGCTTACAGTATTAGTGCCCGTCTATCCCGATTGCTAATAATGCAAAGTATTGAAATATTATTTTTCTAATTTCTTTATAGACTTTATTAATGATAGATAAAAATCCAAAAGGTGCAGTACGCTATGTAGCATTTCCAATGGTCATGATTTCTCATCAATTCATGTTAAGTCTGTTCTCACAGAAGCTGATGGATCACAGTCATCGAATTTCTGATTACTTGTACGTATACAAGGCATCCGCGAATACATCTGCCACACGAGCCGGGAACAGATGACACTTAACGAGTGATTTCCAGATATCAGGCTGAATGGTACAGAACAACGTTAGCAACTCAAAAACATCTGAATCTCGTAATAATTAGGGCTCAAGTACCTTGTCAGATAACAGCGGGTAAGATTATAACAATTTCAATGGAGAACTTCGTGGCGGTAAGTGTCGTGTGATTGCGTTGTATCATTCCATGGCCCATCGATGGATTATTTATTCGTTTAAATGATAAAATGATAATTTTTGTTTTCAAGGTTCTCAAAACTTCTATGTCCTACTTCGCTATTATGCGATCGATGCTGTAATGCTGTAAAAACAGAAATTGATTTGACATCCAAGCAGTATATGGAATGAAACTATCAAACGATTTCCGATTATTGGCTTTCTACTAGTAGTAGGTGAAATGGTAATTCTTTATTTGATTGTTACGTGAGATGAAAATATTGTGCATTGTTTGCTCGTTAACATTAACCGTTCGCAAAAAAATGGTTTATATATGTTATACAGTTTCATTGACGTTTTTATTTAAAAAAAAAATCATCTCTTTATTCTGATAACGGCGGTTTTCGATCTTTCAAGTTTCCGAGACGAAGAATTCATCTTTAAAAATTGCACTAACAAAGACAGTCCTTCCGGTGTCCACCTCCTACTATTTTGATAAAATTCCAATATGTTATTTAAAAACATATTTGATAACATAAATATACATAAAAGTCCAAGAAAGACGTATTTTTTATCTGCCGAAAAATGTTTCCAGAGAGTAAAACCGGGTACTGTTCAGGTTACACCTATTCTCACTTGAGATAAGCGAATACATCTAACTAGATAATCATCTTGATCATAAATGATGAAAAATACAACTGGTTTCATACCGAGAAGGGCGGTTGCATAGGAAGAAAGTCATTGGTGTTTAAAGCCACAACATTATTATAATAAAAAAAGCTATAGTACCTATCTCGACGCTATGCGATAAAACCACGACACCGGCATTTACAAGAAGTACGATAGGTATCAAAACTTTTTTCACGGCTGCTCTGTATCTCTTACACGGAGAGAATATTACACGAATTTGTAATATCGAATTCTATAAATTTTTACTATTTTTTGTTGTAACATGGTAACATATCGACAATACGTTTATTTTTGGGATGTCACATAGTAATTTATTGGAAAGCAAAAGTTTTGAGGAAAAGTGACCCACGATTCACGCAAATTCATTATTTAAACATAGCAAAATGCATGACGTGTCGCCGTATAGAAATTTTACTATGTTCCAACGTACTACGCTCTTTCTTGGATGAGCACGGCCTCACAGACGTGTAGAGAGGGGAAAGAATAGTAGAGCAGTTTGCGAGTGGGCCTTATAATTTTTCGAATCGTTGAAGCAGCAAAAGTATGTGTCTAATTTTACTATGTCCCAACGTACTTGGTTCAATGGTATGTAGCATATCTGCAAGGATGTGAGAAGAGCTAAAAATTTTACTATGTGCCAACATCTTTTTCGTATGGCATCGTAGTAATTTTACGGTGTGCGGACGCGTACTGATAATTGTACTATGCTCTATCGTAGTTTACGTGCTACAAAACAGTAAATTTGGTATCCTACGGACGCAAATTTCACTGATAGATAATTTTCGATACAGTACGATGATAAAATTACGATGGACATCTAAAAAAATTCAGAAGGCCATGCCATATTGTTATAATTTCAAAATTATTTTTCCTGCTAATGACAATATGGTACCGCACTACTAAGCATACATAGCAATTTTTCGTATAATATTCTCTCCGTGTAGAACAAGGTATATTAATGTTCACTATTATTGTTGGATTGTGAAAAACGAGATTCATTTTTTAAAGTACAGTTAGGTGACTTCAATTTACTGTGACGTAATTTTCTATCACGCACGAAAATCGCGGATCTCAGCCGGGATCGGGCATCAGCCGTGAGAATAAAATTTCTCACGACAAATTTATTTTCCTCGCTGAGTTTCCGAAGTTCGATGATAATGGCTAGCAAGCTGCCTCGAATGATGGTCGAGGGGGGGATTCCACAGCACGCGATACAATCGAGTAACAAAAAGAAATTCGGAATTTCACAAATTTTTTTATTATGTCATCACTTCTTATTATTATTTTAACAAATAAATCTTTCACGAAAAAGCAGAGGCTGATGAATAATTTTTGTCAACTCAAAATTTCTTCTGAATGTTTTTTTTAATTCAAAGAAAAATTCCGAAATAAATATTTTAATTTTTCGCTTATTCTATTCTGCAGTTTATTCTATTAATTTTCGATCGTTGTCGGTTCTTGATAAAACGACACTTTCGGTTTCGCGCAATTTTACAAATAATCAAAATGAATGTTCCGTTCCAAGACGCGAACATTCCCGCGCAAAATTTTACAAAGAACATAAAATGAAACAAATGGAAATAATGACCGAGAGTATAA
The DNA here is from genome assembly GCA_946863875.1 of Alloplasta piceator. Taxonomy (NCBI): domain Eukaryota; kingdom Metazoa; phylum Arthropoda; class Insecta; order Hymenoptera; family Ichneumonidae; genus Alloplasta; species Alloplasta piceator. Next base: position 18,546,965 of record OX333080.1, on the reverse strand, counting down.
ACAATTTAATTCTCTTAATCTAAGGACTTTCACTCGCGTGACCGAAGCTGAATCTCTCTCGGCGATTCGAAATTGCGATAAACAAAGGAATTGCACGCGGTATTTTTTCCCACCAATAAAACACGTTACGTCCCCGCGTCAACCACCCATCACGACGATATCGCATACAAGAATCCCAACTACCTCACGTAGTAGAGCGAAGCGTCGTCGTTGCAAATAGGTTTTCCGCACATCGGAACCCGGGTTTCCCTCGGACTCTATTCTTAAATTTTAATGGCGGCGGCGCTTTTCTCGTCTGAAAATGATTAAACGTCTCGGAACCACACGGCTTCCCCTTGACAACACTCGAGTTAAAGTCCTCAAGATAATTCGGTGATGCGTCTTCGCGAACAACGCTAATAACCCCCTCCTTTTGTCTACTCGCCAATATCGATTATCGATGCTCGTCGATAGCCGATGATGAGTCGTTCGATGATCTGACCCAATGTTATTTGACCGAGACCGTGCAAGATGACCAGCGGCTATTCGGTGATTTTATCGCTGATAAGGTGAGCTCGAGAACACAGGGTGGGCCTTCGAACCGGCAGTGAGTCCCGAGACGTCTCCCACTCTCACGCTCTCGTTCGATATGTACGAAAACATGACGATGATGCAATTTCTCAGCTGACGAGACGTAATCCGTGTCTTCGATGATTTCGCCGTTCGCTCAGATAGTTGGGGAAAACAATACAGAAATGATTAGAAAATTGACGGTGGCGAACGCAAGGCTCTGTTGAACGCTCTCGGAGGGACCCAGCTCAAGGCAAGATGTGATCCAGCGAGACGTATCGGAAAACTCCGTTGTCAAATTATTTACATGACGGAATGCGGGAAAACCCCGTCACAGTACAATAGTATATTGAAATTTGGATACACTGCTGTTCTGTGTCTAGTACGACAAAGTATATTAAATCTAGAACTGTTGTAGTGATTTCGAAAGAACCCGCTGCATTAATATTGAGGAAATATGCCATTTTATTAATATATAGTGTATTTAAATTTCGAAGCCACCTGTGTCTGATTTATAATAGACGGTTTATGCAAATAAGCTTCCTATACCCGGTATGTTAATTTTCATTCAAACGTTTTTTGCACTGTTTATGGATTCTTCTATGACCTTGCTTATATTGTAGGATACTCCATTTAACTTTGGACACCGAAATAACGAACTTGTTATTTACACAGTAAATCGAAAGATGCGAGATATGTATTAATTAAGTTGATTCGAACAAAGAATTGACTAACTTACTTTCAACGTTTTCTAGGTGATATAGAGGAGTTTTTTATGGAAACTTTTAAGCTTTATTCTGCTGTAAAAAATATAGTTTACCAATTTTTTATGTTGGAGATAGAGCGAAATGAGACGAGCACAAACATATATATCTATTAACCGGGTTCTGGTAAACTCGGTTGCCAAGCGCACTCGTCGACCCGTTTTTTGCGAACGATGAGTCAGTCGATCGTCGATCGTCGTATTATTGCTTATCTGCTTCGCAGTCGTTACTGGTCCTTGCTGGATGTTAGTATTTTACTGAGTCATAGCTCCAACTGTGCGCTCTCCCGTCTTCGCGAACACTCCGTAGTACTCTGTATTGCAGTCGATACGTAATATATTAAATTATACTCGATCTCTACTCTTTTAATCACCCTGATACAGACCCCATCCTCAACAGGTTATGGGTCCGGACAACGGGGAAAACCCAGATAACATGGAAAACGCGTGGGCGGTCTGGATCATAATATTAAAATAAAAGAAATCGTTCGAGAACCGTTTGTGGGCTTGGATTAGCCGGTTTATAGTGAACCAAAAGTTTTTTGTGTTGCGAGTGATATATTCTACAATGGCGGTTGCATTGAAGGTCGATCCCTTGACGAAAAAAACTTCAGATCTTGGAAAGTTCTTGACAAAGGGTTTCTCATGGGAAAAAAAATTATGGAAATACGTGTCCGGAACAATCGAAAGGCCGACAGAGGCACCTAATGCAGGAAATGCAGGAGAGATACAGAGGTGGGATAAAAATGACCAGAAAGCGATGTCGATTTTATGGATGGTGATTGGTACAGACGACGCACTGGCGTATGATGATCTGGGAACTTCCAAGGGAATTTGGGATAGGTTCATTGCGACATTTGAGTCAGAGGGCCCAGCGCGGCAAGCGTTGTTGATTAAGAGAGCAGTTTTCTCTAAAATGAGGGAGGGAGATAATGTGAGGAAACACATTTTCGAATTTAGCGGGGCCGCGAAGAGACTCAAGGAAATAAAGCTGGTGGTTCCCGACCCGATATTGGTGATCTTATTGCTTTATGTTCTTCGAGCGAAACGTGAGGTTTTCAGGACGTCAATAGTAACGTAATAAATTGCCAACGTTGGGGCAACTCAAGGTGAAAATTCTGGAACACCATGAAGGGCAAACGGCACAGGCAGAAAGTGGCCAGGGCGCGCTGTTCGTAAGACACGGAAATAAGCGGCAGCAAAGACAAAATGGCAGAAAGCCACGGCCGAGTAACGTGTGGATTGAGAAATCCACAAGCGAAATTGAATGTTTTAGATGTCACAAAAAGGGACACATCGTGAAACATTGCACCCAAAACAAAATGCCAAAAATGCTGACGATAGCATTGAGATCAAGCCATCTTCGTTGTTAGCTACCACTGAAAAGGCGATGAACGTCAATGGAAGTGAAATATCTTGGTGTTTGGATACTGGAGCCACCAGACATTTTTGCAAGGATGGAAACAGTTTCAAGGAATTTGCGCGGGCAGATGCTGAAGTAACCTTAGCGGAAAATGACAGCATGCAAATTTTGGGAACGGGAAATGTTCCGATAGTGGCGAATACTGGCAGCGAATAACGGGAGATGAATATTGAGAGTGTGGCTTACGTTCATGATCTAAGAACAAATTAATTATCAGTCGTTTAGCGATATTGACATTATTAACGTTATTAGCGTTATTAACGTGCCAGAAAACGGAAGCGGTGGTCGTAGATAGCAACAACAAAGTGATGTTGCGTGCGATTAGTCGCGGGAATTTGTACTTTGTGAACAAAGTAAGGGACAGTGCTAATAATGTGACCACGTGCCGCGAAAGAACGAGCATTGATAAATGGCATGAGAAGTTAGGTCATTTGAATGAGCGCGATCTAAAATTGATGGCCAAGAAGGGCCTCGTATACGGGCTAGACTTTACAAGCAGTGAAAAGCTATCTGAATATGAGATTTGAATCCGGAAGAAGCAAACGCGATTACTATTTCCCAAGAAAGAAGAGGGCAGGGTGAGAGAAATACTGGAGATAGTTCACACGGATGTATGTGGACTGATGAGACATGCATCAGCTTCAGGAAAGCGCTATTTTGTCACATTCATCGACGATAAGTCCAGGTGGTGTCAAGTATATTTCATCAAAAATAAGTCCGATGTCTTCGAGTTGTTTAAGGAATTCAAACCGGAAGCTGAAAACCTGTCGGAGAAAAAGATTGAGGCGTTACAGTCAGACAACGGAAAGGAGTTCTGCAACAAGGAGTTTGACGCATTTCTCCGAGAAAATAGTATAAAACGAAGACTCATGGCACTGCACACGCCCCAACAAAATAGCGTCGAGGAGAGAAAAAATCGTACGTTGGTGGAAATGACATGGTGCATGATGCGGCAAGCTGGAGCACCTCCCCACCTCTGGGTAGAAGCGCTGAACAACGCGAACAACACGACGTGGAAAGGGAAAACCCCCATGATAAAGTATTTCGAAGTGTTCGGGACAATCACTGACAATCACTGTAGAAGTGATAGAGACGTTGAGAGAGAATCCGAAAGAAACCAAACAGAGCGAGAAAGTATCGTTGAGACGTCCGAGAAAGAGACAAGCAACACAGCCATGGGAGAACATGATTCAGCCAGCCAAGCGGGGCGGAGGACGGCCGAAGTTCATTCGTACAGGTTCGGCGGGTAGACCGCGTAAGCAGTATCCACAAGCTTCGAACGACGCGAGGGGGGAAACTGAAGCTTCGGGCGAAAGAGAAGCAAGTGAGACGGAAGATGCCCAGTTTTTGGAGAAAGCGCTTAAGGACGAAATGCTGGTGCAAACTAAAAATAAAACCTGGGAAATAACAGAACGATCGAAAAACAGAAAAGTGATTGGAAGTAGGTACGTTTTTTGTACAAAGTCCGATGGTCATAATCAGAAACGAAAAGTTAGATTGGCCGCGAGAGGATGTTCGCAGAAATCAGGGAAAGATTTTACCGAAACATTTTCACCCGTAGTCAGATCGACAGCAGTGAGGTTGCTGGCAGCAATTACACCGGAGTATGGATTGGAGATCCATCAGATGGACATCGCCACGACATACCTGAACGGTGACCTAGAAGAAGGTGTGTTCATGGAAGTACTACCCGAATGTCTTAGCGAAATAATCAGAAAGATTATTGCGGGTGAGCCAGTAGGCTCGAGTGGTAACAATACACGCTACAATACATTTGCGCGGCGCAAATGTATTGTAGCGTTATTTTTCCCAATTCCAAAATTCCCCGAACGACTAAAAAATATCGTCCTAGGATTTCTCTCTTTTTACTTAACGGGCGCCAGGTACAGAAGTACCGGAGAAAAATTCTACGATAACACAACGACGATTCCGATTGCTCAGCTAGCCGTAGTCACAAAATGATGTAGAGTGGGGGGTTCGAAAAAAATAATAATTCGGTCATGAAATAATAATAATTGTTAATCCGAATTTTATTCTATCACATTTCGTTGTTATTATACTCTATTCGTCACAGGTTCAAACAATTCTCAAATTATACAATTCTGCAATTTCCTCACACTCACACGTTCCCGTGGTTCAATTCTCCTTCTCGACTACTCTTCTATTCGCCGAGTATCGGAGAAATTGTCACGGCCGACTATTCTCTATTAGCAGGTTAATTAATCCGAGAAAAAGTTCCATTCACTTATCAAAATTAAACAATATTAAACCTGCGCGAATTACAATATTTTCTCAAAGTTCTCTCCCAGTAATTATAATAGTGTGACATTTAACCGAATTCGACATCGCTAAAATTATCCCGTTCCGTCCCGAGAACACTACCACGATCCAACGCTACGACCTCGAATACCCAGAACGATAGACTCGACAGTAGCCGATCCTCGCGGGACTAAGACACGATTTCCAAAAAGCACGCCGTCACGACAAACACACCACCAAAAGATACGAGAGAAAACAATTATTTCACGGAAGAGAATAAGAACGACACTTACCGCTTCTTATTCTTTTTCTAGAACGGTTGTTTCGATCGCGTCTCTTTCTCTCTCTTACCCCCAACAATTCTTCAATACTTTTGCTCAATGTTACTCGTCAACGATCCGGAAGAGAACCTGTTGAGAGTCCGAGACGCTTCGCGCTCGTGCCTCTCTTCCCCCACTTTCTCTCAAAATCCCCTATCCTAATTTCTACACGCGTTGTCCCTTGGCGAAAATTAGCGAGCGTGACGAATGACGCGTTTCGGCTTTTCTCCGGCGCCGTGGCTGGTGGTCGCCCGATAATTCCTTTGTACACGACATTTCTCACTCCCACGTTTCTCCTCATGTGTCGTGTGTGTCGCATATAATCTTTCCAGCGAAATCCCATGAACTTTTGATGATTTTATCAAATCAGCGAAACATGAAATAAAATCATACGGAATAAGTAAGATATTCTTATGATTCGCTCTTATTTCCCGTGATTTCGCCTTAGTAACAGCTAATCGAAAATTAGCACGTCACAGTATTTACTACCGCTAAGCGTTGGCATGAAAGTCTGAGCGCAAGCAATGACAGTGTATGTCTGCTGAAAAAATCATTGTATGGGTTGTCGGGATTACAGTGGCATAGAAAATTGGTTGAAAAATTAAATGCTTTAGGGTTTTTATCGGTGTCACAATATCCGTGTATGTTTATCGCCCGGAAAAGGGAAGTGTTGTATATCGCAATTTATGTAAATGTCATATTGATTGCGACGGATGATGATGATTGATCATGTAAAGTAAAAAAATCATTGTCGAGATCTTTCGAAACAAAAGAATTAAGTAAAGTGAATCGATGTTTGGGCATTGAATTCGAACACGATGAAGAGTCACGTGTGTACCTGTAACAGAGACATTACACCGAAGTAGTGTTGGCACGTTTTGGCATGAGTGATTATAAGCCTATTGGAACGCCAATAGAGGCAAATTGTAAATTGTCAAAACCAGAGAGAGTGAATGAGAGTGAGATGAAGAAGTTGCCATTTCAAAGCTTGATTGGGGCGTTGTTGTATTACGGGGCGGTTACGACAAGATCGGATGTCGCGTATGCGGTAAATTTCTTGAGCCAGTTTAATACATACTATAACGCGGAGTACTGGAAAGCCGCAAAGAGAGTTTTACGTTATCTTAAAGGCACGATCGACTGCGGACTCGCGTTCGAAAAGACGGGTCTAGCGTTATTTGGAGTAGTCGATGGAGTAGTCAACTGGGCAGGAAACTCGGTAAATCGCCGATCGTAATCTGGGTATGGATTTATCCTAGCGGGGTCACTTATTAGCTGGGAGGCGCGAAAGCAAAAGCAGTGGCGCTGTCAAGTACCGAGGCGAAATACATGGCAATATCAGAAGCAACTAAAGAGGCGTTGTATTTGCGGGGGCCATTGAATAGCATGCTAGAGCAAGCCAGAGATGAAGTAATTATTCTGTTTAACGATAATCAAGGCGTGATAAAGTTTGCGTAAATGATACCTTCCACTCGCGTACGAAATACATAGATGTGAGGCATCATTTTATAAGAGATGCGTGTTCTACCGGTGTGATAGATCTGAGATATTTGGGTACGGAGAGCATACCTGCTGATGTACTACTCACGAAAGGTCTTAGTGTGAAAAAACACTGGAAGTATGTGAGTAATATGGGCAGGGAGAGAGTAGATGAGCAGTAGTTTGTAATGCTCGTCACTCCGAGAGAGAGTGTTGGAGATTTTCGCAAATTGAGACGCGCACAAACATATACGAGGGGTCTGTACGCGCGAGTACGCAAGTTTACATTCGAATAACGTAAGTTCCTTCAGCGCCTCCTATAGCGCTCAACACGCCGCCTATGTTCCGGGTGTCCGTTCGTTCGCATTGTACGCGACTGTCTCACTCTCGCCCGTGACTCAGCACACGACGCGACGATGTGCCCGTGATTATACGTTTGTACTCGACGTGTTATTTAATGTGTAAAGACTGAAGATTGTTATAATAAATGATCAAATAATATGTCCATCAAATCGTCGAAGAGCATTTCGTGGTCAAAATATTGATTCCTTTGCCATTCTCACATCTTATTACATGTTATAAAAAGTGACGATTCACCAAATTATAGCCTCGTTACTCTAGAGGTTTTCGAGAAAAAAAAACCTTGGGTATTTCCATGTTTAAGAAAGTTAACTTTGTTACTTCCTTGCTCGCTCCTTACGGACAATTTAAAAAAATTATTAAAAAATATCATCCCACGTGAAAAAGTCCAAATTTTCCGAAAAAAATATCAGTTTCACCCTGAGGGTAGTAACTACCCCATAAAAACGTGTTTAAATTAAAAACTGTGTTTTGAAGGCGAGCACCGTAAAAAAAAATCTATTTCATTTGATCTTCGGAAAATTTATGCCATTTTTCACAAATCACAAAATTAACAGAGTGGGATGAGCAGAGGATCATCGTCGAATAAATTATTTCATTTCTTTCGATTTTTTTTCAATCGTATATTTTTTTTCTAAAACTACATTCAATTCAACGTAAGAAAAGTTCTATAGATATTTTTGCTACTACTTATATGTTCCGAGATATGATTTTTTTAATATTGGACATTTTATGCACGAATAAAATTCGTATCTCGGAAACTACCGGTTGTAGCCAACATTATTATAAGACTTTTTCTATGTGATAGTGGCTCATACTTCCGAAAAAAATACTACAATTGAAAAAACGATGATTCGCTCTTGTCATTGTCATCAACAATTAATTGTTTTCAAGAAATATATTTTTTTTCATATCTTAAGCTAATCAGACGTGAGAAAAATCTAAATGTAGTTTGAGTTACTACTCATACATTCTGAAATATGAATTTTTGAATATTTTTCATTTTTCTACAATTTTGCATTCACAAAATTCATATCTTGAAAATCGTCGATTACAGCTATTTTGATTATAGGACATTAATTCCGGCAATTTGATTGATTTTGCCAAAAAAACAACTCAAGTTAAAAAAAGAAATGCTACAAATTACATTTTAAATTTATTCAATATAAAACAGAGGCTCTCATTGGTAGTTATGATACAGTCGCACGGTTACTGCTTCATAGCTAATAAAATGACGAATATTCCAAAAATCTATATCTTGGAATCTATAGACAGTAGTTGAATTTAAATCAAAACTTTTCTTACATCAGATTGGTTGAAGTTTTGAGAAAACTACAACAAATTTTATTTTTTAAATTTAATGACAAAAATTCATATTTCGGAATGTAGAAGTAATAACTCAAACTACATTTAGATTTTTCTCACGTCTGATTAGGTTAAGATATGAAAAATAATATAATTCTTGAAAAACATAAATTGTTGATGACAATGACAAGAGCGAATCATCGTTTTTCCAATTGTAGTATTTTTTTCGGAAGTATGAGCCAATTTCACATAGAAAAGGTCCCATAATAATGTTGGCTACAACCGGTAGTTTCTGAGATACGAATTTTATTCAAGCATAAAATGTCCAATATTAAAAAAATCATATCTCGGAACATATTAGTAGTAGCAAAAATAGCTATAGAACTTTTCTTACGTTCAATTAAATGTAGTTTTAGAAAAAAAATATACGTTTGAAAAAAAATCAAAAACAAAATTAAATAATTTATTCGACGATGATCCTCTGCTCATCCCACTCTGTTAATTTTTCATTTGTGGAAATTGGCATAAACTTTCCGAAGAAAAAATTAAAAAGATTTTTTTTTACGGTGCTCGCCTTCAAAACACAGATTTTTTAATTTAAACATGTTTTTATGGGGTAGTTACTACCCTCAGGATAAACCTGATATTTTTCTCGGAAAATTTGGACTTTTCACGTGAAATAATATTTTTTAATAATTTTTTTCATTTGTCCGTAAGGAACGAGCAAGGAAGTAACAAAGTTAACTTTCCTAAACATGGAAATACCCAATTTTTTTTTTCGGAAACCTCTAGAGTGAAGAGGCTATAATTTGGTGAATCGTCACTTCTCATAACAAATAATAAGATGTGAGAATGGCAAAGGAATCAACATTTTGACCCCGAAATGCTCTTCGAGCAATCATGGATCCAGCCACATATGAGTGATTCTCTGTCAATTCAGCCACTTTTTTTTCGACCATCTTAGATGTGCCCGATAATTGATTATATCGAAGTGCTACGAAAAGGCATTCTATGTGATTTTTTTCAGATTTTTTAATTAAAAATTTCAGAAATCGCCGTTTTTTCCAAATGAATATATCTCGGAAACTTGAAGTAACTGAAAAAAAATGTCTATACATAAAAACTGTAGTTTTGTATTAGCATTCGAGCGGAATATTTGAAATAATTTTTACGTTCTGGTAACGCTGATTTTTTACCAAAAAAGGGGATAATTATTTTTTTTATTAAAAAAAGGCAATTTTTTTGCTGAAAAAATTACAGAGTCTTTCAGTATATCTGACGATATCACAAAAAAATTGCCAGAGTAGCACGGATCGAGGTTCTAGGGTAAAAAAATAAAACCACACAAATTAATTTTTTTTTCTACCGGAACCTCGTTAACATATCTCGGAAACTTGGAGTTACTGAAAAAAAATGTCTGGGGATAAAAGCTGTAGTTTTATGTTAGCTTTTGAGCGAAATATTTGAAATAATTTTTACGTTTCGGTAACGCGGATTTTTTACTAAAAAAGGGGGAAATTATTTTTTAATTCAAAAACAGCCCTTTTTATTTGGTTAAAAAAATTATAGAGTCGTCTAGTATGTCTGACAATATCGCAAGAAAAATCGTCAGATATACAGGAAGACTCTGTAATTTTTTCAGCCAAATAAAAAGAGCTTTTTTTAAATAAAAATAATAATTTCCCCCTTTTTTGGTGAAAAATCAGCGTTACCAGAACGTAACAATTATTTCAAATATTCCGCTCGAAAGCTAACGCAAAACTACAACTTTTATGTGTAGACATTTTTTTTCAGTTACTCCAAGTTTCCGAGATATGTTAACGAGGTTCCGGTAAAAAAAAAATTAATTTGTGTGGTTTCACTTTTTTACCCTAGAACCTCGATCCGTGCCACCCTGGCAATTTTTTTGCGATATCGTCAGGTATACTGGAAGACTGTAATTTTTTCAGCCAAAAAAAATAGCCTTTTTTGAATAAAAAAAAAATTATCCCCTTTTTTGGTAAAAAATCAGCGTTACCGTACGTAAAAATTATTTTAAATATTCCGCTCGAATGCCAACACGAAACTACAACTTTTATGTATCGACATTTTTTTTCAGTTACTTGAAGTTTCCGAGATATATTCATTCGGAAAAAACTGCGATTTCTAAAATTTAAAATTAAAAAATCTGAAAAAATTCACATCGAATGTCTTTTAGTAGCTCTTTGATATAACCAATTATGGGGCAAATCTGAGATGGTTAAAATAAAAGTGGCTGAATTGACAGAGAATCCCTCATATATCGGTCAAAATTCCGAAAGGCAGCATGCGTTTGGGCCTCATAGGGACACATAGTACAGTATGAAAGTACACTCTGGATTTTTTTTTGGATTTTCAAATCGACCAGTTTGACTGTACCGATGACGTTATTTTTTTTTTAATTTCTTGAACATCATGTTTTAATCAATTTATCTAGACCCCTGTAATTGAAAAAAAAAAATTTGGACTTATATTTTCATCGAAAAAGATCTCAGCTTCTCAAAAAAAATATTTCCAAATACGTACCAATTCGTATAAGCATAGAAAAATGGTTTTTTTTCCTCGAAAAGGCGTTTCATCGATAAGCCTACACTCCAATCTGTTTTTTCATATTTTTTTCAGATTCCTGAGGTTTTTTGCACGAAAAAACTCTTTTTCCAGAGTGGGATCTCTGCGGCATCAGACCGTTATATATTAAATATAATCTGAGGTGCTGTAAATATCGAGAAAATAGTGCGGATACAATAATTCTTACTGCGCTGGTATTGTATTGTATTGTTACTATCATTTTTTATCGAGGTCGTTATGAGTTTTTAACTAAACTTTTAATTTATTAGTACTGTAACAGGAGGATTTAACGATGAGAAAAAATAATAGTACCCTGAAAGCAATATAATATACACGATTCCGGAGAATGGGTGTGTAAACAAACTTTGAAAAACATCCATTCATCTTTTATGGAAATATTTATTGATGCATGTTGAATTTTGCGCAAAAAAAAAATATTCAACAATTTTTATTTGTTTTACGTTAGTTTCTTTCGAGTATACTAAAAAAAATATATATATATATTTAACAACTTCTTGGAGAAAAATTAACCATGCGTCAATAAATATTTTCATGAAAGATGAATGGATGTTTTTAAAAGTTTGTTTACACACCCATTCCCCGGAATCGTGTATATCATATTGCTTCCAGGGTATTATTATTTTTGCTCATAGTCAAATCCTCTTGTTACAGTACTAATAAATAAAATGTTAAGTTAAAAACCCATAACGACCTCCAGTGGCGGATTTACCAGTAGGCCCAGTAGGCCCGGGCACAGGGCAGCAAATTTTGAGGGCGGCAAGTTTTCAACGACCCAAAATTAATTTTCTAACGACTAAGTATTGGTTCGTCGCTTGGATTCAACAATTTATTACGATTAGAAATTGACCCAAAAGTATCGCAGCTAGGCTTTGCAATTTTTGATCTATCACTCTGAGTTTTTCATACAGATGGACTATCATTAAACACATTTTGCTATTGAATTTGAAAAGAATCGAACGAAATCTCTATGAGGCATTCCACACTAATTTGGCCTGGGTTTAACCCTTTACCTCTCCGATTTTATCCGCTATTTTTTATAGAGCTGTAGTGGTGGTATAGTGCCTCTGAAGAGCACTCAGGTTTTTTTTCACTTTTTTTGGAACAAGTAAACTTAACTATAATTCTAGAAACAAATTATTTTTAGTCCAAATTTAAAAAACTATAAAAAAATCCAAAAATCCCGTTTTTTATATGAAAAATTCCAGACATTGAGTTAAAGTGGGCAAGGGTTTCCTTCTGTTTATGATGAGCTATTTCGATTTTTTTAAATTTTTTATTCAATAGAAGAAGGAACCTGAATTGAGTGGGCCGTTATCCAAACATTTTTGTATGAATTGAAGGCGTTTAAAAAAATGTTTGGATGAGGGGCCACTAAGTTCTGGTTGCTCTTTCTATAAAAAAAAAAATTGAAAAACGTTGTTATAAACAGAAGGAAACCCCTGCCAACTTTGACCCAACGCTCGAAATTTTTCATATACAAACGGGATTTTTGTGATTTCTCTCAAATTTTTTTCAATTAGATTGAAACAAAAATTAATTAAAGGGGAAATCTGAATTGAGCAGGTCTTGAACCAACACATTTTTTTCAACACTTTCAATTCACATAAAATTGCTTAGATAATGGCCCACTCAATTCAGGTTGCTCATTCGATTTAAACATTTTTTTTCGAAAAAGCTTATTATAAACAGAAAGAAATCCCCGCCCACTTTGACTCTACGCTTGAAATTTTTCATATACAAAAAGGGGTTTTTGTTATTTTTGTCGGATTTTTAAATTTGGGCTAAAAATAATTTGTTTGTAAAATTATATTTAAGTCAAATCGCTCCAAAAAAATCTAAAAAAAAATCCTGAATGCTTTTCAGATCTACTACAAAACCATAAAAAACCGTGGATAAAATCTTAGAGGTGAAGGGTCAGACACAGGTTAAATCGATGTGGAATGCCCCATATATTTCATCAAATTTTGAAAATTTCGAAAATCATATTTTGACCGTTCACCTCGAGATAACTTTAAGGTATTGGTATAATATTGTTTGCTACATATGGGATAAAATATGAATATACTGTTTCAAATAAAATGACTATTTTTGTTTTTGCAAACAACATTAATAAATCGTCAGAGTATCCCTAAACAAACACCCTGTCCAAATATGAGCTTTTAATATCAATATTTAGAGGTGGCGGTTTTCAATTTTCTTTTTTCATTTAAATAATAACATAGGAAAAAAAATTTCTGAACTTTAGAATTTTATTACTTAAAAACGAATCACTGTACAGTAATAAGAACTATGGATTTTCGTAGGAAATTGAACGCTCCATAAAAAAAGTCTGAATAAAGAATTGCGTGAGGCGAGCCGTTTCGGCTTTATCAAGCCTTGACCATTGAACTGTTTAAAATAATGATGTTATTTACTTATAAACGCGACAAAATCGACTCATATTACTCAAATATCCAATATTATCATCTTTAAAACAACTATCTGCAAATTTTTCAATGGAATGTTGATCGAAAAAATTAAATTATTCAACGTTGAATGGTTAATTTTATATTTAATTAATAAAATATTCGAGTATATTACAAATATATCATGAAATTTCATCATATATTCGTGAAATACTCGTATATTTTATTAATGAACAATAAAATTAATCATTCATCGTTGATCAATCCAATTTTTTTGATCAAAATTCTATTGAAAATTTGCAGATAGTTGTTTTGAAGACAATAATATTGGGTTTATAAGTAAATAATTTCGAAACGGCTCGCCTCACGTGAATCTCCATTCAGACCTTTTTTATAGAGCGTTCAATTTCCTTCAAAAATCCATAGTTCTTATTACTGTACAATGATTTATTTTTAAGTAATAGAATTCAAAAGTACAGAAAATTTGTTTCTCATGTTATTTAAATGGAAAAAGAAAATTGAAAACCGCCGCCTCTAAATATTAATATTAAGGGCTCATATTTGAACAGGATGTTTGTTCAGGGATACTTTGACGATTTCTATTATATATATATATATATATCTCTTTTTTCTCTTTCTCGTTCCCTCAAAATAGAAATTCTTTCACTAAATCTTCAAATGAAAAATCTTTTTTTCTCTCTAATTTTTTTTTCTCTTCATACAAAATTTTCATTTGTTGCCAACTCTTGAAAAATACCCGCATTGTAAATAAGCATTGTTACTCATTTATTTCAGAAATTTTTCCCTGTTTCGCATAACTATTTTGTGTTTTTTTCTTGAAAATATTGTATACGAAACGCATTTCTAGGAAAAAGGAGGAAAATATACATTCAATTTTCCCTTATAAAATACACATAAAATAAATATATACATTTTTTTATTTAATTAAAAAAACAGCGTATAAGTGAACCGATATATTCTTTTATGCATATCTTCCATTATTTTTCCTTTTAGGCTTTTCAGGATTGTCATTTTTTATATGAATCAAAACAACTAAAATTGCTTTAATAAATTTTTAATAAATTAACTTTTATCAACTATCAACAAGAAATAAATAAATTATTTATCTTTTTTTTAACCTTCTCGTGCCTATTTATCCAAATAACGTCGAAATTTTGATTACCTATTTCAAGCTTTATTTTTAACCTTATCAAGGAAAAACAAATTCAAGTTCACCCAAAAATAATAACAGCGAAAATAATAAAATAATAAACCATATATCTTATTTTTTTCAAATACACAAATTTTTTTTTTAGGAAAAATATTCGAAACCTTTTTTTTTAATTTTAAGTACCTTTCGACAGGCACATTCAAATAATTATATACGTAAAAGAGAAATTGATCGACCATTATAAAACAAGAGTCTTGCAATTAACCGTTTTCACGCTTTCTTCAATTCGATTGATATTAATTTCGTTTTTCTGCGTATCTTTATAATACCTGTAACAAAATTAAACTTACACGAAATAACCTATACAAAATTCAAATAACAAGGCTTTAGGAAAACAACAAGATTATAATTAAAGATCTGATATTTCAGGTATTTAAAACCGAATATTTCGAAAAATTTCTTTTTCTTCAGTTACGCATAACTATATGTTTATATTTATTTATATTTATTGTCGCTGATAAAAACCTGTTCCCAAGAGGAAACAAAATTTCAAAATTGAACCCGTAAGACCACCTCGGCGCAGAAGCCCGCGTCAAAACCTCACCCCTGCATTTTTGACATTACAAACCACGCCAAACGAGATGGCACAGTCGAATCTGAGAGCCGCCGAGGCACTCCATCTGATCCCGTTATTCGACCGAAGAAATGTACCCGTCTATTATTACATTAAGAACTGCGAAAAAGTACTAGAGATGTTGGCCGAAAACCAACGCGGGCAATTTCTCACCTTTTTACAATACAAATTAGCAGAGATCGCACACGATTTAGCAGCAACAAATTCATTCGCGACAATAGAAGAATTTTTCCAAGATATGAACGACAATTTTGGTTCTAAACTCGAATTACCGGACCTCGAGCACGAATTAAGTAGACTTGTACAAAAATATAACGAAGGTAGCACAGAATATGCGACGAGAACTAGGGTATCTGTGTGCCGAATAAATGAAAGCCTTGACGAATATTACGCCCGAGAAGATCAAAGACAATACCTCAGCAACAGGAAAGAAGAGGTATCAAAAACCACGACGAGGGCCTTCATAAGAGGTCTCTTCGACAAAATTGGAACCTATTTAATTAACCGTGAAATAACAACACTAGAACAAGCGATAAAAGAAGCAGCGAACATTGATCAGGAACTTGGAAAACGCAATTTAGTTCATCGGAATAGAGCATTCACGGAACTCGGTCAAAGCACACGTGGTGAAACATTGAAAGTACACTTTACAGAAACGCAAGAAAAACAACCCTCAAAATACTGTACGCATCATAAAACCGGTAATCTCGACACCTCAGAGTGCAGAGATCGGCAGTAATGATATTTTCAAGCGCATTTTCAGTAAATATTATCAATTTTTTGAAAATTGATAATTTTAAAATCCGAATTTTCAATTACCCGAAAATGGTTAATGGAAAAAAAAAAATTTCAATTATCCAAATAATCGATAATTGGTCGAAAAATAATATCAATTATTCGCCAATGATTAATGGGAAAAAATAAATTCCTAATTATCTCAGTAATCGGTAATTGGTCAAAAAATAATATCAATTAATCAGAAAATGTGTAATTGGTTTGAAAATATTTCCAATTATCCGAATAATCGGCAATTGGTAAAATGAAAATATCAATTAATCAGGAAATGGGTAATTGGTTTGAAAATATTCTCAATTATCTGAATAATCGCTAATTGGTCGAAAAATAATATGAATTTTCAGAAAAATTATTAATTGGTTTGAAAATATTCTCAATTACCCAAATAATCGTCAATTGATCGAAAAATGATGTCAATTTTTCAGAAAAATGGGTAATTGGTTTGAAAATATTCTCAATTACCCGAATAATCGTCAATTGATCGAAAAATAATGTCGATTTTTCAGAAAAATGGGTAATTGGTTTGAAAATATTCTCAATTACCCAAATAATCGTCAATTGATCGAAAAATAATGTCGATTTTTCAGAAAAATGGGTAATTGGTTTGAAAATATTCTCAATTACCCGAATAATCGTCAATTGATCGAAAATAATGAAACACCAAGTAATTAACTTCTCGCTTTCTGAGATGTCCAGGTTGACCGCTGCGTATTTTTCGGAGTCCAGGTTGAGAGCTTCGTAGATGTCGGCGTCCAGGTCGAACGCCACGTAGTTTTCGGTGTCCAGGTCGACAGCTTCGTAGTTGTCGGTATCCAGGTCAACCGCTGCGTAGTTGTCGACGTCCAGGTCGACCGCTACGTAGTTTTCGGTGTCCAGGTCGACAGCTTCGTAGTTGTCGGTGACCAGGTCGACAGCTTCGTAGTTGTCGGTGTCCAGGTCGACGCCCCGTAGTTTTTGGTGTCCAGGTCGACCGCTACATAGTTGTCGGTGTCCAGGTCGACCGCTGCGTAGTTGTCAACGTCCAGGTCGACCGCTACGTAGTTTTCGGTGTCCAGGTCAACAGCTTCGTAGTTGTCGGAGTCCAGGTCGACCGCGGCGTAGTTGTCGACGTCCAGGTCGACCGCTACGTAGTTTTCGGTGTCCAGGTCGACAGCTTCGTAGTTGTCGGTGTCCAGGTTGACCGCGGCGTAGTTGTCGACGTCCAGGTCGACCGCTACGAAGTTTTCGGTGTCCAGGTCGACAGCTTCGTAGTTGTCGGTGTCCAGGTCGACCGCTGCGTAGTTGTCGACGTCCAGGTCGACCGCTACGTAGTTTTCGGTGTCCAGGTCGACCGCTACCTAGTTTTCGGTGTCCAGGTCGACAGCTTCGTAGTTTTCGGTGTCCAGGTCGACAGCTTCGTAGTCGTCGGTATCCTGCAGGTCGACCGCTGCGTAGTCGTCGACGTCCAGGTCGACCGCTACGTAGTTTTCGGTGTCCAGGTCGACAGCTTCGTAGTTGTCGGTGTCCAGGTCGACGCCCCGTAGTTTTTGGTGTCCAGGTCGACCGCTACGTAGTTGTCGGTGTCCAGGTCGACCGCTGCGTAGTTGTCGACGTCCAGGTCGACTGCTACCTAGTTTTCGGTGTCCAGGTCGACAGCTTCGTAGTTTTCGGTGTCCAGGTCGACAGCTTCGTAGTTGTCGGTATCCAGGTCGACCGCTGCGTAGTTGTCGACGTCCGGGTCGACCGCTACGTAGTTTTCGGTGTCCAGGTCGACAGCTTCGTAGTTGTCGGTGTCCAGGTCGACGCCCCGTAGTTTTTGGTGTCCAGGTCGACCGCTACGTAGTTGTCGGTGTCCAGGTCGACCGCTGCGTAGTTGTCGACGTCCAGGTCGACCGCTACGTAGTTTTCGGTGTGCAGGTCAAAGCTTCGTAGTTGTCGGTGTCCAGGTCGACCGCGGCGTAGTTGTCGACGTCCAGGTCGACCGCTACGTAGTTTTCGGTGTCCAGGTCGACAGCTTCGTAGTTTTCGGTGTCCAGGTCGACAGCTTCGTAGTTGTCGGTGTCCAGATCGACCGCCGCGTAGTTGTCGACGTCCAGGTCGACTGCTACCTAGTTTTCGGTGTCCAGGTCGACAGCTTCGTAGTTTTCGGTGTCCAGGTCGACAGCTTCGTAGTTGTCGGTATCCAGGTCGACCGCTGCGTAGTTGTCGACGTCCGGGTCGACCACTACGTAGTTTTCGGTGTCCAGGTCGACAGCTTCGTAGTTGTCGGTGTCCAGGTCGACGCCCCGTAGTTTTTGGTGTCCAGGTCGACCGCTACGTAGTTGTCGGTGTCCAGGTCGACCGCTGCGTAGTTGTCGACGTCCAGGTCGACCGCTACGTAGTTTTCGGTGTCCAGGTCAAAGCTTCGTAGTTGTCGGTGTCCAGGTCGACCGCGGCGTAGTTGTCGACGTCCAGGTCGACCGCTACGTAGTTTTCGGTGTCCAGGTCGACAGCTTCGTAGTTTTCGGTGTCCAGGTCGACAGCTTCGTAGTTGTCGGTGTCCAGATCGACCGCCGCATAGTTGTCGACGTCCAGGTCGACCGCTACGTAGTTTTCGGTGTCCAGGTCGACAGCTTCGTAGTTGTCGGTGTCCAGGTCGACCGCTGCGTAGTTGTCGACGTCCAGGTCGACCGCTACGTAGTTTTCGGTGTCCAGGTTGACAGCTTCGTAGTTGTCGGTGTCCAGGTCGACCGCTGCGTAGTTGTCGACGTCCAGGTCGACCGCTACGTAGTTTCCGGTGTCCAGGTCGACAGCTTCGTAGTTGTCGGTGTCCAGGTCGACCGCTGCGTAGTTGTCGACGTCCAGGTCGATCGCTACGTAGTTTTCGGTGTCCAGGTTGACAGCTTCGTAGTTTTCGGTGTCCAGGTCGACAGCTTCGTAGTTGTCGGTGTCCAGGTTGACCGCTGCGTAGTTGTCGACGTCCGGGTCGACCGCTACGTAGTTTTCGGTGTCCAGGTCGACCGCTGCGTAGTTGCCGGCGTCCAGGTCGACAGCTTCGTAGTTTTTGGTGTCCAGGTCGATAGCTTCGTGATTTCCGGTGTCCAGGTCGACCGCTGCGTATTTGTCGGCGTCTAGGTCGACCGCTACGTAGTTTTGATATCATAAACTTCACATCAGCTTAACATAAACTTGATAACATAAACTTGATATCAGTTTAATGAAATTTCTTTTTCCTTTCCTTAGAAATTCTGTCTAATTAAATCATTTCTCAAAAAGAATAAATTTTTAACGAAATTTGATACGAAGTTGATATCAAATTAAATATTGATAAGTTATCCTGTGATAAGTTATCTGTTTAGATCAAATATTCAATTAGAAAGAATTTCTACAGAAAGAAAGAAGAATTATTATTAAATCCATATCAAATTGAATATCAAGTCGATTAAAAAGTGGATTATAAAAGAAATGAAATTTGATATCAACTTGATCAAATTTTTAATAAGAGAGAATTTTTAAAAAAAGAAAGGACGAAAGAAGGATTCCATCAAATCATTAATTAAAGCGAATTTTTGGAAAAAGAAAAAAAGGAAGAAACATTTTTATGAAATAGATATTCATTTTGATATTAAATTTGATTCCTATATTAAAAAACCGTCCTAAAAATATCTCGCAAATTCGATAAAGTATTGTTGTCGTTTTATTCGTTCGCTGATTGGCTGTGGCATCATCAAGCTGAAGTTTGTGTTCGATGAACAAGTTCATGCTTACCCTCTTGTGTGGGATCTGTCACATAATAAATATTGACAGCTGCGATAAGCGGATATACATAATCCATTTTCTCCTCATTTTCTACTTTAATTCAAAACACATCTAGTATGACTGATACGGTGTTCAAGATGTGAGTGCGTAATAATTGCGATATCAATAATTTCTTTTTATTATCGATAAAAGTTCATGGTGTTTTATATACATTATGTAGGATCAATTGATCTCCATGTTCATTGGAGCTGATTTGATATTTGGTAAGTAAAATATTGTGTAAGTAAACAACAACAAAAAATTTACTGCGGGATAAAAATCTTTACATATTTAAATACTATATATTGATCAGGATGTGAGTGAAGGAACTTATAGACATACTTATGCATGAATAGTTTGAAGACGTTCGGTAAAAAAATATATGTAAGTAAAATCATATTGGTTGAGTATATATGTGTCAACTCAACGGACGTTTCGTCGGTGACCTCTTCAATTTTTTTGATTTTTTAATACGTTATTATGCGGGCAAAAATAAGTATCTATTTAAATGTTTAGCTCTCTCTATCTTAACCCATACCGAAGTTATTGATTTTTGAAAAAATATTTTTAAAATAATCAGAACTTCTACAATAATAAAAATATTTTTATTTGTTGAGAGGTCATTTTTTTCAAATGGACTTTTTGAAAAAAATGTCAAAAATTAAACAAAAAAATCGAATTGCTATGTTCTTTTAGCTGTTTTAAGATAAATTAAGCAAAAAAATTGCATTTTCTATCAATCCGACACCTTCCATTTTTTTCAAAAAAAAAATTATAAAATTCTACGTGAAAAAATAAAATTTCTGAGATTTTACTGAAGAAGGGATTTCAAATGACTTCTTATTAAAAAAAAAAAATTGGTTTTTTTTTGTAATTTTGATCTTTTTTCTTCTATGACCACAATAGTTGATTTCAATTATTTACCTTCTCGCTCATATTTCCTTAGGAAATTATAATAATTAACATTAGGAATTACACTTTTGATGTAAAAAAATGAATCAAGTGCAAAACTTGCTTGAATTGTAGTTCATAATGTTATTTATTATTATTCACAAAAGAAATATGTGAGAGAAGTTAAATTATTTATTTTAACATCATTAAAATTAACTATTGTGGTCATAGAAGAGGAAAGATCAAAATTGGGAAAAAAAAATTTTGATATGAATTTATTTGAATCCCTTCTTCAGTAGAATCGCAAGAATTTTGTTTTTTTACGCAGAATCTTTTAATTTTGTTCAGAAAAAATCGAAGGTTTTGCATTTAAGGAAAATCCAATTTTTTAGTTTAATTTAGCTTAAAACAGCTAAAAAAACAATTAAAGAACTAGCTGCTATGTACTCGGCGTTGCCTGGATTGAAATATATCGCAAACTGGAACTAACAGACGGTTGTTAACATTGTTGTCAGGTCTGAGGGTCCCCAAATTTGAAGAAATTAGTGAGACCGTGAGGAAATTTTGAAGATTTTAAGAAATTACATAAAAATCTGACAAAATTTTTTAGATTGGAAGAAATTGCATAAAAATCTGAGAAAATTTTAAAGATTTGGGGAATTAAAAATCTGCGAAAATTTCGAAGATTTGAAAAAATTACATAAAAATCTGAGGAAATTTTGACGATGCCTTAGTGGATGAAGTCACCACTGAATCACGGTGATTTTTTACGGTGACAAAGTGCCCACAAAATCACCGAGATCTTGGTGATTTTAAGGTGATTCCACGGTGATTCTCACGGTGATTGTCACCGTCACAAAATCACCGTGACAATCACCGTGGAATCACGTTGGAATCACCTTAAAATCACCAAGATCTCGGTGATTTTGTGGGCACTTTGTCACCGTAAAAAATCACCGTGATTCAGTGGTTTTTCAGGGTGAAAACATCGTCACCCAATCCGCTAGGGTGTGAAGGAATTGCATAAAAATCTAAGGAAATTCTGAAGATTTGAAGATTACATAAACATCTGAGGAAATTTTGAAGATTTGAAAAAAATTCCATAAAAACCTGCGGAAATTTTGAAGACATGAAGAAATTACACAAAAACCTGAGGAATTTCTGAAGATTCGAAAAAAAAACATAAAAATCTGAGGAAATTCTCAAGATTTAAAGAAAATACATAAAAATCTGAAGAATCTTTGAAGATTTAAAGAAATTACATAAAAATCTGGGAAAATTTTGGAGATTTGAAGACATTGCATACAAATCTGAGGAAATTTTGAAGATTTTAAGAAATTACATAAAAATCTGAATAAATTTTGGAGATTTGAAGAAATTGCATAAAAATCTGAGGAAATTTTGAAGATTTGAGAAATTACATAAAAATCTGCGGAAATTTCGAAGATTTGAAGAAATTACATAAACATCTGAGGAAATTTTGACGATGTGAAGGAATTGCATAAAAATCTGAGGAAATTTCGGGTTTGAAGATTACATGAACATCTGAGAAAAATTTGAAGATTTGAAGGAATTCCATAAAAATCTGCGGAAATTTGGAAGGCTTGAAGAAATTACATAAAAATCTGAGGAATTTCTGAAGGTTCGGGAAAAAAACATAAAAATCCGGGGAAATTCGAAAGATTTGAAGAAAATACATAAAAATCTGAAGAAAATTTGAAGATTTGGAGAAATTACATAAAAATCTGGGGAAATTTTGAAGATTTGTAGACTGCATACAAATGTGAGGAAATTTTGAAGATTTCAAGAAATTACATAAAAATCCGGGGAAATTTTGAAGATATGAAGAAATTGCATAAAAATCTGAGAAAATTTTGAAGATTTGGAGAATTACACAAAAATCTGCGGAAATTTCGAAAATTTGAAGAAATTAGATAAAAATCTGAGGAAATTTTGACGATGTGAAGGAATTGTATAAAAATCAGAGGAAATTTTGAAGATTTGAAGATTACATGAATATCTGAGAAAATTTTGAAGAAATTCTATAAAAATCTGCGGAAATTTTGAAAGCTCGAAGAAATTACATAAAAATCTAAGGAAATTCTGAAAATTTCAAGAAATTACATAAAATCTGAGAAAATATTGAAGATTTGAAGAAATTACTTAAAAATCTATAGAAGTTTTGAAGATTTTTGGAGAAATCACATAAACATCTGAGCAAATTCTGAAGACTTTTCGAAATTGCATAGAAATCTGAAGATATTTTGAATATTTGAAGAAATTACATAAAAATCTGAGGATATTTGGAAGATTTAAATAAATTACATAAAAATCTGAGGAAATATTGAAGATTTGAAGAAATTACATAGAAATTTAAGAAAATTCTGAAGATTATCATTTTTTTACACGTATCTTTCCTTATCTTATAAACACACTTTTTTGGGCGATACATTTTTTTTCTACTTCTTCTACAAGTCGTACAAGAACATCACCAACGATTCCCGGATTGTAACAAAAAAAACCTTGAAATAGTCATCAGTTCATTCTATAACAACTTTTACACTTCGAATGAGCAACAAATTTTCAAAAGTAATGTTGAAGGAAATTTATATGTAAGATCTAATTTTTCTACCTTCGTGAATATTAAACAGTATTTCTTTTAGAATTGGCATCTTTTCATTAACTTGCTATTTTATTGTAAGAAAATAGTTTTTTTACAAGGGAGAGCAGTGGCCAAGTGGCTATAGCGCGGGTCTCGTAATCCGCGGGACCCAGGTTCGAACCCCGGCGACACCGCGGAAAAATATTCTAATTTTTCAAGTGTTGTTTATCAGCTGCAATTCCGGTGGATTGGGAACCCCACCTTAAATAATGGAATCCCAAAGACCTCATTGCGATGAGTGGGCGATTAATTGTACGGTTTCGGTGAGGCCTGCCGACGCGGTCCTTATCGCTCGGATGGTGGTTCACCTAACTGTGCAAGCAACTGGCTTACTGGATCACAATGGAGGAGGTAACTACCTTACCGACCGACGATAGTCGTGCTGGAGCGTGCTCGCACTGCTACCGACGGTTTCTTATGTAGTTTACCGTCTGTATCGGTGAAGGTTTTTCTGCAGTTTTCCCTTCACTCTCGGCAGAATTGCGATACAGAATGGAAAAAGTGTAGGGTGCGGGCTGCAGCCCCGGTCTTACCAGGAAAGGTAGGGGGTTTAGTATAAAGCAAGGCTGTACACTGGTAATAAACAAAAAATGAGTTTTTTTTTACAAAAAATGGGGATGTAGAACGTGGAACTGTTAAGCTTTACGAAACGAAAATTGTTAACTGACCCCTGTCCTCATGAAATATCATAAATTATAGAATTTTCAAGAAAGATTTTAATATATTCAGTAATAAGTTGTAACATTTTATCGGAAACCGACGAAAAAAAAGTGAAATTTACTGTAAATTCAACTTCAACCTTCAATAGCTTCTGAAGTGGTAAGTTTATCGAAAAATCATAGGAAACCTCTTTTGTAGGGAGTTCAATTCCCTACAAGAACATGTATTGCACATTTCGGTACATTTAACCACTGACAAAGACAAAAGGGTGGTTAACGCGATCTATTATAGCGAGTTATTACTGAAGCAAAAACCATAAAATTAATGTGGAAACTTCTCTCTATAATATTATATTATGTATTATATGCATTCATATACACATAGGGGTCAGAATTCCTCTCGGCTAATCATTAAGACATATTTTGCTCTCGTTGTATTTTTTTGCACAAGTATCCTGGAAGCTTGTCGCACGCGTAGCGCGCTCGTGAGCTAGTATTGATGAATTATTCTATGATAAGTTATTCTTTTTGAAAAATTATATCATCGGCAACTACGCAGCGGTCGACCTGGACACCAACAACTACGAAGCTGTCGACCTGGACACCGAAAACTACGTAGCGGTCGACCTGGACACCAAAAACTACGGGGCGTCGACTTGGACACCGACAACTACAAAGCTGTCGACCTGGACACCGACAACTACGAAGCTGTTGACCTGGACACCGAAAACTACGTAGCGGTCGACCTGGACGTCGACAACTACGCAGCGGTCGACCTGGACACCGACAACTACGAAGCTGTCGACCTGGACACCGAAAACTACGTAGCGGTCGACCTGGACGTCGACAACTACGCAGCGGTCGACCTGGACACCGACAACTACGAAGCTGTCGACCTGCACACCAAAAACTACGAAGCTGTCGACCTGGACACCGAAAACTACGTAGCGGTCGACCTGGACGTCGACAACTACGCAGCGGTCGACCTGGACACCGAAAACTACGTAGCGGTCGACCTGGACGTCGACAACTACGCAGCGGTCGACCTGGACACCGACAACTACGAAGCCGTCGACCTGGACACCGAAAACTACGTAGCGGTCGACCTGGACGTCGACAACTACGCAGCGGTCGACCCGGACACCGAAAACTACGTAGCGGTCTACCTGGACGTCGACAACTACGCAGCGGTCGACCTGGACACCGACAACTACGAAGCTGTTGACCTGGACACCGAAAACTACGTAGCGGTCGACCTGGACGTCGACAACTACGCAGCGGTCGACCTGGACACCGACAACTACGAAGCTGTCGACCTGGACACCGAAAACTACGTAGCGGTCGACCTGGACGTCGACAACTACGCAGCGGTCGACCTGGACACCGACAACTACGAAGCTGTCGACCTGGACACCGCAAACTACGAAGCTGTCGACCTGGACACCGAAAACTACGTAGTGGTCGACCTGGACGTCGACAACTACGCAGCGGTCGACCTGGACACCGAAAACTACGTAGCGGTCGACCTGGACGTCGACAACTACGCAGCGGTCGACCTGGACACCGAAAACTACGTGGCGGTCGACCTGGACGCCGACATCTACGAAGCTCTCAACCTGGACTCCGAAAAATACGCAGCGGTCAACCTGGACATCTCAGAAAGCGAGAAGTTAATTACTTGGTGTTTCATTATTTTCGATCAATTGACGATTATTCGGGTAATTGAGAATATTTTCAAACCAATTACCCATTTTTCTGAAAAATCGACATTATTTTTCGATCAATTGACGATTATTTGGGTAATTGAGAATATTTTCAAACCAATTAATAATTTTTCTGAAAATTCATATTATTTTTCGACCAATTAGCGATTATTCAGATAATTGACAATATTTTCCAACCAATTACCCATTTCCTGATTAATTGATATTTTCATTTTACCAATTGCCGATTATTCGGATAATTGGAAATATTTTCAAATCAATTACACATTTTCTGATTAATTGATATTATTTTTTGACCAATTACCGATTACTGAGATAATTGGGAATTTTTTTTTTCCCATTAATCATTGGCGAATAATTGATATTATTTTTCGACCAATTATCGATTTTTTGGATA